>JANCRA010000088.1:0-600000 GCA_024362935.1 Setophaga petechia | reverse complement strand
TAAGAAAGACCCCAGTGCCAAGAAAAAGGTGAGAAACACAAGCTGCAGGTGTTAGCTAAGGCTTTCCATGGACTGGAGCTGAGCTAGAGGATTATTCCATGTTTCCAGCATCAGATATTACACTGTCCCAATGAGACCTGCAGCCTTCTCCCTCAGAGAGGGGCTTGTGTGGAGGAAGAGGGGGAAATTCAGCAGTGCTGCTGATAAACTGAGAGGGGAAGGAGCTCTGAGATGGTTATTGTGTGTATAATTAGTGCTAGTCTAGCATAGCATAATTAGAGAGGTGCATTGTGATAGCATTAAGGGTATTATAATTATTGCAATGACATAGAATAAAATATTCTTTTAATTGCTTGGTAAATGTTTACTGTTTCTGGGTAGCTGTCAGAGAGAAAGAAGTGATCTTCCTGGGAATAATGAGCTGAACAGAAGACAAGGTAGGAGAGACTTCTCTTTGTTCTGCTGAGCAGCAAAGAGAAAAATATCTGTGCTGGGATTTGTGCCTTGTCTTCCAGCAGTTCTGAAGGAATGAGTGACAGCCCAACTCTTTGGTGTGTCTGGGATTAGCAGAGAGGAGCAGACAGCTCAGAGCCCTCTGGATTTCCAGGGTGGGCGTCTTCCCCTAAGGGACAGGTCGTGCTTGTGTGGCCACAGCTGGGGCTGACAGTGTCAGCTCCTGTTTTACACACCCAGGCCTCTGCTGTGTGCCCAGGGATGCTCATTTCCCCCTAAACTCCTTCTCCACGTGTCTGATCCTGGGTCCCTCTTGGCAAACATCCCTGACCTGCTGCAGGAGTGTCTCCCTGTGCTGCTAAGATTTCTCCTTTCACCAGGACTTGTCAACCCTCCTCTCCTCCCTTCCCTTTGCCCTCCGCTCTCTCTGGCAGGGCTGGGACTCTGCAGGCGTCTCCTCTAATTGTGTTCAGCGTGTGGCAGGTGGAATGAGATGAAACTCCCACGCTACGCCTCGGATGGCTCCCTAATTATTTCTGCACATTTAGCATGTCAAATTATCTAAGGGGGGATCATTCTGGAGACATTTCCCTGCAGGAAAGCCACCTGTGCCCCAGGAGGACTGGAAAACAACTGCAGGGAGCAGAGAAAATGCCTGGAATACCTGGGGTACATGATGGGCTGGAATTGCTGCTGCTCAGAGCAGGACATTGGCTACTTCTTGGCTTAAATTAAATTAGCCCAGAAATTTCAGCAGTAAATGAAAAGTAATTCTCCTCCCTCTGTTTGTTATGCAAAAGGCTTGGATGCTGTCAGCTGCAGGTTGGTGGGCATAGATGCACACTGGAATCAACTTTACTCAACAAAATCTGATTAGTTTACCATAATTGGATAATGGGTGAAGGGGAATGGAAGGGAGGTAAGATGTTTTTTCTGGCTGCCCTGTAGCAGCTCCACTGAAGCTGTTTACCGAGGATTTGCCTCTAAAATTCCAGTCAGTGAAAAATCCCAAAGTATGGGCTCATCCTGATCACACAGGAAATTTATGTCATGGATACCCAAGAGCTTTCCAGGGAGTTCTGTGGATAGGTCCGGGGCCACGATTCAGTATTTGTACAGAGGCAGCAAGGACCACTCTAGTCTGGAATGTGATAAACTGGAAAAATTGTGAAAGAAAATAATGTCATGTGGCTGGAGGGAAATGGAAATGGAAAAAGCCCTTTGATTTCTCAGCAGCTGATTAATTTATGCCCCCTAGCGTAGAAGGGAAAGGGGATGAGGATGAGTGGGAGCTTGGCTTATTCCTCTGAGTGGGACCTGTCTTTTCACTGGGTCAGGGAAGCTGCGCTCAGGCAGCGGAGATGAAAGCAGAGCTTGTATGTGTGTGTTGAGCCACAGGGAGTTAGCGAGTTTTAGAAAACAAAGGTTGGTCATCAGCTCATAGACTGAGGAATGTGACTCATGGCTGGAGAAAACAAGCCCAGTTATCTGGTTTACTCCCTGTGAAACCAATGAGAAAAGCAGCCAGAAAGAGGAGAAAAGAGGCAAACAAAGACCCTGAGGATTGAGCTGCTGTTGAGGAGTTTTTTCCACACTCAGACCCAGGGATGAAAGGCCACGACTGGGCTGATGTGGGGTCCTGGAGCTCCCTCCATAGCAGCTGAGGCCATGAACCCGTTATTGCTTGATACACACATAACAGCACATTATAAACCCATCACAAGAGGTTTTTACCAGTTTATTTTATCCCATTTATAATGAATACTTGAAATAGAAGCAGAGAAAATGCAGAGAGCCGTTGGAGCTGTATGCAGTGCAGAGATCATGCAGGTTCCTATCGAGCCATGGCCAGAGCAAACGGTTCAGCTTTCCAAAGCCTTTCAATCCCTACAAAGAAAAGTGATAAAAGAAATGGGCAGAAAAAGCAGCAAACCAGAGGCGGCAGGAATGAATTGGAGTGCTGAATGCAGCAGATCAAGGGCTGCATCTCACACTTCATTAGTGAGTGACCATGGAGACAACCTCTGGTGTGCCTCAGCAGGGTGCTAACCTGTGCTAATGAACCAGGTTTTCGGGAAGGATCTAGTGAAATGTTTGGAGAATCAGATTTGCAAGGTGCTGGGTAGGGTGAGGTCTTTTGATTTCTTCTCCAGGCTTTTATCTGAGTGTGCAGTTGCTCCGTATAATCCCAGAATGGTTTGGTGGAGAGGACCTTAAAGCTCATCTTGTCCCACCCCTCCCATGGGCAGGGAACCTTTCAGTATCCCAGCTTGCTCCAAGCCCTATCCAGCCTGGTCTTGGACACTTGCAGGGATGGTGAACACTGTGGTCATGGATGGAGCAGGACACCTGAATATTGGCCCACCCTGGTGTTGCCACATCTGAACAAGCGGATTCTGGCCCACAAAAGGCCACACACTTGCATTTTGAGCCCTGCTCTGATTCCCCTCAAATTGAAATGGGGTGGAGAAATCAACCTCTCAAAATCAACCTCTGGAACTGTCTCCTGCTTTCTTTCAGATGGAAATCATCAGGAAAAGGCTGAGCAAGGACATCCCCCACCACCCTGTTATCATGCTCAACTTCTGCCCTGACTTGAGAACTGTGCAGCCAGGCCTCCGGAAAGCCCAGGGCGAGTTCATCTTCCTGGTAGACCGCAGCAGGAGCATGAGTGGTGTGAGCATCAGCCGTGCCAAGGTACCTGCAGGAGGGGAAGCACCTGCCTGTCAACAGGGATGAATGAGAGAGAGCAGTGGGGGTGCTGAGAACATAACTGTTCATTATCAGGGCATGGGTGGTAATTACAGGCTGTATTTTAGTAATCTCAACCATGGCGCTTGTTTGGTACCTGCAACAAAGGGGACTCTCCTCTGTTTTCTTCTGCTTCTTCCTATCAGCACATAAAATGCAAAATTATCTTCTTTCCCTCTCTTGCTGGCATGTTTTGTGCCTCTTTTTTCCAGTTCTCCGTGTCTCTGGGGGGGCTTTGGGTGATGGCTGCCTAGGAGGAAACCTCCAGGGAGCTCCAAGGGGAGCAAGGTGCTGACCATGCATTAGGAGAGGTTTTGCTGATGGGCATCTCTGTGAACCCACAGAAATGATTTAAATATGAGGCATCCCTTTTCCAAACACAAATGACCACCAGCAGCCTGGTGGATAGTTATGGGAGTTGTGTTGAGAGCTCTGAATAAAAAGTAGCATTGTCAGGATATTTTGTGGGTCTGAGGTGCCCCTGTGGCTCTTACCCAGAGCCAGCCCTGGTGCAGGACCCTGCACTTGGTCTGCTGAGCCTTATGAGGTTCCCACAGACCCACTCCTGAACTTGTCCATCTTATAGCACATCTCTTTTCCTATCTATCTCCAGTTTCCATGGGAACTGCTGAAGAAGGACAGACACCTTCAGCAACAAGGATTGGGATGCTGGGGAGCCTGCAGATGGCTGCAGCACATCCCCTGGGATAGGGAGGCTGTTCCCAGGGGGAACAGGGTATCTCTGGGCTTGTAACCCCTTCCCCCAGTATCTTTAGGAGTCTGAGAATCTTTTCCCAGCATGGATTTTTGCATTCCAACTCCCAGCATGGTTGGGTTTGGGCACCACAGTCTCTGCAGCCTCTGTTGAGGCTGGATTGTCCCCTGGGGATGGGGACCTGCAGGATCAGAGCCCTTCTCTGATTGGTCCTAGAAATGGAAACCCCATCTCAGGAGGGCTGTAGAAAAGGGAAAAGGGTTGGTCCCCTTCTGGAAAAAATATTTTGAGGGAGATTTTTGAGGAGATACCTCAAGGGAGAAACCCACTGTCCCTCTTTTGAGTGTCCCGTCCTTGTTTGTCACTCGCACTGCTGTCAGGGACCTCACAGCAGGAGCTGTTCTGAGAGGGTTGGGTGGGTTTTGGTTGGTGGAACCTTCTGCATCATCCTCAGCTGGCTGGAGGCATGGCATGACAGGTCTTGGAGCTCTGCAGCCTCAGGATGCACTCAGGGATGGGGTGGAAGAGCCCGTGAGGAGCAGAAGGGCACCCGTCCAAAGCAGCTGGAGTGGAAAATTCAGGGATTTAAATTTCCTGCAGCCAGTTCCTTTCCCACCCTGATGCAGCCGGGGAGAAGAGCCAGGCTGTGATGGTGCTCACTGGCAAAACTGCACTAATAACTGGGAATTGACTTTTCTAGAAGCAAATATCCCTCCTTATTGAGTTGCCATAAAGCTATGGAGTGCAACAGGATCAAGATCAATATTTACCATAAGAAGCAATAAATCTTTCTGCTTGCTGAAATAGCAAGCAGGCATCGGTTGCCCATTTTGGGAAGTGCTTTAAGAGAAATATTTGGAAATTTGTATTTTTTCCCTTGTAATGAGTTCCAAGATGGGATGTCAGCACTGAGATCTGGAAGAGCCAGCATCCCGGGAGCCATCTGGGAGCAGTGGTATAAATATATCCTCGTAGGTTTGAGATAACAGCTTGGATTCAAGTACTCCAGAGCCTGTTAAAGGGCAGCCCTGTTCTTGTGCATTATTGCACTGATTTTCAGTGCTCCAGCTCTGAGTTTTTGCTGAGTCTTACAGGCTTTGGGAGCCTGTAAGGAGAAGCTTTTGGGATCCCTGCAGGACCCAGGCAGGGAGTTCGCTGTGTCCCTCTGTGGTCACCTGGTCTTTGCCACTGGTAAGACAACTCAAGGAGGCTATTCTTGCTCGTTTGACCTTGGCAGCTTCTCCAGGGGCTGGCTAGAGGGTTTCTGCTGCCCTCGGCAGACTGTCAGGAGTCTGCCTTGATCAGCATTTAAATAGAGCTGAGCTGCTCCTGAACACTTTGCTTTACATTTTGCTTTAAATAAACACTTTGCTTTAAATGGGTCTCCTCTCCTACCACATAATTGCTCCTACAAGTTCAAGAGCTCCTTAAGCAGCTCTTGCCCAGTTCCTGTGATCACAAGCTCTGTCCTGGACTTGTCCGCAATACCACTATGACAATTCAAGTTGCTTTTGCCTTATGTAAAGCCCAGGAATAGGCACATTAGATAACCACCTCTGGTAAAGAAAATAGCTTAAATCTGTTGTCTCCCAGTTATTTTAATGGAAGCCAGCTATGAATACAAGAGAATTGGGGATGGGGGAGGCTTTTCCTTTTGTATAACTTTAAGCTGTTTGTTTATTTTCTGCAAGTTTAGGCATTGAGATGCATTGCGTGTCGCACTTCTCAATTTCACACTCTGCTTCTCACCCACCAGCTCTGTGCTGCAGCACTGTGTTGCCAGCACAAATTGAATCCCTTAAAAACAAACAGAAAAAATTGTTCAGTTCTTTGTTGTCTTTTTTTCCAAAGATTCCCCATTTTCCTCACTGCTTCACGTCCCAAATATCATCAAGGGACTTTGAAAAGAGCTGGGTCATATGGAGGCATGGGAAAGAAGCAGTTGGTTTGTTGTCAGGTGAAAGTGGGAATAAGATGGGATGGCTCTGGGCAGAGCTTTTACTGGTGTAGTTGGGGCAGCCAGGGAGGATCCAAGTGTCCTCATGTCTGTTTGCTTTCTACCCCTCAGGATGCCCTGTTGGTCATTCTCAAGAGCCTGATGCCAGCATGTCTCTTCAATATCATTGGGTTTGGATCCACCTTCAAGACCCTCTTTCCTGTCAGCCAGGCCTACTGTGAGGTGGGTGAACCCGCAGTTCACAGAATCACAGACTGGTTTGTATGGGGAGGGATCTTACATATCACGGCCAGGGACACCTTCCACTATACCTGGGTGCTTCCAGACCCATTCAGCCTGGCCTTGGACACTTCCAGGGATCCAGGGGAAGCCACAGCTTCTCTGGGCAACCTGTGCCAGGGCCTCACCACCATTATAGTAAAAAATTTCCTTATAATGCCAAATCTAACCCTGCCCTTCTTCAGCTTAAAGCCATTCCCCCTTGTCCTGTCACTCCAGGCCCTTGTCCAAAGTCCTTCTCCAGCTCTCGTGGAGCCCCCTTATGCACTGGAAGGGGCTTTAAGGTCTCTCCAAAACCTTCCCTTCACCAGGATGAGCAGCCTCAACTCCCTCAGCCTCTCCCATGGCACTCCTTGGTGCTCAGCGTGTGCTGGTGCTGACAATTCCCCTGTTCCTTTGGGCAGGAGAGCCTGCTCATCGCCTGCCAGAGCGTCAGGAGGATCCGGGCTGACATGGGCAGCATCAACCTCCTGTCCCCCCTGAAGTGGCTCCTCCGCCAGCCCATCCACAGGGGCCACCCCCGGCTGCTCTTTGTGCTGACAGCCGGGGCCATCAGCAACACGGGGAAGGTTCTGGAGCTGCTGCGGGACCACTCCTGCTCCACCAGGTACAGACTCAGCCCTGCAGGGCCAGAAACCTGGCACAGGCTGGCATGTGCCTCCCCTTGAGCACAGCTCCATCTCACAGACGTCCCCACTTCAGAGAGAGAGGCAGGAGAGATTGCTGCTATGAGCCATGGGAGAACCTCAAAGGGTTTGGAACGAATCCCAGAAGTTCAGATGCTTTTTAAACAATCAAAAGCAGGATAATTGAGCTGACAACTTCACAGCTCTTGGCTGATGCTTCCTGCTAGGAGAGATTGACACGCCAACAATCTTCCTCGCTTTTTTTTATATTTTTTTTTTAAAGCACATCTGGGGCTGGCCCCAGCTGCTTCCAGGATGGGGCTGTGCAGAATTGAATATGCTGAAAGGCAGCAATGTAAAAAGCAGCTAATTGTGCACAAGCTCCCAGCCTGGCTCCCCAGCCCTGATCACAGGCTGTTCTGGTTTCTCCTCTGCCTCTTTAAGGGGCACAAAACATGAGAAAAATGTAAAAAATCCTGATTCCTCTTCCATCTCTCAGACTTTGGAGCTATCGGGGAAGCTGCTCTGTGGGTTTGTAACTGCACAGAGGTCTGATTGTTTCCCAGGGCATCCCAGCCTCCCACCCCTGGCTCTTGCAGGGCTGGAAGGGAGGGTTAAATGCAATCAGAGCTGGAGCGTGGGCTCGGGTGACCCTGGAAGGGAGAGTGCTGGGCATGGCCCATCTTTAAAGAAGATCAGAGCCTTATTTAGGAGGGGTGTGAGACTGGCCTTGGATTTGCAGGCAGCTGAGGATTAAAACCCTCCAAGAGAAAAACCCCTTGTGCAGATGCAGTTTGCTGCTGAAGGTGCTTTCTTTCTCAGCAATCTCCTGCCCTGCCCAAATGCTATATCCCACCCATTCCCATCCTCCTGGCTTCCTGGCACATCCATCCCCACCTAGCACTGCCCTCCCTGCCAGGGCTCCAGCTCTACTTCCAGCCTTCAGCCCAAACCAAATCCTGATTCACAGACCTGGCAGTGGTGGGGAGCAGCCTCACTTGGCTTGATCATCCTTCCTTGAGAAAATGTTTATTTTCATTGCAAGCAGAGATAATTACTGGATCTTTAGTGCTATTGACCACAGCCAGCAGGGAAAAGAGCTGAACTGAGAGCAAAGCAGCTTGTTTGTGTTTGCAGAGGAGGGGAAGGCTTGAGGTCCTGCTGGGAACCCCAGAGTGGCACTGCTGAAGTCTGCTCTTTGGGGAAGGGGTTTGGGGTCTGCTGAGAGGAGGGGGCTGGTGGTTCATAGAACCCCAGACTGGTTTGGATTGGAAGCTTTAAAGCTCACCTTTAAAGCTCATCTCATTCCACCCCCCTGCCATGGGCAGGGACCCCTTCCATAGCTCAGAGTGCTCCAAACCCCCTCCAGCCTGGCCTTGGACACATCCAGGGGCAGCCACAGCTTCTTTGGGCAACCTGTGCCAGGGCCACCCTCACAGGGAAGAATTTCTTTCTAATATCCAGTCTAACCCTGCCCTTTTTTGGCTTAAAGCCATTCCCCCTTGTCCTGTCACTCCATGACCATGTCCAAAGTGCTTCTCCAGCTCTCTTGGAGCCCCTTTAGGCACTGGGAGGTTCTCAGCCTTCCTGCCACATACCTAAAAGAGGGGCTGGTTTATTCTGCTGGACACAGCAGTGGCAAAAAGCCAGAGGGAGTTCCTGCCTGAGGGAGTGTGTGAGCTACATGGGGCTGGTGGGTGGCTTTTCCTTTGGATCCTGATTCTCCCTGTCCCCTTGCAGGTGCTACAGCTTCGGCCTCGGGCCAAACGCCTGCCGGAGGCTGGTGCGGGGTCTGGCTGCCGTGTCCAGGGGCGTCTCCGAGTTCCTGGAGGAGGGCGAGAGGCTGCAGCCCAAGGTACAGCCCCGCTCCCCGGGGGCCGCCCCGCGGGGCTCTGAGGATGCTCTGCTTCAGCGAGGGGGAGGCCACGGCTCCCGGGGGACTCATTCCCCATCCCGGCCCTGCCTTCCCAATCCCCCCGCAGCAGATGGGCCGGCGGGAGGGGATGAGAGCGCATCTCGGTGTCCGGCGGCCGTCGGAGGGAGCGGGGGGTGCGTTTGCCTCCCCTGCCTGGGGCTGGGGACCTCGATGGCCGCGGGGCTGCAGCTCTGCCTTCAAAGGGAGCTCTGCCTCAGATACGGCCAGGGCAGTGGGACCGGCATCAAAGCAGCCAATTAGTTTTGAAGTCGGGCTCAGCCCTGGCGTTGCTCAGGCGAGAAGGACTCGGGGCTGGAGCGAGAGGAATGCGCTGTGATGGCTTTGCTTATTAAGCTGACTTTAAAGGCTCTCCATTCCCTCTCTCCCCATGAAGAGTAAAACCGTGTGCTTGAAATCTGGCACAGGAACAGCTCTGTCCCCTGGTGAATGCAGAGCCCAGCCTGTCACCTGCTGCTTGACTAAACCCAGAGAGAATTGGGTCTTTAGCTCCTAAATATCTCCAAAAAGCCAGCTTCTACTTTCTTGATCTCTCAAGGAGGAGTTCGGCAACTCCACCCTCTGCAGGAGCCTGGAGCACACAAAAACCTCTCTAAGACAGAATGGCATCAACATTTCTGATGTAAATTAAAAGCAGAGACGGTGAAGAGAGAGGTGTTTAATAGGAGCTATTAATAAGAGCTTTGCAGGCTGTGCAGCTCGGTGCCTTCAGCAGTCTGAGGCATCAATTAATGGCCTTATAAAGCACAGCCTGGTGTGTCTTCCCAAGCCTGTGAAAAAGCAGGGAACAATGGGGAATATTTGAACTGTTCTGTCTCTAAATCTGGTGTTCAGTTCCCTTGGCATGCAGGGAAGCTCATGGAGATGGCTTCATGGGAGATTTGCCCGTGAGGTATTCACAAATATTGGTCTTCTCCAGGTGTGTAAGAGGCAGAGCATTGCTGATCTCTGGCAGTGGCTCGTGCCAGCAATGAGCTGTTCCAAAAACATCAGTGTGTGAGTGCTGGGCTCAGGGCAAGGGCTGGGGCTCAGGCCAGTGAAGGCTGACAGCATATCCTGCCTGGGTGCTAGAGGGGAGCAAGAGATGCTGCCACACATCAGAGAAAGATCCCTCAGGCCATAAGCACCCACCTTGCTCTGGGCTGGCAGTGTGTGTGAGATCAGCTCTGTGCTCCATCACTATCTGCTCATGGTAAAAAATCATGGAATCATGGAGTCATTAAGTTGGAAAAAACCAAACATTAACCCAACTCTGTCAAGTGTAACTGTGCCAAGGAGATGGGAGTGCTGGGATGGATGTCAGAGTCAACTAACAGGAAGCAGAATGTCAGGAGAGGGTAGGAATCAGCTGATGGGATTGTTTGAGGGAATGTTCCCCTTCCCTGCAGCACATCCCAAATGTGCACCGTGCACCGTGGCTCACACCCTGTCCAGCTGGTGTTGAACCTCTCCCCTGCCCTTTGCAGATGATCAGGTCACTGAAGAAGGCGATGGCTCCGGTCCTGAGTGATGTGTCCGTGGAGTGGGTCTTTCCTGACAGCACCGAGGTCTTGGTGTCCCCTGTCAGCAGCAGCTGCCTGTTCCCTGGTGACCGCCTGGTCAGCTACGGTGTCATCTGTGACACCTCCCCGTACCTGTCCAACCCCAGGGCGGTGAGTCTGTCCTAGGAGCGGGGGGTGTTGGGGTGTGCACAAGAGCCTCGGCTCTGTGCATGGTCAGGGGGTGTCTCCTGCTTCCCAGCTGTGTCTTTAAGGGAGGTGATGGGTGGGACTTTGGGGGGCAGTAGTGGCTAAGGGTGCTCGTGCAGCCTGTCTCAGCTGGGAGCTGGTGGACAGAGACTGTTGTGGGACCTGTTCCCTCTCTGTGCTTCCCCCCAGGACAAGAGGCGGCAGTACAGCTCGATGCGTTCCCAGGAGTCGGGCAGCTCTGTTTTCTTTCACTCCCAGGAGGAGGGAGCAGGCTTGGAGAGCTGGAACCACTCCAGAGACTCGGAGGGGTCCTGCCCCACTGAGTGCTCCCCCGACCACCTGGGCGTGGGCAGGGACCCCGGGGGAGAGTCGGACACGGACACGGGTCAGGTTTTCCTCTGTACATGTGGGGGAGTTGATGCCCTGTCTCTTTAATCAAGCTCCTGTCACTGCTCCCCCAGGTTTTTTGCCTGATTTACACATGTCTTCAGCTGCAAAGAGCTGGAGGAGTTTGCAGGAGAGATGACAGATCTCCTGAGGCTTGAGCAAGTCTGTTTGGTTTGGATGTTTTATCCAAACCTGTCAGGAAATCAAGGGAAGCCCTGGTGAGCTGAGTTCCCTGGAGATTTTCAAAGCAGCTTTAGCTTTGGCCACATAATTATTTACAAGCTTCCCAAGCAGTGTGAAGAGGAGTGGAGTGAGCAAATGGGTAGCTGTGCTAGACCATCCCTGTACCTGCAAAGCAGCTTCCCAGTCAGGAGAGGGGCAGAATGGATCCAAAGCCCTCTCCCCAGGGTGTCACTCCTCCCCACCACGGCCTGGCTGGGAGTTTGTTTCAGCAGCATGTGGCATAAAGCAGCTGGTTGCACCCCGGAGCTGAGGAAACCTCTGTTACTCATGGGATGTTCCTCCCTTTTATTCCAAGAGGATCTGTACTGTGCATCCCCTCAAACTTGTCAAAAGCAATGATAAATCGTGTCTTTCCAAGGCAAATTTCAGTCTTGCTCTGACAGGAGCGTGTCTGCACTAATTAAATTTCATTAGTAAACCCTTTGTCTTCTCCAGGGAGGTTTGGGGAAATGCAGTCAGGCTTTTTTTTGACTGAAAACTCCTCAGACAAAACCTTCCCAACCTGCTCTCTTGACATCCCCAGGAATTTTGTGTTTCTGTTTCCTTCTGTGGTTTCGTTGCTTTGCTTAAAACTTTGCAGGGCTGAGTGTGGCCCCCTGAGCTTTGGCAGGACCTTGGTGAGGGCTCCCTGCCTCCCTCTGTGAACCAGGGGGTGCTGCTGGCTGCTCCCAGTGTGGAGTGGAGCTGATCCTCTCTCCCACCGTTCAGGAATGGATGTGAAGGCTCTGTCCAGGAGACGGGCGTACAGCACCACCCACATCTCGGAGCACGAGCCCCGCAGGAAGGTGCCCACAGCCAGCGACCCTGGCACTGCCCTGGTGAGAAACCCCCTGAGGAAAACCCACCTGCAGGACCTGCAGCAGCTCAGCCCTGAGCCCTGGCAGGTGGATTTCCAGGTAGGTGATCCCCTGAGAGGCTGTGCCTGCAGATGGAAGCCAGCAAGGAGAAGGAGGAAAATATCAGGTGGATGAGAGCCTGAAGGAAAGGGCCTGACTCACACTAGCCCTAAAATATTGATGTAGGTATAGATAGTAGATACAGCTCTGCAGCACGTCCCAAACACTGGGGAAATGGGCTGAGCAGGGGGCAGAGTCCCATCCTGATATCCCATAGCAGTCCCTCCCCATGGGAGCCTCCTTTTCCCTGCTCCCCTTCCCCTTAGCAGCCTGTGCTTCACCTTGCTGCTCCTCTGGTCCTTCTTACCTCCCTACAATTTAGGATTCAAACCTGTCCATGGCTGTGGCACTTCTGTGCCTGGCAGGGAAAAGGAATTCAGTGCCAAAGCAGATTCCCAGCTGGATCCATTGCCTTACACAGCATTGGGATGAGATGTGAACCTGTGTGATGATACATCTGCTGAACAGGGTTTTGTCCCCTACCTGCAGCAGATGGAATTTGGGCAGATTTTTCAGCTGATCTTTGGAAAGAATAGGAATGGTTTTCTCTCATCCTTGGCATTGCTGGGATGCTCTGCTCTGCAATCAGCATCTGCATGGCTGGGAGGACCAGCAGCACTTGTGTTCCCATGGAAACTCAGAGCAGGGACTTTCATTTCCCCTCTTCTCTGGGTTAGAGATCACTGGGTGAGGGCTGGGAGGGGAGATGAGGGGACAAAGGGGAAAGCAGGGCCTGGGCTCCAGAGGGAGGGATGAGACCTCTGCCCTCAGGCTACAGCAGTGAGGGTGGTGAACAGCATCAGTGACCAAGAAAAAGCAGGTTTTAGGGGTACTGGCACCATTCCCTGTATTGGGAAGGTCCCCAGAGCATCCTTCTGCCCTTGGTGTGCAGGCAGGGGTGGAGCTGACTCCTTTCTGGGGGGCAGTAAATGGTTAACAGCATGCAGCCTGCTCTTAATTAAATGCAGCCTGGTTTTGCTATCCCTCCTGCTGCCAGGGCTCCCAGCAGCTCTCCCAGCTCCCGGTCCTGCTGCCAGGGCTTGACATTTTCAGGGGTGTGAAGCCGAGCCCTCCGCTCATCTCCACGCTTGCCATGCTGGGAAGGAAAGGTCAAGCACCAGCCACAGGCAGCTTAAACCCCCAGCTCCATTCCCAGCTGCCTTCCCCTGCCTGGGAGGAGAGCTCAGGCAGGAGAAAGAGCAGATTTGGAACAGGAAGGGTCTGGCAGAATGTGTCAATATTAGCTTGGTAAATCGTGCCTGGAGCCACCTGGCTCCCAGTTTTGCTGGTGGTGTCATAGAACAACAAAATTTAGGTGGTGGTGGTGGAGGTCATATATGTTTGTCACTCAGAGAAAGTATCCTTCCATCCACCACTTTCTACCACCTCTGTTCCTTGCTGGTGATGTCCTAGGAATATAGAGTCTGACTGTTTAGATGGATCTTCCCACAGCCCTGGGGACAGGGATGAAACCCAGACCTTGCACAGGGGAGCATCTCTGTGGAATATGGCAGCACAGGTGCTGGAGTGGGGGATTCATGTCTCCTAAAAGTGGAGAAACACTGTCATAAAAAAAAAAAAAAAAAAAAAAAAAAAAAAAAAAAGATAAAAAGATAAAAATTCCTTTCTCCCATCCCCTGCACCTCTCTCCTTTCGTTACTAAGCAACTGGTCCTTGATCTTTCTGTCTCTCTTCTTTTCTTTGGTTCCCAAGTGAAGTCATTAAAATGTCTGGAGGGATGAAACTCATATTTCACCTTCTGTATGTCTGGGGAAGGAGCCCCTGGGGCCAGGGTCCCTTGGGGACACCCCAAGGTCTGGTGGAGAGCTTTGTCTGGGCACAGATCCCAGCCAGGGGGGGGCAGAGGGAAGGACCTGGGTGATTGCATCCCTCACAGGGGTTGGGCATGGAGCAGATGGGATCAGAGGGCACAGAGCAGGTCCATGCATGGAGCAGACGGGATCAGAGGGCACAGAGCAGGTCCATGCATAGAGCAGACGGGATCAGAGGGCACAGAGCAGGTCTGTGCCATTGGCTGCAGCCAGATCCAGCTCTAACACCTGCTCTGCTCCCAGCCCCTCCCGGCCATCCCACACGGCTCTGCCGGCCGGATCCGCGGCACAGGCGCCCGGCGCCCCGCCTTGCTCCAGCGCAGCTTTGTGTCCTCCTGCCACGACGCCGCCGCCCCGGCCCTGCCCAACGGGCTGCAGGAAGCCCCGGGCCGGGGCTTGGAAGCGCTCGGTGCCGTCAGGAGCCTGCGCTCCTCATCGGACAGCCGGAGCCCCGGGGATCTGGGTGAGTGAGAGAGGGGGAGGCATGGCCAGCCTCACCTCACCCTGTCCGTGCCGGGGTCTGGGGCCATTGCATCGCACCCCGTGCCACCGTGTGACAATTGGGAAGGATTAATTATGGTTTTGTGGTGCCAGTGGGGAATTCGGCTCCCGGGGAGGTGATTAATGATCCTCCTCTCCCCTCTCTGCAGAGGCTGCCCAGCATCCATCCCTCACCTTTGAGACAGAGACCTCCTCCGAATGGGAGCCCCAGGACCTGGATATCGGCGCTGCCGGCGGCTCCCCGCGCTCCTCCCCCAGGGCCCTCTGCAGGGCAGTGGTGAAGGGGCTGAGGAACAACGAGCCTGTGCAGTGGGAAGTCACGTTTGATATCCACCCTCTGTTCCGGGAGCGGGAGAGCCACGAGGATGGTGACACAGACCTGTGGAGTGAGACCTTCCACCACCTGGCAGCCAAGTCACTCATCCAGGACTTGGAGCAGCTCGCCGAGAGGGAGTGTGAAATCGAGCATGGTAATGCACAGCTGGCTGCAGGCAGACCCTGCCCAGCCTCGGGAGGGCTTTCCAGCAGTCTCAGCAGCCTCTGGAGTGAAAACAAAAGCTGCTGGTAGCGAAATATTAGGGAATGTCTCACACAACTCCTAAATAACATCTCCCTTCAGCTACCTTGCGCTCTTCTGCTTCTGCAACCTTGCTGCACATGATCCTGAACTCATGTTCCTTCCCACTCCTCAGAAGCAGGGATTGGACTTCATGGTCCTTGAGAGTCCCTTCTGACTCAGTATGTTCCATGATTCTGTGATCCTTCTGCTTCATGCATGAGGTAACATGGTTATTTTTAAGGAGTTGGTCACTTGGAGCTGGGAAGTGGCATCCAACTCCAGCAGCAGCCACACGTCACTGCTGTGGGCCACACATGTCCCAGGGATGTGCCAACTCTGTCCTCATGAGGTGCATCTGGGCTTGTAAAATAAGAGCAGGAACAGCAGTAGGCAGAGTTTAGAAAGAGAAAGGGATGCAACCCCTGCTGGCCATGGATCCCCAAGCATGGGGGTAGGTGTGGGAGCAGGTGGGGGAGCCCCTGGGGCCCGTGGGCTCTGACCCTGCTGTCCCTCCGTGGCAGGGTCTGGGCGGCGGTTCCAGCTCAGCGCTGTCCACACCAGCAAGGCCTGTAACATCATCAGCAAGTACACAGCCTTTGTGCCTGTGGACCTGAGCACCAGCTCCTACCTGCCCACCCTGGTCCAGTACACCCACACAGGTAACATGGAGCTGGCGCAAGGGTGGAACCTTGTCCAGGCAGGGAAGGTGTCACTGGGGAACTTCTCTCAGGGAAAACCCTATGAAACCACAGCACAACTTGGCACCACACCCATACCCAAGGCCGTGGTCGAGATCTTGGTGGCACAAACCTCTCCCCACGGCCAGAGAAAAGGTCTCCTCTGAGGTCTGGATACCCAGGGATAACCAGAGAATCACATAAGGTTTTGGGTTGGAAGAGACCTTAAAGCTCATCCTATTCCACCCCCTGCCACCATCTCCACTACCCCAAGCTGCTCCAAGCTCTGTCCATCCTGGCCTTGGACAATTCCATGGAGGGAGCTGCCACAGTTTCTCTGGGCAACCTGTGCCAGGGACTCACCACCCTCATATCAAAGAATTTCTTTCCAAAGGCCCATCTAAGCCTACTGTCTTCCAGTTTGAAGCCATTCCTCCTTGTCCTGTCACTCCAGTTCCTGACCAAGCTCATTCTGTGGTTTCATTGCCATCATGCATGTGCCAGTCTCTCCCCAAAACTGGCTATTCTCTTCTCTCATGCCAAGGGGCAACATCCAAGCAAGGCAACCAGAGGAAACAGAAGAGTTCAGGAAACAGAAGGCATCGTAGCTGCTCCCCTGGACATCCTCACTCAGCATGTGGCCAGCATGGAGACTACGGATTGAACAGCATGAGTAAGATTGCCTGGAGTTTTATAAAACTCCTTCCTGATGTTAGAGATCTCAGTTGTAACAGGCCATGGGCTTGCTAGGGCCCTGTGCAGAGCAGAGGCCTAAAGATAGGAAATGCCAAGTCATGGCAAGCCGCTGTCTTCCACCTTTCGGACCCCAGCTTATCTCTCTGTAACCCTATAGATCACTTTCCCTTAACCCCTGCTATTGGACAATTCTGGATACCCCTATACCCTATATAATGGGCTGTTCTAGCCCATTCTTGTAAGAAGAGCCATCGCTGGAACCCTTCACAGACCCCCAGTAAAGACATCGCTGTGGAACACCAGGATGGCCTTCTCCTCCTTCGCCAGGATCTGCTGGTCAGCCTGCAGCACCTTAGCAAGCAAAAGAGCTGAACTCAAAAGAGCTGATAATCACTAAAGAGCTGATATCCCTTATGCTTGCTAAAGGTAGCAAGCAACTGAGAGCTGCTTGGGTTTCAGGCAGTCTGTCCCTGTGAGAGGACTGAGCTGTCCGGCCCGTGCAGCCTGCTCGAGGGCAAACCTGCTCACAGCAGGACACTGGGACAGACACTCAGTGGTTTGGGACACCTTCTCTGGTCTGTTTAAATCCTGCCTTCCCCTTTGCATACGGTGCTCACCAGACACGTGTCAGGCTGGGGCTCATCTCCTTGAAGGGAGAGGAAGCTTCGATTTCCCCACAGCCTTGACATGGCAGGGGGTGCTGCTGGCAGCGCTCGGGAGTTAATTGGCAGCCGTAGCGTGGGTAACACGAAGGATGAAACGAGTGTAATTAGAGGCAGGGGGGATGTGAGACACTCACTTGTCACCAAATCCTCCACTAATGAAGACGAGTTGGATCGGACCTTGTCTGGCACTGTCAGAGCTGCAGCTGAATAACCAAAGCCCCAGAGAGGCTCATTAACCCCATCGTGCCGTGGGAGGGAAGGTGCTGGATTTGGCTGGGTGCTGTTGCTGATGTGGTCCTCGATTGCAGATGCTGAGGAGAGCAGCCCCTCACCCTCCAGCACCCCGTCCTTGTCTGCCTGGGAGCGCTGCCGTGGCCCTGAAGGTAGGGAAAGAGCTGCTGGCACTTGGTGCAGCTCCATCGAGTCCGTGGTTTGGGCTTCTGCTAAGTTTTGATAAATTTTATAAAAATTTATGACCTAAAACTTGGCTTGTGAGCACAGGGCCAGACTCATTCTAAGGTGAAAAGGATGGAACTTGATGTGGTTTTTGATATAAATCTCCCCCCCAGGTTCATTTTTAAAAGGTATAGGAATTTTTATTATATGTATAGGAAAAATGAGGCAAGGGGAGAGGAAGAGTTTTGCCAAAGATTCAGCAGCCAAACAAGCCAGGACGTTGACTCTGCTCCCTTTTGCTCCCCTGTAGCACCTTGTAACCCCAGCACTGTGTTTCTCCCCAGGGCCTCTCCACAGCCTGTCTACTTCCTCTGCACAAGCCCAAAAATCCATTGAGAGGCTCTTTGCTGCCAGGTATGATCCAGCTCGACCGTCCTCTGACCCCAGCAGGTGCCTTTCACTGGTGTGGTTCTGATGTGAACATGAACCAGGGGGAGAGGAGGGACTCAAGGGTTGCAGCTGGAGCTGAGCTAAGCATGGTGCCAGTTCTGGGGAGCAGGGATGGTTTGGAGGGGAGGGTGGGTGTCAGGATGAGCACAGAGGTCACAGACACCTTTCCATCCTTTCACAGGCTGACCCTCAATAAAACCACGCTGCTGGTTCGAGCTGCCAAAGGCTTCATGAATAAATCTGCAAGCAGAGGGAGCAAAGCCAGCTCTGAGGGTGACAGTGAAAGCTTGGACTACCTTCCTCTGGTGAGCAGCTCCTCTCTTGGTCTTATTGGGGTTGTGTGGCCACTGCAGGAGAGCAGAGGAGGATCCCCCCAAATCTTCCTCCTGCTGCCTCTGACAACCACATCCAGTGATCTGCTCAGAGATGGAGAGCTGTTTAACCCATACATGCCTTTTTCCTGAGCTACCCACAAGTGGTTGGTGCCAGAGCTTCCCTTTGTGCCCACCATCCCTTGCAGGTGTCCCTGCAGCTGGCCTGTGGTGCCTTCCTTCTGAATTCAGCCTTCTGCGACGCTGTCAACATCCCCATGGAGAAGCTGAAGCGGACATCGCCCTTCGCCTGCCACCGCCTGTCCCTCAGCCCCTCCGGCTCCTACAGCAGCAAGAGGAGCAGTTCTCCCTCGGAGCACAAACCCCCGAACTGCTCCCAGCAGCTGCTGGTCCCCAGCGGGCAGGGGAAGGGCCCCACCACTGCAGCCCTGGCAGGGGGAGCAGCGCTGGAGAGCACGGGCCGCCCTCGGCACCTGTCGGGCAGCGCCGCCGAGAGCATCTCCAGAGCCCTGAGAGCCGAGCAGGAGCAGGAGCTGCGCCCTCCGGCCATCACCATCCGCAGCTTCTCCTCCCCCGCCGGCAGCGGCCGCGGCTGGGACACCGAGGGCGGCTCCGAGCTTCGGGCTGTGCTCTCAGACGTGGAGCTGCAGCAGCAGACAGAGCCCGAGGGGATGCTCTGGGCCACGGCTGTGGCCCTGGCCTGGCTGGAGCACAGCTCAGCTTCCTACTTCATCGAGTGGGAGCTGGTGGCTGCCAAAGCCAGCCTGTGGCTGGGTGGGCAGGACTTCCCCGAGGGATCCAGCCTGGCCACGGTGAAAGCTGCAGCCCAGCAGCTCTTTGTGCTGCTCCGTCACTGGGATGAGAACCTGGAGTTCAACCTGCTGTGCTACAACCCAGGCAGTGTGTAAGAGGAGGAGGAAGGAGGCTTGGGCAGATTACTGAGGGCACAGGAGCAGGGATCTATCCTTAAGGAAATGCCTCCAAGGAGCTCAACTCCTCTGCTGCAGGGATGTGTATGTTTATTAGAGCACACCCTGCACTCAGCAGTCAGGATTTTGCCCTGAAAGGGAACCTACCACTGCCTGCAGTAGATGCTTTTTATTTTCAACTAGATCAGCACTTCCAGCTACAGCAGTTCCCTTTGATTCTGGTTTCTTCTGGTCCAAGCCCAGTTTCCAGGGCAGATCGTGTGGCCTGCTCCACTTTCCCTGTCCTTGCATAGATGCCTCTTCCCAGCTCTGAATCACTGCCAAGCCCCTACTGCAACCCCTCAGCCCCAAATCCCTGCTTTCCTGAGGCTCCTGCCTGGCTCCTGCCATCTCAGATGGCTTTCAGAGAAGGCAAAGGTCTGACACCATGCTCATCTCATGGATAAAAGGGAATCTGGGCTGGGAATGAGCATGTGAAGAGCAGCCCCCCTGTCACAGCCAGGAGGATCAAGCCCGGCCAAGCCAGTTGGAGGCTGGGACCAAACCATCCCATCCACACAGTGCTGGGCTCCTTCAGGCTCTCTGCAATCCCAGCAGGAGTTTGTGAGATCCCTTGCAGCCATCGTGTGCCTTTGGAGCTTCACAGGCAGAGCCAGGGTGCCCGGGATTGAAGGATCAAGTGCCTCCAGAGGGAGTTGTGTGCCACTGTCTCCCGTGGAGCCCATCTGGAACCCACTGCCTTCTGCTCCCTCCCTTGGCATGTAGCAGCCTTGCCTGTCCCAGCAGGCTTCTGTCTCGTGTCTGTGTGTCTGGGGGTGACACAGGAGGGAAACCTGTGCTGGGGACCATGAGCTCCCCTCTGGTCTCTGCTCTGGTGTCACCTCTCCAAGGTCCCCAGGACCATGAGCATCCCTCTGGTGTCTGCTCTGGTGTCACCCCTCCAAGGTCCCCAGGACCATGAGCATCCCTCTGGTGTCTGCTCTCAGTGTGGCCTCTCTGGGATCCCCAGGATTATCCTTCTGCTCTCTGCTCTGGTTTCACCTCTCTTGGGTCTCCAGGAGCTTCCCTCTGGTCCTTGCTCTCAGTGTCAGCTCTCTGGGTTCCCCAGAACCTCGAGCACCTCTCCAGTGTCTGCTTTGATGTCCCCTCTCTGAGGTCCCCAGTGTGGCAATGCTCAGTGCTGCTGCAGGTTTGCTGGC
The DNA here is from genome assembly GCA_024362935.1 of Setophaga petechia. Lineage (NCBI taxonomy): Eukaryota > Metazoa > Chordata > Aves > Passeriformes > Parulidae > Setophaga > Setophaga petechia. The sequence goes on along the minus strand of JANCRA010000088.1, from coordinate 579,836 downwards.
CAGGTGCCTCAGCACAGTCGTGTTCTCTGTTGTTGCAGAAGTGTTGTTGTCCCAGTAAATCACAGCCTGCTCTACTTCCCAGTGTGAATCCTTTGTTTTGGGACGGGTTCTTGGTGGGTTTCCCTGGGGCCACCCCAGCTGGTTGGAGCCCTGTGTGACTGTTCAGTAAAATACCCCCAAAAAACCCCCGTGATGATTTAGTGTGTGAGTCTGGGTTTCAGAGGGGATAAGGAGCTTCCTTACAGTTTTGGGGAGTTTTGTTTTGCAAACCCTGGATTGCACATCAAAAACTGTTGCATCCAGGATTTTAAAACCAGGGGAAATTTGGTTTGATTATTCTCTGAGGCAGAGATGGAGCTGAGAAATCTGCTGTCTTTCTCTGCATACTTTAACCTGTCACCTTGGTCAGTGCAAGGAAACAGAAATCCTGCCTTCATCCCACACCTTCCTTAATTAGTGTTGTAATCACAGCAATTGATAAAGCAGCCTTTGTGTTTCCAATCCAAAGCAGGACATAGGAGCTCTGCAATCCCTTATTTTCCCCTTGGCAAGCAAGGACCCCCTCGGATGCACTCCTGCTTTTGGTGACCTCTGTATCTATACATATATCACATAAAATAGACACTTCTAGCCCAATTTCCTCCCTCTGGACTCCATCTCCGGGGATGGAGCAAATCTCCCAAGAAGGGAGTTGGTGCCTCCAGCCCCAGCCTCTCCAGAGGCCCCCTCAGAGCACCCTCTTGGCATCCAAGGGGATTTTCACCCCAGTAAGTATTTTCCTTCTAGAAGGGCACTCCGGTGCTGTTGCCGGGGTGACCGCAAGTGCCTTATTAAGAGAAATTAATTTGAATACAGTTGTCAACCGTGTTTAATAAATAACCCCCTAATGCTGTGTAAATAAACATTTGCATGCAGTGTCTGCACGGGGAGGGAGAGACGTCCCATCCCGGGCAGCCCCGTGCCAAGGGTGGTTTTGGGGAGAGAATTGGCCAAGTTGGGGTTATGGCGAGACCCCGCAGAGACCCCTCCGTGTCCCCCCTGCCCCGTCCCACCCGCGGTGGGGAGGTTTCGCTGCCGAGCTCCGCTCCTGCCGGGGCCGCGCTCCTCCTCCGCAGGGGCTCATTAGCCGGGAACCGGAGGAGCCTTTTCGTGCTTTGAAGGGTTATGAAATCTGAGGGAGAGGGGGAGGACGGGAGAGCTTAAAAAAGAGCCGTCGTGCCCCCCCCCGCCCCACGAGCCAGCCGTCGCCTGCCGAGGGAAAAGGGCTGGCAGCCGTTCCAGCACAGATTGCGCCTCTGCCCCGGCCCCCCGCCAACCCGCCGCCGACGGGCGATGCCGCGGGGTGGAGAACTTCGCTGGAAAACGACATTTGAAACAGAATTTGCCATGTTTGGTGTGTGTGTGTCCCAGTGCTGCGAGGGGAGTGGGGGGCAGAGGCCACGCTGCCATCCAGGGGCTGCCCCGGTGCCTTCAGCTCCCGATGTCTCCAAACGGGCGCAACATCCCCCTGCGATGCTGGGGAGGGGTGTGAGCCCACCAAACCAACCCTCACCCCCAAAACCCGGACCGGGGAGCAGCGTGGGGCTGTCTTGTGTTAACTACAAAATAGTTTTGCTTCGGGCACGTCTTTGACTTTGATTTTCCCCATCCCAGGACCCCGGGCATGCCGGCGGGGGATGCAGCCAGTTGGTACCGTGGGCTCCATCGCTCCTGAAATAGAGCCCAGGGGCAGCTTTTGGGTGTCGGAGGCATCTGAGTGAAGTCATGTGGATGTTATGCAAGACTTGATGATAGGTTGTAAACAGCTATTAAAGTGATTGACAGGCCCAGGACGAAGTTTTGAGGGGGGGAAGAAAGGGGAAAGATGAGTAATAATGATTAAAATAATTATCAAATCGAGACGTTCCTTGAATTAAGGGAAAGTTTTGTGAGGAGGGAAGAAGATGAAGAAATCACGTTTGAGCACTTCCCTGAGCTGGGAGTTGGGAGGATGGGGCAGATAGGGAGCATATAAAGTTTGGAAGGGAGGGTTTTGCATCTTCAAAACCAGCTAAAAAAGCGATTTCAGCAGAAATTTGGTGCATTTGGGTTCACTGAGTGCTGTTGGGTGCTGGCACCCCCAAAACCCAAGGGCTGAGCAACCCAAGGAGAGCAGCCCTGCGTTAATTAAGAGAAACAAGCAGATTATGGGGAAGACAGCTTCTATTTATATATAAATACTCCAGTAATCAGCAGTGAAGGGCAAGGGAAATCCAATAGAAATATGTGACTGTTTAAGAAGCTTTCTGAGCAAAACGTTACACAATCAGTCGCATTTGCCTGGCTCTCGCTCCAAGTCCCAAGAAATTAAGGGGGAAAAAAGAGTGACCCTGAGCAGAAGGATGGAGAAGAGATTTGTAGAAGCTTCTGCCCATTGGATAAGGGGGAATCTCAGGAGTCTAAATGGAGATGTCAAGAGTGCCAGCAGCTCGCTGTGACCCCAAATCCCCCAGCTTTGCCCCCAGAACCAGCGAGCTCCACACCTCACAGTGCTGGGGGTTCACGGGCAAGTGCAGTCATGTACAGGTGAATTTCACTCGGGGAAAAGATGCCTGGAGCTTCTCTGTGTTCCCAGGGTGTTGCTGTCAGTGGGTGCTGACACAGAGCAGAAATAGCTGTGGCCGCCCCTCGATTTCACACATCGCCCTCGCTCCTCCCGCGGCTCTGCCTCACCCCAGCACAACACAGACTCCGGGGGGGCTCCGGGGCTGCCACACGTGTCCTCTGCTGAGAATCACCTTTACAATGGCTTTCAGAGGCAATCAGATGGTTGGATGCTCACCTTGGGGCTTGGAGCTCTCTATGCACCTGGGGCTTGTGTCCTTTTGTGTTGTTTCCCCTCCCAGGGCAGCTGCACTGACATTTTGAGATTTGTTATCCTGAAGGCAGCAAAAGGGCCGAGGCTGAGGTCTGGGGGGTGTCTCAGAGGAGGGATGGGTGCAGAGCTGGGGTATCTGACCCTACCAGGGAGCTGGCTGTCCCAGTGTTGTGCTTTTGGGGTGACTGCTGTCCCCATAGAGTCATTCCTTATACAAAGAAGGAGGATGGAAATGTTTCCCCTTGCCTGCAAGGAAGCAGCATCACTGCCCAAGGGTCACTGGTGAGTGTTTGCTTCAGCTCTGGATGTTCCTGTGGCTTTGCAGTGTGGGTTTGTGGTGTTGTATTTAAATCAGGAGAATCAGCCCCTCTCTTGTGCAATGACCTTTTCTGCTTTTCTCTTCTGTGCCATCTTTTCTCATACCTTTGCCATGGGAAGTTTGTGCTGGGCTGGGATGCACATGAGTCCTGCAGGTGCTTGTGCCCTCCATGTGCAACCTCTTGGGGAGGCCCCTTTTAATTGTTAAAATAATTAAATCTCCTCAAGACATAGATATGATATTGCTCATACTTTCAAAGCCAGGCTAGAAGTTTGTGGGCTTCTCTTCTCATTAAATGAGAGGATTTCTTCACTTTTTGTTGTGGTTTTTAATCGGGTTTTTTTTTGCACTGGGCAGGAAAACAAGGGCTGTGGGTTGTGGGGTGAGGAGTTGGAGTCAAAACATCAGCCCCAGTGCAGCAGGCACAGCACCTAGGAATCCTGGAAAGGAAGCCTGTAAAAGGTGTAAATCCCTTGAGAAAGGTGACTTGGTTGGCATTGCAGGTTCTTAAAAACCTCTCTGGCCACGTGCTCAATGACAGCCGTGGAGCTGAGCCAGATCCAAAGCACCACAGTGTCAGAAACATCGTGGTTTAGGGCATGAACAACATGTTTTAGGGCTTGAACAATGTGTTTTAGGGCATGAACAATGTGTTTTAGCGTGAGCTGCCCTGTGCCAAAGCACCAGGGGTTGGCCAAAGGCACCCTGGGTGCTGATGGGTGCTGGTTGGAAGGCAGTGCCCATTCCCCCCAGAGCAGGACTGGGAGCTGAGGGCTGATGCTGACCCAGGGGTGTCCTGCTCCACAGGGGCTCCCTGAGAGCCCAAGCCCCACAGGATGCTTCCCTCACACCTGCTTGGTTAAAAGGCTTTTTAAAATGGTTTTCCCCTGGGACTAACCCCATCTCCAGGCCTGGAAGTGGCAGCAGGCGAGTATTGGATGCCACAGGGTGGGTGTGCAGGCTGCTCGCCGGCTTTGGGGGTTCTGGCAGCCTTTTTATGGCTGTTAAGAGTTGAATTCCTGCTGTCTTCAGTCTATCCACAAGGATGGTGAAGGGATAGGGCAAGTCCTGCTGCAGGGGATTGTGTGGATGCCTGCAGGATGCCCTGCTCCAGACCCGAGGCACTGGCCTGTGGGATCGGGTTCTGGCCAGGGATCCCATCCCAGGCATGGCTCGGGGCCGTGGCCCCTGCTCACTTCTCCTCTCTCCTTGAGGCTGCACTCGCTGCTGCCGCTTATGCAAGCGCCGGGAGCCGGGAGCCGGGAGCCTTGTGTAACCGTGCCGCGGGCTGGGGGCGAGGCCCCGCCGCCATCCCCGGAGCATCCCCGTGCGGGCCCGCAGGCATCCCTGGAGCATCCCTGTCCGGGCTGTCCCTCCCGATCACTCCCCTGGTGTGCTGTTCCCCGGCGTTCAGGACGGTGGGATGGATGCTCTGGGGTCTCGTGGCTGTTTGCTCCTGGCTAGAGCCAGGGAAGGGTGTAGCAGAGCTCCTGGTGCCCAGCTGGGAATAAAGTGGGAATGCTGATACCCCTGGAATGGGTGGACAAGATCCGTGCCGGGCAGGGGTGGTGAGATGGGGGCAGCTCCCCAGTGTCCCTGAAAGGGCTGTCCTGGGTTTGTGTTGGGCCACAGCTCAGCTCAGCCTCCCCTCTCTCCCGAGGTGCTGAGTTGCAAAGTGATTTTCTGTACCAAACCCTATTTTTTGCTGCTCATGGGGTCCCCCCGAGCTCCCTCCTCATTTCTGCTTCCCAACACCTGCTGCCGATCTGGGGCTGAACCTGTTGCTATGGAAACTGGTTATGGATGCTGAGGATGCTGCCAGGGTCTCATCCTGATCCTGCCTTTTGCCTTTTCTTACCCTGTGGCTCAGGGATGGTGCTCTAACCTGGGATGAGGTTGGGACCAACCCGGAGGACCCCGGGAGGTCAAACACTGTGGGGGGTTAAACCCAGCTGTAAATAATAAGGGGAGTTCCACCCCCGTGCATTTGTCCAGATCCAGTGGGAATAACCCAAGAGCAGCTTTCCCAAGGCACCTCCCCCAAACCCAGCCATCTCTCGAGGTTTTTCCCCCTCTGGGGATGCTGTAGGATGCTGTGGCTTAGAAAGGGCTGGGGCTGGATTGCACCCAGGTGGGAACTGAGTCTCATCCCAGATCCACCAGCACTCTCTGCCCTCCAATGCGGTGTCCCAGAGGCTTCATCCCACCCCGGCAGGCTCTGCTCCGTGTTGGCTTCCCTTGTCTGTGACCCATGGGAATTGGTGCTTCACATTTAAAATGGTGCTAAGCTGAGAAAATACTAATTAATTAGAGCTAGCTGGAAAATCCCAAGGGGTTCCTTGACGTGGCATCAGCAAGAACCTCCTGTGTGTGTGTGCTTCCCCCTCCAAAAATACATATTTTAAAAACACTTTAAATACTTCAATGGTCCCCAGGCCTGGCTTTTGTGGGATACTGGTGTGTCCAGCCCTTGTGGAACCACCAGGAACTGAGGGGCTTGAAGGGGCTGCTGCAGGCTGAGCCCCACCACATGTCTCTTAGTCACAGAGTATTTATTTATATTTGAGCAGGTTTGGAGCAAAAACGGGAAACAGGAGTTGTGGGGGGGACACAAACAGGCTGCACCGGCTGCCCGGGCTGAGTCAGAGCTGGATCAGCCCCATCTCCACACCCGTGACTCACCGCGGGTATTTCGGAGTCTTGTGTCACATGGCCTGTTTGGGGATTTATTTCTGTGGTTTGGTTATTTTCCTTTATTTTCTTTTATTCCCCCCAGCCTAAGAAGGGACTGATGCTTTCAGTTGTGAGCACACAAAGCTGCAGGGACTCTCAGATGTTCCCACTTTGCTCCCCTTTGCCCCTGGGAAAGAGTGGGACACCTGCAAAGGAAAGGGCTTGTGCGGGTGTCACATTTATCTCTGCAAAAATTATATATATATATATATATATATATATATATATATATATATATATATATGTATATACATCTATATACACCATTGTATGTATTATATAATACCATATATATTACATAATATTATATAGTATTATATAATGCAATACTATATATATTAATAATTGAGGTGTTGTAGCATGGAGCGGAACCCAAATTCCCCTGGTTTTCTTCGTATTCCTTCACGTTCCTGGTGTTGCTTTACCAACACGAATTTAACAGGGCAATTGCTATCACAGGCACATCCTGCTGAAACTCAGGGGAGGAATTGTCTTGGAAAAATCTGTGGCAGGGAATCTTCTTCCAAAGCCAGTGAGGCTGGGAACTGAGAAGGCAGTGGCCATTCTCACCTGCTCACCGAGGGTCTGAAAATACCCAAATCTGAGGCAGCACAGACATCCAACCTCCCCAAAAATACAATCCCTCTCCCAAACACTGACTGTTTGTCTGGGAAGGCTTTGGCCAGATTGCAGAGCCTGGTGCTGTTCTTGGGTTTGGGTTTTATCTGAGCACCTGCTGCTGCATTTGGCTGCAGCTGGAAATTCTCTGTTTTTTGGGTGAGGTGTCTCCCACTTGTTATTGTCATGCAACAGTTTGACACCTGGAGCGGTGTGTAAATGAAGGTGTCTGATGTTTCCCTCCTAAGTGGGAACGGCTGTTTAGAATATCCTAGAAAATTTTAACTTCAGGCAAAATGAAAATGAGGAGCCTGGGGAGGCAGGCAGCTCCACTCCCAGGCTCCCCGAGGCAGCAGCAGGGATCTAAGGATTTTCTTGCAGAATATTCCCAAGGTAAGGAATGCCACATCCTGGGAATGTCTTCTTGACCCCTCATGAAATTCCTGGTGGGCCCAGTAAGGATGCTGCACATGGGGCAGCTTTTCCCTGTCCTCTGGAGATGTTTAGCTTGGGGTAGGACACACAGAATTCCCCCAGTGCTCAGCACAAGTCTGGGCAGCTGCATGGCTTGACCAGATTTGGGAAAAGTCCCCCTGTTCCCCGTGGGGTCCTGGTGTGGGGATCCCCTGGAGACACCAACAGAGCTCAGGGACAGCTCTTCCCTGCCTTGCCTTTCCCCAGCTTTGCTGCCTCTGGGGATTTGCCTGTTTCAGACTTTTGGGTGTCAGTGTGTGTCCAAATGTCCTGCCTGAGTAAATCAGCCGGGAGCACAGAGCCTCAGTGGCCTCTAGTGGCTGTGGGACAAAGATCCCAGGAAAGGGGGACCAGCAGCCCCCCAAGCCCCCCAAACAAGCAATGCTGGGGGTCCATCCCACCAGAAGCCACTTTTCCTATGGGGAGACCAAAGGCAAAGGTAAAGCCCCCAAAAAAGCTCCAAGGCCATGAGTGATGGGGGAGCACCCAGCAGGATGGGGCTGCAGCCCAAGTCCCTCTTGGCCCCATTCCCTGGCAGGGATGGATGGAGAGGTTTCGGGCAGCCACTGGGTTTTTCTCATTTTTGTGTTAAAAAGCAAGAAAAAAAACCCCAAGTTTTTAAGGAAGGTAAAATTTCTTTCACTCCTTTTCCCGTTTCTCATTTTTCTAAGGCGTACTTTCTGCCTAACGCCGCAGTACAAAACATGAACCCCAGTGGTGAAAACAGTTGAGCCAACGGATCAGAATGGGTTTGATTCCGTTGAAATGACCGTTTTTGTGTCTTCTCCACCAAAGGTCACTAAAGCTGCTTCCTTCTGAGTAATTGTGATTTTTCAACAAGGGAAGAGGGAAGAACTGACCCATTTTATTCCCCAAACCCCCAACATTTGGGGACAGGATGGAGCATCCCCTTCTGCAGCCCGTGCTGTCCCTCCTCTCTCCCCACCATGATAAATAAATTACTTTAGGAGTGCTGGCCTAGTTTAACATGCCCTAGTTTTGATGGAGGAGGGGAAAGAAAAAAAAAAGAGAGAGAATATTTATTTTGGGCAGTTGCTTCATGGGCGTCCTTTTGGGAAGAGCTTTGGGGGACTCACCCACTCCCCCTGCTCCTCTTTGCCCTGGCTGCAACACACTGCCCTCAATTTTGGTTTCTTTTCCTGAGTTGCTGCCTAGGCGGTGTGGGAAATGAGTGGTGGGGACACTGATCCAGCCCCAAAATCGTTGTCCATTGCTCTGAGCCCCCCCCAGGACCGGTGTAATGCCGGGGGGTTTCCAGGGGCTGATGCCTCAAAGCTTGTGGAACACGAGCAGCTTTAGAGGTGAATGAAGATACACCTGGTTCTGGGTGTGAGTGGTCAGGGTTGGCTTTGCTGCAGGAGCAATTGTGTTAGCACCTTCCCCCAGCACCAAAATCCCTGGGAAAATGGGATTAAAGTGTGTGTTTGGGCATGGGAGTGGGATTTCTCAAGTGCTCTGGGTGCTGCTGGGACCTTTGCACCTCACTCATCCCTCCCCTACCCTGCTCTTCCAAAGGTGCCAGGCTTCCTCTGGTAAATAAACCTGCAAATGGCTCTTTTCTATACATTTTATTTTTTCCTCCTTTTTTTTCCCATCCCTGCCAAAACAAGCAGCCCATATGGGCAGGGTTGGGTGGGGATTTTTGCAGTTTCCATGGGGATTTGGCTCTGGAGCTGCTGGGTGCTGGCTTCTGGGGTTTGGTTCTGTTTTTTTTTTTCCCCCTCAGATCCCTGTAACCGGAGCGTGGTGATGGCACCAGGCTCCCTTCCCGGCTCCGGCATCTCCCAGCCAAGGTCACCGGGGAGACCGTAGGCAGCCGCCGCCTGCGTTGGGCCATCTGTTAAATAATGTATGCAATAAACTCCTGCCCCGGGGCCAGCTTAATCCTTAAATCCTCCTTCAGAACACCATCTCCCGGCCGTGCGGGATGGCCGGCTCGGTCTCTTGGGTGCATCTTTCCCCGCCATTCCCCGTGAATCCCTCTCTCCTCGCCCCTCCATCCCGCATCCTCCCGTACGCGATCTCGCCGGGCTCTCCTCCTCCATTATTTATGCGCCGTGCATGAAAGATGCATAGAAAAGAGCGGTTCATAATTTAGCAGAATCTCCTCTTCTTTCAGCCTCCCTGCCCCCTCTGGCTCCAGGCTTTCCCTGGAGCATTACCGGCCCCTCCCAGGCCTCCAGGTGTTTTTGGGGGGATCCTGGGGCTGTGCCTGCGCCCCATCCTCAGAGCACCCATAGACGGGTCTGAGTTTCAGGGCGGTTAAAGTGCTCAGAGGTCTTTTGATGTATGGGATAAATTGAGAAATTGGGTTTGGCAGACCCATAGATCAGGTTTTTACAAAAAGAAGGGATTTTGGGTGAACTTAATTACGCCAGTGCTGCATCCAGCCCATGGTTTTGTGTCTAAGAGCACCCAAGCGCTGCGTCCTTGGCACATGTGGGATGCTTTGCTCCTCTCTGGCTGTGTCTTCTCTCCCAGTGCCCTGGGCTTGCCCCCAGATGCTGACTGGGGCAAAACTCATTATTCTGGGAGAAAAAAATTCCCTTCTGGGGGCCATCTCGTGGTTTGGAGGTGCAACAGGTCCCCCAACACAGAAAATCTGGGGGCCGAAACTGTGTGTGCTGCATCCAACCCACACAGCCATGACCTCGGAGCTGAACTCACTGGGGAAAAATTGAAACGAATTGGGGATTTTTCAAGGGAGCAATTTAACAAAGCTCCTCATCATATCCTGGATGTGGGAGAGCCTGTGTGGGTTTAAAATGGAGCAATAAATAGCAAAGGTGGTGGGGACAGGAGCATTGTGCAGCCTTCACACCCCAGCTCCCTGTGCCACCCCAAATTAATCCATCTTCCCCCAGGTCATCCTGTATAAATCCCAGCTCAGCAATATCCTGCTTTTATTGCAATATATGATTTTCTTTGCAATAAAATCCCACCCCTGGACTTGCTTCCCATCTGTGATTACATTCTTGTTCCCCCGGCATGAAGGTTGGCTCGTGCCCTCGGTGGCGTGGGCAGAAGGGATAATGGCCTTTTTTAACAGCAGGATTTGGGGTTTAGGGGGAAGGGAGGCAATACTGGAAGGGAAATGCCCATTTTCCACAGCTTTTCCCACCAGTGAAGGGGAAGCCACCTTTTATTCCCCATTCCCAACAGCCACTCTCAGGACCCAGCGTTAAATTTTTCCATTAAATTTGTGCCCCTGAAGTGTTTTCCCATCAAACAAAAAAACCCCACAAATAAATAATAATTACAATTAGTTATTCAGATTAACAGGAGTCTGTGCCAGAGAGTGGGGAGGTTTTCCTTAGTTATTTTGGGATTATTTGGGGGGACAGGGACAGATGCTCATGCTGTTTGGCCCTGGCAGCCCACGGGAAAACACGGCAGATCCGCATTTGTAATTTTTTTTCCATTTTGTTTCATTTTCCTTTTTATTCGGACATTGCAGAAATAGCCCTGTGTAGTGGATAAAAGTGCAACATACACAATATTTAAGAAAAGGAGGAAAGAAAAACCTGCCTTGAGGTCTGTCAGTCAATCGCGAACAGAAACAAGAACCAAGCCCGGGCACCAGAGGCGCTTTTTGTCCCCCTCCCCCCTTTTTTTTCCCCTTTTGTTTTTATGCACGTCATGCAAAATAGTTAAAAAGAAAGATTAGAAAAGAGAAGTCAGAGAAAACCCCACGAGAGATCGACCGAGCCCTGGAAAGAGCAGAAAGCTCCGAGTGCTGCTCGTCTCGGGGAGGGAATCGCTGCCCTCCAGCATCTCCAAGTGTTTGGCACTCTTGTGATTACATTAAATAATTTCTTTTATATATATGTTTTAATACAGTCTATTAAAGAGAGGAAACTGCCACAATATAAGGAAAAAAAAAAGAAAACCAAGATCACCCACACTACAGACTGCATGGTAGTTAGAAAAGCTGAGCGACCCCCCCGCCCGCCCCATACATATAAAATCTGTCCCTTTGCTCACAGCAACCAAGAAGTACAAGCTTTAAAAAATAAACCAGCAATTCTTCCTTCAGGCCTTTCCTTTATAAAAGTTTTGGTTTTCCCCCTCGAGAACCTTAAAACGTGACTAAAATTAAATATATATATATATCTATTTTATATAATTTCCCAACATCCAAAGACATCAACATAAAAAAAAGAAACTCATACAGAAGGGGATAGCGTGGTACATCCAAGTGCACGGATTCATTTTTGCAAGATTAAATCATGTAAACAAGGTGCCCGCTGGGAACAACCCTGGCCGGAGGGAGACTCCAGGGGCTGTTCCCCCCGCTCCCCCATCTCCCGCTGCCCCTTTTCCTCTTACCCCCCGATCTAGCGCGGCACAAGGTTCATCGGCCCGAGAAAAGCCATCCCGAGTAATTCAGAGCCGCAGCGTGCCTCCTCCGTCCATCCCTCGGGGTGGGGGGGTTGAAGCAGGTGACTATTTTCCCGATTACACAGATATATTTTAATTTATTATCATTTTCGAATTCACGGCTGGGCTCTGGCTCGCTCGCCGCCCTCCCCTCCGCGCGTCTCCGGAGGGCAGGACGAGCCGCGGGGCTGCGGGCGGCGCTGCCGGCGCTCGGCGCTCGCTGCGGGGCTGGGGTTACTCTCTGCCGGTCACCTGTGCCATTGTAAACCGACCCCACCCCGGGCCTCGGCCCAGCGTCTCCAGGGAGGCTTTAAACACCGGGAGGGGCCTTTTCGGAGAGGTTTTGCAGCACATCATCAATTCTATCATCTTCAATAACCACTAGAAAGCAGAAAGAAACAGAAGAGCGATGAATTTTCTGCCGCCGTGCTCCCCCTGCCCAAGGTCACCCTGGCGGGATGTTGGAGAGGTCCCACATCCCTGGTGGGGCCGCTGGCAAAGCGACACGGCCCCGACCGCCGCAGGACATCTGGCACTGCGTCCCGTCCCCAGGGAGCGTCCCCAGTACCGCACGGCCTGGCACTGGTGCCCTGTCCCTGGGGACACCTGGCAAAGGACACGTCCCCAGGGAAGGTCCTCTCACCTCTGTGCCCTGCGGATGGTCCCCAGCGAATGTCCACTGTCCCCGAGGAAGGTCCCTGCTGCCCTATACGCGGTGAAGTGCCCGGGGCACAATGTTCTGTCCCCAGGGAGGGCCCCGGCCACCCAACACCCCGGTGACAGTCCTTGGGACGTGCTGCCTGACATCCTGCAGGGAGTCTGGTGCATCGTGCCCCGTCCCCAGGGACGCTTCCCGCTGCCCTGCATCCCCGAAAGGTGCCCGATGCCCCATCCCTGGGGAAGATCCACGGAACACGATGCCCAACATCGCTCAGGGAGCCCGGTGCACCATACCCTGTCCCTGGGGACGGTCCCCAGTGCCCTGCATCCCTGGAGAAGGTCCTCGGGACGCGATGCCCGACATCCTCAGGGAGCCCGGTCATCGTGCCCCGTCCCTGGGGACGGTCCCCGCTGTCCCGTCTCCCCGGGAACGGCCTCCGGTGCACGATGCCCAACACCCCGCGGGACACCCGCTGAATCCCGCCGCATCCCTGGGGCCGTGACCCGCATCCCGGGCTGTTCCCGGTGCGCACCGGTCCCTCCGGCACCTACCTCTCTTGCTGCGGCCGATCTGCCCCAGCTTGGGCGGCCGCTTGCCCTGCCCGCCGGCCAGGAGCCCGTCGCCGCCGCGGAGGCGAACGGGGAAGGGCAGCTGCCCCACGGCCGCGTCCCCCGCCAGCTGCCCCTCGCCGTAGGGCGGCCCCTCCGACATGGGGGCGGCGGGGGGGGACCCGCCGCCGCCGCCGCCCCCCGACAGCCTCCCGGGGCGCGGGGCCCGCGGGCCCGGGGCAGCGGCGCAGCGGGCGCGGGGCAGCCGCCCCGTCACATCCCGGCCCGGCCGGCGCTGCTCGCGGCTCCGCGGCTGCGGCGGCGGCTCCGGCGGCGGCGGCGATAGAGGAGCGGGAGGCGGGACCGGGAGGGGCGGGGCGGGACCGGCTCGGCCCCCGGCACCGGCGGCGGCACCGCCCCGCGGGCTGATCCCGCACCCCGGGGATCCCCGGGACTGCCCCGCCGCCTGCCCCGCGGCGTCCCCGGGGAGCGCGGAGCATCTTCAAGGAGCCCGGGCCTGCCCGCAGGCTCCCCGCGGAGCACGGAGCCGTCCGGGAGCATCCTCGGGGTGTCCCACAGCATCCCCGGAGGTCCCAGAGCTGCCCGGCAGACACACTCTGCGGGTTCGGGCTCTGGATTCCCCAGCCTGCCTCTCAGCATCCCTGGGGAGTCCAGAGCTGCCCTGCAAGGACCCTCGGAGAGCTTAGGTGGCTCCACAGCACTTTTGGGGAGCCCAGAGCTGCCCCACAGCCACATCTTTGGAGCCCAGACTCCCCCACGGACACGTTTAGGGAGTTCAGAGTGAGCCTCACCAGCCACTCCTGAAAAGTCTGTAACCGACCTCTCCACAGCCCTGGGGAGCCCAGCGCCCGTTCCCAGGAGCCCTGGGCACAGCCTCAGGTGCCCTGCAGAGCCATCTGGGGGCCTCTGGCACTTTGTGGGGGGCTGCAACATGGGAGGGACTGGGTGTGCCTGGCTGGGGGCCCCCAGAACCCCTTCCTGCATGAGCCTTCCCTGGGGCACTGCAGGAGGAATTCTGAGTCACTGTGAGCTTTCCATGGGGTTTTCTATGCGGTGTTACCACAACAGTGTGGGTCATTGGGGTTATTGCCTGGCAAAGTGACGGGAAGGTTGGGGATAACGTTTTGGGACAGGCCACAGCTATGTTGGGGTGTTCAGACATCTGTGGTGCATCTCCCACAAAATGGAGCAGGAGGACAGTAGCAGCAGCAGCAAAGAACCTGTTTGTGCAAGGCTGAGTTACAGGGTTTCTCTGGAATTGGGAGCCTGGCTCATTTTGGGGCTGAGCAGAATGGAAGGACAGGGTGCCTGGTGCTGCCAGGGCTGGGGTGAGCTGTCCTGGGGCTGCTCCCATCTCCAAAGCCCTCGTTTGCTGGAATCCTCACCCCCCAGAGCTGCACAAGCCTCTCTCCCCTGCACTCCTGCCCGCCCCCGAGCTGTCAGCTCCTTACATAAGGTTGCGGCTACGCCCGAGAAATCACAGGGAAAGCTTGGAAACAGGAGGCGAGGGGTAATGGGGAAGCACAGCCCCTCCAAGGAGTATTCTTAGGCTTTGCCTGCTGCTCCACTCCTGGGCAAAACACCGAGGCTCGAGGCTGTGTCCTGCACTGGTCTGAGGGGGATCGACCTCCCCCCCGTCCCCAGTGAGGGGATGAGGCTTTTTGGGGTTCCCCTGAAGGGCAGGGACACCTCTTCCAGCAGATGGGATTCTGCCCTTTCACTCTGTCTGCTGGGTTATGGGGCTGCAGTGTGGCTTTTTGAGCTGTGTTCCGCTGTTCCCTCTGGGATTCTGTTCCGCGAGCTGCCTCGCCCTGCAGGCAGCCACCGCCATCTACAGCTGGTGGGACGCGGCCCTTTCCCGGCACAGGAACCAGGGACCGGCTCCTCCTCAAAATCCAGCCGTGGATTTGTGTCCCACAGCCAGAACGGCCTTCGGACACTGCCCGGCTGCTCTGGTTAATGTTCAATGAGAAACAACTCATCATTTTCACTGTAAATTCAGGGGGTTTAAAATGCCAGTCGATGGGAATGTTTCTTTTTAAATGTGCCAGGAGGATGTGGACGGCTCTGCCTAGAGCAGGGCTGCCCAGGGGCTGCCTCAGTCCTGGGGTTTTCAACTGCTCCTACTTGAGGCTCCTTCATTCCCCTGGAATGTTTCCCTAATTGTCCTTCCCAGCAAATGTTCACTGCAGCAGGACTTTGGGTCCATTAACCCTCTTGGGTGCATATGGGATTTACGGCAAAATAGGAGCGTCAGGGAAGGGAATTTTCCTTTTTTGTGTCAGTTTGGGGGTTTGGCACTACCTGTGTCATGAGGGGACAGCAGTGACTGTCATGTCCAGTGCAGGAGGGACAGGTTTCCCCCTCAGCCAACCTCCATCATGGCTTGGGATGATCCAGGCTCACCCATGTTCACCTCAGGGAGGACAAACCTCACCACTCTCCTGGAATAATCTGACACAGACACACTTTTCATCCTATTTTATTACTTCACACCTCAATTGCTATCCCAAGCCAAGCCAAGCACAGTCATCAGCCATCAGCCACTGCACTCTCACATTCCCATCCTCACAGCCTGGTGTGACAAAGCCATTTTCGGAGGGGATCACAGAATTACCTGTGTTCACACCCCCTGGAGCTCTCCGACAGCCCCTCCTGCTCCCTTAGGCCTTGCAGCCCTCTGGCAGCCTCCCAGGAATTCTGCAGCCTCCCAGAATCCTTAATACATTTTATTTTTGTTTTTCCCATGTTTTTATCAGCTGGGTCAGGGGCTGCAGGCTCTGTAACCATGACACAAATCCTGAGAGTCCAAACCTTAATAGAAGAGCTTCAAGCTGCATCTTCCCCCAAGCACCTCACCCTTTGCAAAGAATCATCTCTCTCAAAAACACCTCCATAGCACAGCGTGAGCCCTGATCAGCTGCAGAGTCACCTTTTCAGACTCTGCTCTGCCCCCTTGGTGAAGCACCCACTCCCTCAAGCTCCCTCCCCTTCCCCAAAACCCACCACCCAAGCAGTGAGGTGACAAAACCCCTTTGCCAGTGGCAGCTTTAAAACCAAAGTCTCCCCCCCGAGAACCAAAAAAATTAACTGTTGTACAAGGGAACCACCCTGGTGATGCCCTGCCTGCAGATTGGGCACTTTTTGGGCTTGGGAAGAGCCTGGTAGCACTCGTGGCAGGAGCAGACGTGGCCACACTCCAGGAAAACGCAGGATTTGGTGCTGCTCAAGCAGACCACGCAGGCGTTTTTGAGAACCTCACCCCCCTCGCTGCCGGTCAGGCGCTCCTGGGCCTGCCGGAACTCCTCCTGCATCTGCCGCAGGTGCTGCCGCTCCCGGTGGTGCCGGTACTGCTTCCGCAGCAGGAAGAACAGCACGGCGCAGGTGGCAAAGCCAAAAACCACCGTCAGGATTTTCCAAAACCGCACGCTGGACTCCTGTTTCTGCAGCAAGGACTCGAAATCCAGGGAGCTCAGGTAGTAGGGCATGCCCTGCTTTGGGGGCTGCAGCTTGATGGTGGCGTTGTCCAGGACCAGTTCTCCCACCCCAGTCAGGGCTGTGCCCACCTTCAGCATCTGCTCAGTCTCCTGGATGCCCTTGGGACGCTCCCCGCTGATGTAGTGGCCGATGACGTCTGTGAAGGACTGGACAGAGGGGTGGAATTTCTCATACACCGTCTCCAGGCCGAGCTCAGCAGCGTCCAGAGGCTTCATCACCCGGACGGTGACGCCGGCGCCGTCCTCGGCAGAGACCAGGTCAAAGGGGGTGGTGCTGGTTCTCTGATGGATGATCTTCTCGTAGTCATTCCTGGGGAGGGAGAAGGGGGAGAAGTGAACTGACTGTCCCTGATGGGAAACACAGCCTGGGATGGCCTGCTGGTTTTGGGGACTGCCAGATGGGACAGACCCTGAGTGGAGTTTTGTTGGTGGGGGTCTCTGGAGTGTGGAGCCCTTGCGTTCTGAGGAGGCTGTAATCTGATCCTAAGACTCCTCCCATGGAACACCAGATGAAACCCCGCCCCGGGTCTGTGGCCCCCCTCTCTGTTCTCAGCTCTCTGGGCTTTGCTCAGGCTCTCAGGACTCCACCTCCTCACCTCTGTGGCACGGGGTAGAGGGGGAGGATAATAAAATGGACTCTCGTGCTAAACAAGGAAGAGACTTGTCTGTTTCCTCTGCTGTCGGTTGTGCCCTCCCTGGACATGATCCTCATTGTAGCCACACGCTGCTACACTGGAGAGCACCTTTCCCCTCATGGCACTGTCCAGGCATGCACAAGGCCACTCCACCCTCACTCAGTGCTCCACAAGGAGTGGGGGCTCCCCTCATCCCCACCTCCTCACTGCCTCTGGCATTCCCAGCTGTCACAAACCATCCCGTGAGGGGAAGCACCACGTGTCACACATCCCAATTTGGTGTTACCAAATGCTTATCAAACAGCATCACTGGGCTCTGTTTCAGCAGTTCTGGGACCCCTGGGTGTGGAGATCACCCAAATGCAAATAATTTCTGTTCTGCAAGTGGGTTTATTCTGAAATGCCATCCTCTGGTAGGGTAACAAGGTGGGGCTGATCAATCTTCAGCCCATGTTGGGTTACTCGATGCTCTCTTCTCCTCCAACCCCTCTGTGAAAGCCCTAAAATCAGCCAAAGCCCCCATTATGGCAGCTGTCACTGTGGAGGCTACTTTGGGACCCAGCTTTGAGGCACTTGGTCACTCTGGCCACAACTGAGGCCTTTTCAGCCTGTCAGACCCCCCAAGGGTACCACAGGAGTTTGAAGGTGCCAGGCACATACCAGAGGTGAGTGGTTCTGTTCCACACCATCTTGTGTTCCTGCAGTGTCAGCCTCTGAACCACCCCCTTGCAGTTCTCCACAAACTGACTGCTCAGGGTGTCCTTCACCGAGCGCACCACACCTGCAACGGGAACCCAGGGCCCACGTGAGGGCTCGTGGAACAAACCCTGGACCATGGGGAATGGCTTCACTGGGCTGCTAGGAAGATATCCCTTCCTTCCTGTGAGGCTGCTGAGGGTATCCAGAGAAGATGTGGCTGCCCCATCCGTGGCAGTGTCCAAGTCCAGGTTGGATGGGGCTTGGAGCACCCTGGGACAGTGGAAGGTGTCCTTGCACATGGCAGAAGAGGAACTGGATGAGCTTTAAGGTTTCTTTCTACCAAAACCATTCTAGAATTCTAAGATGGGGGAAAAAGGGCCAAGAGCTTGTGTTTTGTGCTGTCAGGAGTCTGTGGCTGCTTGGTGGGGGGGAAATGACCTGATGGGCACGGGAGGAGGAGCTGGGGATGAAATTCCCCAGTGAGGAGCAGCTGTGGGGCAGGAGGTGCCCCCCCCCCCCACGTGGGGCACCATTTCAGGTCTTGTTTGAAAGGAATGAGGAATTTGTCTTTACAAACAAACTGTGGGTCTGCTGGTAGATAAAACTAGATACTGAGAGATAAAAGAAACAATGGGAAGAACCACAAATTCCACAGGATTTCCATTGACTGACACAAGTGAGTGAAAGTGAAAGTAAAAGAAAAAGGTTAGGGAAAGGAAGGGAGAAGGGAAGGGAAGGGATATATTAGAAGGGAGTCTTAGGTATTAAGCATTTCAGGCAGTCTGCACCGCTCAAGTGCCTCAGCCAATAAGGAAAGAGAGAGGGAAATGCGGCCGGGAAGCGAGAATAAAAAGGAGGCTGCATTCTCTAGTAATTTGAGAGACCACATGGGAAATGCCCATGACCTCTCCCTTGGTTCGAATAAAAGTTATAGGACTCCTGTTTCCTTTTTGCACATAAACCTCGCGTGTTTGTACACGACCTTACCTTCTATGACTGCATAGGGCACGCAGCGTCCGGGCGCCTCCAGCAGCACGGCCCGCAGGTCCCCGTCCAGCCGGACCTTCCTGGCGCCCTGCGGGAGCAAACAGAGGCCGCGGCTCAGCCGGCGCGACCAGGCCGCGGCTCGGGGGCCGGGCACATGCATTCCCCCGCCGCACCCCTCACACCCACCTCGAGCCCGCGGGCCACGCGAGCCTTCTGCCGGTAGATGGAGTAGAGCAGGGCGGTGATGGCGGTGCTGGCGGCCAAGAGCACGGCCTGCGCGGCCGAGGGCCGCCCGCCGCCCTCCATGGCGGCCAGGCCCGCCGTTACCACGGCAACCGCGCGCCGCGCCGGCGCCCGGCGATGACGCCATGAGCGGCGCTCTGGCCGCTGCAGCGCCGCCATCGAGGCGGGGCGGGGGGGGTCCGTCAAGGCCGGGCGGCGCGCGGGGGCTCCGCAGAGCCCTGCTGGGGTGCGGGGTCACACACAGTATCCCTCCACAGAGGTTGTGAGTCAGGGGAGGCGCCTCAGAGCCCGGCCTCACGGAGCTTTAGGGGGATAAACCCCATCCTTGGAGTTTGGGGGGGCGGGACAGATGGCAGCCTCCCCACCCCTTTACCGCCACCTCCACCCTGTGCTCCTGGGGAAGAATCAAACTCCAGCCTCACCAGTATCTGAGGGGGATTAGCCCAAATCCCAGCCATCCCTTAGCATCTCGGCAGCTGGCCCTAAATCCTGGCCCCTGGGTGTGTGGGGGGAGCATCCCCCCCCCGCCACCTCGGGGCTGAGGGGGCGACCCAAATCACACCTTCTGCTAAGTTTGGGGGGACAGTGGTCAGACCAGCGCCTGTCCCCCCGTGGCTGGGAGGGTTTATCTCTCCAAATCCCAGCCCTACAACACCTTGGGGAAGGGCTTACAACCCCTCGCTGTGCTGTGGGGCAGCAGCACCATGTGGCCTCCGCTGAGGGGGCTCAGCCTCAGGACGCAGCCCCCAGCCCCACTTTGCAGAGTCCTTTTTCCCATCCCACAAAGGGCCATGGCAGGGTGGCAGGTCCCTACCGGGGAGGACAGAGACCCACCCCCACCCCCCCATCTCCTTACCACCGCTACTTCTGGGAAAGCAGCAAAAGGGGAAGAAAAAAAATAGCAATTTTTTGTAAATTATTGATCTTCAGGCCCTTGGTGCTAATTTGGAGTGGGAAGGGGGGTGGTGCAGGCAAGTTGTGCTCTCCAGTGGGGTCCAAGGGGCCAAACCCCCATCACTGCTCCCCCGACGTGGGCGGCACCGCCTCCCCCCCAGCTCTATACTTAAAAATTCAAGTTGCCATGACTACACAGATCAGCGCTCCCCCGCCCTTGGTGCCGCAGGAAAGCACCGTGGACGCCGCAGCCCCCCCTCCTTGGCTTGCCTTTCGAGGGGTAAAAGCAATATAAACCCCCCAAGCTGCCTCAGAGCCGAGCTTAACTCTGTCGTCCGCCGGGTCCGGGCGAGACACAGGCGCCGTCACTCCGCAGAAAACACACATTAATTTTATTATTATGGCCGCTGTGGAGGAGGCACGAGAGCAGGTTCATGTGCGGGGTCGGGGGGGTCCCTGGGGTGCAAACCCACCCCCACTATGGGTCTTCCTGTAGACGGAGCCGCCGTCTTGTCCAGATTGCTCCCCGAGGAGGGTCCAGCACCGGCTCGGGGCGCACCGAGGGCACCTCGTGTCCCGCCGGCGCTCAGCACACGGCGGCGCGGGGCCCGCGCAGGCTGCAGCCCCTCATGTCGCTGGCCAGCCGTAGCACGGCCGCTCGCTCGGGGTCCCCCAGGGGCGGCCCGGTGCCGAAGGCCTCCTCCTCCTCCTCCTCCAGGATGGAGCTGAGCCTTGGGGCGCAGCGGGCCCGCTCGGCCGGCGGGCGGTAGGGACACTTGGCGTTGAGCAGCCTGCGGAGCGGCACCAAGGGCACGATGGCGTCGCCCAGGAGCTGCTGCTGGACGTGGCGGAAATCGCTCTGTCTCTTGAGGCGCTTGAACTCGTTGAAGGCGGAGGCCGAGGTCTGGTAGAGGAGCAGGGCCATGGCGCGCGCCTTGTCGGCCTTGGAGACCAGCACGGCGTGGCAGCGCAGCACCACCGCCTTGTTCTTCACCTGGTGCCGGTACACCCAGGCGAACACCTTGGGGTGCCGGCGGTCGGCGGCGCAGTAGGTGATGCGGTGCAGCAGGTACGCGTGGCCCGGCCGGCGGGCCCCCTTCTCGCAGGGCGTCATGCGGATGCCATGAGGGCCCAGCGTCAGCGTCATCTTGGCCCCACCGGCGCCCGCCTCGCTCTTGGCCCAGATCTTGCCCACCGCCTCCTCAGTGCAGCCCTCGCCCTTGGCGTGCAGGGTGACGGCGTTGCCCAGGTACCTCACCGTGTACGTCGGGTCCTCCTTGTTCAGCTCCACTTTCTGGCGCTTCCCGCGGAAGACGCTGCCCAGGCGCTCCAGTGGGCACTCGGGCAGCAGGTCCGGGCAGGAGCGGAGGAAGCCGGCCAGCAGCGCCGCGTAGCTCAGCCCCGGCCCCAGGCTCTTGCCTTTGCACTTACGTTCATTTTCCACCAGCACGAACTTGCTCCGGCGCCAGGGCAGCATCTCGGCTCCGCTCCGCTACCGCCGGCCTCGCTCGCAAGCAGCGGGATCACCCCCCACGCCCCGGAGCCGGTCGGGGGGTGTCCCCGCACCCCCGCGCAGGGGGTGTCGTGCCCTACCCCGGCAGCGGGACGCGGCCCCGTGTCCGATCCGGCTGCCCACGGAGGATGCGGAGCTGAGGAGCCGCCGCGTTCCGGGTGCCGCCTGCGCCGATGCTGCGGGAGCGGCGGCGGCGGCGGCTGCGGGGACGCGGCTCTCCGTGGGCTGCTCCACCTCCCCGAGCACGCGGGGAGCCGCCGGTGAGCGGCCCCCGCCGGTGAACGGACCCGTGCGCGCCCGCTCCGTGCCCCGGAGGGAGAGGAAGCCGGGGGGAACCCAGCCCCGCGTCCCCATGCAGTAGCCAGACCCCCAGCGCCGAAACACACCGGCGGCAGGGGAAATTCCCTTATTTCCCACCCGGGTGGGGGGCATGATTTGGGGAGCGTCAGATCATGGCTTCTGACACGGGAACGACAAAAAGCTGGGGGCTTCCCCCCAGATCAGTACGTGTCACAAGGGTGTGTGCCAGGATTTGCAGATCCTGCAGGTTTGCTGGCATTTTTTCCTTCAAACCTCCCATTTGCTCCTGTTATTTCCAAGCCAGTCAGATCTCCTTGCTGCTCCTCTCCTTTTGGGCTGAGCTTGGCTTTTAACCTGTTGCTTTTATCTCTGGCCAAGGCCCTAGGACAGCTTCTCTCCAGGAGAAATGGAATGTTATTTCCCCATGGCATAGCTTGCAGGAATTGTTGGGGAGCACTGCAAGGTTTCAGCCCTGCAGTGGAGTCTGAGGCTGCTCAGGATTCAGTGCCTTTGGCTCAAACCCTGATTTCCACCTTTTTTTTTTTTTTTTTTTTTTTTTGCCATCTGGAGATGGCAGGGAGAGACCCATAAAGCAGGGAGACCCCTGGGCTTGGGGGTACTCTGTTTGCCTTGGGATTGAAAATTGAGAGAAGAAAGGGGTAGAATAACACCATGTTCCCCCACTTTTAGTCTGCTTAGGGAAGAAAATCAGAGTGGGGTGTTGCAGGGAATGGGAAGCCATTTCCCAGCAGCTCCCCTGATTTTCTGCAGTTTGAGTGAAGCAAATACAACCTTAAAATAGCAGCTTCACAGGCAGACAACACCAGCCCCACTCTCTCACTGCCGTGGCCTTGACAGCCTTGTAGGATTTTGCAGCCAAAATAATAAAAAATGCATGAATTTGTCTGTTTTTCAGCTTTTCTGATGCAAACATGGGCTGTATGGTTTGCTCCCAGTGCAAGGATGATTTTGGGGAGATGGCAGTTAGGGAATTAGCGTTAATGAGGGAGATTTCTGTCCATGCTAGCCTCTGTCTTTCCTAATTTCTCTTCTTGCTCTTGTTGACTGAGGTGAGGACTGTGTTTACTTGTTCAGTGTTCACACTGAGAGGGCAGATGTGAACCGACCCTGGGAGCTTCTTTATTTAGAGATCCCACATTATTGGGGTCGGGGGGGCTGTGGTGTCCCTCTACACTGGTTTGATCCCACAGTGCCACCCACAAGTTGCCCTAGGACTAGTTTTCCTATTTTCTCCTAGATTTTGGGGGGGAAGGGAGGCTCTGCACTGCATTGTATATAGGGGAAAACAACCTGGATTTGCACTTGAAAGCTGAGAAAAAGAGTTGTGGGCTGGTTCAAGGCTACCAATCCTTCCTCTCACTCACTGCCCTGGCAAGTAGTGAACTGTCATTGCTGGGCTCCAGAGTGAACGAGCACCCTGGCAGTGTGTGGGAGGTGGATTTCCTGGTTATCCCTTGGACAATACAGATCTCAGCATCCCAGCTTTGGTTTCTTGGGGTGCCTGTGGCGGTCTCACTGTCCCATACTCAGTTTCAGCTCCTGGAGTTTCAGCCCCATCAGAAGCCACTCCCAATTTGGATGCTGCTTCCCTACCTGTTGTGGCTCCTCAGCAGTGACCCAGCATCAAGATTTGATGGCAAAACCAGCAGGTAAGGTCAAAATCCTCCCAAAATCCGACAAACTGGACAAAAATCCCAGTGATAAATCCCTGGGACCTGTGACAACCATCCTCGCAGCTAGAAAATGGGGCAGGAACCTCCTTGGGCAAGGGGAAAAATAGAGAAATCTTTAATTAAAAAGCAATTTGATGATCACCTGGGAGCCTTTTACCTTGTGTGGGCTGATTCTTATGGAAGCACCAGCCAAACTGAATTTGGGCTCCAGCATGAGGGCATCTGAAATTGGGCTTTTGACCACCTGTGTCTTCAGCCAGTTTCTCCTGCTGCTTGTAGTTAGAAGACCTGTGAAAATATAATTTTTTATGATAATTTTTTTAATGCTTTTAGTCTTATTAATTTATTTCTTTTGATCTCACTGATCAGGAGCTGTTGTTCCTTCCCATCAGGAATGATTTAAGGACATTTTCCTTTGGAGCCACAGAACCAGTTTTGAACTGAGGAGGAAAAAAACCTTCAGGATGGCGGCGGAAAAATATTCTGCTGGGACAGAGAAAGAAGGAAGTAAATAAAACCCAGGAGAAATTGGAAAAAATGAGGCAGCAGGCAGGGAGAGGATGTGGGAGTCCCTGCACACGGTGCTGTGGGGGCCAGGGCTGCCCCTGAGGATGCTTCCCAGAGTTCAGCTGCGTGCCGGGGCGTTATCCCGGCGTCCCGGCCAGCCTATTTTCCAGGCGAGGAAATATTTAACCGCGGCGTCAGCGGGCAGGGCAGGCAGCTGCAGCCATGGAGAGAAGCAGGCAGCACCCGCTCCCTGCTGTACCCCCGGGCCAGCCCCAGGGTGACCATCTCCAGCTCCTGCTGCGTCGCAGCCGGGAGGCCAAAAACTGCGCCTATTGCCCCTACAGCCGGTTCCCGGTGGGAGCTGCGCTGCTCACCGCCGGAGGGGAGATCTTCTCGGGTAAGATGGGATCTGAGAACCCCCCCGGGATTTTGGGGAGCCCCCAGCAAGCCTTGGGTCACTTGTGAGGGTGTAGCGGGGTCATCCCGGGGTGCTGGTGTTGTGTGTCCTCCCCCGCTGCCTCCTGGCAGGCGCCATCCCGGACCGAGCCAAAGATCACAGCGGATGGGAAAATAAATAGGGGAAGCAGGGAAAATGGCTTTTCTTTGTCAATTCCCTGGGAAGAAAGGAGCTGGTGGGGTTTGGGTGGCTGATGCTGGGGTTGTTCCTGCAGGGTGCAACGTGGAGAATGCCTGCTACAGCCTGGGGATGTGTGCCGAGCGCGGTGCCATTCAAAAAGCCATCTCCGAGGGGCACACCAGCTTCAAGGCCATGGCCATCGCCAGGTGAGGGTGCTCTGAGAGCTGGAGTGCTGAGGGATGGGGTGGGGAACCAGCAGGAGAAGTCCCACTGCTCCTCAGGGACAGCTTCTTTTGCAGCAGCCCCATTGTTTGGCGAGAGAAATGAAGTTTTTTCATGGTGTTTTAGGAGGAATTGGGGTGCAAATCTGTTGTAGCTCTGTGTTTTTCGGGGCATGAAGGTCTTCTGCAGGTGTTCTCCCCTCCTCTGACCTCAGGACTCTGTGCCCTTCTCCTTTGGCAGTGACATGGGGGACCACTTCATCACACCCTGTGGCGCCTGCAGACAAGTGATGAGAGAGGTGACAGCTCGTGTGGGGCTCCATGGCTCATTCCCTGATCCCAGACACCATCGCCTGACCCCAGGCATCTCCCCCTAAAACACCTGGAGGTTCCAAGGAGGGTGCAACCCCCCCATCCTCAGCCCCAGGGCTGGCTCCAGGCTCCTCAAATTTCATTATCTCCTGGCAAAGGGATATTCCAGCTCTGGGTGGGTGTTCAGTGGGAATTCATTAGCTCACCCTCCAGCTGTGGGTTTGTGCCCTTGAGTCCTTGCTCTGGCAAGCCTGAAAATGGGAGTTTTCCTGCAAAAGCTGAGCTTCCCACAGATCCTGTCCAGATCTTGTCTCCCTTCTGCACAGGAATCCCAGCACCCACACCTTGTTTTGGGGTTGTTAATATTTAATGGGTCGTGGGGCTCTGCTCGAGGGTCAGATTCAGCAGGTTCAGAGGCACTGGGGCTCACACTGGTGGGGTAAAAACACAGGATCTAAGCCCAAAATGTCCTCTGAGGGAGGTAATGCTGATAAGCCAACCCAAAATACATGTAATAGAGGAGGATGCTCCCTGTGAACCTGAGAAAATGGGGTATATGAGTAATTTGGGGAAGAAGTGCAGGTTCTTCCCTTCTTCTTCTCCCTCATCAGGCTCTTCTTTCTCCTCCTTCAGTTTGGCACAGACTGGGATGTCTACCTGACCAAAGGAGATGGCACCTACATTGTCAAGAGGCTGGAGGAGCTGCTGCCTACCTCCTTTGGCCCTGAGGACCTGAAGAAGGTCTGAGCAGCGTGGCTACCACCAGCCTTTGCCCTTAGGCACAGGGGAAAATGGTTTTCCCTGATTTTCTCAGTCTGTAAGCAACTTTTTGGGAACAACACAGTGGGAAATTTGTTTATACTGTTAAGTTGCCTGTTCCTCTGTCTCATCTTCTAATTCAGTGTTGATTCGCAGGCTCCAGCTCCACCTTGCCCCGAGAAAATGGCAAAATCAGATAATAGAAATTCCCTGTTATTAGTAAAAATAGCATCCAGACATCCCTGTAGGCAAGGGAGGACATGGCTTTGGTGCAGAACTTAAACAGGCTTTGGTACAGAAACCACTCCTGAATAATGCAAAATCGTTGCTTGGGAAAGTGCTGGATCCTTCACCTCTAAAAAGAAGTGAAAGCAAGAGGGAAAAGGTCCATCAACCCCAGAAGTAATTAGTGACCCAATCCAGATTAGGTGGATTGCAGGATGGTTATTACACTGACCGTGTCCTTTGCTCCTTTCTTTGCAGCTTGTTTTCCTTGCTTTTATTCTGTTTGGGGTGAAGAAGAGGACAAGTTTTTGGGGTGTTCTGGAGGGTTTTGTGCCTCCAGGGTAATGCCATTTGTTGATTGTATATTGATTTGTAATACAGTAATAAATGAATTAATTACATTTCCCAACCAGCATGGCATTTCTGCCATGCCCAAGTGAAATAAAAGCAGTTCTGGTTTATCTCCTGCAGTTGTAAAGTGATGAAACACAGGGGGGGGGGGGGTCCTGGGGCTGTCCTGCAGCCCAGGGAGGGCCGAGGGGTGCTGGATGTGCCCTGGGAACCTCACGAGGTTCAGCAAAGCCGAGTGCAGGGTGCTGCCCCTGGCTCAGGGAACCCCTCAGTATCCATACTGGCTGGGGCATGGAGAACACTCCTGCTGAGAAGGACTTGGAGATGCTGGTGGATGAGAGGCTGGATGTGCCTCAGCTGTGGGGCTGATCCCACAGCACGGGCAGCAGGGGAGGGATTCTGGCACAGGGTGCCCAGAGCAGCTGTGGCTGCCCCTGGATCCCTGGAAGTGTCCAAGGCCAGGCTGGACAGGGCTTGGAGCAAGCTGGGATAGTGGAAGGTGTCCCTGCCCGTGGGTGGGACTGGATGGGCTTTGAGGTCCCCTCCAGCCAGATCAGTCTGTGATTCTGTGATTTGACGATTCCACACACTGGGCTGTGCCCTGGCTGTTTCCAGGGCAGTGCTGTGCTCCATGCCAAGGCACTCCCAGCTGTGGCATCCATGCCCTGCATTGCACAAGGCTTTAACCTTGGTTGCACCCTGCTCTGTGCCCAGCTCCATGACCCATTCCATGCCGTGCTTGATGCCCTACTCCATCTCCTCTTCCCTATCCTGCTTCATGTCTTGCTACATGTCCCCTTCCATGCCCTGTTCACTCCATCTCCCCTTCCATACCCCACTCCACACCTCCTCCATGTCTTGCTCTCTGGCCCATTCCATGTCCCACTCCCATGCCCTGCTCCCTGCCCATCTCCATGCCCCATTCCGTGCCCATTTCCACACTTCACTCTGTGCCCCATTCCCTGTTCCACTCCATGGCCATTCCATGCCCCACTCCCTGCCCATTCCCCGTCCCATTCCCTGTCCCATTCCCTGTCCCATTCCCTGCCCCACTCCCTGCCCCATTCCTGGTCCCACTCCCTGCCCCATTCCGTGTCAATTCCCTGTCCCATTCCCTGTCCCATTCCCTGTCCCACTCCATGCCCCATTCCCACTCCCATTCCCTGTCCCACTCCATGCCCCATTCCCACTCCCATTCCCTGTCCCACTCCATGCCCCATTCCCACTCCCATTCCCTGTCCCATTCCCACTCCCATTCCCTGTCCCATTCCCCGCCCGTTCCCTCCCCATCCTGGTCCCGGTCCCGGTCCCGTGCCGAGGGCGTGGTTTCGCTCCCGGTGGGCGTGTTTCCGGGCGCGGCCTGTCGCCATTGGCCCGCTCTGGGCCCCGCCCCCCGCGGTGACGCGCTGGCCATGGCGGTGCGGCTGCTGCTGGCCCGGGCCCTGCGGCTCCTCCCGCGGTGCCGCCCGCCCTGCGCGCCCCGCGCCCCCCGCCCCGACCCCCGCCCCGGGCCCGGCCCCGCGCCCGCCGCGCCGCCCGCCCCATGGCGGCCCTGGCTGGCTTGGCTGCCGGCCGCCCGCCGCCTCTTCCTGCGCGGCCCGGCGGGCGGGCTGGCGGCCGTTGCGCGGCGGGGCCGTGGCGGCGTCTGCCTGGCGCTGGCCATGGCGCTGGGCCTGGTGGAACCGCGCCTGGAGGAGCAGCGCCGGGCTGAGGCGGCGTGTCGCCACATCCAGGTGGGAAGCGGCCCGGGGGTCCCGCTGGGCGGCGCCTGGGGCGCCCTCCGTGAGGGGAAGGGGGGGCCTTGCCGGGGGGAGGCCTCCCAAGAAGGGCACGGGGGGTCGCAGTCCTCCAGACATCCTTCATGAGAGACAGGGTGGTCCTCGATGTATGGAGCCCTTTGAACTCCCGTGAACCGCACAGAGTGTCAGTGCTGTGGGGAGCCACTTAGACACGCCCCTCCCCATGAAGGGTAGGGGTGTCCTTGTTTTGGGGAGTCCTTCAGACGTCCCCCACTAAGGGTAGTGCTCATCGCTCTGGAGAAGCTGTCAGACGTCATCCATAAAGGGGAGGTGGATTCTTGTGAGGAACCCCTCCGATGTCTCGTCTGAAGGGGACGGGGGATGGTCACTGCTGTGGGGCGCTCTCCAGACTCCCTTGCTGAAGGGGAGAGCCTTGTTTTATGGAGGCCTTCAGACACCCCTCATGAAGGGAAGGGGGTCACTGCTGTGGGGAGCCCCCTAGAGCCCCTGTGAACGTCACACTGGGGAGCCCCCCAGACACCTCCCTGTCTCTCCCCAAGGAAGGTGGGGGATGCTGCAATGAGCAGCCCTCAGGCACCTCCCCAAAGGAGGGGTGCTGGGACAGACCCACAGGCACCTCCTTCTCCCCAAAAACAGGATCATGGGGAAGCCTCTCACTCAGCAGCTCCTCACCACCCTAAAGCAGGTACTTTCAAAAGCAAGGGACCCTCACTCCCTGTCCCTCCACAGAGGGAGGGGGTCAGGACCCTGCTGGTGGGGGTTTCATGTCCCAGGACACTGATGTTGATCCCCATGGGGACCCTGTGGTGCTGGGCCAGGCCGTGCTGGCAGGGCACGGGGCAAGGATGGTACTGAACTTATTTCCTGGGTAAAAATAGAACTCTGGTGCTCAGAGCCAGCTGTCACCTGCTCCACCGACCAGGAGACACATTCCCTGAACTTTCTTCTGAAGAGGATGTTTTCTCTCATCTGTCCTTGCTGGTTGTTCCATTTGCTGTCCCTGGTCTGTGTCCAATGACACATCCCTAGGGTGTCACCGCAGCTTTGGGGCTGCAGCTCATGGAGAAGGCCACTTGTTTGTATTGGTATGGTGACAGCTGGGACAGCACCAGACCTGTAGGATCATGAACTGTGATGAAACTCCAGAACAGCCTCCTGTGTGCTGTTTTTCCACATCTCTTGATTTTCTCCCCCAGCTCCCTCCCATCATAGATTCACTCTTCCTCACACTAACCAACCCTCACAGCTGACTGCCACAAAAAGGCCACTGTTTTTCCTGTTGCTGCTTTTAATTCAATTTTCTTTAAAATACTGTTTGCGTGGTTTGTTTATGGAAAGGGAGAAAAGTGTAATAATGCATCTGATTTCAGAGGTGTTCAGTTAAGCTTCTCTTTACACAACCACGGAATCATGGAATGCTTTGGGCTGGAAGAGACTTTAAGGCCCATCTCTTTCCATCCCTGCCAGGGTAGAGTCACCTTCCACTATCCCAGCTTGCTCCAAGCCCTGTCCAGCCTGGCCTTGGATGCTTCCAGGGATGGCGCAGCCACAGCTTCTCTGGGAAAATATATTTATATTCTAGATTGGCAAATGACTCCCCCTCCTGGTTCCTCTTCTTCCCTTGAAAAGGACACCTTTAGAAAAGACTGGTTTAGGGGTAAATTGTATCACACAAAGTACATGGCCTGCAGATGATCTTTGATGTGGTTACAGTGATTTGAACCCAGTGATTGAGACTTTCAGGTTGGACCATCCCACCAGGACGTGTAATACTTCTGACACACCAAGTTCCCCTTTGCTGGGAAGTCTGGGCTAACTGAGCGTGTTTTTCTGTTTGTGTTCCTTTCAGACCGTGTTTGTTGGGAAGAACAAGCCACAGAAAGATCCCCTGAGCTCGTTCCGCTGGCAGGGCTTCAAGCTGGAGGAGTATCTCATCGGCCAGCCCATCGGGAAGGGCTGCAGTGCCGCTGTGTACGAGGCAGCCATTCCCTTCTGCCCCACTCCTCGGGATCCTGCCCAGAGCAGCCCTCTCCCAGCCCTGCAGCAGCACCCTGCCTCAGCTTCCCAGGGAGCTGAAGAGGAGCCTGTGGTGAAGCACCAACCCCAAGGGGCTTTTCCCTTAGCTATCAAAATGATGTGGAACATTTCGGTAAGGAGTTGGCGCTGAATCCCCCGTGTCTGTAGCTGGGGAATTCTGGCTGGAATGTTTAATACCGAAGTGTTGAAAGCGCTAATTATGGAGTGCAGGATGAGTGTGTCACAACAGAGCTGTTGGTAGGTGACACTGGAGATGTCGAGTGTTAGTGCAGAGTCCCAGAGCGAGGTAATTAGCATTCGTCACTGAGAGCTGCTGCTGGAGCTCTTGGGTATGGAGGTGATGTTTTGGGAAGAAAAGGTTTTCTGAGGCTGGCTCTATTGGAAAGGTCTAAGAAGGGGAAAGCCACTGCTGCCAGTGATTTAGGAATTGGTGTCCTGTCAGTGTCAGGACAGAGGTGGGTTTTCTTCCTGAAGTCAGTGGTCTCAGGGTGCAGGGACAGTAACCTGCCTTTGTGTCCCCTTGCTGTGAGTGACTGTCCAAGATCTGCTCCAGTGTTTCCCAGCCTGGGTGACTGGAGATCCAGTTCCTCAATGTGGCTCTTCCATGTTTAAAAAAATCCACGTGGCTTTCCCCATTGATGTGACAAGTGAATGTTTCAAGAGAATCTTCCTAAATGCCAACATCTGGAATCCCTTGGTCTCCAGGTGTACCCTGGTATTTGGCTGTGGGCTCTTCCACTTGGGTTTGGAAGTTGAAAGGTGAGGTGTAGTCTGGATTGCTGATGGTCAAGTGTGCATTTGAAATGACAAATAGATTTCTTTCTGCAACTAAAGGCCTTGTGGCCTCCCTTAGTGAACTCTTTAAGAGTTAATTGCCTTCCTTGATTTTCAAGGGAAGGAAGTCCTGGAATCTGGTCTCAGTCGACCCAGCTCCAGACATGGTGCCAGCATCAGGATTATCTGCTCTCAGTTTGCTTTGGGACCAGGTGGTTTTGGAGCTGGAACCCACATGGGTGTGGTTGTTTTTGCAGGCTGGTTCCTCGAGTGAAGCCATCCTGGATGCCATGGGCCGAGAGCTCGTCCCAGCCACAGGCCTGGCCTTGTCCGGGGAATACGGAGCTGTCTCTGGCCGCAGGTATGGAGGTGGCAAGGTGCTGGTTTTATCCCTTGATTAATTTTTGCAGCAATTTGTACTGTTAAGAAGGTGGGCAGGGCTTCCTAGAATAGCTGCTGAAAGCAGGTAAACCTGGGGATTGTTAAGTTTGTTGGCATGCAGGGAATTGCATTGCTAAAGTGTGTGGTCCAGAGGGGGTTGAAAGGGTGCACCAAGAATTTAGGAGCATTTAGGGTCCCACCAGGGTCTAGTGGCTGTGGCTTAGCTTCCCTGTGTTGTAATGTGTTGGCATTTGCTGAGGTAAAGGCTGGATGAGCCACTGGTTGAACACCATTTAAATTTGTATTGTGATGCTTTTTAATTGCACTGCTGCAATCAGTAACAGTTTGAGTGTATTAAATATGAAATTATTTCACTGTAATACAATTTGACTGTGAGGCTTGAGAAGTGGTTTGGGATAAGATGGGTGCTGGACAGGGAGGTTGAAACTGTTTTAGTGCAGGAAAACTGGTGAGAAGGAAAATGGAAATGATTTAGTTTGTACTCTTTGACCTGAGTGGGAAGTGAGCAAACAGCATGAAAGTGGAAAATCTCACGGAAACTTCTAAATTACCTCGAGTTATCTATCATTTTGTTCAGAAATGCATCTTTTTTTTTTTCCCATTTGAAACAATGGAGTCCACAGCCCAGATTGTGTGATTTAAATTTCAAATCCATCCCGACTGCCAATACAAATGAATAATGAATGCTGTGCCTGTGGCTGGCTGGGAATGCAGTAGAGCAGGCAAAGGGATATTTGACATTCAGGGCATGAGAGATCTGTGTTGCAGACAAATAGGTAACCTGCTTTTCAGGGTAGGGAGAGCTTCCTGCCTCTGCCATAAAATAGAGGTTCTAAATTGATACTCCCAGTGTGAAGTTGACCTTTATTATGTCTAACAAAGTAATTGCATTTGGGTGTTACTCTCTAGAGCTGCTGTAGCTCTGTTTGAATGGAGAAGCAGCCTGTGCCTGGCTTTGCCTTTGTTAGCAGCATAGAAGGGTTAGTGGGGCTTGAGTAAAATGAAGGCTGCATGTTCTGTGTGAGGGTTTTTATCAAAGCTCTGTTTGTAGTGCAGGTAAAGCACCTTATTTCCTATTTGGCCATTGTGAATAGGGAAATCCCGTTGCAGAAGAGCCCTTGTGACACCTTGGTTGTCTCAGTTTGCTCTGGGAGGCACTGGGGTTGATTCTGAGCTCTGGAGAAGGTGCTGGGAGATGCCCGTGGCTGCAGTGGGTCTGTACAGGCTGTGGGTGCTCTTCATTTACCTGGGAAGTGCTGGGCTGATTAGGAAATGGGCCATGAAACTGCTGCCCATGCTCTTGCTCAGTGAATGGATTCCAGGATGTGTCTGACTGTTTGCTTAATGTGCAGTCCTGTAATCCACCCTGTGCAGCTTTAATCTCTTTCTGATGAGGTTTCCAGTGCAGAAAAAAATGTGTTTGCTCTCTGCTGGGGAACCCTTTGGTGTGGAGGACAGGCCATAATAATGAAAAGTAGTTCCAGCAATAGCAGCAATGTGCCTGGGATCCATCAGAACCGACTGAGGGATTGGTGTAATCTGTGGTGTCTTTCCTCTGCACAGAAAACCTGTCCTTGGGAGGAAGAAGCTGCAGCCTCATCCGAATATAATCCAGGTGATCCGAGCATTCACGTCCTCTGTCCCTTTGCTGCCTGGAGCCTTTGCTGACTATCCTGATGTCCTTCCATTGAGCCTGAACCCCAGAGGGATCGGTCACAGCCGCACGCTCTTCTTGGTGATGAAGAAGTGAGTGGAGAGAAGCTGGTTAACTCTTGGGCACTCTGTCCCTGCAAAGCTTGGGTCTGGGCTGCTGCCAAAGAGCAGATTATGCTCTTGGAAACGCCTCCCAGGACCTGTTCCAAGTTCTTGAGGTTCTGACTGTGCTTCCACAATGAAGACAAACCGTTCTTTTTAATAATTACCCCAAATTAAAGTGAGAAATGTGGAGTTTGTCCCCATTTGTCTGCCCTTCTAAGCCTGGACTTCACCCCTAGTCTGAGCACACTGCTAGAGATGGAGTAGAATCAGTAATGAGATGAGCCAACACTGAGGTTGAACTGCCAGTGATAAGCCTCCAGGATGCTAATTCCCATTTTTTTCCTTGGTCTGCCTAGCTACCCCTTCACGCTGCGCCAGTATCTGCAGGAGAACACTCCGGATGTTCGCCTCTCCACAGTGATGATTCTACAGCTCTTGGAAGGCGTGGACCACCTTGTTCGACATGGAATAGCACACAGAGACCTCAAGTCTGACAACATCCTGGTTGAATTTGATTCTGGTACGTAGATCCCTGAGGATAAATGCCAGTTAATTCACAGAAGTGATTCGGTCACATTGTTATTCGAAGAAGTCTCACCAGGCTGCGTGTTTGGGGGAAGAAGCATCAAACCTTTTGAATAATCTCAGGTTTAGTTTTTAGCTTAGTATTTGCTGTGAGTGCAGCAAGTCATCGATCCTGTCTGTGCCTGAGGTTTTGGATCATTAACATGGACATAGTGTATTGCTGAGATGAAGGATTGCATGAGCACAGCCAACATTGACTGGAGCATCCAGGAACGCCACATTTGGGATGCTGCAGGAGCCTTTGCTTCAGGCTCTTGGTTCTCTCATCTTTCCCAAGCCAGAGAGTACAGAGAGCCTCTTAAAATCCCACCCCATGGCCAGGTTAATGGTGCTGCACCTTGGGATGATGAAACATGGGTTGGGAGGGAAGTGATCCAGTATTTTCTTCTACTTGTTCTCCTGTCAGCCTCTAACAGCAGTTTTACTTACCTGAGCTCTTTTTTGGTGTGATTGAGATTCAAATTGGCAGGAGCAATAGGAGGCAGGCAGGTCTGTGTGATTAGGAGTGGAAGAATTTGGTTGAAGAGTATCAGGGAGAGAGACACAGAGACACCACTGGAATCCACCCTGCCTTCCTGGAGACTGGCCCAAGAGGCAACTGAGGATTCTCTGTTCTCCAGGGCTCAGGATTTAGAATCATAAAATGATGGAATGGCCTGGGCTGGAAGGGGCCTTAAAGCTCTTCTCATTCTAACCCCCTCCCTTGGACAGGGACACCTCCCACTAGACCAGGTCACTCTACTGAATGTCTTTGCCCACAGTCTTGATGAGGGGTCAAATGCCCCCTCAGTCAGTTTGTATAGGACACCAAGCTGGGTGTTGATGTGATGTGGTGTTTGGTGCTGCCAGGTCCTCCCATACTGAACCCTAACTCTGGCAGCTCTGTGTTGTTCACAGCTGGCTGCCCCTGGCTGGTCATCACTGACTTTGGCTGCTGTTTGGCGGATGAGAACATCGGCCTGAGGCTACCTTTCACCAGCTCCTACGTGGATCGGGGTGGCAACGGCTGCCTTATGGCACCTGAGGTAAATCCTTCTGTAGCAGTGTTTTGTGGTGCTGGTTTTCTTCTTGTCCTGTTGTTGGGGCTAAAGTTTTGGTGGCATAGAAGCTTTGTGTCCTACCTCGAGTTAGGCTTGGTAAACATCTGTGCTGAACCATGTCAAATAGACACCTTGAGCTCTAACAGGTAAAATGTAATCAGTTGGTGTTAAGAGGCACAATCAGCTTTTCCTCCCCTCCCCCAAATTTACTCTTTAATCTTTATTCAGGCCCCTTTCCATGTAACTATTAAGAATTTTATGCAGCAGTTGCAACAGTAGCTTTTGGCTAAAGTTCAAGACTGTTGTGAAATTATTTACAGTTCCTTTTTATTTCTTTGATGATAAGAAATAATAAAAGCCAAGACACCCTTAACTGTCTGCTGGACCTGAAGCACCTTGCTGTGGTGTTGGTTGTTCACCTGCAGGTCTCTTGTCTCCATAATTCCAGCAGGAGATAGCCCTTGGAACTCTGGGAGTGCTGGTCAGGGACAGCAGCTAAATCCTCAGTGCAATGTTCAGACTCCTCCCAGCATCCCAGTGGGCTGAGCAGTGCCAGAAGCTTAGAGC
Source organism: Setophaga petechia (assembly GCA_024362935.1). Taxonomy (NCBI): domain Eukaryota; kingdom Metazoa; phylum Chordata; class Aves; order Passeriformes; family Parulidae; genus Setophaga; species Setophaga petechia. Next base: position 544,867 of record JANCRA010000088.1, on the reverse strand, counting down.
ATGCCAATAGGGAATATTTACAGCACAGATTCAGATGCAACCCACCTCTAGGTTCAGTGTCTAAGTTTATTACAGGGAAAATGGAGGTTTGAGCATTAAAAATCGAATTTTAGCCCAGAGGCAGCACTCAAGCTGTTTATTTGAGTAGCCCTCTCTCTGTGGCAGGTGATCACAGCGTCACCTGGTCCAGGCACAGTGATCAACTACAGTAAAGCTGATGCTTGGGCTGTTGGAGCGATTGCCTACGAGATCCTGGGCCTGGCCAATCCTTTCTATGGCCACGGGGACTCCACTCTGGAAAGCAGAAGTTACCAGGAGGACCAGCTGCCAAGCCTGCCCAACCACGTGCCCCTCGAGGTGAGGCAGGTGATAAAGATGCTGCTTCAGAGAGATCCCAACAAGGTAAGAAGCTGTTGCCTTTGAGATATCCTCTTTGGGAGTATCCCTGGCGGATCATTTTGCCTTGGAGGGCTGTGGGTGCAGGGCTTAGTCCAGATCTCACTGCAGGATCAAAGGATGACATAAGGATCAAAGCTAAAAAAGTCTTTGCTGAGTGGTGCTGAATTGTTTCAGATGTTTGTGTCAGGACCAGACCTCACACTGGAGGGTTCCACACAACATTGTATATATACAGTAGTAGTCTGAAAGAGCTTTCTGATTCACAGGATGTTGCCTTTGGGGGGGCTCCAGGGAATTTTGGAGGTGCCAATGCCCTGTGCTGGTGATGTGGCCGAGTGTAGCAGGATCAGCTAATCTCCCCTTCCTCTTGCAGAGGTTGTCTGCGAGGGTGGCTGCGAACGTGCTGCACCTGAGCCTCTGGGGTGACAGTGTTGTGGCATCCAGGACCCTGAAACCTGACCAGATGATCGCCTGGCTGCTCTGCCAGTCTGCTGCCACCCTGCTCACCAACAGGCTGGCCGACAAGAGCCAGGTAGAAACCAAAATGAAGATGTGCTTCTTGGCAAACCTCGAGTTTGAAGACCTCTGGGCAGCAATATTCCTGTTGCTGGCATGGAGAAACCACTCTGGGTGAAGGAACCACCTGGAACACAAGCATCCCACATAAATGGCACTTTCTAAAGGCACATAGGAACCTGTCCTTTCTGTCTGTCTGCAGTCCTGTAGTGCTTTAGAGAACAAGCTGCAGGCCCATGTTTAGGAGCTTGAGTTTCTCTCTAGCAAGTGTTAACCACGCTGCTTTTGTGTCCCTGCTGGAGGAGATGCCCTTGCTTCCTTACCCTCTGGGGGGGCGGGAGTGTGGACCTTGCAGGTGCCCAGAGGTTTGTGGTTGGTTTTGCTCCTGTTTGGGAATTAATTGATTTGTAAGTTGTGTGTTGAGCGAAGCAGATTCCTTTCAGAGGGCTGACTGGGAGGAGGCCCTGTCTGGCTGCATTTTACAGAGAAACAGTTTAACACACAGAAATCCAAGCTGACAAAGGGAACTGCAGTCTCTGTTCTTGGGGTAACCATGGTGGTTTGAAACTCATTTTCTTCTGAGCTGTGAAATGACAGCCTGAAATCTTCCTGATGAGGTGCTGCCTGGTAACGTGAGCGTCAGCAGCGCTGAAAACCTCGCAGTTGTACGCAGGATAGTGGAAGCACATCATCCTCAAATCCCACTTATCCTTGTTCTTAACTGTTGTAGCTCTGTGGTGGTGGCGGCCCCAGGGTCCAAGGCTGAGTCAGACTCTCCAGTTAGAGACAATGCTCCAAACAGAGTGAGGTTGGGCAGCAGCCCCTGCTTAAAGAGCTCAGTGTGATGCTCTGCTCTTTTACCTGTCTGTGTTTCCTTCAGTGAAATAATATCCTTTGGTGGGGAGGACAGAGACATCGATCTTTAAATAGCAACAGCCATGTTTATGAAACAGCATTCAATTTCATGGCTATAATTGTGTTTAGAGCAACTTGGGGAGAAAGTTATTTATGCTTGTTGTGCAATAAATTAAAGATTTAATGTGGCTGTGGCTGTGTGGGTTCTCTCAATCCAATTTGGGCTGTGGAGCATTGGTTCCGGGTGTCTTAAACGCAAATTCAGCTCTTTCCAGTGCTAACTGTGGAACACAAGGTTCTGCTTTAAGGGGAATTTCCCAAAGAGGAACAGACCTTGCCGTGGGGATGTGTTTCATACTCTGCTGCGTGGTAAATCGCTGTCTGCTCCTGCACTATCAGGCAGTGGCTGATACCCCTAATCATCACAGGGTAACCTGCACTCCGGGTTCTGCACATTGTTCCAGTGCAGCAAAGAGCACAGAGCCTGGGGAATTGGGGGAAATGAGCTCTTGGGGGAGAAAGCTGCAAAAAAAGGCCTTTGTAACACTGATCTTACCCAAGCGAAGTGTCTGCTGCTGTTTCTTACATTGCTGAGCTCTTGCAGTATGTTTCTGCTGCCTTTGCTTTGTGTGTGCCTGGGTCTGGCAGTGGGCCCTATGCCCTGGACCCTGTGGAGCCTTTTGAGGAGTAAATGCTGTTGCTGTGTGGTGGATCTCTACTCTAAGCCCTCTTTCTGCCATGAACATCATTTCTGTGCCTTTCCCTCTCTCCCAGGTCCTGTCTCTATACAAGTACGGAGCAGAATTACGGGCTGGAGCCATCCAGTATCAAGTGTGTTTGTATTTGCCCAACCACGATTTTGTCTGCCCTGATTAACTCCACTCATTGGAAACTTGCTTTCCCTGGAAACTGTTTCAATTTCGTCCTCAAAAATGGCCTAAAATGCTTGTCCTGCAGCTTGTCCCTCAGGTCCTTAAATCCCTGTTAATGCTTCCCCTGTTGCTTGCATTTTGTCCCCCCGCCGTGGTTCTGCTGAGGTCAGACTTCCCTTTTGTTTTCTTTCCCTTCTGCCTTTCGCTAATGAGACATTTTTATGATTTTTCAGCATTCTGGGTGCTTTTGTGGAGTGCAGGTTAAAAGTACAGGCTGTTAATGCAACAAATGCTACTGTGCTGTCTGCAAATGCCCAAGGGGAACAAACTGGGACATCTCCCAGCATGTCCCTCCCACCCTGTCCCACTAATCCCTGCATAGGCTCTTGCCCCTCACTGCTGTGTTTGTTCCCAGTATTTGCCAGGACTATGCCATTGGGAAAGGGGTTGGCTGGGAGGGTGATTGTGGAGGCTGGGCTGGATTTCTGTCCTTCCCTGGGCAGTGGAGTGTCTGGTGCACTTTGATCCCTGGAGGGAGGCTTTGCAGAGGCAGCTGGCACTCTGCCCAAGCTGGGAACGGGCTCCACAGCACACCTAGCTGCGTTCCCAGTGAGAGAGAGGGTGGGAGCGTGTGGGTCAGGATGAGGCCTCTGCTCTGGGCTGCCTGCAGCCAGCTGCTGCCCCGGGGAGCTGGGCTCTGTGCTCCCAAGCCAGCTGTGACCACTATGGTGACCGCATCACACCACAGCCTGTGGCCTCCGGCCCTTCTGGCCACCTCCAGCTCCCCAGCCAGTGTGTCTGCAGGACTCCTGCAGCCTCTGGTCTCAGGGAGCAGAGCCCCCAGCCGCTGGAGCTCACAGTTCAACGTGCCCCCCAGTGCCCTGCTCGTGGCCCGGCCTGTGGGGGTCTGCTCCATGATGAGGCTTCCCGTGCAGGCGTCTGCGGAGGGACTGGACGTGGCGTTTGTCGGTGTCCCGCTGGACACAGGCACGTCCAACCGGCCGGGAGCCAGGTAAGGGCCAGCCAGGGAAGCTCATGCTTCCCTCTGGCCATCGGGCACGGCTCTCCTGTGGTGAGAGGGGTGCTGGGGACAATGCCTGGTGGCATTTCCCAGCCATGTCATGGCCCAGGTTCGGCCCGCGTCAGATCCGCACTGAGTCGGCCATGCTGAGGAGGTACAACGGCAGCACCGGGGCCGCGCCCTTTGACTCCCTGCGGGTGGCCGACATCGGGGACGTGAATGTGAACCTCTACAACCTGCCCGACAGCTGCCGCCTCATCCGGGACTCCTACCAGGACATCGTGGCCTCTGGCTGTGTGCCCCTCACCTTGGGTAGGAGCCCCAGTCTCCCTGTCCTGCCACTGCGTTCTGGCTCTGCCAAACTCCCTCTGCTTCTCCTGTCATTCAATCCAGGCTTGGCAGAAGGCGAGCGATGAATCTGTTCCCTGCTTGGGCTGTTGTGTTGTATCATGGGTAAATTCACAGGCTTTCCACTGAACAGAATGTTCTGTGATGCCTCTTCCTTTGGGTCATAAATGAGGAGGATGGGTCCGTCTGCAAATAAAACCAGTGACGTATTTTTGGTGTGCTGTTGAGCAGGACCCAAAGCAAGAGCAGGTTTTGTCCCTTGTGTCCCTCCAGCTGAGTGAGCACCAGGCTTTGCACAAGGCCTGATTTGGGTGCGTGTTCAAGTTTGCAGCTGTTAGTGCTTGGCAGTAGTGCTGCTGAAGGCAGTGAGTGTGTGGAGTAACGAGGGGCAAGTCACCAGTTACAGTGTCCTAGAAGCTGATCAAATGTCTATTTATAAGCCCAATCAAGGATCCTGCTCCACAGGCTGTCACTGCTGGCAGTTCTGCATATCTGGTCCTCCCTAAAAGGAAGACCAGGAGAGGAGAGGACCCAGGAGAGGAAGCAACCTGCACATGGGAGTGTTAGTTTTCCTTTGGCAATGAAGCCCTGCATAAATAAGTGCAGGATAAATGCAAAGGAGGAAAAAATTATTTGGGAGCAAAAGTAATGAGCACTGAGCAGCTCCTGTAGAGTATTCCCTCTCTTCCCTGTGTCTTGCAGGTGGAGATCACACCATAACATACCCAATCCTGCAGGCCCTGGCGGCAAAGTAAGTTTCTAATCTGGAGAGAAAGGACCTGGGAAAGCAAGGCTCCAGGTTTGCTGTCCCTGCTGTTGGCAGGGCCACCATGCACGGGACAGGACTAGCGTGGCCACCGTGTCTCGAGCAGGCACGGTCCCGTGGGGTTGGTGCACGTGGACGCTCACACCGACACCGGGGACACGGCCCTGGGGCAGAAGATCTACCACGGGAGCCCGTTCCGGCGCTGTGTGGAGGAAGGGCTGCTGGACTGCGGCCGCGTGGTGCAGATCGGCATCCGAGGCTCCTCCTACGACCCCGATCCCCACAAGTACTGCCGGGAACAGGTAAACTGATCCGCACCCAGCTGGGTGCTCCCCCTGCCATATCTACCACGTCAGTAACATTTACTTGGCTTCAGATGGGAAATAAATGCATTTTTTGCCTCTTGTTCCATGCCAGCGGCTTGTCTGCAGGACAAGCACTCCTGGCCAACTGAATGTCAGCTGAGTGGGGAGTTAGAAAGTGTGTGTGGGGGGTGGAAGGTGTTTCCAGGTGCCCTTCTGCAGCTTGGCCTTGGAATGAGGATTGTTCCCGGTAGATATTCCCCAGCAGGGCAGGGGATGCTCCTCATCTTTCCCTAAGCAGGTGCCTGTGTGTCTGTGCTCCCACAGGGTTTCCGCGTGGTCCCAGCTGAGGAGTGCTGGATGAAGTCCCTGGAGCCGCTGATGAGGGAGGTGAGGGTGCAGATGGGGGAGAGGCCGATGTACATCAGCTTCGATATCGATGGGCTGGACCCCGCCTACGCCCCGGGCACCGGCACCCCCGAGATAGCCGGGCTCACACCTGCACAGGTGAGGGGACACGCTGCCCTGCCCAGGGGGAAAGGGCTCTTTTGCTCCCTTAAAGGAGGTCGTTTCACCAGCACAGCAAAGTGGAAGTTTAGGGAGGCCAGGAAGTCTTTCCTCATGGTGGCGAGGAAGGAAAATGTGGAACTGATACAATTTGGTCTGTAGAGGTTGGGTTTTCTTACTGGAATATGGGGAAAGCAGAGCCTGAACTGTCTGCTAGGTCAGATGTGTTTCTTGATCCCAAATCCATTTATTTCCCCTAGGCTTTGGAGATTATTCGTGGCTGCAAAGGCCTGAACATAGTGGGGTGTGACCTTGTGGAAGTTGCACCAATGTATGATGTCTCTGGTGAGTCTGAAGATGCCTGAGGGCAAGACAAGTGCCTGACACAGGTGCCTGTGGGTGAAAGCCGTTGGATATACACAGATTTCCTTTTTTTGTCTTGTTTTTTTAGGCAATACAGCCCTCCTGGGGGCAAACCTACTGTTTGAGATGCTGTGTGTCCTCCCAGGAGTGAAGACACTGTGAGGGCAGCTCCCACCAGCCCCGGGGCAACACTTCTCTGTGTTCTCAGCCAGGCTTTCCATGTCCCATTCCCTTCAGCTGCAGCCAGCATGGGCTTTGCAGCATGAAATAAATGCCATTTACCACTAGAAAAGGTATTTTTTAGCTGCGAAACTGTAGGGAACAGGCTAGACACCCCATTTAACTGGGGTCTGGAGCTTTGGAGCTGGCCTGGGAAAGGCATAGATGAGGCTAATGCCATTTTGCCTCTGGAATGATTCACCAAGCTCACAGGGCTCCTGGAAAAACTGTCACTGGTGAAAGGTTTGTCCCATTAGGATGTTGCAGCAGGACAATGAATGTGGAAGAAGGGAGGAGATGAAGGGGGCCTGAGCCTCCTGCTGAGAGTAGGGAGATATTTGACTAGATTGCCTGCTGGTGAAATAACCAGGAGTTTCCTATGGCAGCAACAGTTTAACGCGCCTGAAATTTCTGAGAGGACATGGAGGTGAGGTTAGTTTGGACACGGAGACACAGAGCCACCTCATCACACATTAAAATAGTTTATTTTGGTTGCGAAACTGTAATTGTCTTAAAACAAAATGACATCAGTGCCTGATCACAAATACAAAAACAAAACAAAACCCCCCCAAAAATAAAAAAGACACGTTTGCCAAATAAGTTAATTCCCCCCCTCCCAGTATCAAAAGTGCAAAATAGGTACCTAGTTCTCAGTCCTACTTGTCAGGCTGCGCTCGTGTCCTGGCTCCAGGTTGCTGTGGGTGAAGGCAGAGACAGGGACAGGGAGGAGTTTGGGAACAATCTCCACTCTGGGGTCTGTATCCCTTTGCCTCAGCTCTGAGCACTGTGTCATCGCTCAAATATCACTAGGAAAGTGCACTAGGACCCAATCTCCTCAATCTTTGGATTACAAATCACCGCGTGTGGAACAGAATCACAAGTGTTCAGAAAATGATGGGGTGATGGTTCATGGCTGCTGGGAGAGGACAGATCCCGGGATAAGCAGCTCTGACCGTGGTCTCAAGACAGCAAACACCTGGAGTGCCATGCTGGCACTGCAGCCAACTAATCCAGGGGGCAGAGCAGCTTGGCTTTTGCTTCAACTTAGGCAAAATTTCCATAAAAATCCAGGAGCTGTGCTGCTGTCCAGGCCCAGCCAGCACTGGTGGACTGAGGCAAGCACTCCCTGGCTGAAAGGGGAGGTTACCTGTGCTAAAAACAAAATAAACCAAATGATTCTGGCAGCATGTAACACACATTTGATGTGAAGGCCATAAAGCCTCCTCCCCCCTTCCTCAGGGTTGGGCTGAATTCCCTCACTGTAGCATAACTAGGCACTTTTTTTCATGAGTTGAGGGTTTTCTCCTTGTTTCTGATCAGCTGAAGAAACAGCAGAGAGCCAGAGAGCATTCTTCTGCTGCTGCAAATGTTTAAGATGTTATGTGGAGCCTTCTGCTGGGCTAAAAACTATTCCAACCACATCCTGCATGGCAAGCTGTGGAAAAAGTGCAGGAGTGCTGCAGTGATTGCTCTAGCCAGGTGGAAATGAAGTCTAGAAGCATCAGGTTGGTGTTTCACTCCCTCTCTGCTCTCTGTCAGCGCTGCCTGTGTGCCTTCACAGGAGCTCCTGGGCAGGGAGAAGACTTCACCTTCCTTCCTTCCCTCTACTTTAGTGCCTCATTCCGTGGCCCAGAGTGCACTGGGCTGGAACTAACTAACCTCACATAGGGATCGTTTGTAGCATCGCAGCCTTTATTTGAAGCACGCTGTACAGGGGATCTGAGGTACCTCTGGGGGATGAAGTATGCCAGTTTGCTCCCAGGATGGGGAAATGCAATGAGGCAAGGCTTTGGGAGCAATTAGGGCACACAGGGAGTGCAATGACTGGAGCAGTCCCAACTTCTCTGCGGGATCAGTAGCTTGCTCAGGGGTTGGCAGTTATTCCTACTGACTGGCTGCTCTGCTAAGATGGTAACTAAAGTGGCAAGGGCTGAGTCTGGAATTAACACCATGTGTTCACTGAGTGCTCTGTGCTCCAAGCCCTGTGGCAAAGGCCACTGGCCCCCATCCCTGTGCTTTGGCAATGCTGTAGCCTGATGGTGCTACAGGGTTCCCCAGATCCATGGAAGGAGGAGGCCTGGGTGCCAGTGTCAGCCCCGGTGCAGTGAAAAGGAAGAATAAACCTCACAGGATTTCAGTCCTTGCCACAAAGAGAAGCCCTGCTGCCTTGCTTGGTCACTCAAGGAGTGTTAAGCAGCCACAAGGCTGCTGCTTATCATCCTTCTGCCTTACCCAGGGGCACCCTTTTCCTGTGGTGCTGGAAGCAGCTGTTGGGGCACTGCTACAGCAAAGCAATGTCCAAACCCTGGGCTGTGCAACTGCTCTAACCTCACACACCCCCATTGCTTCCAAAAGATGAAAGAAATACCCAAGCAAACAAACACAAAACCACGAGAGCAGCCTGAGTGTGCAGAAATGGAGGTTTGGGGTAAGAAGGAAATGGGTGAGAGGGTGAAACCCAACATCTCAACCTCCAACTAAACCAAAGGAGCTTCACACGCACGCAACAGTCTGATGATACAGCACTTCTGGGGCAACATTTCAAGAATACAATCGTTGAAGGATGAGGTTCCTTGATACAAAGGAAGGTTGGTTTGTACTACAGCTGGAAAAGTGTTAGCAAGGAGCCCAGGTGACTCCCTGGCAGCTACGTAGAGTTTTTTACACATCTACTGGCTCATAGCAGCTCACGCCTACAATCTGAGGACGCAGGTAAAATTATGGCTCTAGGATACATCGTCTAAAATCGACAGAAGCAGAAAAGGCATCTGAAAAATCAACATGACATTTAAATGACTCAACACTTTTACAGTATTTTACGGCCATGCCCTTTCCCTCCCTGTTATGTTTCAGCCAGTGAAGCTGCAGGTGGAACCATGACACGAGGAGCATGAAACATGCAGATCGCCCATGAGCCTGCACCACGGGGGGGTCCCAGCTAAGGTTTGCTACGAGGGAGATGCTCCTAACCGGATTCTGCATCACTTACCATGGGGAAAGCTGAGAGAGTACCACTGCCTGGTGGGAGGAGGCCTTTCGGAAGGGCAGGGCCTGGAGGGTCTGCAGGGTCTTGCCAGAGTTACACCATGCACCATGGGCTAAGCACACGGGGACGGGGAGGGAGTACCGTGACCCAGCCTGCATCACCGGCCGCAGCTGGTCTGGACCCAGGGAAGTCACGATTTCTTCAACTGAGGTAAAACAAGAGGTGGGATGGGGGCGACTCGGGAAGCAGACGTGGCAGGGCAAGAGGGGCACAACGAACTTCTTGGTTCTGGGGTTGTACAGCGTCCAAACGCACGGTGGGGCGGTGGAGGGCACATGGGTGCGCTTGGCTGCACTCCCGGGCTCCAGACACGGGAGGTGTGTTCTAGTTGCTGGCCCCAGGAAAGTTCATCTAAAACCTAAAGTCCATTCATCAAGCTTGTTTGAGTATTCCTGGAAAGAGCTGTCCCTTGTCATCTTCATAAAAAGTTTGTCCCCTTAGAATCTCTGTAAAATTCCTCAGTCTAGTGCAGGCCACGAGGGGATATAGAACCTCTGTAAGGAACCCTCTAGAAGGCGTTCCATCCAAAAGGACAATTTGTGTAATTTGTTTTTAATGGATCGAGATCCCGGGCTGCAGGAGGATTTCCCTCTGGCTTCCGCATGTTGTAAAGCATCATAATCCTCGCACGATCCCAGGGTTCCCCCCTCGTCCCCTGATCTGTGAGGCTTGAAGAGGCAGAAGTATTTCTTGTGGCCGTTCAGAGCCAGGACATAGCCCGTGTAGTCACGCTCGAGGAAATGCTTGTCGTACTGGTTTGGGATGGGGGCCGCATCCTGCGCAAACTCCAGCAGATACTCCAGCCACTCTCGGTGCTTGTCCAGGCTGAGGAAGGAGAAGTGAAGAGAGCTGCTCCTGGGGGAAGAGCAGAGAACATACTGGGTTTAGCACATGTCCTGGGTCTGGCTGGATTCCTACTGGACAGCTAAGGAATTGTCAACAACGACAGGGCAGTGCTGTGTTGCTGCAGCTCCTTTTTCAGCTCAGTGTATGCAGCACTGTCGTGCTTTGTATTTGTCAAATCATGGGTACAGTCAAAGTGGTACCAGCACCCAACCCCTCTGACCACCACCACCAAGTCTGACTGGGAACAGCCTCTTGGTTTTTGGTGGCTCATTGCCACTGATGAGGGCAGAGGCTGCTTTAATCTCCAGATGTGTTCACTCCTGGCAATGGAGCCACCCACACTCCTGACGTGTCACCAGAGCAGCATCACACAAGTGGTTAATACAGCAACAGAAGCCTGGGAGAAGGCCCAGCCTACCCTGTGAACATGTAGACTTCCAGGGCGAACTTCTGGAGCAGGGGGGTTTTGGTGGAGTTGGACAGGATCAAGACGACGTTCATGTGGCCTGGCCTCAGGCGCACCAAGTTACTGGTGTAGTTGATGTCTGTTAGCTCAGTCACCTCAACAAAGCTCTTTTTGGGAATCCTGCTGCAACAAAAACACCGAGTGAAAGGGGGGCAAAGGACTGGGAGCAACTGAGGATGGAGAAACTGAGTGCATTTGCCAGCCTGTTATGCTGAGCCATCCCTGTGCCCTGTAGCAAAAGCCAACGTAACTGGTGCAATAGCTGGGTTTGCACCTCTCTCAACGAGTGGGTCAGACTTTTACCTCTCCCCTGAGAATGCTACCTTGGGCAAACTTGGTGGGAATTGTTTAATAAGCAGATTAGTGTCCCCTTGTCCTTGCTGGCTGGGTCCTGGCTGTGCACTGATCCTCTTTCCTTGCTGTGCCTGCACTGGCCTGCACAACTGCACTATGTACAACTTCATCACTTCTCTGCTGTTTACTAACCCTCCTTGCACAGGTGCTCCCTGAGCAATGCATCTGCAGAAAACATTCTGGAAAAGTTAAAGAGGGAACCTGTTACTCTCTTTGCTGAAGCTTGCGTCGTTCTTCTCCGTCTTTGCGGCCGTTTCTTCTTTCCCCGAGGGTGGAGTGTCCCTTGTGTCACTCGAATCACTGCAGAGGAAAGTCATTTTGTGTGTGTTTAAGGCTTTGGGGTTGGACTGAAGAGCTGTTCCTGAGGGCATTTTGGTGCACACTCACCTGAATGCCTGAACAATAACAGTGCCAAAGAGAATGAAGAGCGCAGAGAAGAGCAAGGACAGGAGTGGCATCATTTCTCGCCTGTGGGAAGATGTGCAAGCAGCAGTCAGGTCTGTGAGATCACATTTTCTGCCTCAATTTCAGTTCCTGTCTATGTCAGATAACATAAGCAGTGTGCCTTCCCCAGAAACACAGCTTGTTTCTTGGGTCTTAAAGGTCATTGTGTTTTTGAGTACTGTCCTGCTCCCACCCAAAAGGATGCTAAAATTGGATCTGTTTTAAAATAAGGTGACAAGGAAGCTGTGAATACCAACAATGGATGCCCAATCCATACCAGTTACTGTGAAACAAACTGTCCCACCAGTCTGAGATGTAGTCCATGGTGGAGTAGAACCATCGGATAAGGAACATCTGTTTGAAAAGAACGAAAAGCAAAAAACTAAATGACAAAACTGCTATAAAGAGCCCCAACAGTTTCACAGCATGCCATGAGATTCCTTCTGTAAGCAAGAAATCTTCTTGGAGTTTTGCCTTGTTATTTTAAAATATAAATAATGCCTCTGAACTACCGTAATGGGACTGTCCACAAAGGTAACACGAATGTCAGGCATCTGGAAAGGCTGTGCACTTACAGGAGCGAGCTCATCATTCAGGTCTGCCACAACGGTCTCTGATGACAGAAGGCCAGGGTCTGTTCTCAGCTGGTCCAGGAGATCCAGGAGGATGAAGTTGTCCTCTTTGCTTCCTTGCCAGGCCTCCTCCAAGGCTTTATAGGCAATCTTCCCTGCATTATTGCGTCTCTCCAGAATGACCACCTGGATGAGCCAAGAGCATGGCACATGTCAGAGAGGAAGGGGCTTTTGTTTTCTTCTAGACAGATGATTCATTTCAAACCACTTCCCAGAATCAGGTGTCAGATCAAGGTACAGCATCAATTAAGTGACAGGCTAAGAGAAGAAGGGATTAAAAAAATAAAACCCTCACAGCTGATCTTCCGCGATACTTCTCCTCATCCATCAGCAAGGCGTCTGCAAATTCCGGCTGCCGATCACTGTAGATGTGCACAAACCTCAGTGTGTCTTTTGTGTTGGCCACAGCAAAAGTCAAAAATGCCTCATAAGCCTCAGCAAACTTCTCTCCTTCCTCGGTAAGCAAGACCACGCAGTGCCTGGGTGACACAATGAGATGCAGATTAAGAGCCAGTCTGGAGGTGAGAGGGAATGACCAACCCCTTTCCTCTTGGCAGAACAAAGTGACAAACCAAAAGCGACTCTAGGAGCAGCCCCAGAGCCTTGGGAAACAAAATAGGAACCCCTCACTTACTTCCGCTGACGGTGAGACTTCTTCACAGGACACAGCTCCTGGAACAGCCTCTGGCTGGTGAGCCTGGCCACCATGAGGAACTTATTCTGGGACAGGAAGTCATCAATGAGCTGCTTCTTCATTTCTCGTGCCTGGCAAGGACCAAGAACGCATAAATCGGAAACCAGCAGGAAGAGGAGGGGAAAGCTGTTGAATGTTTCTGGAGAAGGCTGCCAGCCCTTGTGTTCATCCCTGCAATCACCCAAGATGTTTTGAGGGCCCAAGACTGGAAAGTTACAGGTGTCCCCGCTCCCCAACAGGCTGAAGTGCCCCAAGCTTCCCTTGTCCTAACACACTCTCTCCTCCTCCAAAGCCTGAGTTTAAGCTGAGAACAAACACTCTTCCTCCAAACTGCATCACTGACCATGCCCTCATCACCAGTGCGGTCAGAAAAGCTCCGTGCCCGTTTCCCTAAGCTCTTGGAGAGGGCTCTGAATGATACCTGCACAACATCAGCGGGCCTGTCGATGTGCTCCTTGAAGATCATCATGGTAGGAGTGTAGACGTTGATGTTGTACTGGCTGGACAACTCCTCGGTGCCTCGCAGTCCGACGTACACGTAGCCAAAGGACAGGTAATCTCGGTAGGCAAAGGCCGTCAGCTGGGCGGGAGGAAATCCCCAGCACAGTTATGTTACAGAGGAAGCATTTGCTTCCCCAAGTGCCCCTGGTGACTGTTCCAAGAACACATCCTGCTGTTTGAATCCCATCAGATGTGCTGTGAGAGGTACAAGCCCTTCCTCTCCATCACTGAACCAAATTTTGCATCCTCTTAGTCACTGTGCCACGAGTCTCCATTGATCCACAGCTTTATTTACAGCCTGACATGTTGTAGGGTGGCAGGGGCTTCTTAGGAAATGGGATTTTCAACAACCCAAATTAGATATGCCACAAACTTCGCTCATTCCCAACAAAGGTTGTGCACCTGTGTTGCTTCTACCTCTGAAACACACCTGCACCTTCACACCCATGAAGGGTAACTGTGTCAGGACGAAGAAACAGACTCCTTACAAAGCTGGTCACCTGGTAACATCATTTACAACCTGCACAAATCAGCTTGCTCTCCTCAAGCCAGTCAGTGGTGTCTGGAGGCATCAGTCCACCTCTGCTCATGGCAGTGGCATGCTGTAATTTGGAACATCTGGACTTGTAAGCAAGTCAAAAATGCAGTGAGAGAAATGACATTACCTTGTATAACAATGGCACAACTGGCATGTGATCAAAGAGCAGCACGTGGGGCTTGTTGTCTTTCCTCCAGTGGGACAGAAAGCGGATGTAGTTTTTATCTGTAATCTTTAAACAGAAGCAGAACGTCAGTTCAACCTCTGAGCCGACAGACACCAGCAACACTCTGCAACGAGGTGTCTGAACAAGGGCTGAGCCTGAAAATGCTGTCCAGGTGTTGCAGGAAGCAGATGGTGGTTTGGTCTTTCCAACATATATTCCTGATTAATGAGTGAATTAAAACCATCACTCTTGACCTCCCTCAGCCGTCTTACTTATTGCAGCCTCGATGCCATTCCAAGTCAATGCAAACATCACTGTTATTCTCCTGTTTGTTGGGATCATATTATTTATATATACATAAAAATGGGAACCCAAGGGTTAAAAGAAATCTGAGAGCTCCAGTAAACTTGCTCTGTTTCAGGTGTGCTACCTCTCAGAAAGTACATAAATGGCTGCAGTTACTGTAGAAGGGGAAATGATCTCTATTCTTGGGGTGAGAAGTCCAATAACTCTCAGAAGACAAGTCAAGAGTCTGTTGGGGCAGGTGACCCCTGGTAAAGATCCCAAGGGAAAACGGGGTGGGGTGAACAAGGCCATGAGAAGAGGCCAGGCAGGTGAGAGTGCAGTGGAGGCTGATCCAGCCACATCACAGGGGTGGTGGGCATCTTAGGACTCTGTCAAAAATCACCAGAAGGCTGAAACACAGGAATATATTACCAGTTAGGAGATTTTTCTTATGACTTTGAAAGGGCTCATGCTGCCAGTTCATTTCAAAGGTCTGAAGGAAAACTGGACAAAACAAATGGGACTCTGTGTCAGTGAGTTTTAGCAGATGTGACCTATGAGGTAGCAAGTGGTCCCTAATTTGCTGGATGAAATGCCAAGAAAGCAGGAGAGAAGTGAAATCCAGCAAGTTCCTGTTCTAGGGATAGCTTGGGTAGAGCCCTGGCAGCTGTGGGGTGCCACAGCCGGGGTCAGCTGCCACTAGAATCCCTCGTGTGACCATGCAGTAGCAGGATCCCCTTTTCAAGGACTAGTGTTACAGAGCTGCGGGGTGGGAACACTTCTGACAGCTCCACGGCTTGGAGCTTTGTGCCACAGATCAGCTTGGAGGCTGAATTAAACAGATTAACCACCAAAACAGCCAAAGAGAGAGGGATCTCCAGGCAGAGAGGAGCAGCAGCATCTGACACCCCTGCTAGAACCTACCTTTTCAACAAGATTCCCTGGCAGAAGGTTCTCCACGAACTGTCGCAGGTTTTCCCGAACGACAGCGTTGTGGAAGAAGGTTATTTTCCCATTAATGAGCCCCAGCAGGGTTGGAGTGCTGTGGGCACCCAGATGATGGGCGAGGCGCCGTTCGTATCCCGCATGAACGACGCCGATTCCTGCTCCTGGAAAAGGAGAGCACCGGGTTCACCTCTAAGATCCCCCACAACCCAAATGCCCAGGGCAAAACTGATGATCTGCTCCTTTGCCCAGCACCCTGCTTTGGAGTTAGGAATGTCTGGGAGAGCATTAGGATAAAACCCTGAGGAAATCCACAGGGTCTAAACTGGGTCACATGAACCTGAAGGCAAACCACTGCAGCCTTACGAGGCAAGGGACACACACCCAACCCCAACCACCTCATCCTTACCCAGAGCTTCCAATTCCTGAGCAACTTCCTTCCACACGGGCTCAATGTGGATGCAGCTGAAGCACCAATCTGAGGTGATTTTAATGAGGTAAGGTTTCTTGAAGCTATCTGGCACGATTTCATTGATGTAGTGGGAAAAGTGGAGCAAATACTTCTCGTCGGAGGTGTCGCGCCTCTCGGAATTGAAAGGGAAATGGAAGAAGGACTCATCAAAATAGAAGCCATCGTGGAAGCGATGGAACTGGCGATGCTGCTGCTGAGAGAAGCCCTGGCTTTCCCCAGCATCTCCGTAGCGATCAAAGTTTGCCCTCTTTTCCTCGTTGGAGAGAATCTGGAAAGCAAATGATGGAAAAATGATTGCCTGAAACCATGAAGGGACACTGTCCTGACTGTAATCCCTCAGTAAATAACGTAAGGAATGTGCAGTCTTTGCTGCAAATCAGACAGATAAATATTTTGGGAAAAGGAAGCATCGCATCCTTCTCAGCTCACTGTGGTAAATAAGGGTAAAAAACCCTCAAAGCCCAAAGAAAGAAGCCCCTAAATCCAGACTGCTGTACCCACTTCTGTAACCAACAGCCCCTTGGGTTACATCCTGTGTTCTGAGCACAAACACTCTTTTCTGGCTTTTGCTGATGTCTCTTTAAATTTGGAGGGTTCAGAGAATGCCAAAAGTTTCACTGACCAGCCAGAAGCCCTGCAGAGAAACTGCATTTTTTAGCAGGGAAATAAGGATTTATTTTGATTTCCAAGGGCTTGGCTGCCACAAACTGGAGCGACCAATTTCCAGAAGGTGCAAATAACTACTGCTAAGAATAATTTGAGGTGACTAAATCCCTGTGATGATGAACGTTGCTTACATGACCCCAAAATGCTTTTATGTATATGTGACACAGTCAAGATGCCGGTCAGCTGGGCAGGGCTTGGGGAATACCCACTCCTTCCTTCTTTGAGGCTTTTTAGGCAAAGCAGGGCAGATCTGTAGCAAAGTATTTACAGCAGAAACCATGCTGGTGACCCCAGTGGCTCTGTCAACAAAGCTGAGCAAATTTTTTGGGTGGGTAATGTCCACCTCCACAGAGTCAATCACCTTTCCCACACAGAAATGCACTGGAAAAACACAAACCCAAACCATGTATGGAAAACTAAGGTCACTTAATGTTAATGATACCAGGAGTTTACAGGAAGCATGTGTTACCTCATAGGCCTTGCTAATCTGGATGAATTTGTCCTCTGCTCCCGGGTCCTTGTTTTTGTCAGGGTGCCTGTGGGGCAGAACCAGAGGAAAAGGGGTCAGTGGGGGATCTGTTCCCTCTGTTTGGGGGTGAGGAGGACATGGGCAGTGAGGGCGTGCACTGACATCCCCGAGGCTGAGATCAGATTTATACCCAGCACATGCTGTTCCTGCCCAAACCCCCTCCCAAAATGCAGCACTGGGATGTGATCTGTGTGCCTGTGGACCTGTCCCTCTGTCTGCTCCATCCCCAGCAGCCTGAGCCCAAGAGTGTCTCCTTCCTAGCAATGCCTCCCTTGGCTGCTGCCCTACATAACTACCAGGTTCTTACTTGAATCACCTCCTGCCATGGCCTTGGGGATGTCTCACACAGAACAACATGGGCTCTAAAAGCTGCAGGTAAGCCTACTTTATTACTTTTATTTCTATGCTGTAAGCCTGCCCCTCACCACACACCACCTGCATGAGGGGTGTGACATTTGTGCATCCAACACATTTCCTTCCACAGCACAGCGACTGAACAGCCCTTGGACATCCAGGTATCGAGCTGAGACTTCAACCCTCGTGTATTAGAAATTCCCAGGGAGAATTTTTTCTCCCCACAGCCAGACTTCAAGAGAACTTTTTCCTCCATCACTTGACTCTGGGAGAACTTCCCCTTGCAGCCAGACTCCAGGAGAACTTTTCCCCCCACAGCCAGACTCTGGGAGAACTTTTCTCCCTGTAGTCTGATTCTGGGAAAACTTTTTCCCTCTGTAACCAGACTCTGGAGAACTTTTTTCCTGTAGCCAGACTCTGCAACAATTTTCCCCCCACAGCCACACTCCAGGAGAACTTTTCCCTCTGTAGCCAGATTCCAGGAGAACTTTCCCCCACCCGTAGCCAAACTCCGTGAGAATTTTCCCACCCTAGCCAGACTCTGGGAGAACTTTCCCCCTTGTATCCTGATTCTGGGAGAACTTTTCCCCCTCGTAAGCAGACTCTGAGCGAACTTCTCCCCCGCAGCCGGACTCCAGAGGGTTTTACAGCAGTATCGCCGGCATGGAGCATCTACGTGTGCCAGGCTGACCGCCGGCCTGCGAGGACGCCGGGGCGCACAGCCAGGCGAGACGGCTCAGGGCACCGCGGGCCGCGGGGCCTGCCGCTGTCACCGAGCCGGGGCCGGGATCCGCTCCCGGGGCCGGGCGGAGGGGGTGCAAGGGCAGCACGTACCATTCCCGGGCGAGCCGCTTGTAGGCCTTCTTGATGTCGGCCTGGCTGGAGCTCCGGCCGACCCCCAGCACGCGGTACGGGTCAAACTCGCCCGGCGCGGCCGCTGCCAGCGCCGGCAGCAGCAGGAGGAGCAGGAGGCAGCCGGCCCGTCCCGGCTCCATGGTCCGGCGGGCCGCGGGCGGAGGAGCGGACGTGCCGCCCTCCCGCACCGAGCGCCGCCGCTTCCGGCGCGCCCGCCCGCCGTCCCCATGGAGACCGAGCTCTTCCGGGAGACCGGGGCTGCCGGCGGCGCGCTCGGAGGTGAGGGCCTGCGGAGAGGCCGCGGCGGCTCAGAGGCTGCGGCGGTGCCCTGGGGTGGGTTCAGAATGGGGCTGGTGGCAGCCGTGTCCCGGGGGGCATCGGGCCGGGGAGGGCATTGTCCCGCTCTGCTCTGCTCTGCGGCGGCCCCACCCGGGATATTGAGGGCAGGTGTGGGCACCGCAATGTGAGAAGGATATTAAGGTGTTAGAAAGCGTCCAGAGGAGGGCAGTGAAGCTGGTGAAGGGCCTTGAGGGGAGGAGGAGCGGCTGAGAGCACTTGGTCTGTTCAGCTGAAGGAGGCTGAGGGGACACTCATCCCAGTTACACCTTCCTGTGAGGAGGGGAGAGAGACAGACCCTGATCTCTGCTCTGGTGACAACGACAGGACCAGGGAATGGCTGGAGCTGTCAGGGCAGGGTTAGGATGGATGTTAGGAAAAGGTTCTTCCCCCAGACGGTGGTCGAGCACTGAACAGGCTCCCCAGGGAATGGGCACAGCACAGAGCCTGTCTGAGTTCAAGGAGCTCCAGGGGACATGATGTGACTCTTGGGGTGTCCTCTGCAGGACCTGGACTCGATGATCCGTGTGAGTCCCTTCCAACTCAGCATGTTCTGTGATTCTATTTTGGTTTTTTGCTAAGTTGTGTTTATCCAAAGTCAAAGACTTCTTTCTTGTCTCATGCTCTGGCATTAAGGAGGTTCACTAAGGAAACTGTGAGGGAGCACAGATGGGACAGGTGACCTGAACTGGGCAAAGGGATATTCCACAGCACAGAATGCCCAGTGTATCAGCTGGGGGGAGTGACTGGGAAGGAGCTGATCTGGGTTCAGGAAGGGGATCTGACATCAGTCAGTGGGCGGTGAGCAACTGCACTGTGCATCACTTGTTTTCATCATCATTATTATTATTGTTGTTGTTATAATTTACCATTACTACTGTATTTTACTTTATTTTCAATTATTAAACTGTTATTTTCTCAACATGCAAGTTTTACTTTGATTCTCCTTCCCATTCCACAGGGTAGGAGGAGAAGAGAAGGGGGAAGTTGAGCAAGAAACTGTATAGTGCCTCATTCCAGCTCAGCTTAACCCACCACGGCTGGCTTAGGGAATGTGTGTTGGATGAGTAGGTGGTGAGGTGGATCACAGGCTGGCTGGGTGGCAGAGCTCAGAGGGCATCATCCACTTGGAAGTGGCTTCAGTGGCAGTCAGTGGCTTCCCCAAAGATCTGTGCTGGATCCAGTGGTCCAGTCTTAATCAACTTGTTTATCAACGATCTGGACAGACTGATGGAATGTGCCCTCAGCAGGTTTGGTGATGATAAGGAACTGGGGAAATGGCTGATCCACCTGAAGGTCGGGGGCTGGGTGACACACCTCAGGGACTGGCTGGTCCACCTGAAGGCTGTGCTCCCATTCAGCACGACTTTGAGAGGCTGGAGAATCGGACAAAGAGAAACTTAATGATGCTCAACAAGGGCAGTGCAGGTCCTGCCCCTGGGGAGGAAAAGCCCCAAGTACCAGCACAGGCAGGGGTGACCTGCAGGAGCATCTCTGCAGGGAGGACCTGGGGGTCCCGTGGTCAGTGAGCTGTCCTGGAGCCAGCAGAGTGTCCTGGGGGCCAGGGGGGCCTGGGGTGCACTGGGAGGAGCACTGGCAGCAGGTCAGGGAGTGACCTGTGCTTCTGTGCTTCTGCCCAGCCCTGGGAGGCACAGCTGAGTGCTGCGTCCAGCCCTGGGCTCCTTGCCAGGAGCATCTCCCTTGCTGAGGAAAGGCTGAGGGAGCAGGGGCTATTCTGCCTTGATAGGGGCCCTCATCCCCATCCCTGTCTGTTCCTGTCTGCAGGGAGGGTTCAGCCTCTGCTCCGAGGGCAAAGCAATGGCACAACTGGCAGGAACTGATGCACAGGAAGTTCCATCTGAAAATGAGGAAGAACTTTGCTGTGCCGCTGACACACTGCCTAGAGAGGGCGTTGAGTGTTCATCCCTGGAGATATTTTTAAAAAACCTAACAAAACACCAAAGCACAAAAGGATAGAATCCTATTCCGTTTGCTCTGGGATGACCCTTCTGGACCACCGCAGGGCACTACCAGCCTGAGTCCGTGTGTGATTCTGGAACTCTGAGGCGGTGGCGCTTCCGGGCAGCGAGCTGCGGTTCCGGGGCAGAGCGGCGGCTCCGGGGCTTCAGCAGCAGCTCCGGGAAGGGACCGGCGGCAGGTCTGAGGCAGAGGGGCAAGTGCGGGGCACAGCAACAAGTCCGGGAAGGGACCGGCGGTGGCTCCGGGCATTGAGCGGCGGTCCCGGGCAGAGCGGCGGCGGCTCCGGGCATAGAGCGGCGGTGTGTCCGGGCACTGAGCGGCGGTGTGTCCGGGCATAGAGCGGCGGTCTGTCCGGGCACTGAGCGGCGGTGTGTCCGGGCACTGAGCGGCGGTGTGTCCGGGCATAGAGCGGCGGTGTGTGCGGGCACTGAGCGGCGGTGTGTGCGGGCACCGAGCGGCGGTGTGTCCGGGCAGTGAGCGGCGGTGTGTGCGGGCACCGAGCGGCGGTGTGTCCGGGCACTGAGCGGCGGTGTGTCCGGGCATAGAGCGGCGGTCTGTCCGGGCACTGAGCGGCGGTGTGTCCGGGCATAGAGCGGCGGTGTGTGCGGGCACTGAGCGGCGGTGTGTCCGGGCAGTGAGCGGCGGTGTGTGCGGGCACCGAGCGGCGGCTCCGGGCATTGAGCGGCGGTCCCGGGCAGAGCGGCGGCGGCTCCGGGCATAGAGCGGCGGTCTGTCCGGGCACTGAGCGGCGGTGTGTCCGGGCATAGAGCGGCGGTGTGTGCGGGCACTGAGCGGCGGTGTGTCCGGGCACTGAGCGGCGGTGTGTCCGGGCAGTGAGCGGCGGTGTGTGCGGGCACCGAGCGGCGGCTCCGGGCATTGAGCGGCGGTCCCGGGCAGAGCGGCGGCGGCTCCGGGCATAGAGCGGCGGTGTGTGCGGGCACTGAGCGGCGGTGTGTCCGGGCACTGAGCGGTGGTGTGTGCAGGCACTGAGCGGCGGTGTGTGCGGGCACTGAGCGGCGGTGTGTCCGGGCATTGAGCGGCGGTGTGCCCGGGCAGAGCACGGCTCCGGCAGCCCAGGCTCCGGGGCCATGGAGGAGCAGCAGCGGCGGGCGCTGCGGCGCGGGCGGGCCCGGCTGGTGGCGGCGCTGCGGGTGGAGCCGCTCTGGGACCCTCTGGAGCAGCGCGGGCTCTTCACCCGGCCAATGCTGGAGGAGCTGCAGGTGGGCCAGGGAGCGGGACACTGAGCACCGGGGGTGGCTCGGGGAGAGTTCATGTTTCCTGAGAGCCGGGGATGGGCATGGCGGGGTAGCTCCTGCATCCCCTGAGCCCTGGTGACAGGACTGAAGGGTGGCCCCCATGTCTCCTAATCCTGGTGACAGGTGGTTCCGTGTCCTCTTGGGCCCAAAGGGGGTGCCCATGTCCCCAGAGCCCAGTAACAGGTCAGGGGGGTGGCCCCCAAGTCCCCTCACTCTAGTGACAGACGTGGGAGGGATTGTCCTGTCCAGGTCCCCTCACTCTGGTGACAAGCTCATAGGGGAGCTCCATGTCCCTTTAGTCCTGGTGACAGGCCCAAAGGGATGGCCCTGTATCCTCCCACTCTGATGACAAGGCCTGGCGTTGGTCCTTATGCAGATAAGATGTTTGAGAACCGTCGCCCCCGCTTGTTCCTTCTTGTCCCCAGTTCTGGTCAGTGCCAGGTGCAGGGAGTTCTCTTTGTGTCCCTTCCCAATCTGATGACACCCTTAAGGTGTCCTTGTTTGCTCCCTTGGTTACAAGTGACAGGCCTGGGGGTGTTTTTACCCCATCTTACACATTGGTGACAGCCCAGGGGTTCCTTTTTGTCCTCAGGGGCCAGATTTGGGGTGCTCCCTCTCTGCCTTTCCCTATAGACTCCTCATCAGGCTGGGTGTCCCAGTGGTGACCATAGTTGTTGGAGGGAGGTCAGGGCTGGGGGTCTGGTGGGGATCTCTGGCTATTTCCACTCGTTTTGCTGTTGTTTACCCCGTGTCCCTGTCCTGGGTGCAGATCCCACATTTCCCTGCTCAGAGTGGTTGGAAGGGCTGTCCGGGCACTGCACAAACCCCTGTTCTGGGTTTTTGTCTTCTGCAGAGCGCTGGCAGCCGAGGAGAGCAAGCCCGGCAGCTGATCATTGACCTGGAGACTCGAGGGAAGCAGGCTTTCCCTGCCTTCCTCTCCATCCTGCGGGACACCGGGCAGGGCGACCTCGCTGAGATGCTGATCCAGGAGTGCGAATCCCGGCCGGTGCCACCACAGCTGCCGGACCTGCAGCCTGTGGAGCTGGAGCTGCGGGACGAAAAACAGCATAAAAGTCAGTGCTGAGGATGTGGTGTGTTTTTGGCAAACAGCAGCATAGGCGGTGGCAGCTGGGATCCCTCTCACTGTGGGCAAGAGTCTGGGAAGTCACGATTTTTATTATCCTGGTAGAGGTGACTGTTGGAAGAATCATGGAACCCTAGAATGGTTTGGGTTGGAAGGGACCTTAAAGCTCATCTCATTCCATCCCCTGTCGTGGGCAGGGACACCTTCCACTATTCCAGGTTGCTCCAAGCCCTGTCCAGCTTGGTCTTGATCACTGCCAGGGTGGGGCCTCCATAGCTTCTCGGGGCAGCCTGTATCTCCTGCTTTTCAGCATGGAACCTTTTGAGCTCAGACTCATCATCTGTATTTTTGTCCTATGCCATTACAGATGTGACCCCTCATGAGTGTTTGTCTATCCCAGTGCAAGCTGGGAGTGAAAGACCTCGAATGCCTCCAGTGCCAGCCCGGGGTAAGCCACATTCTACTCCTAGAGCCACAGCATGCCAAAGGCTCGTTTCCAGTGTGGTGGGAAGGGGAAATTCATATGTGTTGGGAAAGATGTGAAGTTTAGGAGCGTAGTCTTGTTGTGGAGTGTGGTGAACTGAATCCTGTGCCTGTTTTGTGTTGTAGGTTCCACTGTTGACAAGAGGAGCCGTGACCAGGTTAGTATTTGAGAAGGCTGAAAGTGTTCCCTACTAGGCAAAAGCTCTGTGCCTCATGGATGCCTGGAGGAGCTGGTTCTCACTTTGTCATACCTGAGCAATTGTTCCAAGGCTGTAACAGGGCCAATGGTCTCAGAGTGGATCAGTCATTAGCCAGATCCTCCTTAAGATTACCACAGTGATAACACAAATTCTTGGCTCCTTTTGGTGAGGTTTGATGATGACTAAAAAAATTTTCCAGAAATTTCAGCTTGCTGTTGGACATGCTACAGATAAAGTGGCAGCTGATTTTCTACAAAGGCTTTCCTCAGTTTAGGGGGTTATTTCTTGTTCCCAGCTGCTGATGAGAAGATGTGTGTGGAGAAAGGGTGCTTCTACCCATCCCTAGGACTAAAGAAATTAAAAAGCTGTGAAATGAGCCACTTTAAGGACTCCCATTCCTCACTGGCATTGTATCCTGCTGGATTAGCCAGCAAGCACTTGGAATAAGAAGGAGTTTAATTGTGACTTGTCCCTGCCAGGATTATGACATGAAAGCAGATCCCTGCGGACACTGCCTGATCCTCAATAATGTCAGTTTCTCCAGAGACTCGGGTCTGTCCACCCGAGAGGGCTCTGACATTGACTGTGAGAAGCTGGAGAGGCGCTTCAGGGCCTTGCGCTTCAGCGTCCTGACCAGGCGGGATCTGAAAGCTCAGGTGAGGCTGGGTGTGTCCTGCTGACACGAGGGATGAGAGGTCAGCCCCTGGAAGCAATGGGAATGCTTTAGGGGATGTGTCTTCTGTTGGCAGCACACCAAAAACCTCCCACAAAGAAACAATGAACTGCTTGCATCCTCTTACTTTATTGTTGCTCTGCAATTGCAGAAGGGGAGAGGACTTTGCACATTTTCGTCCTTCTGCATGAATGTTGAATCCTCATTGGGATTTATAGGGATTTGGTGAAACTGTATTTTTTGGATAGCTTGGACAGCTGTGTCATGTCTGTCTGTGCCATCCTTGGCTGTTACTGCAAGTGTTGGAGGGAACTTGATCATCTGAAAGTAAATATGGTTCTCTGCTCACCCACCAGCTCCCGGTCAGAAACTGTGGATTTCATCAGATAAATCATGTAGAAATGTGCTTTGGTTTGTGGTGCTGTGTTGTAAAGAGTGTAGAGAGGTGAGAAATCTGTGTGATTAAAGCAGCCAGTGTTAAATAAGGGCAGAGATGCAGAAATTCTCACTCCCTGCCAGTGGCTTTTTCCAGCCGTACTTGGGGCTCATGTTATCCTGTGGCAGAGGTTGACAGGATCCATATCAGTGCAGTTAGAACAGGGCCTGGCAGTAACCTGTGGCTGACATACGATTCAAAAGACTTTCATTGTGATGTTTTCTACACAGGAAATGGTGTTGGAGCTGCTGAAGCTGTCTCGGCAGGACCACAGCGCTTTGGACTGCTGCATTGTGGTGATCCTTTCCCATGGCTGTCAGGTGGGTTTGTCCCATCTCTCCCTTTTTCCTTTGCTGTGGGAAGGGGTTAATTCCCTGTCCTGTGGTCTCACACAGGGTGAGAGGAAAGTGGTCTGTCAAAACCTTTTTCTGCCATTGCAGTGCATTTCAGACCGTTATTTCTACACCCTTATTCTGGGTTAAAGAAAACAGGAGCTTCTCTGGTGTGGTCTGATCCAATGGTGCCAGTGGACAAGTGTTTTCTACTTTGGAAGTTGGGGCTAAAAATTTGGAAATCTAGGGAGGTCCCAGTCAGCCTCATGCTGTGGTGATTCAGTCCTTCCCATTCTCCAGCTCTGACTGGGAGATGCTATTAGCAATAAAGCCTCCTTATTCCAAGTCAGTTCCTAAAGGATGAGGAGAAGCATTCTTAGGAAAATGGTGTATGGTATATGCCCATTGTACCAAAGGATGAAGAACTCCTTTGCTGGAGGATGTGGGATATGAGTTGGATAACAGAAGTTGGATTGCTGGGTTTTAGTGCATTTTAAATGTCCCTGGATGTCCCCTCACCCTGACTTGGCCACAGGGATTCCCACAAACACCAGGATTTGTTCTGGTACCTTTATGCCATGAAGCACCTGATGGGAAATGGGCCCCCTCAGAACTGGCCTTGCCTTCCCTGTCACTAGCTCCTGCATTTTCCTCTTGCAGACGAGCCATATTCAGTTTCCTGGAGGCGTTTATGGAACGGATGGAAAACCCATTCCCATAGAAAAGATTGTGAACTATTTCAATGGGTCCAATTGCCCGAGTTTGAGAGGAAAACCCAAACTGTTCTTCATCCAGGCCTGTGGTGGAGGTGAATTTTTGTGTTGGCTCCGGTAGCGTTGGGCTGCGGAGATGTGGTCAGGCTGTGGCTTTGGCACCCTTTCTGTTCATTGACTGCCCCTCTCTCCAGCTGTCTTCTCACACCAGCTGCCTCTTCTCTTATCACATGCTGAGAGGCCCCTCCAGCTCTTCACACACAAGTGAGGAATTTATATAAACTACCAATGACTTTGACTCAGCCGGTGCAGCTGAACAGCCAAAAAACCTTACTTTGTTCTAGGGCCTTTTACCTTTTCTTTCCCCATCTTTTCTTAATGTCAGATGTGCAGCTGTGAATCTCTTGGGTAGGATGACATCAGGAGCTGTTTTGTTGCTGCTTTTTTCAGAACAAAGGGATCAAGGCTTTGTAGTGGATTGTGATTCGCCTGAAGAGGAAGCTCCTGGGGGTTCCTTGGAATCGGACGCGACCCCGTTTCTGGTTTCATCGGATAATATGGATGAGCCTGATGCCATTGCCAGTTTGCCCACACCTAGTGACATCTTGGTTTCCTACTCAACTTTTCCAGGTGAAACAGCCTGTGCAAATCTGAGCATGGGGGAATTCGCAAATCAGTCGGAGCTTCATGGCCAAAGTTAGGGGCAGTTCAGGACAACCAAGCTCTGTTGGAGTGCTAGGAACTTGTTGGGATGAGAGCAGCAGATGGGTTTTGGCATAACATTCTCCTTCTTTCTCTGAAGGTTTTGTCTCCTGGAGGGAGAAGTCAAGTGGCTCGTGGTATGTGGAAACACTGGACAGTGTGCTGGAGCAGTATGCCCATTCAGAAGACCTGCTCAGCATGTTAGTGAGGGTAAATGTCTTTTTTGTTTTGCTTTTTGCTGATGAAGGAAATAGTCAGGGGTGTGATCAGTTGGGACATGGAGGCCTACACTCAAAAAAGGAATGAGGATATTGAGTGTTGAGTTTAGGGATGGGCTCATTGGAGGTACTGCAGAGAGGTTTAATTACAAAGAAAGTGTCTAGCCTCAATCTGCCAAAAATCATTGGAGGTTTCTCCAGTGAGAAGTAATCTTGGCAGTACAGGCTTTAATCCTTCTGAAGAAATTGCTAAAAATGTCATGGCTTGTCCTATCCAAGCTGATGGGATTTGGGTGTTCCTGTAAGCTTGTCCTGGGGGTGGAGGAGCACAATGCACAGGGATATGGAATGAATCTGGCTGATCAACATCTTCCTTTGTGTGCCTTGTTGACTCAATATTGCTAAAGTTGTGTGCAAGTGTAGGTGCCCCAAATACTTTTTCTGTTCTCCATGGGTAGGAGAAAAGTCCACTGTGGAGGGAGAGAGGACTTACAGAATCACCTTGTTGTTGTTGTTTTCTGGTTGTTGCGGTGCTTCTTTGGCCACCTTGGCATGGCAGCCATTGATTCCCAGGGATGGGGAGAGCATCCCATTCCTCAGCCTCTCTTCTGTTCCCAGGTGGCACACGCTGTCTCTGCCAAGGGAAGGTACAAGCAGATCCCGGGATGTTTCAATTTCCTCCGTAAAAAATTCTTCTTCATGTGCCACTGAAATATGGGCTCCGAGCCCCCTGCCAAGCACTGGAGGTTCTTCTGTGGCTGAATGAAATCTGTGCCCACCATGACTTGGTGTCAGCGCTCCCTGTGGATTTCGTCTGTGTGTCCAGATGTTTGTCTGGAGAAATGTGATCCATAAGTGTTGGCTTTGCCATGGAGTGGAGATGAGATGGAGGTTGTGCTGTGCCAATGGGAAATGTGGATGGAGCAGGAAGTCCCTTTGCTGGAGAACAGAGCCAGAGGAGAGCACTTCTGGCTCATCCTGACACGGCCACACTCGGCCTCAGAGGGTTTTTCTTTGCTGATCATGGTATTTGTGTCCTGTGCTGTCCTGGTAACTGATTGAGGGGACCAAGGTCTGATGTTCAAGTGAAATGGGATGAGTTTTGCAGTCAGTGTTTCTAATAAATGCAATTAAAGAGCAAATCTTTAGCTGTATTCCCTTGTCTGTTCCATCTCCTCATTGCCATTTCAGCACCTCCTGAAGGTTCCTCTGAAGTGGGAAGAGTAGGAACCTTCACTCATGTCTGTGCTGCTCTGTCTGGTCATTTACAATGTGGCTGTGCCAGCCTATGGAGCATCCTGATCCTCTTGAGGAGTCAGTTGAGAGTTACAGCAGGAAACTGATGAGGATTCATTGAAATACCGGTGCTGAGGTAAAGTTCTTAAGGAGCTTCTACCATGATGGCCTTGGATCAGAAATCCTACATCTGTGTTGGATTTTAAGGGAGAAAAGCATCTTTGGAGCCACCTTGTAAGGTGCAGAGGCCTTAGGGTAGGTCTGTGCTGAGGGATGCTTGGGGATTCCCAGGGAACCTGGGAATATCCAATCTGCTTTTGCAGTCACTGAGTATATCCACACTCCTGTGGGAGCATTTCAGGTGCTCTGAGAGTGCTGCAGGAGGAAGCCAGAGCACTCCAAGGAGGGTCCAGCTAGAGCTGGGATGTGACTATGGTGGCCTTGTCTGTGCTCAGGTGTTTGTGAGAGCTCATGGTTGTCTCCTTCTTTATTTCCCTTCTCCATCCCCCAGGGGAGTTGGGCTCTGGGCTGTCCTGTCCCATGTTATCCAGTTTTGTACAGAGCATCTGGATGTGCAGGTGATCCCAGCATCTCCTCTGGACCTGTTCTCCTTCAGGAAGGGTGACCCTGCACTCTTCCCCTTGTTTATTTCCCTGCTTCCCTCACTAAGAAAGCATTGGGAGTGGGGTGGGGGTGACTTTGGGTAGAGGTGGCTCAGCCTTGTCCCTCTCCTTTCCATGACATTGACTGCAGTGGCTGCTCCTTCCCCAAGGCATCCCTGGCAGAGGTGAGAACAGAGTGGAGCACTCTGGCAGCACAGGTGGTGAAAGGAGTGTGGTGGGGCTGTGGAATGACCCCCAGGACCAACCCAGTTACCTCAACGCCCCCATTATAAATCTGCTGCCATCAAGTATCCCAGTTACCAGCAAGATCCCCTGAAATACCCCAGCACCGGCCAAGACACCTAAAAACTCCTT
The DNA here is from genome assembly GCA_024362935.1 of Setophaga petechia. Taxonomy (NCBI): domain Eukaryota; kingdom Metazoa; phylum Chordata; class Aves; order Passeriformes; family Parulidae; genus Setophaga; species Setophaga petechia. The sequence continues at coordinate 516,280 of JANCRA010000088.1, read as the reverse complement.
GGGCCAACTAGGGGCCCTATAGCCCCTCCCCAAGTTCACTAGACCCCCCGGGACCTCCAGGCCAGATTCCAGCCACTCTCGCATCAAACCACCAGTCAAGCTTTGAACCCTTTGGCTTGGTGATGGCCATGGATCTACTCCTAGGTGGGAGAAACTTGTGGGGGATCTCTGCCCACTTTTGGCTCCCCAGGAGCCTGCCCAGCCTAACTGCACAACGTGGGGGCTCTCCCCAGCACACAGGCAGAAGCCCAGGACCATAAGGTGCAGCCCCCTGGTTCTGCTCCACCACATCCCCTTGAAAGAACCACATGAGACCAGCTTAGCACTATTGCCTTTATCACAGTAAGTACTTGTGCTCCATGCTGTGTCCTCAGTTCGTGCTCATTTTCTGCCAAAGAAAGACACGGGGAGGTTCATGGTGAGACCTCTGGCAGGGCAGGGGCAGTGTGGCCAATCTGCATGGGGGCAGAGGAAGGGGCACCCACCTCGTTGATCCAGTCGATGTAGGCGGACACCCGGGTGAAGACTGTTGGCTTCTTTTTCATGTTGCATTTCAGGCCGGAGCCGAAGCTGACGATGCCCTCGACCTCCCAGATCCCATCGTCGCTCTGGCAGTTCAGGGGACCCCCAGAATCGCCCTGTGCGGAGAGACAGTGAGGACTATCAGTCCTGGGCACCCTGTGGCACACCCCACATCCCACACAGGACCCACCACTGTCATAGACAGGTAGAAGAATTATAAAAGAAAGGCCTTATGAAGTCAGACCTCACTCTGCTAAAATTGCCAAAGCTGGCCTGTCATTTCTTCTAAGTGCAGCTAACAAGAGATTCGCAAGTTCCCATGTGAAGCTATGTTGTGAATGAGGAGTTTGTTTAACACAACAATCTATTCTGAGGGTGAAAAACAAATGCACCTCTTTAAACAATAAGATTTGTCCCATGAGAACCCACAAAGGGAAAATGGAAACATATCTAGATAGAGAAAATTTGGTAGACTTATTCAATAGCGCTTACCAACCAGTGACCTGAATTTCACTGTATTGCTGACCAACTAGGTTTAACACAGTGCCTTCTGATATTTCCTGTAAATATGAGTTTTGTGGATAAAGAATTTGCTTTCTGCATGAAGAAATTGGAGTCTTGGCTGATTTATTCCAACACACCACTGCAGCTCCATCCCTTCCCTTCCTGTGCTTCTCATGGAACCTCTTGCCCTGCACTGCTCCAGCACCACTCTCAATCCTACTCTGGGATGGGGGCAGGCGCCACCCAGCAGTGCCCACACTCACGTTGCATCCAGAGACGACGCCGTCGCCGCCGGCGCACACCATGGTGTCACGCACGAGGCTTCCCCACCAGTCCCACTTGGAGCAGGTCTCATAGTCCACCACGGGCAACAGGGCCTGCTGCAGGGCATCAGCCAGGGGCCCGTTGGCTGCAAGGACAGTCATACTTCACATTCTGCACATCCCCTGCCCAGGGACCTCTGGGGACCTCCCGGGGACATCCAACTTACTCCTGACGCGTCCCCAGCCGGTGACATAGCAGGGGTAGTTGTTGGACAGGATCTTGCCAGCAGCTGGCAGGCAGGAGGCACGGATGGTGTCAGTCTCCTGCACCTCCTCTGCCAGCTTGACCAGGGCAATGTCGTTGCTAGAGGGGGACATGAACCATGAGGAGGTGGTCCCCAGCTTTGTTGCCCCCCACCCACTCCTGGATATATTCCATCCCTACATGACAAAGACAGAGTTCCATTTCTCGTGGACAATCGTCTTCTCCACACCCACAGCCACAGAACCAGGCTCGTCATCCACTGACAGGTCCTGCTTGCCCAGCACCACACGATAGGTCATGGAAGAGCTGCCAGGGAGAGATGGAATGTCAGTCCCCACAGATATCTTACCTGCATGGCACAGATGCCCCCCAGCACCCCAACACCCACCTGATGCAGTGGGCAGCTGTCAGCACCCACTGGGGGGCAATGAGGGTCCCGCCACAAGTGTGGCGCCAGGATCCAGAGCGGCTGTACTGCAGTGAGATCTGCGAGGGCAGAGGCACAGGGTCAGAGGAGGAATGTCCCCAGCCCTGTCCCCATCCCTGTCCCCATCCCTGTCCCCGTGCCCCCTCACCTGCCATGGCCAGCTGTGGGCTACAGCGTCTTCACCGCCCACCACGCGGGAGCTCAGCTGTGGTGGCACGGCCGGCTGACCGCATCCGTAGGCTGTGTGACACCCGGCAAAGGGACATCAGAGGCTGCCTGTGCCCGTGCCCAGGGCCAGGGCAGGCACCACGGTCCTGTCCCCCCTGCCCTGACCCTTTCCAATCTCCTGCACCTACCGTAGCCCAGCAGCACGATGAGACACACGGCTCCCAGCATGGTTGTGCAGAGCAAAGGTGCCGTGGTGGGGCCACTCACCCCTCTTATAGTGTCTGGACTGCTGGGGACCTTGGAGTGTCCCTGCTGGCTGCTGACACATGGGGTCTGTCCCACGCTGTAGGCACAGGGGCTCCTCAGCCCCATTGCCTGCTCTTATCGCACTCACGGTCCTGCCTGGGAATGGCCACATCTGCCCCTCATGCACTGGCACCATGCCTAGGACATGGTGGGGACACGTGGCCCTGCTCTGGGAAGGGGCAGGGTCACTGGTGGGGCACAGGGTCACTCCCTCCTCGGGCTGCCCCCCACCCATGGTGCTGTCAGAGAGGGGCTGGGCGGCCCTGCTGCCCCCCAGCCCTGAGCAGTGACTTCCCCAGGGCGCTCTCTGCCCGTAGCCCCTTGGCCCCAGGGATAAGGTGCTCCCTTTCCTGAAATGCTCATCACTGGGTATCTCTTGAGTCCCTGTCAGTGCTTGTTCACCTTGTGTACCCATCCTTGACGTGTCTGGGTGCTTCTTCCTGACTGCTGCCTTGGCTGTGGCATCATCGTGGGTGCTGGTGGTACATTCTGTGCTCAGGAAAGCCTGGGGGTGAGTGGCTGTGCCATGTTTGACTGCCTAGTGTGTGAGGATTTGGGTGGTTTTTGCTTTCCTTTATATTGTCACTTTAGATTGTTGTGTTTATGGTTTGAAGCCAACTGTAGTTTATTTTTGGGGGTTCTTTTTGTATCTTTGTATCTTTGGCTGGTGGTGGGTCCCCCAGGTCAATGGCTGGGGCCAATGCCCACAAGTGGCTGGAGAAGAGCACCTGGACGTGTGTGGCTACTTCTGCCAAAGGGAGCCAGGGCCAGCCAAGCACCCCAAGGGGGTCCAGCAGGAGCCAGGATGTGGCTGGAATGGCCTTGCCTCTACCCAAGGTTTTCCAAGAGCTCAGTGGCACATGTGCCCCCTTCCCCACGGTCCTGTTCTGTGTTGCTACTTCTGCACAGAGCACCTGAGTGTACAGGTGCTGCTGATCCCATCTACCCTGGACCTGTTTTCTTTTAGGGAAGGTGACCCTGCACTCTTCCTATTGGGATGTTAGGAGACACGAGACAGAAGGTGGCTTTCAGACCTAGAGATTTGATTACAGAATGCCTTGGCAAAAGCAAAAGGAACTGTGAAAATTAGACCTAGATTGCAGAAAGTTTCCATCAGATGGCTTTACTGGAAAAAGAAAATCCCATTAAACTCTGCAAGCAAGAGATGTTGTAATATTCATATGTGAAAAACGCCAATCACTTGTTTTTAGAAGTTTAAAAGTTTAATAGTAATAAAATAGTTTAAAAAATAGTAACATAATTAGAGTATAAAAATTTGAACAATGGGGACTAGGACAATATGAGATAACAAAAACAAAGAGTTACAGAGAGTCCAGGTACCTCTTTCAGGGCAAAATAAACCTGAAAAAGGACACCTGTTAATGGAGGATTAACCCTTAAAAGAAATAACCTACTGCATATTCATACACCTCATACATGATGCATAAATTCCATTCAAGCAAAGGATTCTGTCTGGTCAGTTTCAACTTCTTCCTCTTAATCCTAACGGCATCTTCAGAGCTGATCGAGGCAGGAAGAAGTTCGTTTCTTCTGATAAGAGAGCAATAAATTCTTTTTCTCTGAAAGATTTAGGTGTCCTGTGGCTGCTATCTTGGTGTGAGTCCTCTCTTTAAAAAAGTATCTTACATATAATACTTTCTATTTTAACATAATGTTATAACCTAAAACTATATTTAGCACACTAAAGAAATTAATACAGCATAACTTTCTAAATTAACACATATAATATTAATTTCAATATTTGCAAAAAGCCAATCATAAAATACGCATTTTTCACACATAAGTTTGCGTATGTGATTTTAACCTAATCATTGTAGTTCACATTACTAGTCTCCCTAAAATAGTATATAAGTATTTGTATGCTACAATGAATTCAGATTCTGGTCAGCAAATCAGCCTCCCTGTCTCTCTCCATTGCTGACTATTGGTGTCTCCATGTAAGGAAATGCACCGGCCTGACTGCCCCTGGAACTGATCTTTGTCGGAACCCAGGACATTCCTCTGGCTGCCCTGGAGGACTCCAGACCCTGACAGGGGGCTCAGAGACCTTGGCACGGAGTCAAAAACACCTGTGCATTCAATTTTAGCCCATTTACCAACTTTGTGTGAAGATTTACAAGCCCCAAGACTTTGAGTAGAATGATAGTGAATTAGTCCCAAGGTGAAAAAATAGAATTCTGGGGATTTAGAATGGGGGTTCAGGAGGCAAGATGGAGGAATCTGGGTATGTCCTCTCCTCCTCTTCCTCTTCCTCTTCCTCTTCCTCTTCCTCTTCCTCTTCCTCTTCCTCTTCCTCTTCCTCTTCCTCTTCCTCTTCCTCTTCCTCCTCTCCCTCCTTCTTCTTCTTCTTCTTCTTCTTCTTCTTCTTCTTCTTCTTCTTCTTCTTCTTCTTTTTCTTTCTTCTTCTTCTTCTTTTCTTCCTTCTTCTCCTTCTCCTTCTCCTTCTCCTTCTCCTTCTCCTTCTCCTTCTCCTTCTCCTTCTTCTCCTTCTTCTCCTACTCCTTCTTCCCCCATCTTCTGCTGTGATGGTGACACTATTTGATTGGTTTAGAATAGAGACAGACTGTCTAACATAGGTGATAGATATTCGAAAATTATTGTAAATAAAGTACACCTAGCTATTAGTATAAAAAGCTAGCATCACCCCAAGGGCAGTCAGTGTGCCACAAACTGACCTGCTGGACAGATCTCAGCAGGTCAGAGAAAGAATGTAACAGATAAGAGAAAATAAACAACCTTGAAAAGCAGAACTGACAAATCTTGACTTTACTTTGGTCACGGGGCTAGGAAAAAAGCGACTTTCTAATACCTCGGAAGCCATTTCAACCACAGAAACTCAAGAGATCATGGTGGTGAGAGAACCGTGTTTGGGCCCACAATTGCCTGTCTGCTGTGACTGAGCCAGGGGAACTAAAAAATGAACTAAAAATGGGAAAGGAAATGTCCCAAGAGAGAGACATCTATGAAACCATGCTTGCCCTTCTGGGCAGGCATGACTCCCCCATGGCAAAGCAGGACCTTAAGTCACTTTTACTCAAGTCCTGGAGAATACTTTTTAAGACATTGAAAAAGTGAGAGCGGCTGGATGCTGCTAGCCTCCTACCCAGCTCTGTCCCTCCTCACTCTGACTCTCCCTGCCCACTTGAAACTGGCACCTCTCAGTCTGAAGAGCGGCCACAGCCACCAACCCTGCCCAGACAAAGGAGGGGGAGGCATCCTTTCCCACGCTGTTAGCAGTTCATATTGCTGATCTGGGCTCTAGCAGTGAGGAGGGGGAGCCCTTCGATCTAGGGTCGATAGACTCAGATTATGAGACTGATCCATTCCGTCCTGACCCTTGTCATAAATGGATGCAACTAAGGAAAAAGACTTGGACCCTCAAACTTTCGTTGCATGCAGGAAATCTTGGCATTCGCAAAAGGACTGTTTTGAAAAGGGAGAGGCCTATGAAAAACTCCAATCACTTGTTTTAAAATTTTAAAAGTAATAAAATGGTTATAAAAATAGTAATAAAAATTAGAGCAATAAGAATTTGGACAACCAGATTTAGGACAATAGAGGACAATAAAAAGCAAAGAAATACCGATGTCCAGATGCTCTCCTAGGGCAATTAAGCCCTGAAAGCACCCCCGCTAACAAAGGACTAACCCTTAAAAGCAATAGCCTGTTGCATACTCATATAACTCATACATGATGCACAAATTCTTTTTCAAACAGAGGGTGTTCTCTGGTTATTGTCAGCTTCTCCCCCTTAATCCTCTTGGCTCCTCACAGGCAGGAAGGAGATGGAAGAAAGCTGGTCTTTTCTGATAAGGAGGCAATAATTCTTCTCTTGGGGATTTAGGTGTCTTGTTGCTGTTATCTCTGTGCAAAGAATTTCTTGATTATCTCATCCCTTTCTTGAGGTAGTTAAAAAAGTATCTTACATTACATAGTTTCTATTTTAACATTATGTTATAACCTAAAACTATATTTACCCCACTACTTTTAAAAATACAGTATTACTGTTATAAATGAATACTCCAATTTCATAATTAAGGAAATTTATTAAATAATCAAAGTATAAATTCGGAAAAAGCCAAAAGCACTTTGACTCTTAGCCAGGTGATCAGAGTCGGGGATACCCAGGATTTGGCCTCTATCGCACCAAAGTCTCCGTGCGTCTCCAAATATCATTTCTAAGGGGTTCATTTTATACAGATTTTTGGGCTCTGGAAGGGGCCCTTCTTTAGCATATTATCGTAGTGTTTTCTTTTTTGCTACTGTGCTTCTTGGAACTGGTGAATCCTGCTGGAGTCCTGTCAGACAAAAAAATCCCTTGAAATATACATTTCTGGAGACAGTCGTCCTCCTGGTGTTTGAATCTCCATCCTTATCACTTAGCCTATTACTGTTTGTTCCCTGATACTGGCTTTAATACACAAAATGCTGTGGTTTTAAATTTCCTTTAGCACGAATTATTTTATAACATATATTACTCTACTAATTCATAGAGCATAACACGTATAATATTCCTTTTTAATATCTGTGAAGAGCCAATAATGTAATATGTGAAATAAAACTCAACAGGGCAGGAGTTTTATTTCTCCTTTTAATGCCTTTATTAAAGTGATCAGCTCAGGATTAGGAAGTTCGACGAGGCGGCCGTCTCCGTCGTCTTCCCAGCGTGGCTCAGAGGAGGAGGAGGTGCAGCTTTGTCCACTAAGGGGCAGAGCTGGGGGTCCACTCCTCACAGGGACGTCTGGGCGGGACCCCGGTATTTCTTCCCTTTTCCCTGCTTCCCAGCTCCAGGTCCCAGTCCCAGGCAGCTTCTTTTTAGTCAGGGCGAGGGGGCACTGAGGTCTCCTAACATCTCTGCAGGTTCAGCACTCCACTCCTCACATCCACGAATCATTCCAATTCTTCAATTTTATATTTGGCTCGTTGGTTTTGGGGTTTTTATAAGTTCAATAAGTCCCATGGTACCTTGGGTTTCTCAGAATCTACATATGGTAATTCTTTTCTCCTCCCCAGTAACACAAAAACAGAGCTTTTACCTGCCCTGGCTAGGTCGTTAAGTGATACAAAGAGAACTATCAACTCTAACGACTTATAGTTAACATAACAAGTAACCCTGCCTAGCAGCTCTGCTTCAGCAGCTCTGGTTTATAAAATTTAACAAAATTCAGTTTTTTCCACTAAACAAAACTCCGTTCATAACAGACCCCCCTCTTTTACTTTGATCGAGTTAAAGCTCGCATCAACTTGCAATTTGTACTGATCAAAAATCTCCCGAGCACTCTGGTAATCATGGTTATTTAACTTTGTTACTTTTCTTGGCCTCTTCCGGTTGGTTTGTACAGCTAATACTACTATTTTAATAAAACACAAAAATAAACATAGTAAACAGAGCAATTTTACAAGTATACCCACAGTGAAAAGGTGTACTTTTTCCCATACTTCCTTTTTGAAAATCCCTAGGTTATCCCACCAACTGGAATCAGGTGTAGGAGTTTGTTTTTGAGTGTTTTCACATGTTAATCTTCTCACCTCTTTTGAAATGTTTCTAATAATTGCATTCTTAATCTCCAATACTGCTTGGAGCCTGATAATTCTGTTTAACATAGGTACTGGGGTTTGAACCCGGCCTCTACAATTCTGGATCTTTTCAATTTCTATTGAACTTTGCTCTTTAACATTGTTGTATATAGGAACTCCTAAACTTGATCCAGTTTCTTTAGCGGCATAGCTGCTAGACCAGTCTATTGACAATTCAGTGTATGCTGTAAGGTCAGAGGTCATAACCAGGTATTTAGAGTTGTCCTGAAATGTGTATTTACACAGTTCTTTCATTTTCTTAACGGGGTTTACCTTTTTTTCAGTACACTTATAAGCTTCATGTGCTTCATGGTAGGTACACTTGTCTCTTTTCTCAACAGATTCTAATTTATTTAGACTTCCTGGAATCCACAGAGTACTCAAATTTTTCTGCTGAATACCTGTTACAAACTATTTTTCTTACCAGATCTACTGAGCTTGCTTCAGCAGCATCATATTCAAAGCACAACCAAGCTTCTCTTACAGGGCCCTCTCCCAGGAGTGACTGCCTAAAAGTGGCAGTATTCTGTGTTATCCAATTTATTCTATTTTTCTGATAAAAGACCAATTGAGAGAGGTCACCACAATTAGGGTTAGGACTGATGTGGACTCTATGCAAGCAGCTCACTTCTTTCTCTTCATGAAGGGGTTGGTAGCACTCACTGCACGGCTCTCCTGGGCTCCCCAGAGCACCACCAGCAATTAGAGCCATCATTACTACCCTTCCCAAGAGTCCGGTATGGGTCATCTTGCACAGCCTGCCCACCCGGCCTTGCCTCTTGGGGAATCTCACTGAGAAGAAGCTTCCGAGCTCTTTAGAGTCCCTTTTACCTGCTTCTCTGGCAAAGTCCCTCTTGGTCTGTTCCCTGCTAATTTTGATTTCTCCTAGGGGAGTGCTCTGCAGAGGATTAACTAGGAGTTTTTTTTAAATCGGGTAAACTAGAATTGCTTATTTACCATTTCAAACCTTCCACAAACTTATTTTACATACAGAACTGTCTTGAAACATTTTTAACATCTTAAGCTATGTTATAACTCCAATACCATTTATTTTCCCATACCATTCAGTCTTTATGACTCTTTCTCCTGAGAGTCAACTTTAAATCTTTTGGTCCTTTTATTACAGTATACTGAGGTGAATTCACTTGTGACGTGGTTGACTCTTGTCCAGTGCCCGGAGGTGAGAGTGGTGTGGTGTCTGGCCCAATGCCAGAGGGAGAAGCTGATGTCGTATCTGGTCCCGTACCTGGGGGTGAAACTGGCCCTTTTATTCTCGTAATGTGAGTCCAACCTTTTTCCCTGGTCCGCACAGCCGAATTAGTGATGAGGAGTACCTGAAAGGGGCCTTCAAATTTAGGCATTAATGATCTTGCATTCCACGATTTTATCAAAACCCAATCTCCTGGGCTAATGTTATGAACCTTTGTGTCCAGAGGGGAAGTTTGGGGGAGGTATCCCTTTTTTCTCAGTCTTTCCAGAGTTCTTCCAATTACCTCCAAATACTTTCTTGTAGCTTCTTCCCCTCCTAGATAAGTCTCCCGTGCTATATGGTGTTAACAGAAATGGCATAAGGTGAAATTCTTATGTCAGACCGAGGTCTTGTTCTGATGCGCAAAAGCGCTAAGGGTAAGCATTTTAGCCAATTCATTTTTGTTTCTTCTATTAATTTAGTTATTACATTTTTGAGAGTTTTGTTCATCCGCTCTACTCTCCCAGAACTCTGGGGGTGCCACGGAGTATGTAATTTCCATTTTATTCCTAATGCTTCAATTATATTTTGCAATGTTCAGGACATAAAATGTGGGCCTCGGTCTGAGTCTATAGTGTTCACCATTCCATATCTGGGGATACTACCATCCTCCCCTCTCTTGGAACAATCTCGACCCCAAATGAACTTGCAGATCCCTTCCTAACAAACTTTTTCGAGTTTAGGCAGATAAATGAAATTAGCTTCCCACTCTCTTGCGTTTCCAATTATTTTTACATCTTCAATCACTGATGCTCTAAATGGTTTTCCTCCAGCACCTAAAACTTCACAGAATTTTCTCCCAATTTCCATACCTTTCGGTATTTTGTTGAGACAGGACTTATCTGGTTCTGTATCAACTAAAAATTCAAATTCTTCATTTAGGGGTCCCACTTTAAAGTTTACCAAGGGCTCTTCTAGATGTTGAAAGCCCCTGACACCCCTAATCATCACCTCTAAGAACTCTTTTTAAGTTATCTTGTTCCCTGGCTATTGCCACATCCAGACTGAGCTTCTTACAAAACCTCCTGATGTGTCCTGCTTCTTCACAATAAGAGCAGCGCTTTTCACTCTCAGGGGTTTGAGGTCTCTCCATTTCTCTTGTACCTGACTGCCTAAGAGGCCTATCTTTACCTCCTCCTGGTGGTGGACCTACCCACCCCACACTATCTTTTACCACCTTGGATCGTGGTATAGAATTGCTTGCTCCCCCGCTTTCTCTAGCCACAGCAACCATGATTCTAGCTTTGGCCTTTGCCTTTTCTTCGTCCCTCCTTAAATACACCTTCAATGCCTCCCTTAATAACTCATTAATGTCCCTGTTTTGCCATTCTTCAATCTTTTCCAGTTTCCTCCGTATATCTGGCCAAGATTTGGTAACATATTGGACTTTCAGTAGCATTTGACCTTCTGTGGTGTCTGGGTCTATTCTAGAGTACAACTGGAAGTTCCGCTTTAGGCGATTAAGCCAAGCAGCAGGAGTTTCATCCTTTTCTTGTGTACCCTCAAATGCCAATTTGGTATTAGTTCCTTTGGGAACTGACTCTTTGATCCCCCGAATCATTAAAGATCTATATTCCATCATGGCCTTCCTCCCCTCCTCCTGATTAGGGTTCCAGTTGGGATCTGTTAGGGGCAATTTTTGTTCACCGGATTGCACCTGGGGTCCTGGACGGTTATCTCTCTCCCAAAGTCTTATGCCAGCCGCCCTAATCATCTGTACCTCTTCTGAGGAGAATAATATATTTAAAATAGAATTCATCTCCTCCCAAGTGTAGATATTTGGCCCTAAGAATTGATCCACTTGGTTGGCTATGCCCACCGGGTCCTCAACTAAATGCCCCAACTCTTTCTTAAATCCCCTCACTTCAGAAGCTGTTAGAGGAGTATTCACAAAGCCAACACCTCCCACTGCTCCTCCCATAGGAACTTCTCTGAGGGGAAAAAGTCTCTCTGCCTTAGAGGTCTTGGATCTAGTACCACAGTAAGGCCCATCTTCAGATGCCAAACTAGGGATATCCGAGTTACCCTGAACTTTCTGCAGATCAGCAGGTGTACCGGACAAGGAGGCATTTGTATCCCAACTAGGAGGAGGTAAAGGGACAGCGATAGCAGGGGGAAAAGAGTTATTAGGCGGAGTTAGAGAAGGGGTGGAGAATGCAGCAGGTGGAGTAGTCACTTGTGGTGTTGCAGAAGGAGTAGAAGGAGGAATTTGAGGGGGCGGTAATGGGATGGCAGCCGGGGGAAGAACCGGGCCTGCCATCGGAGGTGCCTGAGCAAGAGGATTGTAAGGTGGAGGCGCAGCAGGAGGCAAATAATCTAGGGGGTCCCATCTTTTACCAATTTCAGCCTCCCCTCCTTCATTCCCATCTTTTTTGTTCTGCACTTTACAAATTCGTATTTCTTTGTCTTCAATAGCATTCTTTAACCAGCAATCTACATACAGTAATTGCTCAGGATCAGTATCTCCTCGAGCTGTCAGATAATTACTCAGTTGCTGACATATCCACTTGTCTCTTGTCCCACACCAAGGCCATCCTCCTTGCATTTCTAATTCTGGCCAGACTTCTACACAGTAGTGGATCATCTTTATCTTATCTAATCCCTTTGTGTCCTCTGTCAAATCCCATTTTTCTAACAGTTCCCCTAAGGGGCTACCGAGAGGTATATTCCTTAGTCTCTTGCCTGTTTTTTTACTATTACACCCTCCCATCTCTTCAGATCTCAAAGGTGTCTCTACCGACAGGTAATCTCAAAAAATTTAGCTGCCTGAAGCTCAGGACTTTATACTGTAAACACTGCCTGATGTAGTGTGCCTAACCTTCCAACACCGTATCAGGACTTAAAAACAAATTCCCAGCCTACCGAGCTTCCGCTGGGATTTGTGCCTGGCCTCCTGCACCAGGACTTAATATGCCTGCAGGGCTTGTGAGGTTGCCCGAATCCTTCGTGGGACTTTCGGGACTTATTTGTGCCTGGCCTCCTGCGCCAGGACTTAATATGCCTGCAGGGCTTGTGAGGTTGCCCGAATCCTTCGCGGGACTTTCGGGACTTATTTGTGCCTGGCCTCCTGCGCCAGGACTTAATATGCCTGCAGGGCTTGTGAGGTTGCCCGAATCCTTCGCGGGACTTTCGGGACTTATTTGTGCCTGGCCTCCTGCGCCAGGACTTAATATGCCTGCAGGGCTTGTGAGGTTGCCCGAATCCTTCGTGGGACTTTCGGGACTTACAATCTGCCTGACATCCTTCGTCAGAACCTTTGGGGTGCCGTGCCACTCATACCACTATTTCCTCCGCACGCCCGGAGGGGGGGGTGCCCTACTTCCCCCTTAGGAGACGACTCACTCACGCCAATTCCACACGCTTCCCCCTGTTCCCGGCTGGCCCCTTCGCAGGAGTCCAGAAACGCGGTACTGAGGGGTCCACAATCGCTTCGGAAGTCCGGGCTGCCGGCCTCCGTCTCATTCACACACTCACTCACTCGTCTCCCTCGCCCGTCACCAGATCTCACCAATCCGGTGCTCCTCTGCGTCAGTCTTCCTGAGCCGATCTTCTTCTCTGGTCCTGATTGCCAGCTATCCTCGAGGTTCCAAGATGGCCGGTCCTGGTGTCCTCTGCAGGCGTGGCGGATCCCGGACGAGCCCCCAACTGAAATAAAACTCAACAGGGCAGGAGTTTTATTTCTCCTTTTAATGCCTTTATTAAAGTGATCAGCTCAGGATTAGGAAGTTCGACGAGGCGGCCGTCTCCGTCGTCTTCCCAGCGTGGCTCAGAGGAGGAGGAGGTGCAGCTTTGTCCACTAAGGGGCAGAGCTGGGGGTCCACTCCTCACAGGGACGTCTGGGCGGGACCCCGGTATTTCTTCCCTTTTCCCTGCTTCCCAGCTCCAGGTCCCAGTCCCAGGCAGCTTCTTTTTAGTCAGGGCGAGGGGGCACTGAGGTCTCCTAACATCTCTGCAGGTTCAGCACTCCACTCCTCACATCCACGAATCATTCCAATTCTTCAATTTTATATTTGGCTCGTTGGTTTTGGGGTTTTTATAAGTTCAATAAGTCCCATGGTACCTTGGGTTTCTCAGAATCTACATATGGTAATTCTTTTCTCCTCCCCAGTAACACAAAAACAGAGCTTTTACCTGCCCTGGCTAGGTCGTTAAGCGATACAAAGAGAACTATCAACTCTAACGACTTATAGTTAACATAACAAGTAACCCTGCCTAGCAGCTCTGCTTCAGCAGCTCTGGTTTATAAAATTTAACAAAATTCAGTTTTTTCCACTAAACAAAACTCCGTTCATAACAATATGTACTTTTCACAAGGGCAGATCCAAAACTTCCCGTATTTGCCCTCAGTGCTGTAATCAACGTTGGTCTAAGTATGATTTTGAAGGGTGTCCAACACCGGGAAACTGGAGCCAGAGTGTGGCACCATGTGAAGGAGATGTCCCAGCTGATGCCTCAGAGCCGACCAAGCCTCAGCCCAGCCACTGCCCCAGGCAGCTTTCACTGGACCACAGGCAGCCCTGGCCAGACTGTCACTGACCAGCCACCCCAGGCAGTGCAAGAATGGACCTGGCAACCTCCAACACAGTAACGTTGCTTGATTCATCTGTTCATTTGCTTCCCACAGGAGTTTTTGGACCACCTGGACAGCATATGCACACTTTTTGCTCTCCCTGGGGCTATTGACTCTGACTCCTGGCATGGACTCCCCAGCCGCCCTGTATAGTCCTGGCCAGAAACTACATAGCCCAATAGAGTATCACGGCAACCCTCGTGTCAAGGAGAAATGATGAAGAGGGCTCCATCTTATCAGAAAGATATTTAACTACTTCATTATATTCAGTATAATTATATACTACATTATTCTATACTATGTTACACTATATTAAGAAATAAACACGGCAAGGAGACTTATTCTCCTTTTATTGCCTTTATTGAAAGAAATCAGCTCAGGATGGGAAGCTCGACGCGTTTGCAGTGTCCGTCGGGTCTCCCAGGGTGGCTCGCAGGAGGAGGATATGCTCAGCTCTGTCCACAAGGGACAGAGCCGGGGACTTTGATCTTTGTAGGAATCTTTTGGGCGTGACCCTCCAGTGCTGCTGTCCGCAGCTTTGCCTCCTCTGCTCCCTGTTTGGGACGGCTCCCTGCTCAGGGTGAGGGGCTACAAAGGTTTTCGGCATCTCTGCAGGCCCAGCACTCTGCTCCTCACGTCCAGACATCACTCTAACTTCTCAACGCTATATTGGCTCGTTGTTTTCGGGGTTTACTCAGTACATTTGGAGCAGTAGCTTCTCATGGCATGCTGGTCCTGGAGTTAGTTTGCATGTCCCCCCTCCACCTTTCGTCCCTTTACTGATACAAAGAGAACCATTAACTACAACGATCTGCAATTATCACGACAAGCAAACAGCACCCCAGCAGCGATCCTGGCCTGATTCGTTTTTGTAAACTTTTTTTCTCTCACAAAAAAATTGGCAGATTTTTGTTCATAACAGTCCCCCCTCTTTCTCTTTGATCGAGCTTAAATTTAAGCTCACAACAACTTACAATTTTTGACTCATGAGCTTCATATTTAATTTTTTTGTATTGATTATAAATTTCTTGAGCACTCCGGTAATCATGGTTACTTAACTCTATTACCTTTCCTGGTTTCTTCAAGTTAGAATTGCTTGGGAACTTTAGGTTGGTCTGCACGGCTAATACTACCGTTTTAACATAACAGGGAAATAAGCCTAGTGAAAAGAGCAATCCTCCGAGTATACACACTGTTATGAACGGAGTTTTGTTTAGTGGAAAAAAACTGAATTTTGTTAAATTCTATAGACTGGAGCTGCTGAGGCAGAGCTGCTGGCCAGGGTTACTTGTTATGTTAACTATAAGTCGTTAGAGTTGATAGTTCTCTTTGTATCACTTAACGACCTAGCCAGGGCAGGTAAAAGCCCTACTTTTGTGTTGCTGGGGAGGAGAAAAGAATTACAATATGTAGATTTTGAGAAACCCAAGGTACCATGGGACTTATTGAACTTATAAAAACCCCAAAACCAACGAGCCAAATATAAAATTGAAGAATTGGAATGATTCGTGGATGTGAGGAGTGGAGTGCTGAACCTGCAGAGATGTTAGGAGACCTCAGTGCCCCCTCGCCCTGACTAAAAAGAAGCTGCCTGGGACTGGGACCTGGAGCTTGGAAACAGGGAAAAGCGGAGAAATACCGGGGTCCCGCCCAGCCGTCCCTGTGAGGAGTGGACCCCCAGCTCTGCCCCTTAGTGGACAAAGCTGCACCTCCTCCTCCTCTGAGCCACGCTGGGAAGACGACGGAGACGGCCGCCTCGTCGAACTTCCTAATCCTGAGCTGATCTCTTTAATAAAGGCATTAAAAGGAGAAATAAAACTCCTGCCCTGTTGAGTTTTATTTCACACACAGTGAGCAAACTTACTTTTTCCCATACATCCTTTTTGAAAATCTGTAAGTTATCCCACCAACTGGAATCAAGTGTAGGAGTTTGTTCTTGGTTCTTTACACATGCTAATTTTTTTATTTAATTTGAAATGTTTCTAATAATTGCATTCTGTGAAAAATGCATGTATTTTATGATTGGCTTTTCGCAAATATTTAAATGAATATTATATGGGTTGTGTTAAGAAGTAATGCTGTATTAATTCTCTTAAGTACTGTGTTAAATATAGTTTTAGGTCATAAAAATTGTTAAAATAGAAACTGTGCTATGTAGGACGCTTTGTTTAACAGAAAGGACTTGCAGCAAGATAACAGCCACAGGACACCTGAATCTTTCAGAGAAAGGGAATTTATTGCCTTCTTATCAGAAGAAACGAACTTCTTCCTGCCTTGAAGGCGATGTTAGGATTAGAAGGAAGAAGTTGACACTGCCCAGACAGAATCCTGTGTTTGAATGGAAATTTATGCATCATGTATGAGGTGTATGAATATGCAATGGGCTGTTGTTCTTAAGGGTTAATCTTTTGTTGGCAGGGGTCCTTTTTCGGGCTCGTGATGCCCAGAAAAAGGTACCCGGACATCCGTAACTCTTTGCTTTTATTGTCTCATATTGTCCTGATTTAAATTGTCCAAATTATTATGACTCTAATTGTATTACTATTTTTATAACCATTTTATTACTATTAAACTTTTAACAATTTCAAAAGCAAGTGATTGGTGTTTTTCACACATTCTTTATCTTTAACACTGCCTGGAGCCTGATGATTCTGTTTAACATAGATATTGGGGTCTGAACTTGGCTTTAACAACTTTGGATTCTTTCCATTTCTATTGCATTTTGCTTGTTCTGTTTAGTTTCTCCTAAATTATTGTATATAGGAACTCCTAAACTTGATCCAGTTTCTTTGGGTAATAAGAAGAAAATTGGTTTTATCATTTTAGCAGTGCAGCTGCCAGACCAGTCTCTTAACAATTTAGTGTATCCTGTAGTACCAGAGATCAAAACCAGGTGTTTAGGGCTCTCTTGAAATGTGTTATCAGTTTCTATTGGACATTCCTTGTATTTACACAGTTCTTTCATTTTCCAAAAGGGGTTTATCTTTTTTTCAGAGCACTTATAACATTCATATACTTCATGGTGGGTACACTTGTCTCTTTCTTTTTTCTCCACATACTCAAATTTATTTGGCTCTCTTAGGATCCACTGGGTAGCTGAATACTTTACTGCCAAATACTTGTTACAAACCATCTTTCTTACTGTTTTTACTATTTCTTTTCTTTTTACTAGATCTACTGAGCTTGTTTCAGCAGCATTACATTCAAAGCACAACTAGGCTTCTATAGGGCACTCTCCCAGGAGTGGCTGCCTACAAGTGGCAGTATTCTGCACTATCCAATACACTCTCTTATTTTTCTGAGAAAGGACCAGTTGGGAGAGGTTAACACAATTAGGGTTAGAATTGATGTGGACTCCAGACAAGGAGCTCACTTCTTTCTCCTCATGGAGGGGTTGGTAGCACTCACTGCACGGCTCTCCTGGGCTCCCCAGAGCACCACCAGCAATCAGAGCCATCATTACTGCCCTTCCCAAGAGTCTGGTATGGCCATCTCGCACAGCCTGCCCACCCGGCCTTGCCTCTTGGGGAATTTTACTAAGAAGAAGCCTCCAAGCTCTTTAGAGTCTCTTCTACCTGCTTCTCTGGTTAAACCTCTCTTGGTCTATTCCCTACCAGTTTTGGTTTCCATTAGGGGAGTGCTCTGTAGAAGATTAACCTGGAGTCTTTAGAACCAAATTGGGGGAGCTTAACTAGAATTACTTATTTACAGTTTTAAACTTTTTACAAACATATTTTACACACAAAACTGTCTTGAAACATTTTAAGCTATGTTAGACCTCTGATAGCAATTATTTTCCCGTACAGTTCAGTCTTTTTGACTCTTCCTTCTGAGAGTCAACTTTAAATCTTTGGTCCTTTTATCACAGTATACTCAGGTGAATTAACTTGTGATGTGGTTGACTCTTGTCCAGTGCCCAGAGGCGAGAGTGGTGTGGACTCTGGCCCAATGCCAGAGGGAAAAACTGATGTTGAATCCTGGTCCAATGCCAGGAGGTGAATGCCAGAGGGATAGTGGGGTGTGGAGTCCGGTCCAATGGCAGAATGCTAGAGGGACAAACTGATGTGTAGTCTGGTCCAATGCCAGGGGGTCAATGCCAGAGGGAGAATGCCAGAGGGAGAGTGGGGTGTGGAGTCTAATGATATGGGTCCAGCTTTTTCTCCTGGTCTGCACAGCCGAATTAGCAATGAAGAATACTTGAAAGGGGCTTTCAAATATAAGCATTATTGGTCTGCTATTTTATGATTCTATCAAAATTCAGTTTCTTCTGTTATTGTTATGTATAATGGGTTAATTTCCTTTTTTCCATAGCTGGCATGTTTCTCTCAACTTCTGCATACTCTGTATTTTGCCAGGAGTTGTATTTCTGTTAGCTAACTTGACTCTCAAAGTGCTTTTATTCTCCTATTTTCTGTGTATTTAACTTACTGGTTTTCTGTTCTATTTTCAAGATCTTATCTATTCATCTCTTGCCTCTGTTTCTTACTTTAACTAACAGCTTAAATACTACTTTTCTTTCAACCTCTTACTCTTAAGACAACTTTTTTCTCACACTATTTTTCAACACGATACACCTCCCTCTAAGGAGATGTGGTAAAACTTACAATGCACAATCTACATTACCTATACTTTGATTCATCTTCATTCGCTCTTTTATTTCTCATTCACTATCACACATTCCTTCACACTCTCAAGACACAAAGAGGATACAGCTACGGCCCCCTCACATATCTGGGGAACACTGGTCTGGTTTGCAGGTGTCGTGGGATGACCGCTTTTATCCCAATATCGTGTATTATGTCTGGCAGCTGTGGTTTTTTTTTTTTCTCTCTCTCTCTCTCTCTACCCCCCCCCCCCCCCCCCCCCCCCCGGCCGTCTTGCCGCGGCGGGGCGGGGAGGGAGGAGGGAGGGGGACTGGGTGCACTTTGGCTTTCGGTTTTTGGCTTTTGGCTGCTTGGCTGGCTGGCCTGCTTGCTTCTGCTTGCTACTTTGCTTGCTTGCTATTGTCTAGCCCTAGCTGATAGCTGCCTTTTTTCCCTTTGCTGCTTTCTGCGCTGCTTTTTTTCCTTTTTTTTTCTTTCGTCTTCTCTTTCTTAACCTCCCCTGAAGATACTGGACCGGCTCTGGACCTGACCTGGGACGTCCGACGTCCGGCGGGATCTCTGGAGCCTGCGAGAGAAGCGTGGCACCCTCCACAACACTGAACTGGTTTTCTTTTTTTCTTTTCTTGTGTTGGGGAGTGTTCTTTTGTTAATTGTCAATAAATAGGTTTTGTTTTCCACTTTGCTCCTCCGAGGAATTCCTTCCCGAACCCGGTGTTTGGGGGGAGGGGGAAGGGGGGACTCCCTTTTGGAGATTTCCCCTAATTTTGTCCTGAACCAGGACATCCTTTTTGGTGCGTTGGCCGGGAAAGCAGGAGGCCAAAGACAGTGGAAAACAAACCTATAACAATAATATTTTGGTCTTGGTTGTTTTGTAGGCATATTGGTAATTCATAATGTCATTTGGGGTGAAAGTTTGCCGGTATTTCTGGTTTTTGAAAGCTTTAATACCTTTGTGGTCCCTAGGGTTATTTCCTTACCCAAAAATAGCTCTGGTGTTGTCCATAATAAGTAGCTTCTGTAAGCAGGGGGCACGAACCAGAATAGTCATTGGGCTGGTCTTGTGTGTGCTGATTTGTCGGAGGTTTATGGAAGACCTTGTTTCAGGAATGTATGGATTGCTGTCATGGCTGTGTACTCAGTTTGTTTGGGGAGGAGAAGGGGAAGGGGCTTCTCAGCTTTTGTCTTCCTTCTTCTCCTCCAAATTGTTGACATCTCTATTAGGAAATGTTGAATTTCCCCTGAGTTTAAAAGAAACCATCTTTCTGGCATTTAACTTATTAAGCCTTTCCTATACTGTCTGGAGTGTATATAAAATGAAAGCCGAGATTTCTAGAGGGGTTAGAGAGACTCCTGATTCAGGAGTAAAACAAAGCAGGAAAAATCTTGACTGGAGTGGGAAATGGGAGGATGTGGGCCAGACTTTAAAGGAATTTGCTGATCCTATAGACTGGGACCTTCCATCTGATCAAATTCAGAACCCAGTCGAGGTGGCAAAGTATTTGAGGGAGAAGTGCCATGGTAATAATAAAGAGGAAAGACTTACTGCAGTGAGCTGGGCCTTGGCGTTTGTTTACCGTACTCTGCTAGATACTGTGGAGCAGCAGATAGCAGAAAGGGAACAGGGAGATAAGTTAGTTACTATCCCAGTGACCCAGGCTGCAGCTAACATCCCAGGCTCCAGGATAGCAGCTGAATCAGACGACAGGCCCCAACCCATGGCTGTCGCAGCTAATACAAGAGGTGGAAAGTGTAAAGACAAGACCGATCGAAAGGTGGAGGATGATGATGATGATGCAGGAGAAGGACCCTCACCAAAATCAGAGGCTACATCAAGGGGCACAGATTCTGGAGCTAATATTGACTCCTTTTCTCTGAAGGACCTCAGAGGCCTAAGAAAGGATTACAGACGACAACCTGACGAATCTATAATTAGTTGGTTAGTCCGCCTTTGGGATGCTGCAGGGGAGGTTACGATTTTGGATGGTACTGAAGCGAGGCATTTGGGATCCCTGTCGCATGATACTGTCATCGATCAAGGTATGATGAGCAGGGCTAGCCCTCACAGCCTCTGGGATCGGGTCCTGGACAGTGTAGCACAAAGATACTTATGTGCCGATGATCTCTATATGCAGCAGAAAGGGTGGAAGACCATAGAGCAGGGGATCCAACGCCTGAGAGAAATGGCGGTGGTAGAGCTCATTTTCTCAGATAATATAACAACTAGGAATCCGGACCTGGTACCATGCACACCTGTAATGTGGAGGAAACTTGTGCGACTTGGGCCACCTGAATACGCTTCTGCTCTGGCAATAATGAAGCGGGATGATACATATGAGACTGTGCTTGATATGGCGAAGAAGCTTCGAGCGTATGCAGATGCTGTGCATGGACCAACTCATGCCAGAATTGCAGCAGTGGAAACACAACTGTGGGAACTAGAGGACAAAATAGAGAAGAATCATAAGAAACTCCGGGAAGAGATTAAGGAGGACCTTATTCAAATCTCGGCTGTGCAAATTAGAGGCCCTGGTATCCAACGCTGGCGCTCCTTTGATGGCGAGAGAAGGTACACCCCACGGGCTGAGTTATGGGCCTTTCTGCGTGAGTCTGGAGAAGACATGAGAAGATGGGATGGAGAACCCACTGCTGCTTTGGCACAACGGGTGCGTGATTTGAAGAGAAGAGGAAGTATCACCAAAAAGAGGGCAGCTCCGGTTGCTCGCAGCCGAGATGTTGAGTATGACGATGACATGTCCGATCCCCTTGAAGGAACTTCTAAGGCATACACCCAAGGAAAGAAGGACAATCTGGCTTAGAGGGGCCCTGCCTCTAGCCAGGAAGAGGCACGGGAAAATCGGGTTTTTTGGAAGGTGTGGATCAGATGGCCTGGCACATCAGAGCCACGAGACTATGAAGCATTGGTTGACACTGGATCACAGTGTACCTTAATGCCATCAGAATACGTGGGGACAGAACCTGTTTCCATTGCTGGAGTGACGGGGGGATCACAACAGTTGACTTTGTTGGAAGCTGAGGTGAGCTTGACTGGGAAGGAGTGGCAGGAACATCCAATTGTGACTGGTCCAGAGGCTCCGTGTATTTTGGGCATAGACTTCCTCCGGAATGGCTATTACAAAGATCCTAAGGGATTCAGGTGGGCTTTTGGAATAGCTGCAGTGGACATAGAGGGTATTAAACAATTGAATACCTTGTTTGGACTATCAGAGAACCCATCTGCAGTAGGACTCTTGAAGGTAGAGGAACAACGAGTACCAATTGCCACTTCAACAGTGCACCGCAGACAGTACCGGACGAATAGAGATGCCGTGATCCCCATCCACAAGATGATTCGAGAGCTGGAGAGCCAAGGGGTGGTCAGTAAAACCCACTCACCCTTTAACAGCCCTATCTGGCCTGTGCGAAAATCTGACGGAGAATGGAGATTGACTGTGGACTATCGTGCCTTGAATGAAGTGACTCCACCACTGAGTGCGGCTGTACCAGACATACTGGAACTGCAGTACGAGCTGGAGTCCAAGGCAGCAAAGTGGTACGCGACCATCGATATTGCTAACGCGTTTTTCTCCATCCCTCTGGCAGCAGAATGCAGGCCTCGGTTTGCTTTTACATGGAGGGGAGTGCAGTATACCTGGAACCGACTGCCCCAGGGGTGGAAACACAGTCCTACCATCTGTCATGGACTGATCCAGGCTGCACTAGAAGAGGGTGAAGCTCCAGAACATTTACAATATATTGATGATATCATTGTTTGGGGGAACACGGCAATGGAAGTGTTCGAGAAAGGAGAGAAGATCATTCATATTCTCCTGAAAGCTGGATTTGCCATTAAGAAGAGCAAAGTCAAGGGACCTGCCCGAGAAATTCAGTTCTTGGGGGTGAAGTGGCAAGATGGACGGCGTCAGATTCCTGCGGATGTTATTAACAAAATCACTGCTATGTCCCCACCAACTGATAAGAAGGAAACACAAGCCTTCTTAGGTGCTATAGGTTTCTGGAGGATGCACATCCCCGAGTATAGTCAGATTGTGAGACCCCTTTATCTGGTTACCCGCAAGAAGAACGACTTCCATTGGGGCCCTGAGCAGCAGCAAGCGTTTGTCCAAATCAAGCAGGAGATCGGTCATGCTGTAGCCCTTGGTCCAGTTAGGACGGGACCAGATGTGAAGAACGTACTCTACTCTGCGGCCGGGAGCCATGGTCTGTCCTGGAGCCTTTGGCAGAAGGTGCCTGGCGAGACCCGAGGCCGACCATTGGGATTTTGGAGTCGGAGCTACAGGGGGTCTGAAGATAACTATACCCCAACAGAAAAAGAAATCTTGGCCGCCTATGAAGGAGTCCAAGCCGCCTCGGAGGTGATTGGTACAGAGGCACAACTTCTTCTGGCACCCCGACTACCGGTGCTGGGATGGATGTTCAGAGGAAAGGTTCCCTCTACCCACCATGCCACCAATGCTACTTGGAGTAAGTGGATTGCCCTCATTACGCAGCGCGCTCGAATTGGGAAGTTAAATCGCCCTGGGATCCTGGAAATAATTACAAATTGGCCCGAAGGTGAGAGCTTTAGTGTCGCGGATGAGGAACAAGAGCCAGTGACCCGGGTTGAGGAAGCTCCACCATACAATCAGTTGCCAGCAGAAGAAACACGTTACGCTTTATTCACCGATGGTTCTTGTCGCGTCATAGGGATGAAACGGAGGTGGAAAGCAGCTGTATGGAGTCCCACTCGACGGGTTGCGGAGGTTACTGAAGGAGAAGGTGAATCCAGTCAATTTGCCGAAATCAAAGCTATTCAACTGGCCCTAGGTATTGCAGAGAGAGAGAAGTGGCCAAGGCTCTATTTGTATACCGATTCTTGGATGGTAGCCAACGCTCTATGGGGATGGCTGAAGAGATGGAAAGAGGCAAACTGGCAGCACAGAGGAAAACCAATTTGGGCTGCGGAAGAGTGGAAAGATATCGCTACTCGGTTAGAGAAGTTACCTGTGAAGGTTCGGCATGTAGATGCCCATGTCCCCAGAAGTAGAGCTAATGAAGAGCAGCAAAACAACCAGCAAGTACATCAGGCTGCAAAGATAGGGGAGTTGAAGATAGATCTCGACTGGGAGCATAAGGGAGAGTTATTCTTGGCACGATGGGCCCATGATGCCTCAGGCCACCAGGGTAGAGATGCCACCTATAAATGGGCACGAGACTGAGGGGTGGATCTAACCATGGACAGTATCTCTCAGGTTATTCGTGATTGTGAGACGTGCGCTGCCATTAAGCAGGCCAAACGGCTGAAGCCCCTCTGGTACGGTGGGCGGTGGTCTAAGTACAAATATGGGGAGGCCTGGCAGATTGATTACATCATGCTGCCTCAAACCCGCCAAGGCAAACGCTATGTACTAACCATGGTAGAAGCCACCACGGGATGGTTGGAAACCTACCCTGTGTCTCATGCCACAGCTCGTAACACTATCTTGGGCCTTGAAAAGCAGGTCCTTTGGAGGCACGGTACTCCCGAGAGAATTGAGTCGGATAATGGAACTCATTTTAAAAACAATCTTATTAATACTTGGGCTAGGGAACATGGCATCGAGTGGGTATACCATATCCCCTATCATGCACCAGCTGCAGGGAAAGTGGAAAGGTATAATGGATTGTTAAAAACCACCTTAAAAGCATTGGGTGGGGGGTCTTTAAAAAACTGGGAGCAGCATTTGGCGAAGGCTACCTGGTTAGTTAACACTCGAGGTTCCACCAACCGAGCGGGTCCTGCTCAGTCTGAGCTCCTTAATATAGTAGATGGGGATAAAGCCCCAGTGGCCCATGTCAGAGGTTTGTTGGGAAAGACAGTATGGATCAACCCTGCCTCGAGTACAGACAAACCCATCCGTGGGATTGTTTTTGCTCAAGGACCAGGTTATACGTGGTGAATAATGCAGAAAGATGGAACAACACGGTGTGTACCTCAGGGAGACCTGATTGTGGGATAAGGCTCATATATTAATGTCATTGTTTGCTGAATGTGAGACAGAAGGAAACTGTAAGTGTCAAAGGTCTGAGCAAGTAAGATGAGAGGAATGCGTAAGTGTCAAAGGTGTGAATAAGTGAAATGAAAGTTTTTATTGTATGTTCACGATATGGGATAAGGGGTGGAGTGTCGTGGGATGACCGCTTTTATCCCAATATCGTGTATTATGTCTGGCAGCTGTGGTTTTTTTTTTTTTCTCTCTCTCTCTCTCTCTACACCCCCCCCCCCCCCCCCGGCCGTCTTGCCGCGGCGGGGCGGGGAGGGAGGAGGGAGGGGGACTGGGTGCACTTTGGCTTTCGGTTTTTGGCTTTTGGCTGCTTGGCTGGCTGGCCTGCTTGCTTCTGCTTGCTACTTTGCTTGCTTGCTATTGTCTAGCCCTAGCTGATAGCTGCCTTTTTTCCCTTTGCTGCTTTCTGCGCTGTTTTTTTTTCTTTTTTTTTCTTTCGTCTTCTCTTTCTTAACCTCCCCTGAAGATACTGGACCGGCTCTGGACCTGACCTGGGACGTCCGACGTCCGGCGGGATCTCTGGAGCCTGCGAGAGAAGCGTGGCACCCTCCACAACACTGAACTGGTTTTCTTTTTTTTCTTTTCTTGTGTTGGGGAGCGTTCTTTTGTTAATTGTCAATAAATAGGTTTTGTTTTCCACTTTGCTCCTCCGAGGAATTCCTTCCCGAACCCGGTGTTTGGGGGGAGGGGGAAGGGGGGACTCCCTTTTGGAGATTTCCCCTAATTTTGTCCTGAACCAGGACAGCAGGTCACACACATCTCTTCCCACTGCCCCCCTTCCCACCTGCCCGGGAAGTTGAGGCTGACTTTGTGACTCACTCTCACACACACAACAAGATGACAATAAGGTACCTTTTACTTTCACATCACTTATTACAAGTTTAGGTGTTACTGGCCAGTTTTGGTGTTATTGGATAACTTTCTACCTAACTGTTTTGTCTAACCTCAGATGTTTTTGGGTATTTTACTATACTTTCTGGTACTTTGTTGAGACAGGACTTATCTGCTCCTGTATCTACTTAAAAATTCAAAATCCTCATTTAGGTGTCCTACTTCAGTGTTTACCAAGGGCTCTTCTAGATGTTGCATCACGTCCCCTAAAGTGTAAAGCCCATGACACCCTTAATAGTCACCCCTAAGGATCTTTCCTAAACTATCTTGTTCCCTGGCTATTGCCTCATCGAGACTGAGCTTTCTACAAAACCTCCTGACGTGTCCTGCCTCTCCACAATAATAGCAGTATCTTTCACTCAAAGGGACACGAGATCTCTGCATCCCTCTTGTACCTGACAATACTGGTCTATCTCTGCCTCCTCCTGGTGGTGGTCCTGCCCACCCTGCACTTTCCCTTGGCCTTTGCTTTTTCTTCGTCCCTCCTTAAATACATCTTCAATGCTTCTCTTAATAACTCATTGATGTCCTTTTCTTGCCAATCTTCAATCTTTTCGTTTTCTCCTTATATCTGGCCAAGGCTTGGTAACAAATTGGACCTTTAGTAGCACTTGACATTCTGGGGTGTCTGGGTCTATTCTAGAGTACAATTGGAAGTTCCACTTGAGGCGATTAAGCCAGGCAGCAGGAGCTTCATCTTTTTCTTGTGTACCCTCAAATGCCAATTTGGTATTAGTTCCTTTGGGAACTGACTCTTTGATCCCCTGAATTATCAAAGATCTATATTCCATCATGGACTTCCTCCCTTCTTCCTGGTTAGGGTTCCAGCTGGGATCCGCTAGTGGCAATTTTTGTTCACCTGATGGCACCTGGGGTCCTGGACGGTTATATTTTTCCCAATTCTTATGCCAGCCTCCCTAATCTGGACCTCTTCTGGGGAAAATAATATATTTAGGATGGAATTTATCTCCCCCCAGGTGCAAATATTTGGACCTAAGAATTGATCCACTTGGTTAGCTATGCCTACTGGGTCTTCAACTAAATGCCCTAACTCTTTTTTGAATCCTCTCACCTCAGAAGCTGTTAGAGGAGCATTCACAAAGTCAACACCTCTCACTGCTCCTCCCATAGGAACTTCTCTGAGGGAAAAGAGTCTCTCTGCCTTGGAGGCCTTGGATCTGGTGTTACAGTACGGCCCATCTTCAGATGCCAAACTTCTAGTTTGAGGGGTATCTGGGTTACCCTGAACTTTCTGCAGATCAGCAAGTGTATTTGGTGATAGCTGTTTACTGGGCAAGGAGGCATTTGTGTCCCACATAGGAGGAGGTAAAGGGACAGCAATAGGAGGGGGAGAAGAGCTTAGGTACATATTAAGTGGAGCTGGAGACGGGGTGGAGAATGCAGCAGGTGGAGTAGGCACTTGTGGTGGTGCAGAAGGAACTGGAGGAGCTGAAGGGGGTGGTGAGGGAATGGCTACTGGGGGAGATACCAGGTCTACCATAGAGGAAGCTGAAGAGGTAGAAGGAGGAATTTGAGCAGGCGGTAATGAGATGTCAGCCAAGGGAAGAGCCGGACCTGCCATTTGAGGTGCTTGAGGAAGAGGATGATAAGGTGGAGGGGCAGAAGGAGGCAAATAATCCAGGGGGTCCCATCTTTTACCAATTCCATCATCCCCTCCTTCATTCCCCTCCTTCTTCTTCTGCACCTTGCAAATTTGCACCCCTTCATCTCCAATAGCATTCTTTAACCAGCAAGCTACATACAGTAATTGCTCAGGATCGGTATCTCCTCGAGCTGTCAGATAATGACTCAGTTGTTGGCACATCCACTTGTCCCTTGTTCCACACCAAGGCCATCCTCCTTGCACCTCTAATTCTGGCCAGACTTCTACACAGTAGTGGATCATCTTCACCTTATCTAATACCTCTGTGGCCTCTATAGAATCCCATTTCTTTAACAGTTCCCCTAAGGGACTACTGGGAGGTATATTCCTCAGTCTCTTGCCTGTCTTTTTTTTTCTATTACACCCTCCAATTTTCTAGGTCTTAGAAAAAAAATCCCAAAGGTGCCTCTACTGACAGGTAATCTCAAGAAAAATTTATTTGCCTGATGCTCAGGACTTTACACTGAAACAACTGCCTGATATCTGGATTGCCCAACTTTTACTAACATCAGGTCTTATAACTATCAGGACTTGAAAACACGAAAACCTGGCATAAGAAGCCGATTCGTGCCTGACTCCCCTCTGTCAGGAAAAACAGCTGCCTGATTTTTAGTTTGCCTAACCTTCCAAATGTTAGGCCTCACCATATCAGGACTTAAAAAAACCCTCAGCCTCCTTCGCTGGGATTTGTGCCTGACCCCTTTGTCAGGACTTAATTTGCCTGCAAGGCTTGTGAGCTTGCCCGAAGCCTCCTCGGGACTTGCAATCTGCCTCTGTCAGGGCTTTTGGGGATGTGTGCCACTCATACAACTATTCCCTCCGCACACCCGGAGGTGAGGGCCCTCTTTCCTCCTTAGGAGACGTCTCACTCACACACACACACGCTCGTCTCCCACTCCCGCCACCAGATTTTGCACCAGTCCGGTGCTTCAGTGCTCCTGCGCATCACTGGTCCCGAGCCGATCTCTCTGGTCCCGATAGCCAGCTGTCCTGAAGATCCAAGAGGGCCAGTCCTGGTGTCCGCTTCTGGCGTGGCTATCCCAGATGAGAGTCCCTAGCTGAAATAAAAACAGCAAGGAGACTTTTTCTCCTTTTAACGCCTGTATTATAAGTGATCATCTCAGGATTGGGAAGCTCCACGAGTTTGCAGTGTCTGTCAGGTCTCCCAGAGTGGCTCACAGGAGGAGGATATGCGCAGCTTTGTCCACTAGGGACAGAGCCCTAGGGACAGAGCCGAGGGTTCAATCCCCGTGAAAGCATTTCGGGCGTGACCTAGGTCTTGGATTCTCGTTTCCCGGCGGCTTCAGGTCCCGGTCCAAGAGGGCTCCCCGCTCAGAGTGAGAGGTAACAAAGGTTTTCAGCATCTCTGCAGGCCCAGCACTCTGCTCCTCACATCTGGATATCACTCTAACTTCCCAACTCTAATTGGTTCGTTGTTTTGGGGGTTTTCTCAGTACGTTTGGAGTAGTAGCCTCTCATGGCATGCTGGTCCCAAAGTAATTTTGCATGGCCCCCCTCAGCGTTTCGTCCCTTCTCCTCACCGTCTGGGGAGGTCTCTGCCCACCACTGTCTAGGGAGAAGAGCCATCAACGTAGCCCCAGCCAGGCTTTTACCGATACAAAAAGAACCATTAACGACAACAACTTGTAATTATCATAACAACAAGTAGCACCTCAGCGGCAACCCTGTCCTGACCAGTTTCTGCAACTTTTTTCTCAAAAAAATAGGCAGATTTTTCGTTCATAACATATAATATGCTACACTATATTACATTGCATCTAAACTGAATCTGCCCAGCACTCAACTGCACAGTATCTCATGACTGTCAGCCAACAGTCCCGACATACACACACACCTGGATTCAATTGGTCAGTGAATCAAAACACTCACACCAGAATCTATTTACCAATTCTCTTCAGGTAAACAATGTGCCACAATGCATTCCACTTGTGAACAAACACAGGCACAGCAAATGAGATAAGAATTGTTTTGATCATTCTCTGAAGTTCAGAGAATATGAATCCCAGAAATTTCTTGGGAGGTTTGCCTTGCTTTTCTCTGTGAGGAGAAATGTGGTGACAGCCCAACTCATATTTTCCCCGGCAGCACCCCTATCTGCTTAATAGGGGTGATAACTGAGAAGAAGGAAGGGAGTTTTGGTTCTACAGGGGTCCCACAGGTCTCAGCATCCCACATGCCAATGCAAAGTGACTCTGAAAGGCAGAGAGACTTCTAACAGGACTCATTGATACAAGAGCCAATGTGACTGTTATATCAAAAAGCCAACGGCCTGGTGAGTGGCCATTAACTCTCCCGAGTGGGTGGGAATAGTGAAAGCCTGCAACACCAACACTCGGTGCAAATATCAGGGCTTGATGGGTGGATAGCCACAGTTAAACTTTTTGTGCTGCCTGTCCCCCTGGTTTTATGGGGGAGGGATGTGTTAACACAGTGGGGAATCTTCATGCATTCAGATTTTGTGTAGGAGTCATTGGGGACACACACCCCTACAATAAAAGGCACAGTTCATACAGATCTAAAGCCCTGAGGGACACCTAGCCCTGGTCAAACTGGTCTATTACCAGTCGCTTGTGGTTTTTTAATGTATTTTCTTGTGAATTTTTCGGTACAGCCATTTAGTACTTTATAACAATTTTTTTTAATTTTAGCCTTCAATGCTTATATCCCATTACTCTTACTAAGACAAACTTAAATCTATTCTACAAGCAATCTTTAAAGCTGCTGCAGGGGTGCAGCCACCCCTTCCTGGCACCAGCCAGTGTTGAGATTTATCTTCTAATTTCAGTAACCTGTGATTTGTGATTTTTAACAGGATTGTTACTAGAAAAAAATCAAAGGTGCTTTTATATAGGTGGTGTCTTCTTACATATTAGTAACATAGCAAACCTGCATAGTTCACTGAGAGTAATTAGATAAATTGTAAATTCAAAATTCTTTAGCTCACATTCAAGACAAACCTTGAACTAAATCTGCAGTAATTATTTGAGACTTAACTCCACTGTCAGCTTTACTAAGTGCTTGCTTTTTACTCCATAGTTCTAACAACATAATTTTATTGTAAATATTTCAGTACAGTTGTTTACTTGCATGTTGTTTACTTTGATGTTGTGAAAAAATGCCATTCACTTGTGTTAAAATTTTAGAAGTTTAATAGTAATAAAATAGTAATGAAAATAGTAATAAAAATTAGGACAATAAGAGACAATAAAAAGCAAAGAATTACAGACGTCTGGGTGCCTGTCATTCTGCCAAAAGGCACACCTTGCTAACAAAGGATTACCCCTTAAAAGCAATAGCCTATTGCATATTCATATATCTCATACATGATTCAAACATTCCTTTCAAACTAGGATGTTTCTGCTTAATTTCAGCTTTCCCCCCCCCCCATCTTGTAAATCAATCTTCTTTGGTTCCTCAAAGTCTGGGCCTTCCTGATAAGGAGGCAATAATTCTTTTCTTGGGATCTTGTTGTCTGTTTGCTGCTGTCTCTATATTTTCCATTCTTTGAGCTAGTTACAAAAAGTATCTTACATCACAGAGTTTCTATCTAATATTATGCTATAGCCTAAAAACTATATTTGCCACACTACTTAAAAGAGATTAATACAGCATAACTTTCCAATATAACACATATAGTATGCATTTTAATATTTGCAAAGAACCAATCATACAATATGCATTTTTCACAATGTTTAATTGTTTGACAAATTTTCAGTAACCTTTTTGTAATAATAGATTTGAATAAGTTAATTATTGTTAAGATTAATTTTTGTTTAGTATGAGTGGTACTAACTTTAAGTTCTTTTAGATATATTTATTAAGGTTAAGTTTTAGTGAAGTTGATTTTAAGTTTTGTTGAAGCATACCTGTTTGAATTACTTTTGCTATTACATTTGCTATACAAGTGAATGACATAAAGCCTGAATGGATTTTTGTCAAAATTTGCTCATTTAAATTACAAGATACAAGTTTTTTACTATGGCAATAAGAACAATTTTTGGTATTTGATTTTTTTATAAGTAGTACTGGAATATTAGTCTCCATATTATGAATGCTATTAGTTGTGGGTTATTTAATGCTTTATTTTTTACTTTTTTGCTTTAATGTCATATATGTCTAGGAAAATATAACCTGAATTTCTTAAAGACCTCAATTATAACCTCAATTTCTTATATGAGTTCCTACTGATGTATTAGTAACCCTGATTATGCTGTTAATCTTATGATGTGAATTCACTGACTTTTATAACAAGCATTACTTTATTCATTTGCTATGTGCCTATCTTTAACTGTTTAACTAACGCTAAATGACAGAACCAGCTACTTTACAAACCTTCATATATCTTTGTATAGCTATATATAAGAAATATATTATTTTTCCAACTACTATTACTAAGAGGTTTCTAAAATAAAGAGATTTTA
The DNA here is from genome assembly GCA_024362935.1 of Setophaga petechia. Lineage (NCBI taxonomy): Eukaryota > Metazoa > Chordata > Aves > Passeriformes > Parulidae > Setophaga > Setophaga petechia. The sequence continues at coordinate 484,767 of JANCRA010000088.1, read as the reverse complement.
GAAGCCTGGACATTTGGTCAAGACTTGGTCTTAACTAGTAGAGAAATTTTTCTACACCAAAACTATACTCAAGTAATTTTGACTTGCTGAATTTGGACCTATAATAGCTAAACTTTCTTTTAAAGTGAACTTGAAATCATACCTGGGAATTATTTTCAAGCTCTCACTTTAAAAAATAAAGCTTGCCAAATACTACAGTGTAGCAGTGTGTTGCAATATCCCCTTTCAGCTAACCCACCTCCTCCCACCTGGTTGGCTCACCTGTCCTTCCCCTCCCACCATCCTGGCCCTAAAAGGACCTGGCGAGCACGTGCCTGGTTATTCTGTTGGAGCTGTTACCATAATTCAGATGTCTGCGCCTTTGGAATAAAGCTCTGGATTTTAACCCTCCATCAGAAACCATCTTGTTATGAACGGAGTTTTGTTTAGTGGAAAAAACTGAATTTTGTTAAATTCTATAAACCAGAGCTGCTGAAGCAGAGCTGCTAGGCAGGGTTACTTGTTATGTTAACTATAAGTCGTTAGAGTTGATAGTTCTCTTTGTATCACTTAACGACCTAGCCAGGGCAGGTAAAAGCCCTATTTTGTGTTACTGAGGAGGAGGGCTTCATTACAATATGTAGATTTTAAGAAACCCAAGGTACCATGGGACTTATTGAACTTATAAAAACCCCAAAACCAACGAGCCAAATATAAAATTGAAGAATTGGAATGATTCGTGGATGTGAGGAGTGGAGTGCTGAACCTGCAGAGATGTTAGGAGACCTCAGTGCCCCCTCGCCCTGACTAAAAAGAAGCTGCCTGGGACTGGGACCTGGAGTTTGGACGCAGGGAAAAGCGAAGAAATACCGGGGTCCCGCCCAGACGTCCCTGTGAGGAGTGGACCCCCAGCTCTGCCCCTTAGTGGACAAAGCTGCACCTCCTCCTCCTCTGAGCCACGCTGGGAAGACGACGGAGACGGCCGCCTCGTCGAACTTCCTAATCCTGAGCTGATCACTTTAATAAAGGCATTAAAAGGAGAAATAAAACTCCTGCCCTGTTGAGTTTTATTTCAGTTGGGGGCTCGTCCGGGATCCGCCACGCCTGCAGAGGACACCAGGACCGGCCATCTTGGACCTCGAAGGATAGCTGGCAATCAGGACCAGAGAAGAAGATCGGCTCAGGACGAATGACGCAGAGGAGCACCGGATTGGTGAGAACTATCTGGTGATGGGCAAAGGAGACGAGTGAGTGTGTGTGAATGAGACGGAGGCCGGCAGCCCGGACTTCCGAAGCGATTGTGGACCCCTCAGTACCGCGTTTCTGGACTCCTGCGAAGGGGCCAGCCGGGAACAGGGGGAAGCGTGTGGAATTGGCGTGAGTGAGTCGTCTCCTAAGGGGGAAGTAGGGCACCCCCCCCTCCGGGCGTGCGGAGGAAATAGTGGTATGAGTGGCACGGCACCCCAAAGGTTCTGACGAAGGATGTCAGGCAGATTGTAAGTCCCGAAAGTCCCACGAAGGATTCGGGCAACCTCACAAGCCCTGCAGGCATATTAAGTCCTGGCGCAGGAGGCCAGGCACAAATAAGTCCCGAAAGTCCCGCGAAGGATTCGGGCAACCTCACAAGCCCTGCAGGCATATTAAGTCCTGGCGCAGGAGGCCAGGCACAAATAAGTCCCGAAAGTCCCACGAAGGATTCGGGCAACCTCACAAGCCCTGCAGGCATATTAAGTCCTGGCGCAGGAGGCCAGGCACAAATAAGTCCCGAAAGTCCCACGAAGGATTCGGGCAACCTCACAAGCCCTGCAGGCATATTAAGTCCTGGTGCAGGAGGCCAGGCACAAATCCCAGCGGAAGCTCGGTAGGCTGGGAATTTGTTTTTAAGTCCTGATACGGTGTTGGAAGGTTAGGCACACTACATCAGGCAGTGTTTACAGTATAAAGTCCTGAGCTTCAGGCAGCTAAATTTTTTGAGATTACCTGTCGGTAGAGACACCTTTGAGATCTGAAGAGATGGGAGGGTGTAATAGTAAAAAAACAGGCAAGAGACTAAGGAATATACCTCTCGGTAGCCCCTTAGGGGAACTGTTAGAAAAATGGGATTTGACAGAGGACACAAAGGGATTAGATAAGATAAAGATGATCCACTACTGTGTAGAAGTCTGGCCAGAATTAGAAATGCAAGGAGGATGGCCTTGGTGTGGGACAAGAGACAAGTGGATATGTCAGCAACTGAGTAATTATCTGACAGCTCGAGGAGATACTGATCCTGAGCAATTACTGTATGTAGATTGCTGGTTAAAGAATGCTATTGAAGACAAAGAAATACGAATATGTAAAGTGCAGAAGAAAAAAGATGAGAATGAAGGAGGGGAGGCTGAGATTGGTAAAAGATGGGACCCCCTAGATTATTTGCCTCCTGCTGCGCCTCCACCTTACAATCCTCTTGCTCAGGCACCTCAGATGGCAGGCCCAGTTCTTCCCCCGGCTGCCATCCCATTACCACCCCCTCAAATTCCTCCTTCTACTCCTTCTGCACCACCACAAGTGACTACTCCACCTGCTGCATTCTCCACCCCTTCTCTAACTCCACCTAATAACTCTTTTCCCTCTGCAATCGCTGTCCCTCTACCTCCTCCTAGTTGGGATACAAACGCCTCCTTGTCCGGTACACTTGCTGATCTGCAGAAAGTTCAGGGTAACCCGGATATCCCTAGTTTGGCATCTGAAGATGGGCCTTACTGTGGTACTAGATCCAAGACCTCTAAGGCAGAGAGACTTTTTCCCCTCAGAGAAGTTCCTATGGGAGGAGCAGTGGGAGGTGTTGGCTTTGTGAATACTCCTCTAACAGCTTCTGAAGTGAGGGGATTTAAGAAAGAGTTGGGGCATTTAGTTGAGGACCCAGTGGGCATAGCCAACCAAGTGGATCAATTCTTAGGTCCAAATATCTACACTTGGGGGGAGATGAATTCTATTTTAAATATATTATTCTCCTCAGAAGAGGTACAGATGATTAGGGCGGCTGGCATAAGACTTTGGGAGAGAGATAACCGTCCAGGACCCCAGGTGCAATCCGGTGAACAAAAATTGCCCCTAACAGATCCCAACTGGAACCCTAATCAGGAGGAGGGGAGGAAGGCCATGATGGAATATAGATCTTTAATGATTCGGGGGATCAAAGAGTCAGTTCCCAAAGGAACTAATACCAAATTGGCATTTGAGGGTACACAAGAAAAGGATGAAACTCCTGCTGCTTGGCTTAATCGCCTAAAGCGGAACTTCCAGTTGTACTCTAGAATAGACCCAGACACCACAGAAGGTCAAATGCTACTGAAAGTCCAATATGTTACCAAATCTTGGCCAGATATACGGAGGAAACTGGAAAAGATTGAAGAATGGCAAAACAGGGACATTAATGAGTTATTAAGGGAGGCATTGAAGGTGTATTTAAGGAGGGACGAAGAAAAGGCAAAGGCCAAAGCTAGAATCATGGTTGCTGTGGCTAGAGAAAGCGGGGGAGCAAGCAATTCTATACCACGATCCAAGGTGGTAAAAGATAGTGTGGGGTGGGTAGGTCCACCACCAGGAGGAGGTAAAGATAGGCCTCTTAGGCAGTCAGGTACAAGAGAAATGGAGAGACCTCAAACCTCTATGAGTGAAAAGCGCTGCTCTTATTGTGAAGAAGCAGGACACATCAGGAGGTTTTGTAAGAAGCTCAGTCTCGATGTGGCAATAGCCAGGGAACAAGATAACTTAGAAAGAGTTCTTAGAGGTGATGATTAGGGGTGTCAGGGGCTTGCAACATCTAGAAGAGCCCTTGGTAAACTTTGAAGTGGGACCCCTAAATGAAGAATTTGAATTTTTAGTTGATACAGGAGCAGATAAGTCCTGTCTCAACAAAATACCGAAAGGTATAGAAATCGGGAAAAAATTCTGTGAAGTTTTAGGTGCTGAAAGGAAACCATTTAAAGCATCAGTGATTGAAGATGTAAAAATAATTGGAAACGCAAGAGAGTGGGAAGCTAATTTCATTTATCTGCCTAAACTAGAAAAAGTTTGTTAAGAAGAGATCTGCAAGTTCATTTGGGGGTCGGGATTGTTCCAAGAGAGGGGAGGATGGTAGTATCCCCAGATATGGAATGGTGAACACTATAAACTCAGACCGAGGCCCACATTTTGTGTCCCGAACATTGCAAAATATAATTGAAGCATTAGGAATAAAATGGAAATTACATACTCCGTGGCACCCCCAGAGTTCTGGGAGAGTAATTGGCTAAAATGCTTACCCCTAGCGCTTTTGCGCATCAGAACAAGACCTCGGTCTGACATAAGAATTTCACCTTATGCCATTTCTGTTAACACCATATAGCACGGGAGACTATCTAGGAGGGGAAGAAGCTACAAGAAAGTATTTGGAGGTAATTGGAAGAACTCTGGAAGGACTGAGAAAAAAGGGATACCTCCCCCAAACTTCCCCTCTGGACACAAAGGTTCATAACATTAGCCCAGGAGATTGGGTTTTGATAAAATCGTGGAATGCAAGATCATTAATGCCTAAATTTGAAGGCCCCTTTCAGGTACTCCTCATCACTAATTCGGCTGTGCGGACCAGGGAAAAAGGTTGGACTCACATTACGAGAATAAAAGGGCCAGTTTCACCCCCAGGTACGGGACCAGATACGACATCAGCTTCTCCCTCTGGCATTGGGCCAGACACCACACCACTCTCACCTCCGGGCAGTGGACAAGAGTCAACCACGTCACAAGTGAATTTGCCTCAGTATACTGTAATAAAAGGACCAAAAGACTTAAAGTTGACTCTCAGGAGGAAGAGTCAAAAAGACTGAACGGTATGAGAAAATCATTGGTATTGGAGTTATAACATAGCTTAAGATGTTAAAAATGTTTCAAGACAGTTCTGTATGTAAAATAAGTTTGTGGAAGGTTTGAAATGGTAAATAAGCAATTCTAGTTTACCCGATTTAAAAACTCCTAGTTAATCCTCTGCAGAGCACTCCCCTAGGAGAAATCAAAATTAGCAGGGAACAGACCAAGAGGGACTTTGCCAGAGAAGCAGGTAAAAGGGACTCTAAAGAGCTCGGAAGCTTCTTCTCAGTGAGATTCCCCAAGAGGCAAGGCCGGGTGGGCAGGCTGTGCAAGATGACCCATACCGGACTCTTGGGAAGGGTAGTAATGATGGCTCTAATTGCTGGTGGTGCTCTGGGGAGCCCAGGAGAGCCGTGCAGTGAGTGCTACCAACCCCTTCATGAAGAGAAAGAAGTGAGCTGCTTGCATAGAGTCCACATCAGTCCTAGCCAGGTGGTGACCTCTCTCAATTGGTCTTTTATCAGAAAAATAGAATAAATTGGATAACACAGAATACTGCCACTTTTAGGCAGTCACTCCTGGGAGAGGGCCCTGTAAGAGAAGCTAGGTTGTGCTTTGAATATGATGCTGCTGAAGCAAGCTCAGTAGATCTGGTAAGAAAAATAGTTTGTAACAGGTATTTAGCAGAAAAATTTGGGTACTCGGTGGATTCCAGGAAGTCTAAATAAATTAGACTCTGTTGAGAAAAGAGACAAGTGTACCCACCATGAAGCACATGAAGCTTATAAGTGTACTGAAAAAAAGGTAATTGATGACACATTTCAGGACAACTCTAAATACCTGGTTTTGACCTCTGACCTTACAGCATACACTGAATTGTCAATAGACTGGTCTAGCAGCTATGCCGCTAAAGAAACTGGATCAAGTTTAGGAGTTCCTATATACAACAATGTTAAAGAACAAAGTTCAATAGAAATTTAAAAAGATCCAGAATTGTAGAGGCCGGGTTCAAACCCCAGTACCTATGTTAAACAGAATTATCAGGCTCCAAGCAGTATTGGAGATTAAGAATGCAATTATTAGAAACATTTCAAAAGAGGTGAGAAGATTAACATGTGTAAACACTCAAAAACAAACTCCTACACCTGATTCCAGTTGGTGGGATAACCTAGGGATTTTCAAAAAGGAGGTATGGGAAAAAGTACACCTTTTCACTGTGGGTATACTTGTAAAATTGCTCTGTTTACTATGTTTATTTTTGTGTTTTATCAAAATAGTAGTATTAGCTGTACAAACCAACCGGAAGAGGCCAAGAAAAGTAACAAAGTTAAATAACCATGATTATCAGAGTGCTCGGGAGATTTTTGATCAGTACAAATTGCAAGTTGATGCGAGCTTTAACTCGATCAAAGTAAAAGAGGGGGGTCTGTTATGAACGGAGTTTTGTTTAGTGGAAAAAACTGAATTTTGTTAAATTCTATAAACCAGAGCTGCTGAAGCAGAGCTGCTAGGCAGGGTTACTTGTTATGTTAACTATAAGTCGTTAGAGTTGATAGTTCTCTTTGTATCACTTAACGACCTAGCCAGGGCAGGTAAAAGCCCTATTTTGTGTTACTGAGGAGGAGGGCTTCATTACAATATGTAGATTTTAAGAAACCCAAGGTACCATGGGACTTATTGAACTTATAAAAACCCCAAAACCAACGAGCCAAATATAAAATTGAAGAATTGGAATGATTCGTGGATGTGAGGAGTGGAGTGCTGAACCTGCAGAGATGTTAGGAGACCTCAGTGCCCCCTCGCCCTGACTAAAAAGAAGCTGCCTGGGACTGGGACCTGGAGTTTGGACGCAGGGAAAAGCGAAGAAATACCGGGGTCCCGCCCAGACGTCCCTGTGAGGAGTGGACCCCCAGCTCTGCCCCTTAGTGGACAAAGCTGCATCTCCTCCTCCTCTGAGCCACGCTGGGAAGACGACGGAGACGGCCGCCTCGTCGAACTTCCTAATCCTGAGCTGATCACTTTAATAAAGGCATTAAAAGGAGAAATAAAACTCCTGCCCTGTTGAGTTTTATTTCAATCTCCTTTCTCTTCACCTTGCCTAAGGACTTTCATCAGAGGTAAAGCCTGAGTTTCTACAAGCCTGGGCTTGTTCAGTTGCCCGGCTGCAACATCCAGCCAACCAGAGGTATCTCTGTGGTGAAGTACCACAGCTGCTGCCTCCGGCCAAGAAGCTAAGGCCCAGAACAGCCCAGGCACGTTCCACCTGGAAATATTGGGATCATATTCCAATATATTGGCGCCCAACGTGGTTTGTTCTGACCTGCGACACCAGAAGGAACCTCAGTACCTCGGGAAGGACTTTAGGCAGCAAAGCGTCCACTGAAAAGCTTTGGCTGCATTGCTCTCAGCAGAAACTTTGGGTCTGATCCCACAAGAAGTTTCGCCGAATGTTTTGCGCTCCTGGAAAGCCCAGCTCCTTTCTGGTGAGCGAAGTTTTCCAGGGGAGAATAGGGGAGCCTCTCCTGCCCGGAGGGGTCCTGTTCTGGTGAGGAGACCACCCTGCCTGACTTTGCCTACAACAGCTTCGATTTCGGTGAGTATCTCTGCTCCTTGGGGGGAGTAAGAACTCAGATCTCATCTCTGCCGTGAGACTTGTTCTTTTTTTGCTCTTGGGGATTTAGGCTGTGCAGCCCCACAGATCTGAAACGATCGCGTTCTGGGCTTCAGCTTTCAGCCGCATGTTTGCCGTCTTTTGGAATTTGCACGCCGGCTCGGAGCGGCAGGAGGGCTCCGCCTGTTCCTTCTCCCAGCTTGGCTCTCTCGGAGTGTTCTCTTACTGCCACGTGGCTGGGAGGGGCTCTCAGCGTGCTCTCTCTGTGCGGGGTAGGGGGCCTCTCTCGGCGCCAGGGGACGCTGCTCTCTCTCTCTGTGCGGGGTAGGGGGGGCTTTCCCCACGCACCGTGGCAGCCCCGGTTCCGGCTTGCTGCGTGGTGGGGAGAGGGCTGCATTCCTGGCGCGAGGCTTTGTCCGTCTCTCTCCATGTGGCCAGGTGGGTCCCACTCACTGCTGCTGCTGCCGCGCCAATTTTAAAAGCTGTAAATACAACTGCATTGTAAAGCTCGTTATCGCTTTCCTAAACTGTGGTTTTTTTAGAAATCTGTAGCTGATTTTGGCTTTGTTTTTTGGTCAGGCAGGAGTTTGTACTGTGCCTTTTACATCTAATATGGGCTCATACCTAAGCACAGCACAAAAAGGAGTGTATTATCATATTGTTAGTATTTTGGTCAGTGGTAATGTGAAATTCTCTAAAAGAACATTGAAACAGTTTATAAGATGGCTTTTCCTACACTTCTCACAAATCTCTCTTGAAAAAATCCACGATATTCAATTTTGGGATAAAGTAGGGCATGTATTGATAACCTTAGGACAGTCTGGCAACACTCCTTCAGCTAAATTTGTGTTCTGGTTTACAAATTCGAACAGCCTTGCTCAAACAAAGGGAATTGGAGGAAAAGCCAGTGTTAGGCAATGTTAAGCCATGTACCTCTGCTCTCCCTGTTTCTCCCTCTCCCAGCTCTAAAACCCCTAAACCTCTTACCCCAAAACTTGGTATTTTAAAGACAGCGCATTCTCTGGGAAGTCGACTCCCTGTGCACATTAAAATGCCTGAGTTCCTTTGTCCACAAGGTCCTGGCCAGACTGAGTGGAACCGCTCCCAAACCCCTGTGTTCCCCTGCTCTGAAACCCAGAGCTCGTGTTAGTTTTTCAGAGAGCAGTGATGAACAAAATGGTCCCCTGTCCCTAAGATGGGATCTGCCATGTGGCATCCTCCACAAGATGGAGGATGCCACATGGCAGCACCTCTCCAAACCTCTTCTTCTTCTTCCCAAGATCCTCTTAAGCATCCCAAAATTCCAGCCCCATCCCCCTCCCACCCTGTTCCTCCTGACACCTTCCCTCCTCCCCTCCCTGCTGTACCCTCAGCTCCACCCCTCTACTCCTCCCAGGGGGCGTCTCCTGGCGTGATGTCACCAGGTGACCACGCCCCCTGTTCCCACAGTAACCCCCGCCCCCTTGCCAACCCCCTGTCTCTGCCCCCTGTGCCCATTGCGTCCCTGCCCCCTCCCCGGGTCCCCACGATGGTGACACACCCGCTGCCTGTCTTCAAACCTGCGTCTGCTATCCCAGTGCTTCCGATTCAAAGGATACAGAGCAGGGGACTGCAGACCCGATACAGAGTCCCTTGTCATTCGCTCCTGTTATGTATCAGCCTGCAGCCCAAGGGGGGGCGGGCCCAACTGCTAATTGGAGCTCTTTTGGATGACAATTGATTAAAGAGGTCTGTAAAGCTCACAAGGAATATGGCCCACACAGTCCATATTTCCGTGGCCTTTTAAATTCTGAATTGAGTAGGACTGTAGTAGTCCCACATGATTTAAAACAGCTTTTTTCGTGTCTCATGACCTCCACGGAATTCAAATGATGGGAACTAGCATGGAAACAACTGCTAAAAGATGCTCTCCCAGGCTTGCATGCTGACCCGAACACAGCCAGAGACACCAATGGCGTGGCAGTTACCATTGAGCACCTCTCTGGCGAGGGCCAATGGTCTTTACCCTCAATCCAAGCTACTGCAATTCCAGTAGAAACACTCGAGAAAGTAAAAGAAGCAGCTGAAAAAGCATGCTTTTCCCTCTGACCAGAGGGGCCTTTTGAGCCCTATAGTAAAATCAAGCAGCTGCCATCAGAGCCTTTTCTTAAATTTGTAGAAAGGTTAACTAGAGCTATTGAAATACAAGTTAAAAAAGAGAATGCAAGGGAAGAGGTGTTAGAGGAAATGGCATTTACAAATGCAAATGAACAGTGTCGAGCGACAATTTTGAGCCTTCCTCTAGATCCCCCCCCACACTAAAAGATATGCTTCTAGTCTGTAACAGGAAAGTGTCTCTGATGAGTGTTGCTGAAGTCACCAGACCAAGGCTGCTGCCAAGACTCCCCCAGTGCGTCGCCGTTGCCAGCCCTGCACCCATTCCCTCAGCACAGCAGTACCTGGGCAGCAGCGAAGACCACCAATGGTTGACCTCACAGAGCCATGCCTGCTTTGCAATAACCTTGGGCACTGGAGTAGCCAGTGCCCCCTGAAAAGGGAATTTGATGAATTTAGAAATGGCAAGGGAGGCGAACAACAAGCACTCCCTGGGGATCAACAAAAACAAAAAAACTGAAGGGAGAGTGCCGGCCTGTCAGGCGTGCAGACACAAAAACAGCAGGCCAAGGGAATAAGGGTAGCGAAATAAACCAAGCGCGGTAACATTAATATTTCTGTATGTGAAGCAGATGCTTCAAAGACCATGTCTGCTGGTCCACTGTTGAAAGTGAAACAAAATAACCTTTGTTATGATTTAGGTGAACCTATGTTAATCATGTCTTCTGTCAATGAGCCTTTCAGGTTGCAGCTGGCAGAATCACTCCACCTGAAAGACACGGACTGGCATTTTGTCTCTGTCAATCCAGAACAAAAGGGTACTTGGCACCAAATCCGCTGTAAGTACATCGTCACTGGGGACACCAAACACACGCTGCATGAGATCAAAGTTGCTCCAGGAATGACAACATCAGATCCTGAGCAATTAGTTCTCGGGCTGCACTGTTTCCACCCACCCATGTTTCTTCCCAAGGGACAAATTGTTGCACAAGCTATCTCTGTGCTGTTCTTACCTGGAAGCACTGCAAAACAAGGGCCCACAGTTGCCCGGGTCCAAGTTATTGGTAAAGACAAACCCAAAGTATGGTGCAACGTCAGTGGGGGTGGGGAGTCAAAACGTATTGAAATGCTTGTAGACACGGGTGCAGACTGCACAGTGATCCCAGTACTGGACTGGTCAGCACATTGGCCTTTGCAAAATGTTGCCAATCATGTTCAAGGTGTAGGAGGCCTGCAATTGGTGAGACAATCCAAAAGCATCATCCAAATCGAGGGGTCAAATGGACAATTTGCAAATATCCGTCCATTTGTGTTAGATTATTCGGAACCTTTGTTAGGGAGAGATTTAATGGCCCAGTGGGGTGTCACGACTGATATTCCAGACTCCCCACAGCATCTTTGTACTGCAGTTGTTGCACAGCGCCCCACCCCAAAACTGAAGTGGAAAACAGACAAACCAGTTGTCGTGAAACAGTAGCCGCTTAATAAACATAAAATAAAAGCCCTTGAAGAGCTAGTAGCATAGCAACTGAAAAAGGGTCACATTGTGGAGACCATGTCCCCGTGGAATTCTCCAGTGTTTGTCATCCAGAAGGCTGACAAAAAGAGATGGCGGCTCCTCCACGACCTCCGACAAATTAATAATGTCATTGAAGATATGGGCTCTCCCCAGCCTGGTATACCATCCCCAACAATGCTTCCCCAGGATTGGAAATTAGCTGTTATTAATATAAAAGATTGTTTTTTCCAAACTCCCCTGCACCCTGACAATGCACCGCATTTCACATTCTCGGTCCCTACCATCAACATGGAAGCCCCCATGAAAAGGTAGCATTGGACAGTTCTTCCTCAGGGTCTCAAGGTTTCCCCAGCGATCTGCCAGTGGTATGTCTCTTCCCTGCTTTCCCCAGTGCGTGCAGCCGCAGAAAAGGCCATCATCTATCATTATATGGATGATATCCTTGTGTGTGCCCCCAGTGATGATTTACTCACACATGTGCTTGACCTAACGATCGATGCATTGATTGTTGCAGGGTTCGAGCTCCAGGAAGAGAAAATTCAAAAGATGCCACCTTGGAAATATTTAGGCTTAGAGATTGGAAATAGGACCATTGTTCCTCAAAAACTAGAAATCAATCCAAGGATCAAGACCCTTGCGGATGTCCACAAGTTCTGTGGGTCTTTGAATTGGGTAAGGCCATGGCTTGGTCTGACTAACGAAGACCTTGCCCCTCTTTTCAATTTATTGAAAGGGGGGAGAGGACCCGGGTGCTCCTAGGTCTGTTACCCCAGAGGCACGGAAAGCTCTAGAAAAGGTTCAGATTGCAATGTCCACAAGACAGGCTCACCGATGCCGGCCTGACCTGCCATTCAAATTTATCATCTTAGGTAAGTTGCCACACCTGCATGGAATCATTTTCCAGTGGGAGACAAAACAAACACCTAAGGCAAAGGAAACACCAAAAAAGGACCAGGACCAGAGGGACCCTCTCCTGATCATAGAATGGGTTTTCCTCAGTCACAAAAGGTCCAAGAGAATGACAAAGCCTCAGGAGCTGGTAGCAGAACTGATCCGGAAAGAAAGGACCCAGATCAGGGAGTTAGCAGGATGTGATTTTAAGTGCATTCACATTCCAATTGAGTTAAAATCGGGTCAAAATACTATGAAAGTATTGTGAGCCTTTTGGGGGTCTTAGTAGCTGGGCGTTGGCCGGGACCTCTATCCCAAGAAAGGACAGAGCCCCGGAGTCCAGCCCGCTTGGTCCCGAAACCACGGGGAGCCCTGCAGCCAGCAGAGTGATAACAGCTCTTTGTAGTGATAACAGCTCTGGGATCTCAGCTCTTTAAGGTTTAGCTGCTGCTAGGCTTGGCTCCCCGGGCATGGCTTAGGCAGACGGAGAGAGGAGAAGAAGAAGCCGGCAATTCCACTGGAGATGGTTTATTCAGGAGAGCGTGAAAGGCCTGGTACAATTCTTTTTCCAACTTAATAGGGTACAGTAAACTACATATATACCTTTGGCCAGTGTCATGGTTTGACACTGGCACAATGCCAGTGCCCCCATGAAAATTCCCTCTCCCTGGCATCTGCTGTGAGGTGGTACCCGGAAATAAGCAAAGCAGGCTCCTGCTTAGGGAAAAAGAAAGAAAAAAAACTTTATTAACTAAACTACAAAAAAACTAAACCACAAAGGAAAGAAAATAAACACAAGGAAAATGAAAACTACACAGAAACACTTCCCCCTCCTCCTCCCACCAAATTTCCAGTACATTTACATTTCCCAAAAATATCCACACCTGGTCTGGCACCACCCTTTAGATAATCAAATTTTCAGCTCATCAAGAAGTAGACAGAGTCCTTTCTTGTACCATGAACTTCTTTTCACAATCAGCAACCGCCTGGAGTACTTTTCTGCTATCATGTGATTTTTTTCCTTCCATGCGAGGTGCTCTCACCACCTTGCACGGCATGGAGCAGAGGCTGCTTTCAGGGTGGACCTTTTTAAGGATGCCTCGTCTCATTCCAAGCAGAGCACAGTCTCATCTCTGGGACCTTTGTCCCCCCCATTTCTTCTACACCCTCTGGGGCCGAGGGATCTCAACACCGAACTCCCTTGGCTCTGAGTCCTTGCTTCCTCCTGTAACGCAGACTCTGTATCACCAGGAAACAGTTCATGGATTTTTACAATGAGAAAGAGTCCAGTAGAAAATACCACTCCATCTTTTCTCCATTCCTTCAACATCTTTCTCTTTCTCTTTGCCAGACCTCTCACTGGCCTATTTCTTCCTTCATCCTCCACTCTTATCCTTTTCTAGGAAGGGTAATGTTCTGTAAAGTTTTCATTATCCACAAAAGGGTTAAAAGCTCTCCCAAGCGGCTGGGCTGCTTGCTGCCCCCCACCCCCCCACCCCCCCCCCTTCTCCTCCCAGCTGTGCTGCCGGCTGGCACATGATATCAAGTTTCAAGGTAACAGTTCAAGCACAGGCTGCAATCTCTCTGTGTCTCCAAAAAGGGGGGGGGAACTGACTGCCCGGTGCTTCCCCGGTATTTTGCTCCTCCACCCTTCCATCCCTCCGGGTCAGGCCTACCGTAGAAAATGGGCCACGTGGCTTTCCCCTCCCCCCCCCCCCCCAGCCAGCAGCTGAGCCGGGGGGAGGGAAGGAGCTCTGCCCCACCGGAAATTCGAAAGAGAGCTGTGAGGAAAAAAATCCCTGCTTTTAACCCCTTGGATTTTGTGGTCTCAGAGGCGGATTCAATGCCCCATTGGCCAAACCAGGTGCCCATCTTAAAATCTGAACACCCGTTGGTGCCCACAGAAAAAACAACATATCCCAGATGTCCCATTTCCGGTCAAACCACGACAGCCAGGCTCCAAGCTGGACCAATGGACACAGGTTAAAGGTTTTACAAGTGACCAATAGAAGGGTCAATAGGATTTTTTCCTTATAAGGGTACAAATATACATTGTGAGTACAGGGTTAGAACATTTCTGGACTGCTGTGTCAGCAATCTTATTGTTAAAGCCTCCACGGTGCCCTGGCAGGGCTTGTGGCATTTACTACATGAAAGTATTGGAACAGTTGTTTCGGGAAAATGAAGTGTTGCAGTTTGCTCTGGATTCCTACTCAGGACAAATTTCTGTAGAGAGGCCTGCCCACAAAATGTTCGAACAAGATGTTCAATTTACTCTAAAAGTGAGAAGGGTTCAGAGCAGAAGACCTTTAAAAAAGGCTCTGACTGTCTTTACAGATGCGTCCGGGAGGTCCCACAAGTCCGTCATGACTTGGAAGGATCCTCAAACCCAGCAATGGGAGACGGACATTGCTGCGGTGGAAGGTTCACCTCAGGTTACTGAATTGGCTGCAGTTGTTAGGGCTTTTGAAAGATTCTTAGAACCATTCAATCTTATTACGGATTCTGCATATGTGGCAGGAGTAGGATCCAGGACAGAACAAGCAATATGGCAAGAAATGTCTAACATTGCACTTTTCAAATTGCTCTCAAAGCTGGTAAAGTTAGTCACTCACCGAGAGCAACCATTTTATGTGATGCACGTCAGGTCACACACTGACTTGCCAGGGTTTATCGCTGAAGGCAACAAAAGAGCAGATGCTCTTGCTGCACATGCAGTGACGGCCACTCTCCCAAATGTTTTTGAACAGGCAAAGATCAGCCACCAGCTCTTCCACCAAAATGCACCTGGCCTAGTTCATCAGTTTCACATCACTCGAGAACAGGCCAAAGCGATTGTGGACACATGCTCAAATTGCCAACAACATGCACTCCCTACAGAGAGTACGGGAGCAAACCCTGGGGGACTGAATAGTTGTGAACTATGGCAAACAGATGTTACACACATACAGTCATTTGGATGGCAGAAATACGTTCACGTTAGTGTAGATACCTTTTCTGGAGTGGTCTATGCTTCTGCCCACATAGGAGAATCATCTATTGATGCCATTAAGCACCTCTTACAGGCTTTTTCTTTCATGGGCATCCCCAAGGAGTTGAAAACTGATAATGGGCCCACCTACAAATCCAAGGAATTCGGGAGCTTCCTGCAGCAATGGGGAGTAGAGCACAAAACTTGCATCCCCTACTCCCCTACAGGTCAAGCCATCGTAGAGAGGACTCACCATGATATTAAAAGAGTCCTGCACCAGCAACAACAGGTTCTGAAGGTGGTTGGACAACCCCCTATCTGGTTGTCCAGGGCGCTGTTCACAATCCATTTTCTGAATTGTTCCTTTGAAAGCCTGAACCTGCCCATCCTATGCCACTTAGGAGGCAGCAGTCATAGGTTGATGAAAGAAAAGCCTCCGGTTTTAGTAAAGGACCCTGAGACTTGGAAGACTGTGGGACCTTACAAATTGGTTACTTGGGGCATGGATACGCCTGTGTGTCCATCCCCTCTGATTTAAAGTGGGCTCCTTCCAAATGGGTAAGGCCCTATGTCCCCAAGACCTCAGAGAAATCTGCAGAAGTGCCCCAGGTTGCTAACGCTGCCTGGAGAAGGAAACGCCGCACGCGTTCTCTGGAGGAAATTCCATTTAAGCCTCCTATCTGGAATAGTTTGTAATATATGTTTGTCTTAAGTTCCTTGTACCAGTTTAGATCCCACTGTTCCTGTGTAGCTTCAAGACCCCATGAGACCGAGCATGCTCCTCATCCTACTTGCGGTCATTTCACCAGCCATCTCCTGCATAGTCCCTCAGCCCAAAGCGAATGTATGGACTGCCTCGGCAAAAGCTCTCAGACATCAACAGAGAAACTGACAACTGGCTGAGCGGACTGTTTAAAGGCTGGGGACTCTAGGGCTGGTTGGGATCTATTCTGAAAACTGTGTTTTAATACTATTTGTTTTAGTTATTGTAGTTGTTAGCATTGTTTTTGCACTCATCAAACACATGGTTCTCAAGTTAATTTCAAGCCCATTTCCCCCTCCTGTAGAGGAAGAACCGATTTATCATCCATGGTTTGGCAAGCATTCTGCACCACAAACCCAGTCCTCTTCTTTTTAAACAAAACTAGGGGGAGATGTTGCAGTGGGTGGCAATACCTTCTCCCTTCCCCCACCCCTGTCCCCTGCTAAGACGCTGTCAGTCAATCTTATAATTCCAGCAAGGCTGTCGTGTGGCTGGCAGAAGTTCAAAAGATGCCCCTCATCCTGGGCGTCATTGGGTTAACCAAGTGTCATTATTCCCTGAGGGCCCACCTCCTCCCACCTGATAGGTGGCTTACCTGTCCTTCCCTCCCCCTCTCTCTGAGCTTACAAGGAACCTCAGAAGATGTGCTTGGTCATTCTGTTGGAGCTGTTACCATGATTCAGATCTGTTTCCTTGGAATAAAGCTCTGGATTTTAACCCTCCATCAGAAAACGTCTCCTTTCTCTTCACCTCACCTAAGGACTTTCACCAGAGGTAAAGCCTGAGTTCCTACAAGGCTGGACTTGTTCAGTTGCCCGGCTGCAAAATCCAGCCAACCAGAGGTATCTCTGTGGTGAAATACCACAGCTGCTGCCTCCGGCCAAGCAGAAAGGGTCAGACAAGCCCAGGCATGTTCCACCTGGAAATATTGGGATCTTATTCCTATACTTGATTATGCTGTTCATCTTATGATGTGAATTCATATAGTGTTTGTAAATCCCTTGGTAGTCCGGGTGTGTCCTGCTTAGCTCTTTCTGGCCCTTACTTTGGCAGGGAAGCTTACAGCATCAGTGAAGAGAAGAAGCGAGCTCTGTTGTAAGTTTAGTCCAGGTTTAATTGATGCATAAGGGATCCCTGTGGTAGTTCCAGGATCCACCCTGGGGAGAACCTCCTTGCTGGAAATCGGAGAGGCAACAGAGAGCGAGCACATGGTCTCTGTCCTTTTCAAGCCTCGGACTAGGGGTGGGGAAGGCACAGGTGAAAGCCAATCAGATGTCAGGGGATGGCTCAGGTAGATTTGATTGATAGGCAGCTAGGTGGGAGGAAGAAGGGGGAGGGGACAGGAGAGAGTTGCGTAACACTGCAACAAATTCACTGACTTTTATAGCGAGCATTATTGTATTCATTTGCTATATGTCTATCTTTAACTGTTTAACTAACGCTAAATGACAAAACCAGCTACTTTACAAACCTTCATATATCTTTGTATAGCTATATATAAGAGATATGTTATTTTTCTAACTACTATTACTAAGAGGTTTCTAAAATAAATTAAAGAGATTTTTCCACTTATAAGCCTGGACATTTGGTCAAGTCCTGGTCTTAACTAGTAGAGAAATTTTTCTACACCAAAACTATACTCAAGTAATTTTGACTTGCTGTATTTGGACCTATAATAGCTAAACTTACTTTTAAAGTGAACTTGAAATCATACCTGGAAATGATTTTCAAGCTCTCACTTTAAAAAATAAACCTTGCCAAATACTACAGACTCTAAGTAACAGTACAATATTTAAGAAATTGATAATGCATAGTGACAAGGTAGACGGGAGACTTGCTCATCCTCTAATGCAGACAAATCTCTACTTTATTGATTAACAGGAATACTTTTATAATCACAATAATAAGGCTCATGCATATTGCAAAATTATAGCTCACTATTGGTCAGCTATAAAAGTCAGCCACACCTTTTCTCAAGATGTTTGTGGCTTCTTTTTTACCTCCTGTTATCACATAATTTACCAAACAACTTCTTGCTCAAAAAAAACATGGCCTTGAATTAGACAGCTGTTGCTTTCTCAGATACTCTTTCTCACGTTACTTTTCCCGTGGACTGTGTCTCAGAAAAAACCTGTCCACAGCATAGGTTTAAATCGCCCTCCTATTTTTCATGTGCTACTAATTGTATCTATTAAAATCAGATTCTGATCACTGAATCAGTCTTCCCCATCTCTCTTCATTGCCGACACTTGCCCTTGTTTATTTCCCCAGTACTCTCACCAAGGGAGTCTTGTGACTGGGCTGTCCCATGGGCTGGGGATGCAGGGAGCTGGTGCTTGACTTTGGGCACAGATGGCTCTGTTGCAAGCTGAGTTACTGCTAGCATAGTCCAGGGTGAGGAAGCAAAAAGGACTTTTGCATAATATCCACAGATGTTTTATTCAGCTGCACAGTGAGATGATCAGGTCCCGTACACACACACATGGAGGGTCCTGCTTTCTTTCTGCAGGAGCCTGGGGGCTGAGCCTGGTCTCGGAGCAGCACAAAGATAAGGGCCAATCAGGGAATAGGGAAGGAGTGGCTCAGGAACATAGGGACAGACACTGTAACAGGAGAAGGAGCCAGTGAGGTCTCACAGCTTTTTGAGGGAAGCTTCTTGTGTCTCCCTAGACCAGGGAATGCCCCCCCAGGGTCTCCACAATTCCCCATTTTTAAAATATTATTAAGAAAGCTTCTCTGAAGGATCAATTGAATCAACACAAAATGACAAAAACAATTAAAAGTGTTCATAAGATAATTTTCAAAATGCAAACAATTCTGAGTCTCCAGTGTCAAAAGAGATTTTCTTAGAGCTGGCAGGAAGGATGTGGGCTTTTCTTAGTATGGCTTATCAGGAAACTGAGTCAGGAGAAGGTTCCTTCAGCAGGGACTGGTTCTCTGCTGCCTGCGGCAGTGTTGTTGGCAGTAATTGCTCTGTACCTGTACAAGTGTGGTGGTTTAACTGGAACTGGGACATCTGGGATACGCTGTTTGTGCTGTGGTCACCAATAGGTATTCGGATTTTAATATTGGCACCTGGTTTGGCCACTGGAGCATTGGATCCACCTCTGAGACCACCCACACAGGGGTTAAAAGCAGGGCTCTCCGCCCTCGGAGTTCTCTTTGAATTTCTGGAGGGAAGCGTTGCTTCTCTCCCCCCCGGCCCAGCTGCTAGCTGGGTGGGGGGAGGGAAAGTCACGCAGCCTGGAAAGGGAGGCCTGACCCCCCCTGAGGGTGGAAGGGTGGGAGAGAGAGAGACCCCAGGAGCCATCGGACAGCCCCCCCCCCCCCCTTCCCGCCCCAGAGAGAGAGAGCCGTGCCTGGGACTGTTACCTTGGAATGCGATGGCAGAAGGAGGGGGGAGTGCGGCAAGGAGCCCAGCTGCTTGTAAGAGCTTTTAACCCTTTGTGGACAATGAAAACTTTACAGAACATTAACCCTTCCTAGAAGAGAGATAAGAGTGGAGGATGAAGGAGGAAATGGGCCAGTGGGGAGGTCTGGCAAGAGAGAAAGAGAGATGTTGGAGGAATGGAGAAAGATGGAGTGGCATTTTTGCTGGACTCTTTTTTCTTGTATAGCCATGGACTGTTTCCTTGTGATATAGAGACTGCATCCAGGAGGAAGCAAGGACTCAGAGCCAAGAGAGTTCAGTGTTGAGACCCCTTGGCCCCAGGGGGTGTAAAAGAAATGGGGGGACAAAGGTCCCAGAGGCGAGACTGTGCTCTGTTTGGAACGAGATGAGGCATCCTTAAAAAGACTACCCTCGAAGCAGCCCCTGCCCCATGCCGGTGGTGAGAGCACTGGGCATGGAAGGAAGATGTCACAATGGCAAAGGATCTCCGGGCAGTGCTGCGTGTGACAAGTCCATGGCACAAGGAAGGACTCTGTCTACTCTTGATGAACTGAGGATTTATCTAAAGGGTGGTTGCCTGACCAAGGGTTGATAATTTTGGGAAATGTAAATGTATTGGGAATTTGGTGGGAGGAGGAGGGGGAGTGTTTCTGTGCAGTTTTCATTTTCCTTGTGTTTATTTTTCTTTCTTTGTAGTTTAGTTCTTGTAGTTTAGTTTATAAAGTTTTCTCTTTTTCCTCTAAGTAGGAGCCTGCTTTGCTTATTCCAGGTACCACCTCACAGTAGGCGCCAGGGAGAGGATGTTCTCATGGGGGCACTGGCATTGTGCCAGCGTCAAACCATGACAACAAGGTAGTGTAGGTGGTGGTGTGTTTGCTGGAAACTCCAAATAGAAATCATTAACTTTAAGAAAAAGATGGTTACTTTAGGGAAACTTTCATTTTTTTCCCTCCCAGTCACCCTCCCTCTGGTATTATGGAAGGAACTCTGGGGAGGGGGATTAGTGGAGGGAGACCATGGAAGGGGGAAAACGTGGTAGGGGTTTGTGGGAACATAAAAAAGGGGTAATAGGACAATGGAAAGGCAAAGGGCAAAGTGGGAGTGGGGCAGGGAGGCCACAGGAATTGGGGAAGGGTATTAGAAAAAGTGGGACTTACTGAACTGGAAGGTTCTTTCATTATGGATGTGGAGTCTTGGATGGAGGACGGCTCATCAGTGTTCTGTGCTCTTTCAGCTTTTAGACTGTTGCTGGGGTTTGGTTGTCAGTTTTGGGTTTTATTTCCTTGGTAGGAGTGTGGAGGATTTCCATGATGTGAGTAATATTTTGCAGGTTTGCAGTTTGGTGCATGTTTATTACCTTGCACTGGAACTCCACCAGGTCCTGTCACATCGGCTGCTTGGGGGCCTTTTCTTCCTTGTATTATATGAAGTTCCACAATTTCTCCATCTCCTAGACTGTGGAGGTATTTCTTGGGGTTGGTTTTTTTTGTAGCAGTCTGATGAACAAACATATCTTGTTATCATGCTGGGTGATGAAACCGTATCTGTTTTTTATATCAAACCATTTTGCTGTCCCCAAAACATTCATGGCAAGGACTTTTTACCTCTGCCAGTGGGTTTGTGTTTGTGTTGCTGGTGCTGGACATGTTGTTGGTGTTGAGGTTGGTGCGCTGCTGTGTGGGGTTCGTCCTGCTCTCAGTGCTGACGGCCACGCTGAGACCTGGCTTTGTCTTGAGGGTCTCTCTCAGTTGATGCCCGCAGGCGCTGCTGGTGCAGGGCTTCAGCAGTGGTGCAGACCCTGTAGGCAGGTGGGGGGCAGTGGTTTCACTGCCAGGACTGCGGTTCTGAGCCATCCCCTGGCAGGGCCGCCCGCCCGCCGGTCTCGCCCACCCGCCCTCCGCCCCAGTGCCATGGGTTGCCGCGACCCAGGCTCAGCCGCGGGTTTTCCACTGAGGTAGCTGTTCAGTGTGAGCAGGGATGGCTCTTGCCACCCGTGCCATATCTTGTGGTGCTATAGCAACCGAGGTAAACATGTCAGTTCTTTTGTTTTCTGTCCTTTCCAGCAATGCAAGTGCCTGTGAGCTTTCTTTCTCCTTTGTTGTAAGAAACTGGTGCAGCTTTATATTGCCAATCAGAGACCACTCCTCTGACCTCCCCTCCCTCACTCCTGAGACTGTGGAAGCTGTTGGAAGAGATGTGTGGACTAGAGAGTGGAAGGGGGGACCCCATGGCCATTGCCATGCAATCTCCGCCATCTTGAGCATGTGAATGCAACCATGTGGCTGTGGCCGTGCAGTGACAGCAAACCTGCGCATCAGGAGTAAAGATGGAAGAGCTTGGAGAAGGGGTTTTTGGCTGGGATTCACTAGTTTTTAACTGTTCCCCAAGATTCTGAATGCATATCATCATCATATTAAAAAAAGGGTAGAATTCTTTATGGAATTCTTCTTCAGGTCTTATTTTTTCCCAAACTACTTCTAGAAAGTCATCGGTTAGGACTATGTTCCACGAAATATAAGGAAAATGCTTAAATAAGCAATGTAAAAAACACTTTAACTCCCCCTCTGAAAAACCAAAAACTTCTTGAAGAAAAGACTTTTTAAGGTGGAGGTGAACTTCTTGTTCTGGTGGGTGAATGTTGTTTCTATCTTAACCCAGTCTCTTCCCAACACCCAAGAGTAAAAGGTGGAAGGAACTAAAATTTCAAATTCAACACACTGGGGTAAGACAACAAAATTCTCGGGGTGGTTTAGTGCAGATGTTTTCATGGAGAAGAGGTCCCTGTTCGGGCGCCATTTGTAGCAAGCTGAATTGCTGCCAGCATAGTCCAGGGTAAGGAAGCAAAAAGGACTTTTGCATAATATCCACAGATGTTTTATTCAACCACGTGGTGAGATGATCAGGTCCCATACACACACGCATGGAGGGTCCTACTTTCTTTCTGCAGGAGCCTGGAGGCTGAGCCTGGTCTTGGGGCAGTACAAAGATAAGGGCCAATAAGGGAATAGGGAAGGAGTGACTCAAGGACACAGGAACAGACATAGGAACAGGAGAAGGAGCCAGAGAGGTCTAACAGCTCTTTGAGGGAAGCTTCTTGTGTCTCCCTAGACCAGGGAATGCCCCCAGGGTCTCCACATGTCTGTCTTGTCCTTTTCCTTCTTCCGTGATGTGGACTGCAGTAGCTTGTCCCTTCCTGGGACATCCTGGGTGGAGATGAGAGCAGAGCAGGAGAGCTGCAGTGGCTCAGCTGTGGTGTTGGGGTGTGTGGTGGAACTGGAGGAGAGTGGGGGCTCAGGGAGAGTTGGGGAAATGCTCTTTTGGGCTTACTCCATGGGCCCCACTGCTCTTCTCCCTCCTCCTTGTGTTTCTGTGCTGGATGCCCCTGAGCGGAGCCCAGGATGTGGACTGGCACCATGTGTCAGGGCAGTGCTTCCCTATGCTCTGTGCCATCAGTATTGGGATGCTGCTCAGTGTTAGGGGAGTTTGTTCATGTGTCCCTGGGTGTCCCCAGTTCTCATTCCCAGGAGTGGGTAAAGATCACTTTTAACATGTAATTTTTATGTAAGGGATTGCATGAGTACTTATATTAAACAGTGAAGTAAAAGGAATGAACTTCACAAAGTTTTGTTGTATTCTTTTAAACTTCCCCTTATTCTCCCATATTGTCAAATACTTAATCATGGACACATCCTATAGAGTGTACATAAGATGTTAGCCATTTAATAAAAATAAATCTTACACTTCTTTAGGTTAACCTGTAGATTTAATGTGTCTGTTATAAATTGTATGAACAATAATTGACAATTAACATGTAACAAATATTCATTAAACTCTATGCAGCCATAGAGATGAAAAGTAGTTGAGGCTGAAGCCACATGGTTTGTTCAGCTGGAGGAGGCTGAGGTCAGACCTCTCTGGAGGCTGCAGCTCCTCCCGAGGGACAGCTCTGATCTCTGCTCTCTGTGACCAGGGACATAGTAGAAGGCAATATGGAGATTGTTTATCCAAAGTGAGGATCTTTTATTTCCTTGGCCTATCAGGGCCAAGTGTGTATGTGTGTCGGGACTGTTGGCTGACAGTCACGAGATTTAGTGCAGTGTGAGCGTTGTGTGCAGTGTGTGCTTGGCAGGTTCAGTTTAGATGAAATGTATATAGTATAGTACAATAAAGTAATTAATTAGCCTTCTGATATCCACGGACTCCTCCTCATTGTTCTTTCCTCATTGTCGGAGTTGCCTTTGATTTACAATAAGTGGTGACCTCACATATGGCTGTGGCCTGGACTGGAAAACCAAGATCCTGAATTTTGGCAATGTTTGCAGCACGACTGAGCAAAAAATAATCTGCTGAATTCTTCCCAGAGATCTTCGTGGGACAGGTGGGAAAAGCCTCTACAACCCCGCGGGACCCCAATCCTGGATGCTGCTACCTGTTTTCCCCGAGAGGAAGGTATTACCCCTTTACTGAGTCTCCCTAGGCAGAGATCCAGTCTTTTCCAACCGTGTTTAGCCCCTGAGCCTTGGAGGCAGGGGTGGGGGGAAACTCTTCTGGCAGGCACTGCCCGATTGGGTGGGCTTTGACTCTGGGAACACATGTCTGTTGTCATGAGGACTCAATTTTCATGGGGAGAGAGATTCACTTTGGAATTCTGTGGGTCACGCTTCGTGACCATGGAGTTCTCATGCCCCAGCAAGAACTTCATGAGTTTTTTGGCTGAACCAAATGCCATGGGCTCCCTGTGGGCATGAATTCCTCCTGGGACCCCCAGTGTAGTGCTTATTTTCTGAGGCATTTCCAATGGACTGGGTAGGTCCATCGGTAGCTGCCGACCTGGGAGTTGCTTTTCGCATTTGTGAGAGGGGACCACCTTCGTTTCAAGAGCGTTTCTGACTTTGTGAGGGCCTCCAGCAGGGATGTGGATGGACGTCTCCACCTGCATGGGGAGCCACCTGCCCACCCCACCATGGCTGGCGGGAGAAGAGATTCTTCAAGGACAGTCCACGCCGCTGGCTTGTCCCCGCACACAGAGCAGGGAGAAGAGGCTTTGCCCAAGGTGTCGGGGGAGAATTTTTCGTCTGACTCCCTGGAGCATGTGCAAGGGCCACCTCCTCTGCCCCTCCCGGGGCTGAGAGGGCCGCCTTCTGCTCCAGTGGTGGCGCTGCCACCCCCGCCAGCCCCGCGGGGGTTGCCGCCCACTGCTGGCCCTGCCCACTGCAGCGCGGTCCGTCATTGCCCCAGCTGCAGTGACCCCGCCCTTGCCTGCCGTGCTGGTAGAAATGTTGAAGCTGGGGACAATGCCCAGCCACCCGCACCACCTCCTACCGGTCTGGCTCCTGTCCAGATAGAGGTTGAGGACGATGACCAGCCCACAGAACTGCCCCACATGCCGCCCGCAGCCCCACCTCCAGCGGCGGCTGCCTCAGCACCTGCACCCAGCCCGTGACCCCCAGCCCCAGCGGCAGAGCCCATGCTGGAACCGCCCCACCCGGATCCAAGAGAGACCGTGGCAGGGCTTCCTTGTGCGCTTTTGCCGCTCCCGCAGCGGATCCTGCCACCCCTGCCACCCCCAGCAGCGGCTGCTGTGGTGCCTGCAACCTGCCCAGCTTTCTCCTTGAGGTTTTCAGGCTGTCCCGAGGCTGCCTCTGTGATGGGAGCTGGGACAGAGGAAGGGGGCACCGGCCTGTCACCCAGGGGAGGCGCAGCTCGTTTGCTCACAGCCAGCGCCTCTCAGCTGAACACTTTGAAACTCACTGTTTTCGTGGGACAGGGTACTGTTATAAATGATCAAATCGAGAGCCAAATTTATAAGAATATTTAGCAAAGATTTATTAATTTGTCTGCGAGACCGAATTTTGGTCATCAAAGACCGACCACCACAGCCAAGGGTCAGCGTCGAGCCCAGGATCGGCGCTGGGTGAACATGGATCTGACCTCCGAATGTCAGGGTCTCCTCCTGTTCATAAAAGCTGCTGCACGCAGCGAGTTCTTATACAGTTTATTCTGCCTGAGGTAGAGATGACCAAATGTTCTTTGTATCTCTTCACATGCATAACTGTGGCTTTACATGTGCAGAGGTAGACAAAGATTCAGTCCAGGTGTCTAGATGTTGTCAGAGAACTTCAGGGAATTCAACATTCACATGCATCAGGGTGACGCCATCGATCATCATGGTAGATGTAGTTCGTGGAGGTGATAATCACTCTTGAGTGGTCCGGGTGACCCGGGGAAGCTGGCAATTATCACCCTGGAAGCTTCTATTCTTACGTTAAAGAACCCGTAGTCCAGGAACTAGATGCATATGAATAAGACACTGCCCCCGGCCAGGGTGGTCAAAAGACTGTTTGGATCTTACAATATTTTATACATTAACAGCATGAATAATCTCTACCATATACTACAGTATCCTTTGCAGGCTGACTCTGGGTTGGTCAGGGGGTTGTTACTGGGATTTGGGGCACCTGACTTCCTGTGTGTGCACCAACGGTGTGGAGGGTGTGCTTTCCAGAGGTATTGCCTCCGGTCCCAAGCTCCGAGGGGATGGGGATGGTGCCACTGATCAGAGGGCTGGGCAACACTCATTTGTGTTGTGGGGGAGAACGGCGCTGCAAGGGGTGGAGGGCACTTGTTTGCTCTGGGCAGATGGGACCCCGAGATCTGGGTGCCCCATACCCAGGAAAGCTTCTCCTTCCCAGCCGCGGGCACCAGTGGTTCTGGGGGGAGAGGGAGAAAGCATTTGGCCACTCCTGTTGCCGAGACACTTGCAGCGTGGTGGGGCCAGGCTGTGAGAACAAAGACCCCGCCTCACAGGCTGGGTCTGGGTTGTTTGGCCTGTCCCCCTGGCCCGGAGCCCCTGCCCTGCCCACCGCTGGGTTTGGGGGCTTTGGTACCTCCAGCGGGGCCCGGGCTGCCGTCCCGTGAGCTGGGTCTGGTGTCCTTGGTCCACTCACCTGGACCGTGGCCAGCCCCGCCCTGCCACTCAGGGTCCAAAACCCCTCTGCTGCTGGTGGTGTTTTTGAGAAAAAAAGAAAAAGAAAGGTGGAAAAGGCTGACCTCTTATTTTCAGTCCAGAGTGCTGGAAAGCCATGAGTCAGACTTGGCCCAAGTGGTTGAGTTATAGGTTGTGGCCATGGTTTTCCAGAGATTTTTAAATACTTTTGGATTTCTAATAGTTATTAGTGGTTTTCTTTAGCAATTCTCTGTTTCAGGATTCGGCAGGTCTGTTTCACAACCAGGAAGGACCTTCAGGGATGTCAAAGAGCAACATCTCCTGTAAATGAATGGGCCATCTCCTGAAACTGAGCTGTTTGGACTTGAAACAATGAGTTTTCTTTCCATGGTGGTTTGGGTTCCTGATATGGTAAACCTTGTGTTAGTGATATAATAGAAGTAGATATTCTACAGGTAAAGAATCTCCTTGATCATTCTCTGTCAGCATTTGATTGAGCTTTCAATTGGCCACGGATAAACCTCTCAAGATGTGACTGTTCTCTCTTCTGCAAGAGTCCAGCAGAAGAATTACAGAGCTCCTTTTTCTTTTAATTATAATAAGAGGGGTGAGGTGTTGCCACATTTCTCTTCACAGAGACAAGCAAGGCACAATTCTTCCCAAGGATTTCTGAGATTCATATTCTCTGAACCTTAGAGAAAGGGAAAACACAATTCTAGACACAATTCTATAAAACACAATTATAACTTGCTGTGCCTGTGTTGTGCCAAAGCAGAATGCAATATGGAGATTGCTTAACCAAAGTGAGGATGTTTTGTTTCCTTGGCCTATCAGGGCCAAGTGTGTGTGTGTCAGGACTGTCTGTGTTGAGGGTGTGAAGTGAGTGTGGAGTGAGTGACTGTTGTCACTGAATCGCCTGACTGTCAGCCAACACGCACAGACCCAACACACACACTGTGTGTGTTGTGTGCAGAGTGAGGGCTTGGCAGATGCAGTTTAGATGAAATGTATATGGAATAGTATATAAAGTAATTTATTAGCCTCTGATGTCCTAGGAGTCTTCCTCATGAATCTCTCCCCACCGTTGGAGTTGCCTTTGATCTACAATACTTCATCGTCCACCAAAGCCCCTCTGAGGATGGGACACAACGCACAAGGACACGCACAACTGGCTGTGACACCACGGTCCCGCACTCCCAGCCCAAACAGCTGTCCCCATGGCACATGTGGATACACACAGAGGGGACAGGAGTGCCCCACATTGCCCAGCTTCCCATGGATAGCCTGGAGCTCTCCATCCAAGCCAGCAGATCATGCTGCCAGTCCCACACCAGTGTCCCAAGCAGCTGGCCCCATCCTGCTGTGCAGAGTAGTCACCTCCACACACCATCTGACTGGCAGGCCTTTATTCCCCTTTGGGGTGATCCCTACAGTGCCTTTGCCATAGCACATTTCCTGTCCATCCAAACCATTTCCCACCCTGCATCCCTCTTAACCTGCTAAAGCTTTGGTCAGGCTGACAAGTGCCAGGGGGTCCCTGGAGAGTCCCCAAGTGGCTCACACGGTGCCAGAGCTGGTGCCAGTCCTCTTGGGCCACAGTGCAGGTGCCAGTGCTGCTCTCCGGGCTGGTGACGATGCCGCTCAATGGTCCAGTGGCCCCACGGCTCCTAAACCAGGCACCGTCCACCACAACCCGCACCCAGCCTGAGCTGCTGCCGTCCATCCCTGCTTGCTCTGCTCCTCCTCCTCACCGTGTGAGGATCCTGGCTGGGCTGCAGCAGCCACGATGGGATGATGGTGTGACGGATGGCTCTGCTCAGGGGCTGAGGGTGCGGCACCCACCCGCACTTCCTGGACAGCTCCTTCACACCTACTCCCACCAACACGCTGCCCTCTTCCTGGAAAACATCCCTGCCTCCTCCAGGGCAGCCCGGGCTCCTGCTGGGAACCCCACAGCTGGGGGTTCTGTGCGCTGCCCACCACCCAGCTTGTTCCTCCAGCCACCACAGAAGGAGATCCATGGTAAGATGTTCTGCTCCTGGACCACGTCACAGGTCCTGTTGTTGGAGCCAGCAGTGCAATGCAGCTGCCAAAGGCTCTGCGTCCAAGAAAGCTCCTGCAGGCACCCCTGACCTCTCCCAACCAGTCAGACTCTGTCAATCTCCCCAAGGCCAACCCAGTTCCCTCATGAGCCCCATTTGAAAGTCAGTCCTCATCTAGGCAGTGCCAGTGAGGTCCCCTAAAGCACCCTGGGAGCTACCAAGTGTTCTGGATCATCCCCAAGGGCCATCTGGGTTCCCTGGAGCTCCCCTGAATAACCTGGACAAACCCCAGCCCCTCTCCCATCTAAGTAATTGCCAAACCTCAAGGCCCTTGCCACAGCCATGGCTTGAGGACGGGAAGCATCTTGCAGGATGCGCCCAACAGCCTCTGCAGAGTCCTGCCCAGCCCCACTGCACAACAGGGACACCTCCCCCAGCACACCAGCAGGACCTTGGCATCAGCAGACCCAGCCCCAGATGTGTGCCTCCAGCTCCACTACATCTCTTCCCCAAAAAAACCAGTGAGACCAGCTCAGCATTTTTTGCTTTTATCTTGGTCAACAGTGATTCTCCACAATGCTGTGTCTTCAGTTTGCACTCATTTTCTGCCAAAGAAAGACACAGGGCGGCCACGGTAAGACCCTCAGTGGGGCAAGAACCGCCCCTGTGTGTGTAGGGGGGTGGCAGAGGAAGGGGCACTCACCTCGTTGATCCAGTCGATGTAGGCGGACACCCGGGTGAAGACTGTTGGCTTCTTGGCCACGTTGCAGCCCAGGCCGGAGCCAAAGCTGACGATGCCCTCGACCTCCCAGATCCCATCGTCACGCTGGCAGTTCAGGGGGCCCCCAGAATCGCCCTGTGCAGAGAGTCAGTGAGGACCATCAGTCCTGGGCACCCTGCCAACACTCCCTTCATCCCTCCTGGCCATCCACCACCATGGCTCCATTCCCTTTCCTCCCAGTGCCCACGGTTCCACACCATTGGCGCACCCACCGCGTGCAGTGCCCACACTCACGTTGCATCCAGAGACGACGCCATCGCCGCCAGCGCACACCATGGTCTCCTCCACATAGCTGCCCCACCAGTCCTTCTTGGAGCAGGTCTCATAGTCCACCACAGGCAGCAGAGCCTGCTGCAGGGCATCAGCCAGCGGCCCGTTGGCTGCAATGAGAGCCAAAGTTTGTACCTCCCACCCTCTGCCTGCATCCCCTTTCTGGAGACCCTCTCAGGGACATCCCACTTACTCCTGATGCGTCCCCAGCCGGTGACATAGCAGGGGTAGTCGTTGGGCAGGATCTTGCCAGCAGCCGGCAGGCAGGAGGCACGGATGGTGTCAGTCTCCTGCACCTCCTCTGCCAGCTTGATCAGGGCAATGTCGTTGCTGCAAGGAGACACGAGCCATGGTCCCTGGCCATGAGAACAGGGTCCCTGGCCAAGCCAACAAGGCTCTGTGGCCACACCACCCACGACCCAGCCCTGATGCATCCCATCCCTTACATGATGAGGTAGGAGTCCCAGTCCTCATGGACAATCATCTTCTCCACACCCACAGCCACAGAACCAGGCTCGTCATCCACTGACAGGTCCTGCTTGCCCAGCACCACACGATAGGTCATGGAAGAGCTGCCAGGGAGAGATGGAATGTCAGTCCCTACAGATATCTTACCTGCATGGCACAGATGCCCCCCAGAACCCCAACACCCACCTGATGCAGTGGGCAGCTGTCAGCACCCACTGGGGGGCAATGAGGGTCCCACCACAAGTGTGGTACCAGGATCCCCAGCTCCTGTACTGCAGTGAGATCTGTGAGAGCAGAGGCACAGGGTCAGAGCAGGAATGTCCCCATCCCTGTCCCCATCCCTGTCCCTGTGCCCCCTCACCTGCCATGGCCAGCTGTGGGCTACAGCGTCTTCACCGCCCACCACGCGGGAGCTCAGCTGTGGTGGCACGGCCGGCTGACCGCATCCGTAGGCTGTGTGACACCCGGCAAAGGGACATCAGAGGCTGCCTGTGCCCGTGCCCAGGACCAGGACAGGCACCACGGTCATGTCCCCCCTGCCCTGACCCTTTCCAATCTCCTGCACCTACCGTAGCCCAGCAGCACAATGAGACACACGGCTCCCAGCATTGTTGTGCAGAGCAAGGGTGCCGTGGTGGGGCCACTCACCCCTCTTATAGTGTCTGGACTGCTGGGGACCTTGGAGTGTCCCTGCTGGCTGCTGACACATGGGGTCTGTCCCACGCTGTGAGCACAGGGGCTCCTCAGCCCCATTGCCCGCTCTTATCGCACTCACGGTCCTGCCTGGGAATGGCCACATCTGCCCCTCATGTGCTGGCACCATGCCTAGGACATGGTGGGGACACATGGCCCTGCTCTGGGAAGGGGCAGGGTCGCTGTTGGGGCGCAGGGTCACTCCCTCCTCGGGCTGCCCCCCACCCATGGTGCTGTCAGAGAGGGGCTGGGCGGCTCTGCTGCCCCCCAGCCCTGAGCAGTGACTTCCCCAGGATGCTCTCTGCCCCCAGCCCCTCAGTCCCCCAGGGATAAGGTGCTCCCTTTCCTGAAATGCTCATCACTGGGTATTTCTGAGTTCCCATCGCTGTTTGTTCACCTTGTGTGCCCATCCTTGGCATGCCTAGATGTTTGTTTCTGGCTGCGCTGCTGCCTTGGCTCATGTGGCATCATCGTGGGTGCCAGTGGTGCTGTGCTCAGGAAAGCCTGGGGTTGAGTGGCTGTGCCATATGTGGCTGCCAATTGCATGGGTGAAGATTTGGGTGGCTTTTACTTTGCTTTATATTGTCACTTTAGATTGTTGTGTTTATGGTTTGATGATAACTGTAGAATTTTATTTTGGGGGGTTCTTTTTGTATCTTTGTATCTTTGGCTGGTGGTGGGTGCCCCAGGGCAGTGGTGGAGGCAAATGCCCACAAGTGGCTGGAGAAGAGCCCCTGGACATGTGTGGCTACTTCTGCCAGAGGGAGCCAGGGCCAGCCAAGCACCCCAAGGGGGTCCAGCAGGAGTCAGGATGTGGCTGGAATCGCCTTGCCTCTGTCTAAGGTTTTCCAAGAGCTCAGTTGCACATGTGTCCCCTTTCCCACGGCCCTGCACTGTGAGAATCTGGGTTGCCCTGTTCTGTGTTGCTACTTCTGCACAGAGCACCTGGGTGTACAGGTGGTGCTGGGGCTGATCCCATCTCCCCTGGATCTGTTCTCCTTTGGGAAAGGTGACCCTGCACTCTTCTCCCTATTTATTTCCCCAGTTCTCTTGCCAATGGTGCCTTGGGACTGGGCTGTCCCATGGGCTGGGGGGGCAGGCAGCTGGTGCTTGAGTTTGGGCAGAGATGGCTCCATCTTGTCCTTTTCCTTCTTCCATGATGTGGACTGCAGTGGCTTGTCCCTTCCTGGGACATCCTTGGTGGAGGTGAGAGCAGAGCAAGAGCGTTGCAGTGGCTCAGCTGTGGTGTTGGGGTGTGTGGTGGAGCTGGAGGAGAGTGGGGGCTGAGGGAGAGATGGGGAAATGCTCTTTTGGGCTTACTCCATGGGCCCCACCGCTCTTCTCCTTCCTCGTGTTTCAGTGCTGGATGCCTGTCTTGGATTGAAAAGACAGGTGTCTGCTAAGGAAGGCAGGAGCCTCCCCTGAAATGGAAAATGTAAACCCCCTCCCTCTGAATTATTATAATTTTGAAATTAAAAGGCTCTCAGGCAAAGATATGGGAATAGGAATAACAGTTCTTTATTAGTAAAAGTAAAAAAAATACAAATGTAATAGTACAAACAAATAAACTACCGACAGAGTCAGAATAGGCCCTGAAACCCTGTGGGTCAGGCTGTTGGCAGCAGTCCCATTAAGTGGTGGCTGCAGCCATCCTGCAGTGCCAGCTGTGGTTCTGCTGGAGGAGGTGTCCTGCACAAGGAGGGAGTTTCCTCTGAAGGTCCAGGGCTACTGGAGTTGGGCCTGGGCTCCCTCTGGGAATCCAGTGGAAAGACAACTGCTCCTCCCGGAATGCAGTGGGCAAAGCTGCCCTGGTGTTCCAAATGTCAGATTGTATCCATGTAGGAATGCTTGGCTCCTCCCTCTGGGCAGAGTGTCTCACAGTGGGATGATGGAATTTGATCAGTCATGGGGTGAGACTCCCTGGCCCATTAACAGAAGATATCTCCCCAGAGGGAGGATTGGTTGTGGAAGAGATAAATAAAACTGCCCATTTAACAGAACTGCTCCAGAGATAGGAATAGAATACACCCAGCCATTTCCAACCCAAGACAATGCCCCTGAGGGGAGCCCAGGATGTGGACTGGCACCATGTGTCAGGGCAGTGCTTCCCTATGCTCTGTGCCATCAGCACTGGGATGCTGCTCAGTGTCAGGGGAGTTTGTTCATATGTCCCTGGGTGTCCCCAGTTCTCATTCCCAGGAGTGGGTAAAGATCACTATTAACATGTAATTTTTATGTAAGGGATTGTATGAGTACTTATATTTCAACAGTGAAGATAAAGTAATGAACTTCACAAAGTTTTGTTGTATTCTTTTAAACTTCCCCTTATTCTCCCATATTGTTAAATAATAATGGACACATCCTATAGAGTGCAAATTAGCCATTTAATAAAAATAAAGCTTACACTTCTTTAGGTTAACTTGTAGAATTAATGTGTCTGTTATAAATTGTATGAGCAGAATATAACAAAAATTGACAATTAACATGTAAGTGTAACAAACATTCATTAAACTCTATGCGGCCATAGAGATGAAAAGTAGTTGAGGCTGAAGCCACATCGTTAGTTCAGCTGGAGGAGGCTGAGGTCAGACCTCTCTGGAGGCTGCAGCCCCTCCCGAGAGGCAGCTCTGATCTCTGCTCTCTGTGACCAGGGACAGGACCCGAGGGATGGCTGGAGCTGTGGCCAAGGACAGACTGGATGTTAGAAAATGTTCTTCACCCAGAGAGATCACAACTCATCACCACGTCCTGGGCAAGGAGACACAGGTTATTGGGGTGACGCCCACTGTGGGGGATGCCCATGCATGGCTGGGTGGGGCAGGGCTGACGCCCCAGAGGAGAGGCTTGTGGCACTCTGGGGCCTTGTCCAGGGCCCCTCCATCCACCAAAGCCCCTCTGAGGATGGGACACAACACACAAGGACACGCACAACTGGCTGTGACACCACGGTCCCGCACTCCCGGCCCAAACAGCTGTCCCCATGGCACATGTGGATACACACAGAGGGGACAGGAGTGCCCCACATTGCCCAGCTTCCCATGGATAGCCTGGAGCTCTCCATCCAAGCCAGCAGATCATGCTGCCAGTCCCACGCCAGTGTCCCAAGCAGCTGGCCCCATCCTGCTGTGCAGAGTAGTCACCTCCACACACCACTTTGGGGTGATC
This sequence comes from Setophaga petechia, assembly GCA_024362935.1. Taxonomy (NCBI): domain Eukaryota; kingdom Metazoa; phylum Chordata; class Aves; order Passeriformes; family Parulidae; genus Setophaga; species Setophaga petechia. The sequence continues at coordinate 451,356 of JANCRA010000088.1, read as the reverse complement.
CCTACAGTGCCTTTGCCATAGCACATTTCCTGTCCATCCAAACCATTTCCCACCCTGCATCCCTCTTAACCTGCTAAAGCTTTGGTCAGGCTGACAAGTGCCAGGGGGTCCCTGGAGAGTCCCCAAGTGGCTCACACGGTGCCAGAGCTGGTGCCAGTCCTCTTGGGCCACGGTGCAGGTGCCAGTGCTGCTCACCGGGTTGGTGACGGTGCCACTCAATGGTCCAGTGGCCCCACGGCTCCTAAACCAGGCACTGTCCACCACGACCCCCACCCAGCCTGAGCTGCTGCCATCCATCCCTGCTCGCTCTGCCCCTCCTCCTCACCGTGTGAGGATCTCAGCTGGGCTGCAGCAGCCACGATGGGATGATGGTGTGACGGATGGCTCTGCTCAGGGGCTGAGGGTGCGGCACCCACCCGCACTTCCTGGACAGCTCCTTCACACCTGCTCCCACCTACATGCTGCCCTCTTCCTGGAAAACATCCCTGCCTCCTCCATGGCAGCCTGGGCTCCTGCTGGGAACCCCACAGCTGGGGGTTCTGTGCACTGCCCACCACCCAGCTTGTTCCTCCAGCCACCACAGAAGGAGATCCATGGTAAGATGCTCTGCTCCTGGACCACGTCACAGGTCCTGTTGTTGGAGCCGGCAGTGCCATGCAGTTTCCAAGGGCTATGCATGCAAGAGAGCTCCTGCAGGCACCCCTGACCCTTCCCAACCAGTCAGACTCTCTCAATCTCCCCAAGGCCAACCCTGTTCTCTCAAGAGCCCCATTTGAAAGTCAGTCCTCATCTAGGCAGTGCCAGTGAGGTCCCCTAAAGCACCCTGGGAGCTACCAAGTGTTCTGGATCATCCCCAAGGGCCATCTGGGTTCCCTGGAGCTCCCCTGAATAACCTGGACAAACCCCAGCCCCTCTCCCATGTAAGTAATTGCCAAACCTCAAGGCCCTTGCCACAGCCATGGCTTGAGGACAGGAAGCAGGATGTGCCAAACAGCCTCTGCAGAGTCCTGCCCAGCCCCACTGCACAACAGGGACACCTCCCCCAGCACACCAGCAGGACCTTGGCATCAGCAGACCCAGCCCCGGATGTGTGTCTCCAGCTCCACTACATCTCTTCCCCGAAAAACCAGTGAGACCAGCTCAGCATTTTTTGCTTTTATCTTGGTCAACAGTGATTCTCCACAATGCCGCGTCCTCAGTTTGCGCTCAATTTCTGCCAAAGAAAGACACAGGGCGGCCACGGTAAGACCCTCAGTGGGCAAGAACCGCCCCTGCGTGGGGGGTGGGGGGGGTGGCAGAGGAAGGGGCACTCACCTCGTTGATCCAGTCGATGTAGGCGGACACCCGGGTGAAGACTGTTGGCTTCTTTATCGTGTTGCAGCCCTCGCTGGAGATGAAGCTGGCGATGCCCTCGACCTCCCAAATCCCATCGTCGCGCTGGCAGTTCAGGGGACCTCCAGAATCGCCCTGTGCAGAGAGTCAGTGAGGGCCATCAGTCCTGGGCACCCTGCCAACACTCTCCTCATCCCTCCTGGCCATCCACCACCATGGCTCCATTCCCTTTCCTCCCAGTGCCCACGGTTCCACACCATTGGTGCACCCACCGCGTGCAGTGCCCACACTCACGTTGCATCCAGATTTGACGTCGCCGCCAGCGCACACCATGGTCTCGCGCACGAGGCTGCCCCACCAGTCCCACTTGGAGCAGGTCTCATAGTCCACCACAGGCAGCAGAGCCTGCTGCAGGGCATCAGCCAGGGGCCCGTTGGCTGCAATGAGAGCCAAAGCTTGTACCTCCCACCCTCTGCCAGCATCCCCTTTCTGGAGACCCTCCCAGGGACATCCCACTTACTCCTGATGCGTCCCCAGCCGGTGACATAGCAGGGGTAGTTGTTGGACAGGATCTTGCCAGCAGCCGGCAGGCAGGAGGCACGGATGGTGTCAGTCTCCTGCACCTCCTCTGCCAGCTTGACCAGGGCAATGTCGTTGCTACAAGGAGACACGAGCCATGGTCTCTGGCCATGAGAACAGGGTCCCTGGCCAAGCTAACAAGGCTCTGTGGCCACACCACCCATGACCCAGCCCTGATGTACCCCAAACCCTACAGGATGTAGTAGGAGTTCCAGTCCTCATGGATGATAATCTTGTCCACACCCACAGCCACAGAACCAGGCTCGTCATCCACTGACAGGTCCTGCTTGCCCAGCACCACACGATAGGTCATGGAAGAGCTGCCAGGGAGAGATGGAGTGTCAGTCCCCACGGATATCTTACCTGCATGGCACAGATGCCCCCCAGAACCCCAACACCCACCCGATCCACCTGAAGCAGTGGGCAGCTGTCATCACCCACTGGGGGGCAATGAGGGTCCCGCCACAAGTGTGGTACCAGGATCCCGAGCTCTTGTGCTGCAGTGAGATCTATGAGGGCAGAGGCACAGGGTCAGAGCAGGAATGTCCCCATCCCTGTCCCCATCCCTGCCCCGTGCCCCCTCACCTGCCATGGCCAGCTGTGGGCTACAGCGTCTTCACCGCCCACCACACGAGAGCCCAGCTGTGGTGGCACGGCCGGCTGACCGCATCCGTAGGCTGTGTGACACCCGGCAAAGGGACATCAGAGGCTGCCTGTGCCCGTGCCCAGGGCCAGGGCAGGCACCACGGTCCTGTCCTCCCTGCCCTGACCCTTCATCATCCCCTGCACCTACCGTAGCCCAGCAGCACGATGAGACACACGGCTCCCAGCATGGTTGTGCAGAGCAAAGTTGCCGTGATGGGGCCACTCACCCCTCTTATAGTGTCTGGACTGCTGGGGACCTTGGAGTGTCCCTGCTGGCTGCTGACACATGGGGTCTGTCCCATGCTGTGGGCACAGGGGCTCCTCAGCCCCATTGCCCGCTCTTATCGCACTCACGGTCCTGCCTGGGAATGGCCACATCTGCCCCTCATGTGCTGGCACCATGCCCGGGACATGGTGGGGACACGTGGCCCTGCTCTGGGAAGGGGCAGGGTCGCTGCTGGGGCACTGGGTCACTCCCTCCTGGGGCAGGCCCCCACACATGATGCTGTCAGAGAGGGGCTGGGCGGCTCTGCTGCCCCCCAGCCCTGAGCAGTGACTTCCCCAGGGCACTCTCTGCCCCCAGCCCCTTGGCCCCATGGATAATTTGTTCCCTTTCCTGAAATGCTCATCACTGGGTATTTCTGAGTTCCCATCGCTGTTTGTTCACCTTGTGTGCCCATCCCTGACATGTCTAGGTGCTTGTTCCTGGCTGTGCTGCTACCTTGGCTCACGCGGCATCATCGTGGGTGCTGGTGGTACATTCTGTTCTTAGGAAAGCCTGGGGGTGAGTGGCTGTGCCATGTGTGACTGCCAATTGCATGAGTGAGGATTTGGATGGCTTTTTGCTTTGCTTTATGTTTTCATTTTAGATTGTTGTGTTTTTGGTTTGAAGCCAACTGTAGAAGTTTATTTTTGGGGGTTCTTTTTGTATCTTTGTATTTTTGGCTGATGGTGGGTCCCCCAGGGCAATGGTGGGGGCCAATGTCCACAAGTGGCTGGAGAAGAGCCCCTGGACATGTGTGGCTACTTCTGCCAGAGGGAGCCATGTTGTGGTGTGATTTCATGGTTTACCTCAGAACCCTGAGTCCTTCCCTGAAGATTCCCTCCTAGATGTTTCAATCACCCTCCCTTTCCCCACCCTGATCCCTCCCAGCACTGTCTGTCAGTCCTGGAATTCCAGAACAGCATTGAGTGATTGGGCAGATTCAAAGCATGCCCTCTACCCCTGGGGGGGCATTGGGCCATCCAGGTGTCCTTTGTCCCTTGAGACCTCCCCACTCGTGCCTGGTTGGTGGCTTCTTATCCCTTCCCTCCTCCCCTCCCCCGGGTAAAAGAGTGAGCAAGCACATGGTCTGGTTGTTCTGTTGGAGCAGTTGCTGGATTCAGAGGCTTATGGGGCAGAATAAAAGCTCTGTATTGAAACCCTCCATCAGAAATTACTCCTTTCCTTCATCATCGCCTTAAAGCTTCTCTGGCAGAGGGAAACCTGAGGAGTGGCCCCTCCAAGGGAGGAGGCTCCATCCCGCCACCACTGGAGCTCCTGCATGCCTGGACTTGTCTCCACGTGCCCAGCTGCAACATCCAGCTGGCCAAAAGTGTCTCTGGGGTGAAACATTACAATTGCTGCTATTTGGTTCAGCCGCAGGGGCCAGACAAGCTAGGGCACGTCCCGTCTGCAATATTGGTAATACCATTATTTTGGCGTCCATACGTGCGGTTGCTCTAATCCTGCAGCGCCGAAGGGACACTCCGGAGCTCTCGGAGGATCACAAGACCACGGAGAGACTGTAAAGCAGCTTGGCGTCCACTGGCAGAGCTTTGACTGACATAGCTTTCCAGCAGAGACTTTGGGATTTAATCCATAGAAGACTCGGGGACATTCTGTGCCTCTGGGAAGCACAGGTCCTTTTTGGTCAGCAGACCTTCCAAGAGGGAAAATGGGGTAGATCCCCCTGCCCTGAGAAGTCCTATTCAGGTGAAGACCCCGCCAGACCACGGCACCGACCGCACCGAGTGGGTGATTATCCCCGCTCCATACGGGGGTGGTGAAATAAACACAGGCTGGAGATCTTTCTCCTTTTTAATGCCATTATTAAATGTGATCAGCTCAGGTGAGGAGAACCGATGCATCCACGCTCATGCCACGCTGCTCGCAGGAGTGACTCAGAGAAAGAGCGCAGCTTTGTCCAGGGGTCTGTGGGCAGAGGTAGGGATAGCGCCCTCACGACAGCATCAGGAAATTCCCTCACTTTTCAGGTCAACATTCGAGATTTTCTGTCTAGCCGACATCTTACTTTAGGGTGAGGGGTAAAAGGGTCTTGGTGGCTACTAGATTCTGTTCTTCAAGTCTAGACATTGCTTTGATTCATCAATTTTGTGTTGGATCGTTGTTTTAGGGGTTTTTGGCTAGGTTTGGTGAGGGGTCCCTCCTGTTGCATGCTGGATCCAATGACATTTGCATGCTGACTCCGCCGTTTTTAGAACCTGCGCGGCCGCAACAGCGGCACGGTGCCGGCTCGGAGGGAGCGGGGGGCTCTGCCTGCCCCTCCACTTTGCAGCAGCGTGGCGCAGGCGGGCTCTGCCCCCCCTTTGCACAGCGAGTTTTGGCTTTTGGGTTTTCCTGTGGTGCAAGCAGTCTCTGCCCATCCCGTGGTGCGGCGAGTTCTGATTCTGTGCTGCTGCCGGTGGCAGTTTTAAAAGTCGGAGAGGCTGCTGCACTGTGCAGGGCTAAAATCTGAGTGTTTTTGCCTCTTAACCACAGTTTTTGGAAATCGGGAGCGGATTCAGGTTTGGTTTTGGTTGGTGTGAGGTTGTGCTGTGCCTTTTACACCTAAAATGGGGTCTAAGCTAAGCACGGCACAGAAAGGAGTATATTAGCAGATTATAGGAATTTTAGTTAGTGGAAATGTATCGTTTTCTAAAGGAAAATTGAAACAGTTTATACGCTGGACTTTTCTACACTTCCCACAAGTTTCTCCTGAACAAGTCCACGATACCCACTTTTGGGCCACAATAGGACATGAATTGATTGCTTTGGCAAAGTCTGGGGACACGTCTTCAGCTAAATTTGTGTTTTGGAGTTTACAAGTTCGATCAGTTTCACTCAAGCAGTAGGTAGTGAAGAAAAAGCCAAAAAACAAGGAATGCTCTTCCTATTTTTCCTCACCCCAGCTCTGAACCCTCTATCCCAAAACTCGGTAGTTTAAGGAGAGCAGACTCTGCTCACGCCCAGGGAAGCTGGCTCCCTGAGCATCTTTAGGTGCCCGAATCCCGTGTGGAATTCTCCCCTATCCCCTGTGTCTCCAGCTCAGAAACCACGAGCTTGTGTTAGTTTTCCGGAGAGCAGTGACCACCAAAATAGCTCCCAGTCCCCAGAGAGCCGAGAAAATGGAGGAAGCCACCATGCACTACCTGATCTCCTTCTTCCTATGATTCCACTCAGCATCCCAAAAATCCTTCCTTACCCCTCACGATCCCGCCCCTGCCCCGATCCTCGTGATACCTTCCCTCCCCCCACTTTGCCTGCCACTCCGTCAGCTCCACCCCTCTACCCGTCCCAGAGGCGTGTGGCAACATGTTGTCACCAGGAGCCCCCGCCCCCTGCTGACCCCTTGTCCCCGCCCTTTGTTCCCAGGGTGTCCCCGCCCCCTCCCCAGGTTCCCACGGTGGGGGCATGCCCACTGGTTGTCCCTGTAGCCCCACCTACGATCCCAGTGCTTCAATTCAAAAGATAAGGACCCGGGAACTGCAGACCCAGTACAGGGTCCCAGTTTCTCATTAACTGCTGTTACATATTAGCATGCAGGGCAAGGGGGAGGAGCCAGAACTGCTAATTGGAAAGGTTTTGGACAACAAATAATAAAAGTAGTCTGCAAAGCACACAAAGAATATGGTCCACAGAGCCCATACTTCCGTGGCCTTTTAAATGCCGAACTGGGTAGGACTGTAATAGTCCCAGACGATTTAAAAGAGCTTTTTTTCGTGCCTCATGACATCTACAGAATTCAAACTATGGGAATTGGCATGGAAACAAGTGCTGAAAGAGGTTCTCCCAGACTTGCATGCTGATTCAAACACAGCAAAGAATGCCAATGGCCTGCCAATTACCATTGAGCATCTCTCCGGTGAGGGCCAATGGTCTTTGGCCCTAATCAAAGCTGCAGTAATCCTTGTGGAAGCCCTTGAGAGAGTCAAAGACGTAGCTGAAAAAGACTTCTTTTCCCTTCAACCTGATGGCTCTCTCTCGCCATATAGTAAGATCAAACAGCTTCCATCAGAGCCTTTTTGAAATTTGTGGAAAGTTTAACTAGAGCTTTTGAAATCCAAGTTAAGAAAGACAATGCAAGGGAAGAGGTTTTAGAGGAAATGGCATTTACAAATAAAAATTAACAGTGTCAAACTGCAATTTTAAGATTACCTTTAGAAATACTCCTCCGCCCCCCAAACACTAAAAGATATGCTTTTAGTTTGCAACAGGAAAGTGCCTCTGATGAGTGAGGCTCAGGACGCCAGACCAAAGCTGCTGCCAAGACCACCACAGTGATTCGCTGTTGCCAACCCAGCACCATTCCATCAGCACAGTGGCACGCTGGGCAGCAGCGAAGACCAGTGTAGTATATGGTAGTGATAATTCATGCTATTAATGTATAAAATATTGTAAAATCCAAACCATATATTTTGACTATCCTGGCCGGCAGCAGCTGTCTTATTCAGATACAACTAGCTCCCAGACGCATGTTAAGATAAACATTGACGCTTTAACGTAAGAATAGAAGCTTCCAGGACGATAATCGCTGGTTTCCTGACTTGTTGGGACCACCCGAAAGTGATTATCGCCCTGCTGATTGCATCTGTCGAGATAACCAGCGGTGCCATCCTGATACATGTGGATACATGGCTTTTCCAGAGTCCATTGACAACATTGAGACACCTGGATGGGGCTTTTGTCCACCTCTGCACATGGAAAGCAACAGCAATGCATGTGAAGAGACACAAAGAAAATTCAGTCATCTTTGCCTCGGGCAGAATAAACTGTATAAAACCTCGCTGCACGAAGCTGCGAGCATGAACTGGGGGGACTCTGACACTCAGGAGGTCAGATCTGAGTTCACCTGGCGCTGATCCCGGGATCGACGCTGTCTCTTTGGCTGTGGTAGTTTAGAAGACTGAACTTCAATCTCGCAAACAAATTAATAAATCTTTGCTAAATTTTCTTATAAGTTTGGCTCAGAATTTGATCATTTATGACAATCTGATTACCCCGACGTGATTTGATATTGGGGTTTGGGACCCCTTTCCTGTCCGGAAGGTGCCCCGCTGATTTCAGTGGTCTGAGCAGGATTGGAGTCTGCAAGACCAATCAAAATCACAAGAAGTGAAACCTGAGCCACAGCCAATGAGGGATAAAGTGGGCCCGATTCATGGAAAACTCGGAACGATCCAAGGGATCTCCGAGCCTGAGGGTTTTTTCCAATCGGAAAAATTGACATGCACGAAGAAATCCATGCAGGAAAAGGAACTGTGAGTATTGCGTGGTTGAGTGAGGTGTGACCGAACGCGTGTGTGAGATGTGACTCTGTCATGAAGCGAGTGTGGACCCCAAGATCACAGTTCCACCATCCCGTGAGAGACATGGTCGGTCAAGGGGGAAGCGGAATGCTTTTTGCTTAAAACATGCGGGACCCGAGGCTCAGAGTGAGTTCAGGGTGAAAATCGGTCACGGTTGGGTCAGAAGGGGGAAGAGATGATCCTAGAAAATTCTAGGAGCCCGTCTGCCTTCTGATCCGGGGAAAACAGGTAAGAAAACTGGAGATCTGTCAAGAAGTCAGCAGAACGGTTCTCTGCTTGACTGAGTGAACTGGTGGCTTTTCGCAAGCCCAAGAAATCGACATCGGACAAAGAATCGGGACTTGTGACAAATGTCCCGACCGGAGGAGACAAGGTAAGAAAAATCACAGGAATCTTTGGGAAAATGGGGTTGGGAAAGAGCAAATTTCAGAGAAAATCCCAGGAAAAAACCTGCCCAGGGTCCCAGGAAAGTTCTGTCAGAAATCCCAAGAGATAGTCTGTTGGGATGGATGGTAGAACATTGGGACGAAAGTCCGAGGAGAGCGGGCAGATCCAAGGAGAAAATGGTCCATTTTTGTATGGAAAAATGGGGAGGGAAGGAGATCGGAAATACATGGTCTGTCTGGTGTTCAGCACTTTTGAGGCTTGGACTTGCAAGTCCTTGTACAATCACGTGTTTGATTGTCGCCGGCAGGATTTTGTGGAAATTGAGTATGCTGCGATGTGGAGGTACGCTTGTACGAGTTTATACCTGATACGAGCCCTCCAACATGTGGCAAACAGGGGAAAGGAATGGGAGCCTTTGGAAAATCTTCCACCACCTTACCTTGTCCCTCCACCACAACCCGGACCAGCTCATGCACCGCTGGTGCCTGCGATGTCTCTCGAGGCAGCAATCCCGCTGGGTCAGGTCTCGGCGCCGTCGCTCCCACCAGAGCAGGCTGCACCACCTTCCCTTCCATATGAACAAGCGGCGCCAGGGATTCCACTCATATGTGAGCAACCCCTGCTGCAGACCCTTCCCAAAACCGAGGAAAACCAGGTAACCATCCCCAGAGACATCTCTCCCACGGCTCATTGGACAAGGCGGCGAACAAGGAGGGCAACCACGGGAGACAGTGGAGATGAGGAAGAGAAGCCTGCCATCTTCCCCTTACAAGAAGGGCCAACAGCTCCGGGAGTGATTGGCTTTGTACATGCGCCGATCAACATGAACGATGTAAGGGCATTCAAGAAAGAGATGAGGAAATTGATGGACGATCCTTTGGGGGTGGCAGAAAGATGAATTTCTAGGTACCTGCATATACACCTATGAGGATCTCCAAGCAATCCTAAGATCGCTGTTTAACAATGAGGAAAGAGACGTGATCAGGCAAGCCACGATCAAAGATTGGGAAAAGAGGAACCCTAACGGGGGGAGCGGGGAGGAGAGATGGCCAAGCCAGAAGCCGTCTTGGGAGGCCCAGACGGAGGAGGGGAGGCAGAAAATAATAAATCTGAGAAATATGATAATTCAGGGTATCAGGGAGGCGGTACCTAATGGACAGAACATGAGCAAGGTACTCTGAGAGTGCCAAGGGAAAGAGGAGACCCCCACGGAATGGCTGGAGAGACTCTGTAAGTGTCTGAGAATGTATTTGGGGATGGATCCTGGTTCTCCGGTGGGGATGGTTTTGCTAAAAACTCAGTTTGTGGCAAAATCTTGGGAGGACATTTGGGAGAAGTTGGAAAAGATAGATGGGTGGCAGGAACAGGGATTGCAGGAGCTGCTTTGGGAAGCCCAGAAAGTCTACATGAGGCGGGATGAGGAGTAACAAAATATCCAAGCTAAGGTATTGGTGGCTGCTGTAAGGGAAGCACAAAAGCAAGAGCAAGGCAAAGATGTGGCAAAAAAGGCGCCGGCAAAGAAACAGGATTCTTCACAGGGAAAAGGACTGAATGATCAAAGGCAATATTTTTAGTGCTATTACTGCAAACAGAAGGGACACATCCAAAGGAATTGTCCCAACAAAGCCAAGGACCAGGCAATGTTTCAGGAAGATTAGGGGTGTCAGGGGCTTTTCAGTTTGGCGTCTGGAACACCAAGGGAGCCCTTGATAAAATTAAAAGTGGGACCCCACAGGGAGATGTGGTTTATTGTAGACCTGGGGGCGGAAGGAACAGCGGTGCAACAGTTGCCGAAGGGGTGCTCTCTGAGCGAGGATTCCATGATGGTAATTGGGGCAAAGGGGGAACCTTTCGAGGTTCCAATCATAAAAGATGTAGAAATAGAAACGGAAAATAAAAAGCGCAAAGGAAATATATTACTGATATGGGATGCTGATTTCAGTTTGCTGGGGCGGGACATGAGGGTTGCTCTAGAGATTGGGTTGGCAGTGGAAAAATCCTGGCTCAAGGTGAGGATGTACAAGCTCACCATCCAAAACAAAGAGAAAATAGACCCGAGGGTGTGGTATGTTCAAGGGAAGGCTGGGAGGCTGGACATAGAGCCGATTCGTGTCAAAATTGAGAGACCAGAGGATCCTATGCAGGTCAAACAATATCCCATCTCCATGGAAGGGAAGAAGGAATTGAAGCCGGTGATTGACGAGTTGATAAAGAAAGGAACATTGGAGCCGTTCATGTCTCGGCACAACACACCAATTCTGGCTGTGCGAAAACCAGATGGCAGCTTTAGGCTGGTGCAGGATTTAAGGGCTGTGAATCAGAGAACAAAGACTTTGTTCCCCATGGTCTCGAATCCTTACAATTTGTTAAATAACATTTCTCCCAAGGACACGTGGTACAGTGTGATTGACTTGAAGGATGCTTTCTGGACTTGTCCTCTAGCTGAGGACAGCAGAGATTACTTTGCATTTCAATGGGAAGATCCGGAGACGAACAGAAAGCAGTAGCTTAGGTGGACTTCGTTGCCTCCGGGCTTCGCAGACTCTCCGAATTTATTTGGGCAGGCACTTGAGCAGGTTTTAAGTCATTTTGTACCAACAGAAGGGACAAAATTGCTACAATATGTAGACGATTTGTTGGTTGCAGGTCCAAGGGAGGAGGTTGTAAGGACAAGCACAATCGAGCTTTTGAACTGTCCTGGGTTAGCTGTATGATGCTTTTATCCCCAATCGTCTTGTTCTGTTCATGCTGAATAGTAAGTTTTGCACCTTTAAGACTTATTGCAGAGAGAGAAGGAAGAAGAGGCAGAGTGGCAGCAGGAAGTGGCGGGAGCGGAGGATGACCGGGATAGCGTGACTCGGGCACGGCCTGAACTTGAGAACCTGGGAGCATCGTCCCCCATCAGGCAGACACTGCTCTCCTCCCCCACATTCCTCCTCCTGGACTGTCATTGTCTGCAGATAGACAGCAGACAGAGCACTTCTTTTGCTTTTTAATTAGTATTAGCTAGCTGAGGCAAAGAAGTTCCCTGGACTGTGGTTTATTTGTTTTTTTTGGTTTTTTTTTTCCGTTTCTTTGGACCTCATGAAAACTGCTCTGGACTGAACACCCAGGGGAGCACTGGCAGCTCACATTTCTGGCCTGTGACAATTCCAGCACCAGAGAGACTGATCAGAGACTGAGTGAGCTGCAACCCGGAGATGGAGTTTTCTCAGTTTTGTCATCTCTTTTAGAGTGGCACGAGGTCTCATTGTTTGATATTGTTTTAGTTCATTGTTTATTAAACATGTTTTTTCAACCTTTTTCCAAGGAAGTATTTTTTTCTTTCCTCCCGGACCAGTTAAAAAGAGAGAGAGTCCGATTAGATCGGTTTTTCCCACCAGAGCTCCTTTGAGAGATTCTTCCCCAAATTTACTCTAAATCTAGACTAATACATGAACTTTCTGGGGAAAAAGGGGCTGAAAGTGTCAAAGTCGAAGCTGTAATTCACAGAGCCCCAGGTCAGGTACTTGGGACATTGGTTAACCAAGGGCAAAAAGAAGTTGGATCCAGACAGCGTGGCAGGGATTATTGCCTTACCACCCCCACAAGCAGAGAGGGAGGTCAGACAGCTTTTGGGGTTGTTGGGATATTGCTGGCAGTGGATTGAAGGGTCCAGTGAAAAGGTGAAGTTTCTGTATGAGAAACTCACCACGGACCGGATCAAATGGACAAAGGGGGACCAAGAGGAATTCAGGGGAGTCAAGGAAGCACTCACAGCAGCACAGTGCTGAGTCTCCCTGGTGTTAGGAAACCCTTTCAGTTGTTTGTGGATGTGAGCAGTCACACTGCACATGGGGTGTTGACGCAGGACAGGGCAGGTGTCAGGAAACCGGTGGGTTACTTGTCCCGGCATTTGGACCCGGTCAGAAGAGGCTGGCCCACCTGCTTGCAGGTGATTTTTGCTGTAGCATTGCTGGTGGAGGAAGCCAAAGAAGGTAACCTTTGGCACACCGTTGGTAGTATTTGCACCGCACAACGTACGAGGCATACTGCAGCAGAAGGCAGACAAATGGCTCACTGATGCAAGGTTGTTAAAGTATGAGGCCATTTTGATTCACTCGCAGGACTTGGAATTGAGAACAATGACCGTGCGGAACCTTGCGGAGTTTTTGTTTGGGGAAGCTTCAGAGGAACTGATTCACAATTGCGTGGAGCTGGTGGAATTGCAAACAAAAATCGGGGAGGATTTAGAAGAGGAAAAATTGGATGAGGGAGAAAAATGGTTTGTGGATGGATCAAGCGGAGTAGTTGAGGGAAGAAGGAAAACAGGATACGCAGTCGTGGATGGAAAGACAGGAAAGGTGATTGAAGCAGGTCCCCTGAGTGTGAGTTGGTCGGCACAGGCATGCAAACTGTACACAGTTCTGAGAGCTTTGAAGGGACTGAAAGGGAAAAAGGGAACAATTTTTAGAGATTCTAGCTATGTCTTTGGGGTAGTTCACACATTTGGGGAAATTTGGGAGGAAAGGGGGCTGATCAACACGAGGGGAAAGTGACTGATGCATGCAGAATTAATTTGGCAAATCTTAGAAGCTCTAAGGGGGCCGAAGGAAATTGCAGTGGTCCATGTGAAGGGACAGCAGGCAGGAATTCAATTCCGGACCAGGGGAAACAATTTGGTGGACCAGGAAGCCAAAACCGCGACATTGATGACGGTGAGATCGAAGGGACTGAGGTCCCCGATGATCCTCCTCAGCCCTCCCAAAAGGAGATCGAATGTTACAAGAAGATTGGAGGTGAATTAAAGAAGGTAAGTGGAGATTACCTGACAGGAGAGAACTAGTTTCTAAAGGATTTACCTCATGGATTTTGTGGAAGTTGCACCAGCAAACACATTGAGGGGCACAGGCCCTGGCAGAACAATTTCTGAAATTTTTTCGGGTGCAAAGGAATTTATAAATTGGCCAAACAAGAGGTACAAGTGTGCCTGATTTGTCAGAGAGTGAACAAATCGAGGGCAAACCAGTCTGCCCTGGGGAGCCGACCATTTGAAAGAATTCAAGTTGATTTCACAGAGTTGCTGAAAGTGGGGAGATTCAAATTTGTGCTTGTGATCGTAGACAAATTAACTCATCGGGTGGAGGCTTTTCCCAGCCCACGGGCAACGGCTCAGATGGTGTCCAGAAAATTGTTGGAAGAAATTGTACCCCGATATTGGGTGGTGAATTACATTGATTCAGATCAAGGGACACATTTCACATCAAAGATTATTAAGCAGATGGCTGATGCACTAGGCATTCAGTGGGAATACCACACTCCGTGGCATCCCCAGAGTTCAGGACAAGTGGAAAGGATGAATCAGACCTTGAAGGCGCAGTTATCTAAATTGATTTTAGAAACTTGGATGTCCTGGTTGAAAAGCCTGTCTTTAGCATTGTTTAATATCCTAACGATGGCTCATTCAGAGACAGGGCTCTCACCATTTGAAATGTTATATGGGATGCCGTATAGACGTGGAATGCCAGTGGGACACCCCAGGTTTGAGGACTGTCAGATTCAACCGTATCTGGTTGCAATCAACAAAAATTTCCAGGAACTCAGAAAACAAGGGATTGTGGCTCAGAGTGCTCCTCTGGGATTCGCTATCCACAAAATCCAACTGGGTGACAGAGTGCTTGTGAAAGTGTGGAAGGAGGTGCCCCTCTCTCCTCACTGGAAAGGTCCCTTTCTTGTGCTCCTGACAACACATACGACATTTTCTTATAAGTTTGGCTCAGAATTTGATCATTTATAACACCAGTAATGGTTGACCCCACAAAGCCATGCCCGCTTTGTAAGAACCTTGGCCACTGGGTTGACCAGTGTCCCCTGAAAAATCAATTTGATGAATTCAAAAATATCAGGAGAGGAGAACTACAAGTGCTCCCAGGGGGTCAACAACAACAAAAAACTAAATGGCGAGTGCCAGCCTGCCAGGCACGCAGGCACAAAAAGAGCAGGCCAAGGGAATGAGGGAAACAAAAAGGACAGAGTGCGCAGTAGCATCCCTATTTCTCTAAGTGAAGCAGATGCTTCAAGGATGACTTCTGCTGGTCCACCACCAGACATGACACCAAATAATCTTTGCTTTGACTTGGGTGAACCTATTCTAACCAAACTTCTATCAATGAGCCTTTCAGGTTACAACTGACAGAACCACTTCACCTGAAAGACACTGACTGGTATTTTGTCTCCGTCAACCCACAACAGCAGAGTTCTTGGCACCAAATTCACTGTAAATACATTGTCATTGGGACACAAAACACACACCGCAAGAGATCAAAATTGCTCCAGGAATGATATCATCAGATCCTGAGCGATTTGTTCTCAGATTGCACTGTTTCCACCCACCCCTGTTTCTTCCCAAAGGACAAATCATAGCACATGCTATCCTGGTGCTGAGTCTACCTAAAAGCACTGAAAAACAAAGGCCTACAGTCTCCCAGGTCCAAGCTATTGGGAAGGACAAACCCAAAATCTGGTGTTATATCAGAGGGAGTGGGGAGTCAAAATGCATTGAGATGCCCACAGACATGGGCTTGGACTGCACAGTAATCCCAGCACAGGGCTGGCTAGCACATTGGCTTTGCAAAATGTGGCTGGTCACGTTCGAGATATAGGGAGCATGCAATTGGTGAGACAATCTAAGAGCATCATCCAAATCGAGGGGCTAAATGGACAATTGGCAAAGCTACGTCCATTTGTGCTAGATTATCAAGAATCCTTCCTGGGGAGAGACCTAATGGCCCGATGAGGAGTCACAATTGACATTCCAGGCTCTGCACAGGATTTTTGGGCAGCGGTCACTGAAAAGCACTCTACCCAAAAACTGAATTGGAAGACAGACACAACAGTTTGGGTAGAACAGTGGTTGCTCAGTAAACAAAAATGGAAGGCGCTGGAGGAGCTAGGGAAAGATCAGCTGAAAAAAGGTCACATCGTGGAGACCACATCTCCGTGGAACTCTCCAGTATTTGTCATCCAGAAGGTTGACAAAAAGAGATGGCAGCTCCTCCACGACCTCCTACAAATTAATAATGTAATTGAAGATATGGGCTCTGTCCAACCTGGTATGCCATCCCCAGCAATGCTCCTCAAAAATTGGAATTTAGCTGTCATTGATAGAAAAGATTGTTTTTTCCAAATTTCCCTACACCCTGACGATGCACCGTGTTTCTCATTCTCGGTCCCCACTATCAACAGGGAAGCCCTGATGAAAAGGTACCATTGGAAAGTTCTTCCTCAAGGACTAAACGCCTCGCCATCGATTGGGCAATTAATTGTATGTCTCTTCCTTACTCTACCTGGTACATGCAGCCGCAGAAAAGGCCATCATCTGTCATTATATAGATGTTGTGTTGTGTTTGTGTTGGATTGTTCTGTTTCCCCCCATTTTGTAATGGTTCTGCCCCAACTCCTCCTCCCCTCCCAGTTGCTGCCTGTCACCTCGGTTGTTATAGCTACCATTGTATCCTTTTACACTCCATCCCCGTTTCCCTAGTAACCAAATGCATACTTTCCTCCACCCCTCCCCAGTGCCCTGCCAGTCACTCCCTGCCACCACCTTTTGCACTGGAAAGTTCTGTCTAGGGCTCAGAGTGATTGGCCCAGGGGCTGGGGTCCCTCCCTCCAGTTATTTTCATTGGTCCTATCTAATGTCAATTCCATGTACCCCACTCCCCCCTGGGTTTCTATTTGCTCCCGACCTGGTTCCACCCCTACCTCCCTCACCCTTTATAACCTTGTGTAACTCCGCCCTCTTCGTCTTCTGCTGCTGGTTTCCCTGGGACTTACTAAAGCCTGGATTCACAGCAGTTTGGAGTCCGCCCTCTTATTCTGTTCGTTGCAGCTCTTAGTCAGCCTCGTCCTGCACCTGGCAACGTCGCCAGCTATAATGCTGGGCGATTGCCTGAGGTGCTGACCCAAAGCTCCTGTTATCGGTTTAAGTGCCCCCGTGCTGCAAGCGGTTGCTGGCTGTCTAGCCGGGACGTCCTCTTAGCCTGACCGCTGCAATATCCTTGTGTATGCCCCCAGTGATGATTTACTCACTCATGCACTTGACCTAACTTGATTGATGAATTGATTGTTGCAGGGTTCCAGCTCCAGGAAAAGAAAATTCAAAAGATGCCACCTTGAAAGTATTTGTAAGGGCTTTAGAAATTGGAAAAAGGATCATTGTTCCTCAAAAATTAGAAACCAAAATGAGGATTGAGACCATTGCGGATGTCCACAAGTTGTGTGGGTCTTTAAATTGGGTAAGGCCCTGGCTAGATCTGACCAACAAAGACCTTGACCCTCTTTTTGATTTATTGAAAGAGGGAGAGGACTCGAGTTCTCCTAGGGCTATTATCCCAGAGGCACAGAAAGCTCTAGAAAAGGTTCAGAAAGCAATCATCACAAAACAGGTCAACTGATGTCGGCCTGACCATGTGGAAGAATGGCTGGATGAACAGGGCCACGGGTCCCTGGAAACGCAGTACAAGCAAACCCCATGTTAGCTTGACATAACTAGGCCGCACACCATGATAAGGATATTGCAAAGTGTGCTGCATCATGCTGACAAGGTCGAAAAGGCAAGGACAGCAGCAAAAATAAAGAAGGAAAGAGGTTTTGCAATATAAAAATAGAGAAGTAAAAGTGACGAGAATGAGAAAGAACCCTGTGTTAGAAACCCAAAGCAGGAGGAGTATGTAAATGTAACCTTTTGCTTTAAACCAATGAACTAACGACGAGTATGCATAATTACTGGAAACATATAAAAGTACTGTTGTACTCAAAATAAACTGAATAAACTGAAGCTTGCTTTACCAATCATATTGGTTGATTGCTTGTCTTCCCTCTCCGTTGTCATGACCAGCCATTCAAATTTATCATCTCAGGTAAGTTGCCACACCTCTGTGGAATCATTTTCCAGTGGGAGCAGAAACAAACACCTAAGGCAAAAGAAACACCTAAAAAGGGCCAGAACCATAGGGACCCTCTCTAGATCATAGAGTGGGTTTTCCTCAGTCACCAAAGGCCCAAAAGAATGAGAAAGCCCCAAGAGCTGGTAGCAGAACTGATCCGGAAAGCGAGGACCCGGATTGGGAGCTAGCAGGATGTGACATTGAGTGCATTCATATACCAATTGGGTTAAAATCAGGCCAAATTACTAAGAAAAACTTGGAACATCTGCTTTAGGAAAATGAGGCATTGCAGTTTGCTCTGGATTCCTACTCAGGACAAATTTCTGTCCATCGGCCTGCGCACAAAAATTTCGAACAAAAAGTTCAATTCACCCTGAAACTGGGAAGTGTTTAAAGTAGAAGACCTTTAAACAAGGCTCTGACCGTCTTTAAAGACGTGTCTGGGAGATCCCACAAATCCATTATGACTTGGAAGGATCCTCAAACTCAGCAGTGGGAGACGAACATTGCTGAGGTGGAAGGTTCACCTCAGGTTGCTGAATTGGCTGCAGATGTTAGGGCTTTTGAAAGGTTCTCAGAACCATTCAGTCTGATTACAGACTCTGCCCACGTGGCAGGAGTAGCATCCAGGGCAGATCAAGCAATACTGCGAGAAGTGTCTAACATTGCACTTTTCGCATTGCTCTCAAAACTTGTAAAGTTGGTCTCCCACCAAGAGGAACCATTTTATGTGATGCATGTCAGGTCACACACTGACCTGCCAGGTTTTATGGCTGAAGGCAACAGAAGGGCAGGTGCTCTTGCTATGCCTGCAGAGATGGCCTCTCTCTCAAATGTTTTTGAACAGGCAGAGATCAGCCACCAGCTTTCCCACCAAAATGCACCTGGCCTAGTTTGTCAGTTTCACATCACCAGAGAACAGGCCAGAGCGATTGTGGCCACATGCCCAAATTGCCAACAACATGCACTCCCTACGAAGAGTGCGGGAGCAAACCCGAGGGCGTTGAACAGTTGTGAACTGTGGCAAACAGGTGTTGTCGCAGACATTCTTTGTGAAAAATCCTTTCTTGGGATTTTCCCTGCTGGAGCTGAGAGGTTTCAGCAGCAAATGTAAACAATGGTTATCTACTGCTGTGGAATGCAACAGGTCCACCCGTGGTTGGTCCCCTGTAGATGTTTGCATCTACTGACCACTCATGATGGAGCTGCTCTCGCTCTCTGCTGAGACACAGACCTTTGTTATTCATTCTTTCTATCTCCTTCTTAGCTTAGTCAGCTTCAGAAGAAGCTCCTTTCCTTTCTATCTCTATGTAGTGTAGTTATAATGTTATATATATATATCATAATATAATAAATCAAGCCTTCTGATAATGGAATCAAGATCTTGTCTATTCCATCCTCTAACAAACCCCTGTGACCACCGACAACAAGGTGTAACACACATACAATGATTTGGATGGCAGAAATATGTTCACGTTAGTGTAGATACCTTTTCTGGAGTGGTCTATGCCTCTGCCCACATGGGAGAATCATCCTCTGATGCCATAAAGCACCTCCTACAGGCTTTTTCTTTCATGGGCATGCCCAAGGAATTGAAAACTGGTAACGGGCCCACTTACGAATCCAAGGAATTCAGGAGTTTCCTGCAGCAATGGGAAGTAGAGCACAAAACTGGCATCCCCTACTCCACTACAGGTCAAGCCATAGTAGAAAGGACTCACTGTGATATCAAAAGAGTCCTGGACCTGCAACATCAGGTCCTGAAAGTGGAACCTCCCCATATCTGGCTTTCCAGAGCACTGTTCGCAATCCATTTTCTGAACTCTTCTTTTGAGAACCTGAATTCGCCCATTGTACTCCACTTTGGGGGGAGCAGTCAGATGTCAGTGAAAGAAAGGCCTCCAGTCTTAGTAAAGGACCCTGAGACTTGGAAGACAGTTACAAATTAGTTATGTGGGGACATGGATATGCCTGTGTACCCACCCCCTCTGGTTTAAAGTGGGTTCCATCCAAATGGGTAAGGCCCAATGTCCCCAAGGTCTCAGGAAAGTCTACAGAAGCACCGTAGGTTACTAATGCTGCCTGGAGAAGGAAACCCCGCATGTGTTCCCTGGAAGAAATTGCATGTAAACCTCCTATCTGAAATAGTGTGTAATATATTTCTCTCTTAAGTTTCCTTTTACTGGTTTAGATCCTGCTGTTCATGTGCAGTCTTGAGACACCCATAAGAGCGAGCCTGCTCCTCGTCCTACTCGTGATCATTCCACCAGCAATCTCCTGGATAGTCCCTCAGGCCAAAGAAAACGTATTGACCACCTTAGCCAAAAAACCTACCACAGGATCGCATCTGTCTCTCCATAGCAAAAGCCTCTGACCCCCTGTCAGCTTGCCTCCTGGGAGTTCCTTTTAAATCTGCAGAGATCCCAAATGAAATATGGAATGTTTTAAATGAAGTTAACTCACTTGCACCTCCTCCTGGCCGCTATCCTGCTGACAATCTTTACTGTTTTGGCAGGAGCAGGCAAGACAGTTACCGGTGCCAAAAAGGGAGCCACAAGAATTCCATCTCTTGGGCTCCATGAATGTATCTTTCTGCATTCACTTTAAATTTAATCCCCGGTTACCATATTATGAAGTTGAACTGAACACCTATCCTCACCCTAGCAACTCACACTACACAGACAAAACTGGTGTAAAAATTCAGTCCTAGTCATGTGTTGTCAGTGGTCACAGGGGCTTGTTAGAGGATGGAAGAGACAGGATCTTGATTCCATGATCAGAAGGCTTGATTTATTATATTATGATATATATACGGCATTATAACTATACTACATAGAGATAGAAAGGAAAGAGGCTTCTTCAGAAGCTGGCTATGCTAAGAAGGAGATAGAAAGAAAGAATAACAAAGGTCTGTGTCTCGGCAGAGAGTGATAGCAGCTCCACCGTGAGTGGTCAGTAGATCCAAACATCTACAGGGGACCAATGACGGGTGGAACTGTTGCATTCCACAGCAGCAGATAATAATTGTTTACATTTGTTACTGAGCTTCTCAGCTCTAGCAGGAAAAGTTCTACAGAAAGGAGTTTTCACAAAGAATGTCTGCAACAGTCATGCACTCATCAAGTGATGATTATAAGCTCTGTGAGCTCCCAAAAGGTGTGTTTTTAATATGTGGAGACAGAGCATGGGCAGCTCTCCCCTCGTCTGCTCAGAGGTCCATGCACCATTGGCAAGCTGAGCCTGTTTACCCCAAATGGAACAAATCTAATGCATTGGCAAATAAAAAACAATACACATAAATTGGTTATCCAAAAAAGAGACCTAAGGCAATTAGACCCAGACTGTAATTCGGAAATTGTTTACTGGTCCAGATTTAAGGCCACCGCAATTACAGTCCTTCTGCTGTGGATCTCGGCAACAAAATCATGGGGGAATTAGGCCGATTGGAATGTTGGGTTACAAAACAGGCAAACCTCACTTCTACTGCCCTGAGTGACCTCTTATCAGATGAGGAAATTACCAGGCAAGCCACCATTCAAAACAGGGCGGCCACAGACTATCTGCTCCTCCTGCACACTATCGCTGTGAAAAATTTGAGGGTCTCTGATGCCTCAACTTGTCATCGAAAGCAGAGAACATCCATGCCACGACTGACAAAATGAAAACCATGGTGAATGACATCAAGAGAGAGACAACTGGCTGGGTGGACTGTTCAAGGGCTGGGGACTCTCGAGCTGGTTGGGATCTATTCTGAAAACTGTGGTTTTAGTACTGTTTATTGAAGTTATTGTTGTTGTAGTTGTTAACATTGTTTTTGGGTTAATCAAGTGCATGATTTACAAGCTAATTTCAAGCTCATCTTCCCCTCCTGAAGTCTACCATTTGGAAGCCTCTAGTGTTCCAACGGATGACCTGGAAGTCTCAGTAGAAAATACTGACCCTCCTGAAAAGGACAAACCAATTTACCAACCATAGTTTGGCAAGCATTCTGCCCTCCAAACCAGTCCTCTTGATTTTAAACAAAACAACGGGGAGATGTTGTGGAGTGATTTCATGGTTTACCTCAGAAGCCCGAGTCCTTCCCTGAAGATTCCCTCCCAGATGTGTGACAATCATCCCTCCTTTCCCCACCCTGATCCCTCCCAGCACTGTCTGTCAGTCCTGGAATTCCAGAATGGTGTCGAGTGATTGGGCAGATTCAATAGATGCCCTCTTCCCCTGAGGGGGCATTGGGCCATCCAGGTGTCCTTTGTCCCTTGAGACCTCCCCACCAATACGTGGTTGGTGGCTCCTTATCCCTTCCCTCCTCCTCTCCCCCGGGTAAAAGGGTGAGCAAGCACATGGTCTGGTAGTTCTGTTGGAGCAGTTGCTGGATTCAGAGGCTTATGTGGCACAATAAAAGCTCTGTATTGAAACCCTTCATCAGAAATTACTCCTTTCCTTCATCATCGCCTTAAAGCTTCTCCGAAAGAGGGAAACCTGAGGAGTGGCCCCTCCAAGGGAGGAGGCTCCATCCCGCCACCACTGGAGCTCCTGCATGCCTGGACTTGTCTCCACATGCCCAGCTGCAACATCCAGCTGGCCAAAAGTGTCTCTGGGGTGAAACATCACAGTTGCTGCTATTTGGGTCAGCCGCAGGGGCCAGACAAGCTAGGGCACGTCCTGTCTGCAATATTGGGATAGAACCAATAGAGCCACGGCCAGCCAAGCACCCCAAGGAGGTCCAGCAGGAGCAAGGATGTGGCTGGAATCGCCTTGCCTCCACCCAAGGTTTTCCATGAGCTCAGTGGCACATGTGTCCCCTTTCCCATGGCCCTGCACTGTGAGAATCTGGGTTGCCCTGTTCTGTGTTGCTACTTCTGCACAGAGCACCTGGGTGTACAGGTGGTGCTGGGGCTGATCCCATCTCCCCTGGATCTGTTCTCCTTTGGGAAAGGTGACCCTGCACTCTTCTCCCTATTTATTTCCCCAGTTCTCTTGCCAATGGTGCCTTGGGACTGGGCTGTCCCATGGGCTGGGGGGGCAGGCAGCTGGTGCTTGAGTTTGGGCAGAGATGGCTCCATCTTGTCCTTTTCCTTCTTCCATGATGTGGACTGCAGTGGCTTGTCCCTTCCTGGGACATCCTTAGTGGAGGTGAGAGCAGAGCAAGAGCGTTGCAGTGGCTCAGCTGTGGTGTTGGGGTGTGTGGTGGAGCTGGAGGAGAGTGGGGGCTGAGGGAGAGAGGGGGAAATGCTCTTTTGGGCTTACCCCATGGGCCCCACCGCTCTTCTCCCTCCTTGTGTTTCAGTGCTGGATGCCTGTCTTGGATTGAAAAGACAGGTGTCTGCTAAGGAAGGCAGGAGCCTCCCCTGAAATGGAAAATGTAAACCCCCTCCCTCTGAATTGTTATGATTTTGAAATTAAAAGGCTCTCAGGTTTGACCATCTTCACAGGGGTCTTAGGATGAGGGAGGAGACGAGGATTTGACTCCATGTTTCAGAAGGCATGATTTATTATTTTATGATATATATTACATTAAAACTATACTAGAATAATAGAAGAAAGGATTTCATCAGAAGGCTGGCTAAGAATAGAAAAAGAAGGAATGATAACAAAGGCTTGTGGCTCGGACTCTCTGTCACTTATTGTGATTGGCTGATTTTTAGAAACAACCAACATGGGCCAATCAAAGATCCACGTGTTGCATTCCACAGCGGCAGATAACCATTGTTTTCATTTTGTTCCTGAGGCCTCTCAGCTTCTCAGGAGGAAAAATCCTAAGGAAAGGATTTTTCATAAAAGATGTCTGTGACTGTCATGGTTTGACACTGGCACAATGCCAGTCCCTCCATGAAAATTCCCTCTCCCTGGCGTCTGCTGTGAGGTGGTACCCAGAATAAGTAAAGCAGGCTCCTACTTAGGGGAAAAAGAGAAAACTTTATTAACTAAACCACAAAGAAAGAAAATAAACACAAGGAACATGAAAACTGCACAGAAACACTCCCCCTCCTCCTCCCACCAAATTCCCAGTACATTTACATTTCCCAAAATCACCAACTCTTGGTCAGGCAACCACCCTTTAGATTATCAAATCTTCAGTTCATCAAGAGTAGACAGAGTCCTTTCTTGTGCCATGGACTTCTTGTCACACGCAGCACCGCCCGGAGATCCTTTGCCATTGTGACATCTTCCTTCCATGCCCAGAGCTCTCACCACCTTGCATGGGGCAGGGGCCTGCTTCGAGGGTGGTCTTTTTAAGGATGCCTCATCTTGTTCCAAACAGAGCACAGTCTCATCTCTGGGACCTTTATCCCCCCATTTCTTTTACACCCCCTGGGGCCGAGGGGTCTCAACACTGAACTCTCTTGGCTCTGAGTCCTTGCTTCCCCCTGGAATGCAGTCTCTGTATCACAAGGAAACAGTCCATGGCTATACAAAAAAAAAGAGTCCAGCAAAAATGCCACTCCATCTTTCTCCATTCCTCCAACATCTCTCTTTCTCTCTTGCCAGACCTCCCCACTGGCCCATTTCCTCCTTCATCCTCCACTCTTATCTCTCTTCTAGGAAGGGTTAATGTTCTGTGAAGTTTTCATTGTCCACAAAGGGTTAAAAGCTCAGGTTCTGACCGCCCGGAGACTCCCACAGCGGCCGGACACCTTCTCGCTGCTCCCCGCTTCTCCTCCTCAGCTGTGCTGCCTGCTGCCGGCACATGATATCAAGTTTCAAGGTAACTCAGTCTCAAGAACAGGCTGCACTCTCTCTCCGTCTCCAAAGGTGTGTGTGTGGGGGGGGAATGGGCTGCTTGGTGCTTCCTGGCACTTCGCTCCTCTACCCTTCCATCCCTCAGGGTCAGGCCTACCTCAGCCGGGCCACGTGGCTTTCCCCACCCCCGCCCAGCTAGCAGCTGGGCCAGGCGAGAGAACCAACTCTTCCCCACTGGAAATTCAAAGAGAACTCTGAGGGAGGAGAGCCCTGCTTTTAACCCCTGGGTCAGTGTTCTCAGAGGTGGATCCAATGCTCCAGTGGCCAAACCAGGTGCCAGTATTAAAATCTGAATACCTATTGGTGACCACAGCATAAACAACATATCCCAGCTGTCCCATTTCCGGTCAAACCACCAGTGACATATCACCCTTTTAATTTTAGTTAAATTAAAAAGAAAAGTGTTTGTAATTTTTTCTGTTGGGCTCATGCAGAGGAAAGAACAAACATTTGACAGGTTATCTGTTGCCACTCAAAACCTCAATCAAGTGCTGATGTGGAATGATCAGGGAAATTCTTCACTTGTAGAACATAAAATTCTGTCATTTTGCTAAAACAATCTTTCAATATAAGAAAATGCAAAAACAATGCAAAGAAAGTTCATTGCTTCAAGTCCAAACAGCTGAGTTTCAGGAGAAAATCCATGGACTGAAGATGTTCCTCTTTGACATCTCTGAAAGCCCCTTTTGGTCCTGAAACAGGCTTGCAGAATCCTGAAACAAAGAACTGCTAAAGAAAATCATCAACAGTTATCAAAAATCCAGTGATAGTCATCAAACAATTTAGAGAAAATTTCTGGAATGTCTTGGCCACAGCCCTTTATTGAACCATTTGGGCTAATTTTTGGCTCTTCAATGCTTTTGAGCTGCTACTAGTTCTTTCGACTCTTTTTATTTAATTTTTTTTTTCTGGAAAGAGCAAAAGCAGCAGAGGGGCCTCTGAGGGGGCCTTGGCCTCCTGGAAGGATCAGGAACCCCAGACCTGGCCCACAGAACGGTGGCCGAAGTCCTGACGGGGGAAGCAAAGCCCCCAAAACCAAAAGCTGGTTGGGCAGAGGCCCTGGCCCAGGGAACCGAGCCAAACGGCCCAAACCCGGCCTGCGAGGTGGGCTCTGTGGTCTCACAACCCGGCACCCTGCTGCCAATGCCTGGGCAGCACCAGCGACTAAACACTTCCCTTTCCCTGGACTACCGGTACACACCGGCACTTGGGGAAGCTTTCCCAGGGACTGGCACCCCGGTTCAGGGGTTGTTCCGTCACCACAGCAAGTGAGCGATGGTCGCTGTCCAGTTTCCCTTGCCTCTGCAATGCAAATGCCAATGTTCCCGCTTCCTGCCCCTCAGCACTATCCCAACCCGCTCTGGGCTGGGGACCAGAGGCAGAACTTTTGGGAGTGTCCTAGGGTGACGTTGTATCCCCATTCATGTGTTCTGTTAATGTTGGATATTATGTTCTGTACCGTTAAGAGTGGTCCTGAAGAGTGAAAGTTTTGTTTTGGTTTTTTTATCAGCCTGGCTGGGACAGAGAGGTTTTGGGCTTTTGCTGCTTTGGTTTCTGTCTCTCTCTCTCTCGCTTGCTTGCTCTTGCTTGCTTTGCTCCTGCTTGCTTTGGCTCCTAGCTAGTTTAGCTAAACAGTCCAAATTTCTTCCTGGACTGTTTCTCCTCTCTTTTTTCTCTGACCAGCCCGAACCTGCTCCGGACTGGGACCTGGGAACACCGAAAGTTCACACCTTGTGGCTGCAGCAGCTGCCCCAGCGCCGGAGGGACTGAGGACAGAGCGACCAGCCCACCCCCGAGAGAGACTGTCTGAATTTGTCATCTTTTTTCAGAGCGGTGTCATCCAGTATTGTTCATTTTGTGCGCTGGGGGTGCTGTGCCTGTCAAACAAACAGGTTCTTTCCACTTCTCTCCAAGGAATTTTTTTTCCCCGAACCAGTTGAGGGGGGAGGGGCCGTGTGGGTTTGTTTTCTGGAGAGGCCCTCCTTTGGAAATCCTCTACCAAATCTGCCCTAAACCGCTACAGGGAGCCACCTCCCCAACGCCACTGGGGCACGCGAGGGATGGCAGGAATTGCACTCCCCAAGGGGGAACCCCCGACCAAACGTGAACCAACCAGTGAAAAACGCTGAATTTGAAAGCAGGCAGCCGGGCTGTGCCCGCAATCAGCTGCTGAGCCATGCCTTCCCCACGGAGGGACAGGTTGGCGTGCCCTTCCCCTGTCCCAGCTCCACCCGCAGGGGCAGCCCTGGGACAGCCCGAAAAACTCGGGAGGGAAGCCAGGCTGATCGCCGGCGCCGCGGCATCCGCCGCTGGGGGCGGCGGGACCGCGGGCAGCTCCGAAGACAGTTCTGCGGGCTCGGCGCCGTTTTCAGCATCATCTTGAACCGGGACCGGTTTGGCAGGAGGCGGCAGAACCGCCGGGGGGGGCCAGCGGGGGCGGCGAGGCCAGAGGGAGTGCATCCCCCGCTGGGCTGGGGGCAGCAGCTGCGTCTTCTCCGGGTTCCGGAAGCTGCAGCGCAGGCGCACGGAGCAAAACCGGCAGAGCCGACGCGGGAGACGGCGGGACAGCTGGGCGGGGGGCGGCGGGGCCGGCCGCTGGGGCATCCGCAGGTGGCGCAGCCTCGGACACTCGCTGCCGTTGATAGCCGTCGTCGATTGCATTGCCTAGCAACATGGGCGAAGCCGCAAGAAAGTGGTGCTTCTGTGACTGGAACGCTGACAAAGTCTGCTGGACGCGGTGGGGCCGGCGGGGCCCCGGGGACTGGCGTTGCCCGCAGTGCTGGCCGGGGTGGGACCCGCGGAGCTGGCTGGGGCGGGGCAGCCCACTCAGATCCCCCCTGAGGGCAACGAGCCGGGGGAAAAAGCGGCTCAGTTTGAGCATGCTCCAAAGGTGCAGGAAAAATCTTTTCCTCGGTAGTGGACAAAGCCTCGCCCCCCTGCTGCGATTCAGCGGAGCTTGGAACCAGCAGTTCGTGTTCCTGGACAGGATCCTCTCCTTCTGGGCCCGGCGGGAAGGGAGCTTGACCCCTGCAGTCGGCAATCCGCTGAAATGAAGCTGCTTTCCGTTTCAAAACTGGGAAGAGAGTTTTGAATGACGGATAAATCCAAGGATATCCAAGTCCTTGGTCCAGAGCATCTTCGAAAATGTATTCCATGCATTCCCATATATACATATCAAGGGCATAGTGCACATCCGTGAAAAAACCATGGAGCTTTGCCCATCGGAAAAACTCATAGAAATGTCTCTTCACCACAGGAACTCTGTCCTCATGACCCCATTTTTGCCAGAGGGTAATAAGTTTCTCCTCTGAGAGGGAGAATGGAACCTCTGCCTCTGTAGGCACCCTCTCCCAGATGTGCAGCCACGTTCTGTGAACGGCAGCATCGTCAGGAAGGGAAGAGTTAACAGTGTCTTGTGACAGTGTCCTCTGGGCTTCAGCAGGCTGCTCTGGGCTGCTGCCGGACATCTTCTCTGGAGGCTTTTCAAAAGGTTCCTCTGTGGTTAGCCTTGGCTGTGAACTCTGTCCAAATTCAGGATCTTCAGTTCTTCAGCTCCTGGCTAGAATCCACTTCTGTGGTCACTTGTGAGGTGACGCTCAATGCCACTCACTCAGGATTTACCCAGTGTAGCAATGCTCCTTTAGGGTCTCTCCAAGTGATGAATTCTTCAGTCACTCGGGGTCACCATCTGTGACGGTGTTCACAGGCATCTTAGGATGAGGGAAGAGACGAGGATTTGACTCCATGTTTCAGAAGGCTGATTTATTATTTTATGATATTTATTACATTAAAACTATACTAGAATAATAGAAGAAAGGATTTCATCAGAAGGCTGGCTAAGAATAGTAAAAGAAGGGATAACAAAGGCTTGAGGCTCGGACTCTCTGTCTGAGCCAGCTCATTGTGATTGGCCATTAATTAGAAACAACCGACATAGGCCAATGAAAGATCCACCTGTTGCATTCCACAGCAGCAGATAACCATTGTTTACATTTTGTTCCTGAGGCCTCTCAGCTTCTCAGGAGGAAAAATCCTAAGGAAAGGATTTTTCATAAAAGATGTCTGTGACACTCAGGCAAAGATGTGGGAAATAGGAGTAACAGTTCTTTATTAGTAAAACTAAAATAATACAAATGTAATAGTACAAACAAATAAACTACTGACAGAGTCAGAATAGGCCCTGAAACCCTGTGGGTCAGGCTGTTGGCAGCAGCCCCATCCCATGGGGGCTCAGCCCTTCTGCAGTGCCAGCTGTGGTTCTGCTGGAGCAGCTGTCCTGCACAAGGGGGGAGTTTTCCTCTGAAGGTCCAGGGCTACTGGAGTTGGGCCTGGGCTCCCTCTGGGAATCCAGTGGAAAGACAGCTGCTCCTCCGGGAATGCAGTGGGCAAAGCTGCCCAGGTGTTCCAAATGTCAGATTGTATCCATGTAGGAATGCTTGGCTCCTCCCTCTGGGCAGAGCGTCTCACAGTGGGATGATGGAATTTGATCAGTGATGTGGTGAGACTCCCTGGCCCATTAACAGAAGATATCTCCCCAGAGGGAGGATTGGTTGTGGAAGAGATAAATAAAACTGCCCATTTAACAGAACTGCTCCAGAGATAGGAATAGAATACACCCAGCCATTTCCAACCCAAGACAATGCCCCTGAGGGGAGCCCAGGATGTGGACTGGCACCATGTGTCAGGGCAGTGCTTCCCTATGCTCTGTGCCATCAGCACTGGGATGCTGCTCAGTGTCAGGGGAGTTTGTTCATGTGTCCCTGGGTGTCCCCAGTTCTCTTTCCCAGGACTGGGTAAAGATCACTATTAACATGTAATTTTTATGTAAGGGATTGTATGAGTACTTGTATTTCAACAGTGAAGCTAAAGGAATGAACTTCACAAAGTTTTGTGGTATTCTTTTAAACTTCCCCTTATTCTCCCATATTGTTAAATAATAATGGACACATCCTGTAGAGTGCAAATTAGCCATTTAATAAAAATAAAGCTTACACTTCTTTAGGTTAACTTGTAGATTTAATGTGTCTGTTATAAATTGTATGAGCGGAATATAACAATAGTTGACAATTAACATGTAAGTGTAACAAATATTCATTAAACTCTATGCGGCCATAGAGACTAAAAGTAGTTGAGGCTGAAGCCACATCGTTAGTTCAGCTGCAGGAGGCTGAGGTCAGACCTCTCTGGAGGCTGCAGCCCCTCCCGAGGGGCAGCTCTGATCTCTGCTCTCTGTGACCAGGGACAGGACCTGAGGGATGGCTGGAGCTGTGGCCAAGGACAGACTGGATGTTAGAAAATGTTCTTCACCCAGAGGGATCACAACTCTTCACCGCGTCCTGGGCAGGGGGACACAGGTTATTGGGGTGACGCCCACTGTGGGGGATGCCCATGCCTGGCTGGGTGGGGCAGGGCTGACGCCCCAGAGGAGAGGCTTGTGGCACTCTGGGGCCTTGTCCAGGGCTCCTCCATCCACCAAAGCCCCTCTGAAGATGGGACACAACACACAAGGACACGCACAACTGGCTGTGACACCACGGTCCCGCACTCCCGGCCCAAACAGCTGTCCCCATGGCACATGTGGGTACACACAGAGGGGACAGGAGTGCCCCACATTGCCCAGCTTCCCATGAACAGCCTGGAGCTCTCCATCCAAGCCAGCAGATCATGCTGCCAATCCCATGCCAGTGTCCCAAGCAGCTGGCCCCATCCTGCTGTGCAGAGTAGTCACCTCCACACACCACTTTGGGGTGATCCCTACAGTTCCTTTGCCATAGCACATTTCCTGTCCATCCAAACCATTTCCCACCCTGCATCCCTCTTAACCTGCTAAAGCTTTGGTCAGGCTGACAAGTGCCAGGGGGTCCCTGGAGAGTCCCCAGGTGGCTCACACGGTGCCAGGGCTGGTGCCAGTGCTCTTGGGCCACGGTGCAGGTGCCAGTGCTGCTCTCCGGGCTGGTGACAGTGCTGCTCAATGGTCCAGTGGCCCCACGGCTCCTAAACCAGGCACTGTCCACCACGACCCCCACCCAGCCTGAGCTGCTGCCATCCATCCCTGCTCGCTCTGCTCCTCCTCCTCACCTCGTGAGGATCTCAGCTGGGCTGCAGCAGCCACAATGGGATGATGGTGTGACGGATGGCTCTGCTCAGGGGCTGAGGGTGCGGCACCCACCCGCACTTCCTGGACAGCTCCTTCACACCTACTCCCATCAACACGCTGCCCTCTTCCTGGAAAACATCCCTGCCTCCTCCAGGGCAGCCCGGGCTCCTGCTGGGAACCCCACAGCTGGGGGTTCTGTGTACTGCCCACCACCCACCTTGTTCCTCCAGCCACCACAGAAGGAGATCCATGGTAAGATGCTCTGCTCCTGGACCACATCACAGGTCCTGTTGTTGGAGCCAGCAGTGCCATGCAGCTGCCAAGGGCTCTGCATCCAAGAGAGCTCCTGCAGGCACCCCTGACCCCTCCCAACCAGTCAGACTCTCTCAATCTCCCCAAGGCCAACCCAGTTCCCTCATGAGCCCCATTTGAAAGTCAGTCCTCATCTAGGCAGTGCCAGTGAGGTCCCCTAAAGCACCCTGGGAGCTACCAAGTGTTCTGGATCATCCCCAAGGGCCAGCTGGGTTCCCTGGAGCTCCCCTGAATAACCTGGACAAACCCCAGCCCCTCTCCCATCTAAGTAATTGCCAAACCTCAAGGACCTTGCCTCAGCCATGGCTTGAGGACAGGAAGCAGGATGTGCCTAACAGCCTCTGCAGAGTCCTGCCCAGCCCCACTGCACAACAGGGACACCTCCCCCAGCACACCAGCAGGACCTTGGCATCAGCAGACCCAGCCCCGGATGTGTGCCTCCAGCTCCACTACATCTCTTCCCCGAAAAAACCAGCGAGACCAGCTCAGCATTTTTTGGTTTTATCTTGGTCAACAGTGATTCTCCACAATGCCGCGTCCTCAGTTTGCGCTCATTTTCTGCCAAAGAAAGACACAGGGCGGCCACGGTAAGACCCTCAGTGGGGCAAGAACCACCCTTGTGTGTGTGGGGGGGTGGCAGAGGAAGGAGCACCCACCTCGTTGATCCAGTCGATGTAGGCGGACACCCGGGTGAAGACTGTTGGCTTCTTTATCGTGTTGCAGCCCTCGCTGGAGACGAAGCTGGTGATACCCTCGACCTCCCAGATCCCATCGTTGCGCTGGCAGTTCAGGGGGCCCCCAGAATCGCCCTGTGCAGAGAGACAGTGAGGGCCATCAGTCCTGGGCACCCTGCCAACACTCTCCTCATCCCTCCTGGCCATCCACCACCATGGCTCCATTCCCTTTCCTCCCAGTTCCTCCCACTGTTCCACACCATTGGGGCACCCACCGTGTGCAGTGCCCACACTCACGTTGCATCCAGATTTGACGTCGCCGCCAGCGCACACCATGGTCTCGCGCACGAGACTGCCCCACCAGTCCCACTTGGAGCAGGTCTCATAGTCCACCACGGGCAGCAGAGCCTGCTGCAGGGCATCAGCCAGGGGCCCGTTGGCTGCAATGAGAGCCAAAGCTTGTACCTCCCACCCTCTGCCTGCATCCCCTTTCTGGAGACCCTCCCAGGGACATCCCACTTACTCCTGATGCGTCCCCAGCCGGTGACATAGCAGGGGTAGTTGTTGGACAGGATCTTGCCAGCAGCCGGCAGGCAGGAGGCACGGATGGTGTCAGTCTCCTGCACCTCCTCTGCCAGCTTGATCAGGGTAATGTCGTTGCTGCAAGGAGACATGAGCCATGGTCCCTGGCCATGGGAACAGGGTCCCCGGCCAAGCCAACAAGGCTCTGTGGCCACACCACCCACGACCCAGCCCTGATACACCCCAGCCCCTACACGATGTAGAAGGGGTCCCAGTCCTCATGGACGATAATCTTCTCCACACCCACAGCCACAGAACCAGGCTCGTCATCCACTGACAGGTCCTGCTTGCCCAGCACCACACGATACGTCATGGAAGAGCTGCCAGGGAGAGATGGAATGTCAGTCCCCGCAGATATCTTCCCGGCATGGCACAGATGCCCCCCAGAACCCCAACACCCACCTGATGCAGTGGGCAGCTGTCATCACCCACTGGGGGGCAATGAGGGTACCGCCACAAGTGTGGTACCAGGATCCCGAGCGGCTGTACTGCAGTGAGATCTGCGAGGGCAGAGGCACAGGGTCAGAGCAGGAATGTCCCCATCCCTGTCCCCATCCCTGTCCCTGTGCCCCCTCACCTGCCATGGCCAGCTGTGGGCTACAGCGTCTTCACCGCCCACCACGCGGGAGCTCAGCTGTGGTGGCACGGCCGGCTGACCGCATCCGTAGGCTGTGTGACACCCGGCAAAGGGACATCAGAGGCTGCCTGTGCCCGTGCCCAGGGCCAGGGCAGGCACCATGGTCCTGTCCCCCCTGCCCTGACCCTTTCCAATCTCCTGCACCTACCGTAGCCCAGCAGCACGATGAGACACACGGCTCCCAGCATCGTTGTGCAGAGCAAGGGTGCCGTGGTGGGGCCACTCACCCCTCTTATAGTGTCTGGACTGCTGGGGACCTTGGAGTGTCCCTGCTGGCTGCTGACACATGGGGTCTGTCCCACGCTGTGAGCACAGGGGCTCCTCAGCCCCATTGCCTGCTCTTATCGCACTCACGGTCCTGCCTGGGAATGGCCACATCTGCCCCTCATGCGCTGGCATCATGCCCGGGACATGGTGGGGACACGTGGCCCTGCTCTGGGAAGGGGCAGGGTCACTGGTGGGGCACAGGGTCACTCCCTCCTCGGGCAGTCCCCCACTCATGGTGCTGTCAGAGAGGGGCTGGGCAGCCCTGCTGCCCGCCGGCCCTAAGCACTCACTTCCCCAGGACACTGCCCTGTCTCCCCACCACCCCTTAGGCACAAGGTCTCCTTATCTCAGTCTTGAGATGGTCAAGAGCAGCCAGAACCCCACAGGAGCCACAGGGTGGGACGGGCGCAGATATCAGCAGCACTGCTGATAGCCTTCAGTACACATCCCAACACCTGGGTCAGGCCCCTGCTGCTTCCCAAACCACTGTGCCATACAGATGGCACAATGAGCCACAGCTCATCCCTGTTAAGTGCCACCACCTCCAGTGGGAACTGTGTGCCCACGGTCACACCCCACTCCCCAGATTCCTTCCTCCCACCAACCAGCAACCAGCACTTTAGAAATATAATATTTATTTGGGATTAAATTAAAAAAAAACATAACACACCCCCTATACCACCACTTGGGGGACACCGTGGGACAGATGTGGGTTTTTACAGCCACCCACAAACATGAGAGTTTCAGTGACCAATGGCAACCACTTGTGGCCACCACACTCATCCCGCCAGGCTGAATACAACATAAAAAAACATAATACAGCCCCATGAGCCAGCAGCTGCCTTTCTGTATGTCTTTGACCAAAATAAAGAGAAACACAGCTCCTGAGGGGCTCCATTTCAGCCGGGTGGGCATGCACCCCCAGCACCACACACACACACACACAAACACAGAGCCCCTCCTTCAGCACCTGGCCCTTGCCATGGTTTTTGTCACTGGTGTCAGACATAGGAACACCAATAGACGCAGGGCCGGCATGGCCACCAAAACACCCACCACGGCTGCCTGCACAAGCCCCCATCCTGCACCTCTCAATGCACTCACAACATAAAACAGTCTGGGCACAGGTGTCCCAGGGACAGACATTCAGGGCATAGCTCCCCTGGGACTCAGCAGCAGCAACCCCCAGTGCAGCTGCGGGCAGAGAACAGGGTGCTGTTCAGGGTGGGGGGCACGCTGGGGAGGTGGGGGCACGAACAACACCTACAGACACCACAGCAAGAGGGGAGGGGGGAGCCGGGGCTGACTGGGCTCTGCCAGCAAGGTGGGCGCCGTGCCGAGCCCGCGCCGGGGTCCTGCCGGCAGCCTGGGCGGCACACGGCTCGGGCATTGCTCCCGGCACGGCTGGCACCTGGCACAGGCAGCGCTGCCACTCTGGGCACCGCTGACCAGTCCTGCCTGGTCCTGTCACTGTGTGAAGGTTGACTGCAGCTCCTTGAAGGCTGCCTTCCTCTGCTTCAGCTCCTCTGCCTGCTTCTTCTTCTCCTCCTGCTCTGCTTTGATCTCCTCCTCAAACCTGCTGGCTTCATTGATGGCTTGTGCCTGTGGATGGAAATGTTCAGCTGTGACATCCACCAAGCTCTCTTGCCCACTCCAACATCTCCACCTCCTGCCTGCCCATCACCAAACTGCCCTGGTGCACTGCCATCTTGCAATGGGACCTCCTGAGCCCTGCCTCACCTTGGCCTCAAAGAAGTTCTTGGCGCCTTTCACGCCCTCTGTGGAGACATCAATCTCGGAGAGCCGGGCCAGGGCGTGCAGGCCGCTGTCCTCCTGCAGCTCACCCGCTGCTGCCTTCCGGAAAATCAGCAGGAACTGTGAGGGGAGATGGTAGCATTGGCTCCCTGAAGACCTCAAAGCCACCACAGCCACTGCCCACCTTCTCATCAGCCTGAACAGTGGCTGGGCACATCTCCCTGCCAGCGTGGAGCCTCCTATCCCCTCACCTCTCGAAAACTGAGCTTGCTGTCCAGGTCTTCATCCACCTCCTTGATCATGTTCTTCAGTCCCAGGTGTGTCTGTGGAGCCCCCAGCTTCTCCATCATCAGCTTCAGCTCCATCAGGTCAATGAAGCCATCTTTCCCTGCGTCATACCTGCAGGATGGTGGCACAATCCTGACTCATCACCACGGGGTGCAGAGCCCACACAGCCCCCTACACTGGACCCCCAGCAGCAGACCCCTGTGTGCTCTCACATTGGCTGGGAAGCAAAGAGGGCTGAGCAAGGACTTGGGCACTGATGGTCTCCGGCAGCTCTCCAGACCACAGGGAGCTGCCTCTGAACTGCTAACAACCCCCTGGAGCATTATCCAGGATCGTGCCTGTTTCCGTGTGGCACTTGGCAGGAGAACCTGCCAGGATGCTGCCAAGCCTGCTGCCAGCTCCCTGTGCCAGGAGCCTGAGCACACGCTCCCCTTGGCTGCAGCATGGGAAAACAAGCCATGGGGCTTAGCTCAGTGGGCACTGCTCCCCAGGTCACAGTGAGCTCTGCTCACTGATGCTACCTACAGACCTGTCAGGAATGCCCCTCCTCAGACTCCTGCCTGCGGCCATGCCACAGTCCTCTCCAGCTTCCCCACAGCCACCCTGCTGTTCTCTCCCCTGCCCACTGCCTGTGCACCGTGGGCTGTGCCAGCAGCGTTCTGGCGTGGCACAGCAGGATCTCCATGGGGAGCCAGCACAGAGCCACGCTTTGTACAGCTCCACACGTTGTAGGTGGGCAGCTACACACTGTACCCGTTGTGACAAGGCTTTTTTTTGGTATCTTGTCACTGCAGCAGCCACGCAGAGCCCCGGCTCCCCATGCTGCAGGTCCATGACTCATCTGTACCTCCCCTGCTCCTGTTGGCTCCGTCCGTGTCTCCAGCAGCACCTTCCTGATCTGCCAGGGACCCCATAATGAGGCTGGTCCTGCTCATCCCTGCCTACTGCTGCCACCACCCTCAGAGTGGGGCTGGGGTACAGATCCCACATGATTTTTGCGTCTAGTACCCCACTTGGAGCACAAGATCATAGAATCATGGAATGGCTTGGGTTAAAACAGACTTTAAAGACCACCTCATTCCAACCCCTTGCCATGGGCAGGGACACCTTCCCAGATTGTTCCAAGCCCTGTTCAACTGGCCTTGGACACTTCCATGGATAGGGCAGCCACAGCTTCTCCGGACAACCTGTGCCAGGGCCTCACCACTCTCATAAGGATGAACTTCCTCCCAGTATCCAAACTAATCCTGCCCTCCGTCACTTTTGAAGACTTTTCTCCCTGTCCTATCACGCCATGCCCTTGCCCAAAGTCCCTCTCCATCCTGCATCCCACAGAGTTTCTCTACAAGGGGCGGGTCAGCTGGCCTGACTTTGCCACTTCATCCCACGCATGCCACCTCCCCAGATGCAGGCACTTCCTTTCTCTCAATCCCCTTCTCTGTTTTTTTGGGATACCAGCATCCTGCATCTCCCAAAGGGCACCATCTCCTCTGTGGAGAGTCAGAACCCTTCTCTGCTTCACTTTATCCTCTACACCCGGATTGTCACATCCCGATGACAGCAGCAGCAGCAGCGAGGACAGCGTGGCAGGGCTCTGCTCCAGAGCATCCTTCCCTTGGGAAAGCCCCAGCTCCCAAACCCCCCCAGTGGCTCGCAGCCCCGGCGCTGCTCCTTTCGCTGCAGCGAGACGCCGCAGCTGTCGGAGCAAACACTGAGCTGTCTGCTCCGACCGCCGCTGCTGCCTGCGCGGCGCCCACACCCGCCCCGCCATCTGCGCCCGGAGCACGGGCACGGCCACCATCGCCCCGGCACCGGCCGCTGTGCCCCCGGGACCCCGAGCGCGCTGTCCCCGCCGCAGGCTCCCTCCTGCCTTGCTGCAGCGCTCGGCTGGCTCTCTGCCGTGTGCTGCCGGGGGTGAGAGCCCCTCACGAGGGCAGGGGGACGCTCCGCGCCCCGCCAGGGCTGCGGACAGGGTGTGTCCGCACCCCACGCAGCCCCCCAGCCCTGTGTCACGGGGGTCATCGCCTCCGGCTCCCCAGCTCCTCCGCCTCCCCGCTCGGGTCCGAGCGAGACCACCCCGGACGCGGACGCGGATCCTCCCGCGGTGCCAGACGGGCTGAGGGTAGTGGCATGTCGCAGCCATGCCTTCGCCTGTGCTGTATCTCCGCGCCTTCCCGGAGTCGCGCTGCGTCCACGCCTCCTGCACAAAGCACCCAGCGCGGGATCCCTGGGGATGCTCCGGGCCGTGCCGTTCGCCCCTGGCTACTCCCGCGCATACCAGCGTGACCGCGGCTGGAGTCACCCCGATTTCTGGCTTCCCCTGGAAATTTCCAGGGCTGGAGGCTCGCTGCTAGCCTCCCCCCCCCCTTCCCAGGGGCCGAGCTCGTGCTCCGAGTCACGCTCCGCCACGCGTGGTGGCATGCAGCGCGGGCAGGGATGCTGAGGACACGCCAACCTGGCCTCTGCGGCCCCGGCAGCTGCCAGGGATGTGGGATCCCTCGGTGATGCGGCAGAAGGAATGTGAAGGTCTCCGGTCCCCTCTTTCAGACCCCTTTCTTTGGCCTCAGCACCAGGGCACCCCCTTATGAGGGGCAGGAGGCTCCTTCTGCGAGAATTTCGGGGCGCACAGGAACGCGTCCGGCAATGAGCTGGGGAAGGTGTCCCCGGCACCAGTCCTGGGAGGGGTTTTGGGAGGAGAGGGCTGTCCCTGGCATCCCTCCTGAGAGGGGCAGGAGGGGGATCCCTTCTGCAAGGAATTGGAGGTGCCTTGGCATCCCTGCTGCACAGAGCTGGGGCAGGGGCAGTCTCCGACAAGGAGCCGGGGGGATCCCTCCCGCAAGAGGCTGGGGTGCATGGGGGTCCCTCTCAAAAGGAATAGGGGGGTCCCGCCCGCAAGCACGAGGCGGGAGGCGCTGGGACATCCGCCCTGCCAGAAGCCGGGATGCAGGAACCAGGATGTCCTGGGCCCCCCGTCCCCGCCGGCGCTGCCATCCGGGGACCCCCTCTCCCTGTGCCCCACACTCACTGTCGGAAGAGCCGTTCCATGTCGCGGAGCTGCCGCCGGGAGAACTCGCGGAACTCCCCGGCGGGGCTGAAGACGCGGCGGCCGCCGCCCCCGGGCGAGCCCTCGCCCACCGCCCGCCCCGCGGGGCTGCCCGGTGCCGGCCCCGGCCGCGGCCCCCGGCCCCGCCGTCCCTCCGGCTCCTCCGCCGCCGCCGCCATGGTGCGGTGCCCGGATGGCCGCGCCGCTCCGCCCCGCTCCGCCCCGGGGCCGGGCTGCGGCCCCCCGGCTCCGCGCCCGCCCCGGGGGGCTCCGGCTGTCCGCCCCCGCCAGCATCGCCGGCCCGACTGCGCCCGCCCGGCTCCGGCACCGGCCCCGGGGGAGTCCCCTCCCCGCCGCTCTCCATCAGCCATCACCGTCCCTTCATCTCCCTCCCCTCCACCGGCAGCACCGGCAGGGCTCATCAATTCCCCGGTGGGACCTGCCTGGGATGATCCTTGGGGCCCGGCATCACCATACCCCGGTGGGATCCCCCCGGACCATCTTTAGAGTTCCTTTCAACCCAAATCAACCCATGATTCTATGAGTCCATAGGCTCGAAGGAGGGTACAAGGTGTCTGGTGCACTCACAACCACCCGTGCTCTTGGCATCTCCATCCATTCCTGATCCAGAGTTTGCCAAGGGTGTGATGGAGAGGACACACAGTGTCATGGAGCAGCCCAACATCTCCAGATACACCTGCAGAGGATGCCCATGGCAGCACCTTTAACCTACTCAAGCCTACAAGGTCATGCTTTGTCCCAAAGCAAACCAAGGCATTCAGACAGGGAAGGATCCAGCTTCTCCCAGCACAGGGAGCAAGAAAACCAGTCCACACCAATGCCCAGAGCCCCACTGGGGATTGGCCACTGAGCACACATGGGAGCTTTGCATGTCCAGAGACGATGCAGCCTTGCATCAGCCCGCTGCAGTCCTCTGCTTCCAGACCTTTTTTATCCTATTAAAAAATAAAGACCAAGAAACTGCAGTGGGGCTTTGCTCACAACCAAATTGTCCTCAGCTGAAGGGGTCTGCAGAGGACTCGGCACACGGACAGCTCCAAGGGGCGCGGAGGCAGAGCAGCTGCAGGGATGATGTGCTGGAGCTGCCTATTGCCTGCAGGGACCCCCTCCCCAAAACACTGCTGGCTCCAAAATCCAGGATCTGCTCTCACCTTTCCTAAGGGTCAGAATCAGTAAGTGAGCATCCCTGGGGTGTTCCAGGAACTCCAGAATTCCATACTGCATTGTGCCTTATGTTCCAGTTTCCCCATGACACAATGGAGACTGGAGGACACAGGAGTTGCAAGGGATATTTCAAGCCATGTTGGCTTCATGTGCTTGAGGGCACTTCAGCAAGGACAGGACGTGGCCCCCCCACAACTGACTTCACACATCACTGGGCTGTATTTATACACACAAATATACACACACATGTACACTGGATATATCCTTACCACCTTTTCCACTGCCATAAAGCCCACCACACTCTAGGGGACATGGAGTGTGGGAAAGTCAGGTCCTACATTGTACGGTCACACCAGTGTGCCCAGGAGCTACAGGACACAAACTGGAGTTCCTCAAAATACACCCTAACCTTGTGCTACCCCCACCCTGACAGAGTCCACAGCGATGGCCGTTCCTACTGCAGACCACCACCTAGTGAAGGTCCCTGTGGTGCTGCTCCTATGAGCTTCCCGATTTGGCAGCACCTGCCATGCGCCCCTTGGCCTTCGTCTTGCCCGAGCAGAGAGTCTTTGTGGCTCCAGGCTGCAGAACAGAGACAACAGACACAGCGCTGACCTCGAGAGCTCAGCATGACCCGCTCTTCTCTCTCACCCTCATACATGGTGCAAACCCATCACTACAGGTGTCTGCACCTCCTCCAGCCTCATCAAGGGATGGTCCGACTCATGATGCTGCAGCTGAGTGCTGGGGGCCTGGAACCTCCAGCCTCTTGGGATGGTCCAACTGACCACTCTATGGATGGTTCCCCTCAGGTGGAGCTGGCTGTTGCACAAAGAGCGGAGTTGGGTGTTGCCTTCTCACCTTGTGCTGTTTGGCCACTTGCCGCAGCCTCTTCTCCTGGTCCAGCTGGAGCTGCATCCTCTCCAGAGCCTCTCTCAGGAGAGCCTTCTCTTCTGCCTCCCTGTGGGCTTCATCTTCCAGGTTGGACAACTCGTCCTGGCACCTTTGCAGGGAAGCTTGGCTCTGCCTGTGCCAAACAGGAGGGGAGGATTCTGTTGCTCTTTTGCCCTTACCAACACTCTGACCCTCAGCTGTGCTCTCCCACACCTTCCTTGGTCCTGCTGACACAGTCCTTCTGCCCCAGCTGATGCCACTGCTGTCCCAGGCTCAGCCACCCAGGACAAGGGAACCTGTCACGGCTTTCCTGGCTCTGACACTGCTCAACTGTGTGAGGCTGCAGAAGGTACCATTGCAGAGAACTGGGAGATGCACTCCTCTTTACATTTGACTTTTGTATCGTGGCCATAGACGCAGACTGGTCCCAGACAGACACAGGACTCAGCAGTGTCATGTCAATTCTTGCCCCAAGCTCCCTGCCACTTGGCATCCAAGGACCAGGTCTTGTTCAGAACCCTGGCTTTCCATACCTGAGCTGCTCCACACTTCCCTCATAATCTTTCAGCACTTCTTCTTTCCTTTCCAGGCGAACCTGGAGGTTCCTGATCTTTTTGTACAACAGCTCCAGGGCCTTCTGTCTCTGCAGTCCCACTTCTGCCCTTCTCTCCTGAGGAAGGTGCTGCAGAGGCTGCATTCCTGACAGCTCCTTCATCTCCACCAGACTTCCCAGAGCACTGATTACATCAAGGTACTGTGTGAAGAAGAGGGAATGCATTATTTACCAGGTCTGCTGCATTCCATCACGCTGCTCAGCCATCTGCTTTCTGTCTGCTTTCCTGAGGACATGACAGTGTCCCAAGGAAAGTAGGTTTGCATCTCATTCTCACCTGCACAGCTCACTGGGATTAGATTGCTTCCTTTTCTAAGATGACTGTTTTCCCTGCTGGGTGTTTCCCTGCATTTTTGGAGGGAAGAAACCCCCTTGCACAACCCACCAGTTGTGCTACCCATGGACCCCTTTCCCTGGCAGCTCCCTCCACTGCTCCCCAGCCTCTCTGATGTACCATGGCATATTCTGGGGTCCCAGGATGTCCTGGCAGACACACAATGTGCTCTGGGCCATAGAATAGTTTAGATTGGAAGGGAAATTTAAAGGTCATCAAACCAATCCCCCCTGCCATGGACAGGGATGTCTTTAACTGCACCACAGAGCAGTTCATCTTCAACATTCCTGCAGCATCCTGATGTGACATACCTCTGAAATGTTTTCAAAAAACATCTGAACTCTACACACTCTGAGCATGTACACACACTCTACACCATTTACCACATCTATCCCTGACATACCATCTTCTCACCCAAGTCTGTCGCCTCAGCCATTTCGAAGCTCACTGTGCTGTTGGTGATCCTGAATGAGCTCCCATTAGGAACATGGTCAGGAACCTGCAAAGACAGGGAAAGACCCACGGAGTCCATGTTGGGCCTGGCTTTTGGTCAAGTGGCCTTTTGCCTCCCTTTCATCCCATGGGAAAACCACCCCAGTATTGCAGTGGTCCCAAGCCTCTCACCCCACTCAGCTCATGGCATCCCTGGTGCTACTCCAACAGCACCAGGTAGTGTGCTGGTCCTGATGGAGCTGCCACCCTCTGCAGGAGCAGTGCCTGCCATCCATCAGGCTGCATCTCCTACTCTGACTCCTTATGTACCATCTCTGAAAACCTATTTCTCCCTGTCCCAGGGTGCACTTTCCAAACAAAGTCACAGGCATTACAAACCACACACTGCCTCCCTACCTTGCCAGCCCTCAGTTTTTCTCCCAACACAGAAGCAGGTTCCAGCTCAAGACCTCTTTGTTGGACTATTTTCTCTGGTAAGTCTTCCATCCAGACCCCCAGTGGCTCTGAATCTCTCTTCACAGCACCTGGAGGCAAACAAGCAGGTGCTAAATTATTCCACTCTCCACACAACTCTGAGGCAGCCCAGCTTTCCCAGCCTCCCCATGAGGGTGGGGAGGCCCTGGCACAAGTTGCCCAGAGAAGCTGTGGCTGCTTCATCCCTGGAAGTGCCCAAGGCCAGGCTGGATGGGGCTTGGAGAAACCGGGGATAGTGGCGGGTGTCCCATGGCAGGGAGCAGAACAAGATGGTCCTTAAAGTCTCTTCCAACCCAAACCATTCCATAGTTCTAGAAGAGCCCTGTTCACCTGAGCACCGTCTCTTCTCCAGCATCTTTACTCTCTCCCGGAGCTCGGCCAAACCTTCTTTCTGGCGCTGGATTGTTTCCTCGTGCCTGAGGCCTTGGCACTTCGCACCGAGCTCAGCCAAGTCAGGTGGTGGCTCCTGAAAGAAGACAGCTTCTTGCCCAGTCTGCATCTGGCACAGCACAAGCTCAATGTAAACACAGCCTTGGTGCCAGACACTGCCACTTGGCACAAGAGCAAAGCCTGGGGAGCATCTCCATGGATTGGGGGGGTATAGGGGACTTGTCAGAGACCTCCTTCCTGCTCTGCTGTGCCATGGTCAGGATATGAACCCTGTAAATGCTCTGGAGAGCCAGGAGAGGTTGGTGCACAGCTTTGAACAGCCACGTTGGCGTTTTCTCCTTGTCCTTTGCACCACCAGAGAGCATTTGCAATCTACACATAAACACTGGTGCACTTCAGAGATTGTCCCTACACAGACTGGGACATCATTCTCTACATGTGCACTGCCTCTCCCAGCCCCATCCAGATGCCCACATTATGACAAACATCCACAAATCTGCGATGGGGCTAGGGCCACAGGGCTGATGATGGCTGCAGACCCCCAGCTCTGGTCTGGCTGCAGTCACCCCACATCTCTGCCCATCCTGCTCCTGACTGGCACCCCCAGCACTGGGATCTCCCCTCTCCATCACGGCATGTGGAGCAGGACGGGCAGTGCCTCCCGCCCCTCATCAGCTGGCAGTGAGTCACAGCGCCCCCGCAGCCAGCCGGCCTCGCTGGCACGCTGCTGGCTGCCACCTTCGCTGTACAGAATGTACAATTCCCACAGCCCCTCCATCTGCTGCTGCTGCCACCTGCCAGTTCTTCCCTTTTCCAGCC
The DNA here is from genome assembly GCA_024362935.1 of Setophaga petechia. Lineage (NCBI taxonomy): Eukaryota > Metazoa > Chordata > Aves > Passeriformes > Parulidae > Setophaga > Setophaga petechia. The sequence goes on along the minus strand of JANCRA010000088.1, from coordinate 408,360 downwards.
TCGGGAAAATCAAACAGGGATTTGGCACAGGAGAATGAGGAGCCTTTCTTCCTGTCCTGTGCAACAAGCTGCCCCTACTTCTGCACATCCAACCCTAGAACTGGTTCTGCACTACCTGCACAGCCAGCATCCTCAGCTTGGCAAGCTGGGAAAAGGAAGGAATGCTTGCATGTTGCTACTCCCTCTAATTGGCAATTAATGCAGCCATTAGCATGCACAACACTTGGTGGTTCCAAAGTGCTGTGCAAACATCAGCTCATTAACCAGCAGCAGCCTGGTGGGGGCTGCGGGTTCCCTGGATCAGAGGCAGCACAGGCAGCCCTGGCTCAGGAAGGGTGCCCGGCCATGCCACCCTCGGGCCTGTGCACGGCAGCAACAGGTTTGGCTCTCACTGTGATGCTGAGAAACACCACGTGCCATCAGTGCTCTTGGCAAACCCACACCTCAGGGCTCTCCATGAGCACTCACCCTCTGGGAGGCTTCACTCAGCTGCACTGGTGTCCTGGGAGCATCCTCTGTGTTCTCCAGTGTTTGTTGGGAGGCATCCCTCAGCACCTGGCAGTGCCTTTGGGCTTGGCTGTTTTGAGAGACAAGAAGTTGTGGGACCCCATGCTGCATGAAGGTGACCCAAACAGCTTGTGGATAGCAGCGCCCTGGGCACCCACTGATGACTACCATGGTGTGGGTGGGAACACTCACTTAGATACAAGTGCCTGAGTAACAGATCTACTGGCATGAGCTCCACTAAACCCCCATTTCAATTCCTGTGTCATGGATTCAGAGCTGAGCTCCATCCTGACAGTCTCACATGTGCCTTTTGCTCTGAGGAGAACCCTAAACACCATCAGCTGCTGGGGACACACAGAGTGGCATCCATGAAGCCTTGGGTGATGTCAGGGTGTACCTTAATTCTTCAGCTGCTGCTCTCAGGGCCTGATCCTTCTCCTCCACAAGGCTGGACATCTCAGATAGCTTCTTCTGGAGCTGGTTCACTTCCCACTCCTGGTGTTTCAGCTGCCTCTGGCTGTGCTCCAGCTCCACCTTCTGCTCTTCACTCAGCTCCCCTAAGCACAGAACAGCCTCGTGGGATGCTGGCTGACTCATCACCCAGTCCTGGGGGATGGTGCACCCTCATGGAAGCAACAATGGGACTCAGAGTCCTGCTCTTGACAGCTGCCCTCAGATCCTGGGCCAAGCCAACAGGACATCTTGCTTTACTAAATCTCAGTCTCTTTGTGGACGTACAAGCCAGGGCAATTCCTTGCTGTGGCAATTTTCCTTCAGATTGAAGGAGGATAGGTCACCAGCATTTTCTGACTTGCAGTTTTTGACTCCACACATTCCTTGTGGGCTCTGTCCTCATGTTCACAGTCCTGCCCATGGAGGAATTCCAGGCAAGGCTTTCCCAGTCCACTGGCTTAGAACATCTTCAGCTCCAAGAAGTTCACCAGTGTGATTTTGAGCTCAGTTTTGTCTACCCGCTAATTACTCTGCTCTCTCACTGTCACTGCTACTTAGCCAAGGATGGGGAGAAATTCACCTTCCCAAAGGGAACAGCCTGCCTGCTTTGCCCTCAGCAGGAGAAAGCATTGCCTGAGAGTTGTGACATCAATTTCCTGTGATCTGTGTGTGCTTGGAGGAGGATGGGGACAATGGCAGCCACACAGTGCACATCACCCACCTCTCATGTCCGACATCCTGGCTCTGGTTTCTGACAGCTCCCTGCTCAGCCTGCTGATGACTGCCTTCTTTTCCAGGAGCCTGCCCTGCACCACTGCCAGCTCCTCCCGCAGTTTCCTGGGAAAGATCAGAGCAGATCTCACAGCCATTGGGAAACCTCATTGCAGGGGGCCCATGCATGCCTTCCTCTGGTGTATTCCTGCTTAATATTTTATTATTTAATTCTTTTTTTACCTGCCTTTTGGTCCCCTGGGGTCACCCTGTGGTGTGGGATTGGCCACACCACTTGCTGTCACCTGGAGCCATCCAGAGGGGATGGCAGATTGTCATGGGCTGTTTGGCATCACTTTGATGCTCTTTGCCCTAAGGATCACTTCTGCCTAGCAAAGGGACTCGAGTCCTGTCCCAGACTAAAAAGATCTTGGGACAAGTGGCATTGGACTTCCTTAGGCTCTCCCAAGTGGTCCCTGCCCTTATCTAAGCATCTATGATCACCATCAGTGAGTGCTGCTCACCTTAGACAAACATGAGACTCCATGGCAGGACAAATCTCCAGCCAAGCTCCCGATGCTGAGCTGTGGGCATCACACTGAAGTCCTAAAGGACACAAGAAAAAACGGCCTATTAATTCATTGTAACACACACATGCTTGTTGCTTCTGCTACACAAACAATTTCCTTCGTGTGGCAGCTCTGAGGACTGTCTCTTTGGGAAACCCATGTCCCTGAGAGCCCAGTTCCAAGGCCAACTGGAATATTCTTGACATCCAGCCTTGACTGGGATTGCTTCTGTCTTGGAGAAGCCCAAAGCATGCCAGTCTTTTAATATTAGAGGGTAAAGAGCCCTTCTCCAGTGGCAAAGCCCTGACAAAACCACCAAACAATGAAAAAATGTTCTCCAAAACCGCCAAACAATGAAACGGCTTCTGCAGAGCCTCACAGAGCTTGTCCTGCAGGGGAATAACCTTCATTCAACATCTTCCCAATGTTTTCTATAGCAGCTGTTCACTGTTCCATCTCCACACACATTTCATGTTAACCCAGTCTGTTCCTGGTACAGGCACATCCCATACAACCTTCACCTACCTTCCATCTTTTCCACAAGTGCTGCCTTTTCCTCCTCCAGCACCTTCTGCTGCTGAGTGGCCTCTAGCAGCCTATCCTCTAAAGCCAAGATGGTCAGGGAATGCTGCCTGCTTTGCTCCCTGTATCCTGCTACGTCTTCTTGCAGTTTCTGCCTCTGCAACTCATTTTCCTCCTGGACAGCCCTGAGCTGTTGGCTCTGCTGGAGCACCTGCTGCTGTAACACAGCCTGGGAAACAAGATGTGGGAGCTTGGTTGGAAGCACTGGGGGTTTCTTTTGGGATCACCATCAGCATCATCTCTCCTGGATGGTGATCACAAGAATGGGGGAAGGGAAGGATTTCTGGCATGGGGGAAGTTCTCCAGCACTGCATTCTCCACCTGCACAGGTTGGTGCAAGTACCTCTTGTGCAGTTATTTTCTTCAGCTTGTGCAAAGCTTCTCTCAGCTTTCCCTCTGTCAGTTCCTGCTCCTCTGCTTTCTTTGCTGTTGCCTATCAGAGGAAATTAGCAGTAATTAGGTTAGCCAGGAATCCACCTTTCTTTGTGTAGAGCTGCTCTCTGTGTATTTGGCAGGGCAGGGAAACCCCTTCTTCCATTGATTTGAGCCCCTGGAGCATCACACTACATTTTCCCTTTTCTTCATTCCAAGAGTGAACTGCTTTACCTCCCATGCTCACCTCAGCCATGCTTCTTAGGTGGCTTTCCAACTCTTGGATCTTCCTCTGTTCTACCTCCACAGATTTCTTGCACTTGTCCTTCTCCTCAGTGACAGCACTTTCCAGAATCTGTGAATCAACAGACCACAGATTCACTTCAGGAAAAAAAGACCTCAGCTCCAAGGAGGAAAGCAGCAGGGAGGGTCATTGCTCCAGCGCAGGGGCAGATGATGGGAGAAAAGCTTGGCAGGACATGAGGCAACTCAGTGAAAGAGAGGATGGGAGCACCTGGGGAAAAGCCCAGCTGAGAGACTGGGTAGGAGCTGCTTGGCTGCTCCTTGCCTGAATCCTCAGAAAACTGAACACCAGGAAACCACCACTCCCAAGGTGCCAGACACAGAAGCAGACTGGAAACTGTCCCACAAGGCCACCATGATCACAACACACACATGGTAAAACACCCATTCACACCCTGACTGACACTGCACCCCACACCAGAGCCACTGGTGTGATGGCCTGGGCCTCCTTGGGGCTGAGGGGGACTGCTGCCCCCTGCTCCACAGGAATATCCTTTTCCTGCCAAAAAGGAACCAACAGGATCCCAGCAGGTGGAGGGAGGGAGGGAGGGAAGGCTTGAGAAGAAGCAGTGCAATGTTTCCCTAAGGTCATGGATCACAACACTCCTTGCTTTCCCCTTTCCTCTGGTGACTGACTGGAGGCTGTGCATCCTGATGTTACCTGAAGGTGCTTCCCAGCTCCACCATGGATATTTTTGTGAGTTTACACCTCCTGGATCCATATGGGAGGATATCCAGTCCGTTGGACTGCATTCAGTTTGGAGCTAGAGGTTCCTCCTCCTGTTATCCAACACTCCTATAGACATCCATTCTTCCTGCATAACATTCCTCTTCTGAAACACCAACCATGTCTCTGTACCTGCTTGCTCTCCTTGTCCTTTTCCAGGACAATTTGCTGGATTTTTATCTGTAAGTCTTGCTCATATTTTGCTTCCAGCTCCTTTGTGTTCTCCTGCAGCAGCTCTGCCTGCAGCTCCTGGAGCTTCTCTAATTGCTCCTACAGGGAGACATGGAGGTATTGAAGGAAGTGTGTCAGCAGCAGGGCAAGAAATAAACCTCCCATGTACATTCACTCACAAAAAATTCACAAAAGAGATCTCTCCATCCTGCTGCATTAGGGATAAGGACACACTGACAGTGGGCTCTGTCTCCCTTACCTTACATTTCCTGTAGACTCAAGGATCTCAGACACTGCACATCCCCAGTCCAGGTGCTACACTGGCTTGCTTGGGACTGACATCATATTTACCCATAGAAAGAGTCCAAATCCCCCTGGTTTATGTACATAAATATTTCTGTACCTGCAACATCTGATTCCTCTGTGCCATCTCCTGACTCTTTTCCAACAAGCTCCTGAGAGCAGCCAACAGCCCTGCAAAAGACAACAGAACCTCACTGTGTGGGGTGCTCACACACCATATTATGGATATCCAGGAAAATTTCTTCATGGAAAGGATGGTCAGGGCATTGGAATAGGCCTCCATCCCTGGAAGTGTTCAAAAAAGTGTGGAGCTGTGGCACTTGGGAACAGTGCTGGCTTAATGGTTGTACTTGGTGACCTTGGAGGTATTTTCCAGCCTTAAAATTTCCATGATTCTGTGATTTTGTCCCCAAGGAGTGGCTCATGATGGACTTTCTCCTATACATCTGGCTTGCCAGGACATCCCACATTCCCAGGGACACAGACCTTTGCCAGAGGTGTGCAGGTCCATCCCTGCGCTGTCCAGGAGCTGCTCTGCACCCTCCAGCCAGGACAGGGGACCACGTGCCATGTCCACCACTGCTGTCCTGATGGCTGACACAGAGGGATCCAGGCACAACAGCTCCAGCTGCCCCAGTTCCCCCCGCAGGCTGGCACTGCTGCAGGGGCTCCTCAGGCAGGCCTGGAACAAATGGATCCAGTGGGGAACAAGGCAGTCTCCACTGTCAGTGGCCTTCAGGGACTGGCAAATGACACAACATTTCTGAACATCTCAGGCCAGGCTGGATGGGGCTTGGAGCAACCTTGTCCAGTGGAAGGTGTCTCTGCCCATGGCAGGGGGTGGGACAGGATGGGCTTTATGGAGAATCTGTGACAAACTCCAGGGAACATGAACACTTAGGGATGATGCTTTGTTTCAGGGTTGTATCTTTACTCTGACTTTTCCTCAGGCCAGCAAAACACCCTGTGCCACTATCTCCCCGCTGCCATTTGGTCCTGTGTATTTAAAGGGCTGACCTGGAGCTTCTGCAGGCAATTCTTGAACACCTCGATGTTGGTAGACACCTCCCTCTCCTTTGCAAGCCTGGAGCTTAATTCCTTCTGCAGACTCTTCTCTCTCTCATGACTTTGTTTGTTCTCATCAGAGATCTGCCGGACCTTCTCTATCACCTGGCAAAAGTGGGTGAAGAAAGAGGAGGATAAGGCTCATGCTGTTTTCCAGCTGAGGGGCCAGGGATTGTCTCAGAGAGCAACAACTGAGGCTTGCTGTAATCTGGCAGCCACATCAGACTTTTGAGCTTGTCCCTGTTGCAGACCACTGACTCCCTCCAAGCTCTGGGAGACAAAAAGAACTGTGTCCCCTTCATGTCATGGAGTGTGGCAGCAGCTCTGGCCACAGAGAGAAACACATAACTTTCTCAGGCATCATTCTGGGAAAGTCTGTGAGAAGATCAGAGAAAAGAATGAGAAACAATTCTTATCTTAACTTGCTGCACCTGGTATTGTGAACATGTGGAATGTGTTATGGAGATTTGTTTACCAAAAGGTGGTTTCTTAATTAGCCAGTGGTGATGGTGTTTTAATTAAAAGACCAATCAATTCTACCTGTAGGGAACTAGGGTATAAAAAGAGCAATGGGTTTCTTAATAAGGATTTTTGATTAGCCTTCTGTGAATTCATGGAGTCTGTGCCAATTATTACCCAGCCAGGGGCTGGTTTGCTGTAACAGTGGAGCAGTACCATTAACCTGGGACAGCCACAGCCCAATTCCTCCTCTGGAGCAGCCTGCGTGCTGCAGCCCTACTGCTCATGGAGCAGGCACCACGGCTGTTCTGCAGCAGCTGCATGAGCCACTCGGGCTCTGCAGGCTCTGAACACCTCTGTGAGCTGCTGTCCAAACTCACCTGCTGCTCTGTTACAGGTTTCCCTGCGCTGCCAGCTGCTGATGGAGAACAGGCTTGCATCACTCGGATCTTGAAGGACTCCAGCTGCAGCAGGGATCCACACATGGAAACAAACATCACCAATCATGGACAGCCACTCTGCTGATCACTGATGGTCTGTTTCTAGCGTGATGTTAATCTGCAAAGGGCTGTCCCTGCCCAGAGCAGCATTACCCAGGCACTGAGGAAGGTTGGTGTGGCTCCCAGACAGCATAACTAAGATTAGAGATTCCTTTTCTCTATGCTAATAAACTGCTAAGCTGTCCATGCTGCCCACACCAATTCTGGCTAAGCCTTTTATACTTCACCCAATGACAAGTCCCATGTCAGGGTTTGGTGCTCAGGACTCCGGGTTTCTGTTTTCCCAGCACATCTTCCCCATGGGAAGCTGCATTCCTGTGCTGTCCACAGCCCAGTGGTGATGTTCCCACCCCTGCCATCCCCACCTGCTCCCCAGCTCTCTGCATGTCAGACCGCAGCAGGCGCTCCCTGCGCTCCATCTCCCGCAGCTGCCGCGCCTGCCGGGACCACGCTGCCTTCAGCTCCTCCTCTGCCTGCAACGAGAGCTTTGGCATCTCAGAGTGACATCCAAAACCACGTCATGGGTATTTCAACCACTGTTCCCATCAGACAAATCCAAACGTGCCTTTGGAATACCAGGAGACAGACAGTAGTCCTGGGGCAGGGAGTGGGGTTGCAGCATGGACCCTTCATGGCACTTTTTCTCTGGGTTTCATCCCTGGGACATTGTCCATCCTTGACTTCCTCACCCAACACTCACACAGGGAACTCTGCCATATATTTTTCTTCTTCCATCAGGGTCCACGGTAGAGCTCAGGACATTTGGATGCCCTGCCCACCCAGCCTGTGCTCCCAGGGATTGCTGGTCCCCATCCCAGCCCTCTGGGATGATGGCACCTGCCCTCTGTGTGTCCCCTGCAGCCAACAGTACCTTGGCTTTCTCAGCCAGTTGCTTTTGGACACTCTCATGCTTCTGGATCTCCCCCTGCAGCCCCTCCAGGTCCCGCTGCAGCTCCTCGATGCGCTGCAAGAGCCCGGGGAGGGTGGGGGTCTCACCAGGGCAGCTGGGCACTGCCCCTCTGGATGACCTCCACTGATCAGCAAGATTTTCCGCCCATCTAACTCACTCTGTTTACTGGAATTCTCTTCTAACCTGCATTTACTGTGGTTATATCAGCTTACAAGTGGAAGTCAATCTAATTTCTGATCGCATCCCCCCCAAGCCCCCTCTCCCCCCAACTCCCCTTCACACTGTAAACCAGCGTTGCAGATCCAGGACTGCCCCAGGTCTCATGCCCATTGTGTGCCTTTCAGGACAGGAGCTGAGTTCCAAACAGCTCCCTTACAATGCCCAGTTAATTATTCCCTCACTGATGTGTTCCTGCAGCCACTGCTTACCCAAAGTGACTTTTGACTCACATTTCTGCAGGAGATTAGTTCTTGCTCTCTGAGTTCGTGCTTTGTTTCTTCTTTAATTCTCGAGCACTAGAAGGAATGGCAACCAAGGAAAATAACCATCAGGGCAGTGATACCATTGCTCCTGCTGTGAATGGGACACTGGCACAGGCTGCCCAGGGCAGTGGTTGAGTTGACATCCCTGCAGGAACTTAAAAGACACTTGGGGACATAGTTTAGTGGTGGCCTTGGTGGTGCTGGGGTAATTGCTGGACTCAGTGATCTTACAGGTCATTTCCAACCTCAGCAATTCTGGGATTCACAAGTCTATCCTTGTGATCTCCTGGTACATTGCAGCCAACGCAGTCTCTGCCCTTATCATGCTCCCAGTGCAGCTCTGCCAGTTGAGGAGGAGTTGCCCATGCAGAGGAAAAACCTACTGCTGCACAAGCCACCTTCTTTAGGGACAAATCCAGGCTGGGCCACAGGGAGCCCCACGGCACAGTGACGCAGCTCCTCGGGAGGACCTTGGCAGGAATATTTTGTGTGTACAAACAGCTACTGTGCTCACAGGAGTCCAGAGCACACAGTACCTGACGCAGAGCAAGGAGGGAGATCCAGCTGGGGAAGGAGACCCTGGTCCATGGGCATCCATCCTGGCACACCCAGACATGGTCATGGGACCATCACCCAGTGATACAACTGTTACAATCCTCACCAGAGAGAAGCACCACCCTTCCCACCTGCTTTCCCACCTTAATCCTCATGTCAAGCAGGGGGCATAAATTACTGAACCCATAATTAGTCCTACCAACCTTGGCTGAAACCTCGGCCAGCTGCTTGTCCTTCTCTCGGTTTTCCTTACTCAGTTCTTCAGTCTCTTGCTGGAGCTGCTGGATTTTCTCCTCCTTTTGCAGGAGTTCTCTTTGCATGTTGCTCACCAGACCTGAGGAAAACAAGTCTGGTCATAGGTCACCCAGGTGTGACATTTAGATGGGATATTGGGAAGAAAATCTTCCATGTGAGGGTGGGGAGGTTCTGGCACAGGGTGCCCATAGAAGCTGCGGCTGCCCCATCTCTGGAAGTGCCCAAGGCCAGGTTGGACAGGGCTTGGAGCAGCCTGAGATACAGGAAGGTGTCCCTGCCCATGGCAGGGGGTGGAATGAGGTGCTCTTTAGGGTCCCTTCCCACAAGGCACTAGGAATAATTTGTTGCTTGTACAGTTTGGCCAATGTTTGCTCCTTATCCAGAGCCAGTCCCAGTCTGCTTCATGCCCTGACCCAAAGCTCCAGGGATACAATACCTGCAGTCAAGGCCTGGTCCCTCTTCAACTTCTCACTTTCCCTCCGCAGCCTCCCAATCTCCAGGTCTCTCTCGTGGAGGGAATGGCTGAAAACTTGGTTTGAGCCTTTCTGCAGGTCATTGATCTGCAAAACACAGATTTACCTGTGCTCCTCACCAGAATGTTCACTGACTGCTACCCCTTCAGAGAGGGTCAGCTGGCACTTGTGGTTTGGTTGGACTTTTTAGCATCTTCAAATACCATCCTAAATGTGCTCTGGCTGCTCCTGCTGAAATCCTAATGCCAGAGGAGGAAGGGAGGAAGGAAGGGAGGGAGGGAGGAAGGGAGGGAGGAAGGGAGGAAGGGAGGAAGGGAGGAAGGAAGGAAGGAAGGAGGGAAGGAGGGAAGGAGGGAAGGAGGGAAGGAAGGAAGGAAGGAAGGAAGGAAGGAAGGAAGGAAGGAAGGAAGGAAGGAAGGAAGGAAGGAAGGAAGGAAGGAAGGAAGGAAGGAAGGAAGGAAGGAGGGAAGGAGGGAAGGAGGGAAGGAGGGAAGGAGGGAAGGAGGGAAGGAGGGAAGGAGGGAAGGAAGGAAGGAAGGAAGGAAGGAAGGAAGGAAGGAAGGAAGGAAGGAAGGAAGGAAGGAAGGAAGGAAGGAAGGAAGGAAGGAAGGAAGGAAGGAAGGAAGGAAGGAAGGAAGGAAGGAAGGAAGGAGGGAAGGAGGGAGGGAGGGAGGGAGGGAGGGAGGGAAGGAGGGAAGGAGGGAAGGAGGGAAGGAAGGAAGGAAGGAGGGAAGGAGGGAAGGAGGGAAGGAGGGAAGGAGGGAAGGAGGGAAGGAAGGAAGGAAGGAAGGAAGGAAGGAAGGAAGGAAGGAAGGAAGGAAGGAAGGAAGGAAGGAAGGAAGGAAGGAAGGAAGGAAGGAAGGAAGGAAGGAAGGAAGGAAGGAAGGAAGGAAGGAAGGAAGGAAGGAAGGAAGGAAGGCTCTCTCCCTCATTTCCCTTGATTTCAGACACACAAACCTCTCCTGCCCAAACCTGGCTGTTACCCCACAAACAAACCTGTATCTGAGAGGTGTTTTCCCTGCTCAGTGCCTATGGAAGCCTCCATTACCTGTTCCCTGAGGTTTTTGATCTCCTCTGTTTGGGCTCCCAGCTCTTGGTTGAAGGTGAGCAGCTTCTGGGTCAGCTCAGCCTCGTTCCTCACTGCTGCCTGGGCCAGTTTCTTTGCCATGGCTGCGATCTCCTCCTGTAGGTCTCTCATCACCACATCCTTCCCCTTTAACTCTGTTTCCAAACCAAAAAGGTGACCCACTTCCTTCTCCAGCAGCTTCTCACCCTGCTGGCAGATCCAGGTTCCACTGGTCACTCTGCAGCCACAGAAACTCCAGACCCCCTGCCCAGGGGGTACCAACTCAAGGCCATCAGCAAGGGACCCTCTGTGCCCGGCTTGGCACATCCTCCAGCCACCCACTGTCCCCATCCACCCGCTCTGGTGGCAGCCCCCACACCCTGCTGGGACACAGACACTGGGCAGGATTCACCTGCTCCTCCAAGGACCAGGACAGGGTCCTCCCTCCCCCCTCGCTCCCCAGCATTACCTTCCCCTGCAGGAGGAGATCCACCTTGTGAGGCCCCAGGGAAGGGGCTCTCCCCACACTGCTTGCACCATCACCTGAGAAGCTGGCTGAGACTGGAAGAAAGCAAATCATCAGCATGAGAGGTGGCTGCAGGCAGCAAAAATCCTTTTCCCTTGTCCCAAAACTACTCCAAGGCAGTGGCCACTTTTCAGGGCATGAGCTCACTGCACAACCAGTAGAGAATCAAAAAAAAAACCAGACTGCAAAAAACTTAGACTGCAAACAGAAACAGTCTGCACAGAAGAGAGAGTTAATTCACCTCTGGGAACCAAAACTATAAAGAAAAGAGAGTTAATTCACCTCTGGGAACCAAAACAGCCTAAAAGCAGCAGACACACAGCAGAGAGAGGCTGCCCTTATTCTTCAGCACTGGCCAGCCCCCAGAAAGCTGTGCTTTTTTGTCTTTCCACATGGGAACAGCTCTGCTCACTGCCATTAGGGCATGGAGATCCTTTGGGCTGTTCTCAAAAAAAGGAGTTTGTGCTACCCTTGGCTGTGTGTGTCCCTGCCTTTGCCCTCACTGAGGTTTCCAGTTCAGCACTGGGACTGCATGGTGCTGCCTCACTGCTGGCTTTGTGTTGCTTATGACAGCTCAAAAATCCCAAGCCCACAGCAGGAAAAGCAAAGCACTGTGCACCAGGCCACAACATCCATGGCAAATGTCACATTCTCCAGCCCAAACCCTCACCTCTGCCCTGCTCTGTCACATCCTTTATTTTCAGAGGTGCACTGGATTCAGATCTATTTTAAAATGCATTCACTTGAGACAGCCACTTCAAAGTAGGAAAAAACCCCACTTTACACAGTAGTCAGGAACAGGCACAGGAGTCGGTGGTGCAGATAAAGTCAATCGTGGCCCTTCTGGGTCCCACACCAAGAAAAAAGAAGAGGAAATGTCCCTCTGCAAGGGGAATAGCATTCCCCTTGGGATGGCACAGCTCATTTCTTCTGTGACCCAAATGCCACCCAGGACCACACATGGATTTTGATCAGCTCCAGGGCACAGTGACTCACACCCAGTAGCTCAACGCTTGTCACTTCTCTGCTCCAATCAATCAAGTGGCTCTGTGAAGATGCCAGGGCACAAATGGTTGGTTTTGGCATCATGGAGTACCTGGCCTCACGGCAGAGGTCCTGCTGGAGGTGTCCAGAGAGGTGGCACTGGCTGTGCTCCTGTCCCGGGCACTTGCAGGTCGCCTTGGCAGCACCAGATGGGGCACGTGGCCAGGGGCTCTGGGGGCCCCACTGCCCAGGGAGTCGGGGGGAAGCTGCCCCTGCAGCGAGGGCAGGCACAGAGGAGATGCAGGAGTCCAGGGTTTGGGCTCTGCAGCCACCTGGAGCTGCCCACTCCAGCCCACGCGACGTTTCAAGGGGGGACAGGACATCTATGGTGGGAAAGCACCAAGTTATCTGCAAGATTTTAGAAAATATTTTTATCCCTGGATTCACGTGGACAGTGTCGTGGAAAACCCAGGCACAGATCTAAGCAGAAGCACAATTTTAGATTTTTCCCATTTCCATTTTGCAAGGATCAGATTTTAATCAGGGCATCCAGATGCTTTGCTGAAACAGAAGGAAATTATTGGGGTTTTCTGCTTTTTGAACTTTTCCCTCTGCATCTGACTGCTCTAATTCTGCACATCATTTGCACAGTCCAGGAGCACTCCTTTCACAGCTCTCCTGGCTCACACATGGTCCTATCCCATTTGTTTCTCCCATTCTCCCCAGCAAACCAAAGCCTCTCATTGTGTTCCTGTCTTCCCATCAGCTGGGCCTGTCAGACTGGGAATTAGGACACTGCGTGCTGCTCTCCTGAAGAGCAGAGCTTTCCAGGACAGCGGGGACAAGCCACCACCAAGGTCTCAGTGACAAGGGCTGCATTAAACATCTGCCAGCGGGGTCGGACCTGGGCGAGGGTCCTTCAACCCCTGGCTGTTAACAGAGCCCCAGACCCCAGTGCAGGCTCCCTGCACCTCCAGCACCTTCCCTTCTCCCAGGGCACATCCCAGCCCTGCTGCTTTGCTCCTGCTGCTGCCCACGGTGCTGGGTCCCAGCGAGATGGCACAAAAACCTGGTTGAGTCCTGTTTGGGCATGGCAGGGTGTGACTCCCAGCCGGGTGTGCTCCTCTGCACAGCACCTCCTCTCGGACTCAGAGCACAGATCCCTCCCCTCGTCAGACTTCACAGCCAGGGTGGCTCCCTCCCTGCAGGCAGCAGGGTCAGGCTTCAAAGCTGCCCCTCCAAAGGAGGATTCCAGAGCGAGGAAAAGGCACCCTATGGACAGGCTCTGCATCGCTGTGCAAACCCCATCCTGTGCTCACCTGCCCTTGGGGATTCAACTGCTCACTGCCCCAGCACAATCTAGCTTTACCTAGGCAGCATCTTGGATTCTTCAAGAGCCAAAATAATAAAAATACTACTGGGGATTATCAGTTCCTCTATGTTTTATTTGAAACCCAGCTTCTCTCTCGTTAAGTGGCTTGGGAGGAAACATAAAATGCAAATAGAGGGAAAGGACATTTTCCAGGTCTTCCTTTGCTAATGTATCTGTCCCGTGCTTTTCCATTTTCCTACCGAACTGCCTGAGTTTCTTCAGCAGAGGGAGCTCCAGCTTTTCATTTCCTCCTCCCCCGTGACAGGAAAGATGTGAGCTACTGTCTTTACAAATAATTTGATGGGTCAAGGTATAGGTGTTGACGTCTTTGAAATGGGTCTTAATGTCTCTGCTGCCTTTGGGCAGCAGGTTTGTTGAAGAGCCCAGATAGCTTGGTTCCTGAGATAGGAAAGGGTCTGCACAAGCCTGAACTCCTGAACTTTGGGTTAAAACAGTAGGTTCAAGGGGGAAATATGTGGTAGGTGGTTGGGAAGGCTATACCTTCCTAGTACCTCGGCCAGAGGGAAAAGGAAGCAGGCACCATGTGGCCAGGAGTGAGGATAAGAGAAGGCTGCGTCCTCCGAAACCCAGAGAGAGAGAAAACCCCAGGGCATGTGCCTCACTGGACTCTCTCCCTTTACTGGGAGAATAATTTATCTGGGAGATAAATTGGGAGAATTATTTATGTGAATAAAGGTGAAGGACTCCTCTGTCTCCTTTTTGGACATAAACCTCTGGCGTTTGTGGATTTTCCTGACACTCACTTTTGGCACCTTTCCTCAGGATCTCCAGATGAGCCGGGAGTGAGTTCCTGCTTTTGAAGCCTTCCCAGGACAGCAGCACCCACCCAACCAATTTCCCCGGGCACCTTTCCCTGGGCATCCCCATCCACCCCTGCACATGGGCATCCTTCCATTGGCCATGGTACCCACCCTTCCCCAGGCATCCCCAGCCCTACCCGGGCAGCCCCATCCAGCACCAGCTCGAAGGACGGTCCCGCGGTGCCGAAGCTCAGGATGTCCCCTGGCCTCACCCTCACGGCTGCATTCTGCACCTGGCAGCTGTTGACAAAGGTGCCGTGGGGGGAGTTGAAGTCCTGAAGGATGAAGCTGTTGTCTGAGGTGGAGAATTCCAGGGCTGCATGGCGATCTGCTACCCCTGCAGACTGGGAGCAGGCAAGGAACAGGCAGGGAACGCTGCTGGATGTGGCTCCAGCTTCATCCCTGCTTTGCCAAGTGCCCTTTCTGGCCATCAATTCCAGCACAAAACTGGTACCTCCACACTTTGCACGGAGGGCTCCATCCCCTTCCCTTCCCTTCCCTTCCCTTCCCTTCCCTTCCCTTCCCTTCCCTTCCCTTCCCTTCCCTTCCCTTCCCTTCCCTTCCCTTCCCTTCCCTTCCCTTCCCTTCCCTTCCCTTCCCTTCCCAAACCTTCCCTTCCCAAACCTTCCCTTCCCTTCCCTTCCCTTCCCTTCCCTTCCCTTCCCTTCCCTTCCCTTCCCTTCCCTTCCCTTCCCTTCCCTTCCCTTCCCTTCCCTTCCCTTCCCTTCCCTTCCCTTCCCTTCCCTTCCCTTCCCTTCCCTTCCCTTCCCTTCCCAAACCTTCCCTTCCCAAACCTTCCCTTCCCTTCCCTTCCCTTCCCTTCCCTTCCCTTCCCTTCCCTTCCCTTCCCTTCCCTTCCCTTCCCTTCCCTTCCCTTCCCTTCCCTTCCCAAACCTTCCCAAACCTTCCCAAACCTTCCCAAACCTTCCCTTCCCAAACCTTCCCAAACCTTCCCTCCATCCCCCTCCCGTTTTAGGATGCTCAGCCTACCTGCAGGACGATGTCGGCCCCTCTGTGGCTCCCAATGGTCGTGGTGTAGGATTTCAGCTGGAAACACCCCTCCGAGCTCTTTAGGAAAGCTCGCATTGCCCAGCCCCCCCTTGCAAGGCTTGCACCAAACAAATAAGTCCTCAGTCAGCAATTTCCCCCCCCAACACACAACCTGAGCCACGAGTGGCTCTACCAACTCAAACAGTAAAAATTGTACAAAGCGACCCCAATAGCGGCCGTGTTCCAGCTGGCAGTGTGGCTGCAGTAGCCTTGGAAACCTCGGCCACGCCGGAGCCTGCTGCTGCCTGCCTGGCTGAGTTTTTCCTCTTCGATTTGTTTAGTTTTTTTTTCCTTCTTTTTCCAAGCAACTGTCCCGGCAGCACAACACAGCTCTGCGCCGGCGTGGCCACCGATCCATCAGCTGGGGACACACGTGGGAATGTGTATCCCAAACCCCACAGGGGCCCTGCCACCTGCTAGGACTTTTTGCCCGCATTTTACTTATACTTTATTTCATGTCATGCTAACACACACACAGAGACAGGTCTTGCAATCTGAGGGAAAGGGATAAACATTGCTGTCAGGTGGATGCTGTCACCCCTCAGCACTGTGCCATCAATATTCCTTGGTCCTACACTGCCACACCCCCTTTTTCAACAGAACAGAAAGGAAAAAAACCCACTTGCTACCAACATGCCCCCGTTTGCCCCCTACAGCTCTGCAAGATTTCATTGGGCTCCTTTTTGAGGTAGAAGTAGCACATTTGGCAAATTAGAGCTTCCCTGAAAAGTTCTACCAGTTTGAAGCCATTCCCTTTTGTCCTGTCACTCCATGGTCTTGTATTAATCTGTGCTGAAACTGATGTCAAATTTTACTCTCAAATGAGTGATATAAATAACAAATATAGTTATTGGCTTTAGCATTTATGTATCAACTTTTTCAAGATACTATTGATCACAAAAAATCCTGATATAGTACAACTTGTAATTACTGCTTTTGATATAGTACAATCTGTCAGTTTATGTATACACTGTATAGCTTTTATAAATAGTTGTGTAATATGTACTATCTTAGACTGTAGTATAATAGAGACTGTGAAATGTTAAAATGCTTTTTCACATAACTAACTCAGAAAATTGTGTGAAATAATTAGGTGATTTCCCACATTCAGGAAATCTAAAAGACAAGATAACAGAAACCAGAGCACTGAAAAAAGGAAGAAATTATTGACCCTCATTATCAGGGAGTGAAAATACAACAGGATGAAACCACAAGAAGAAATAAAATATATTGGTTTAATCTACAAAATAGCATGAAGACAAGTCAAAGGTTAACACCAAGCAGAAGAACATCTAAATTCAAAGGAATGTTTGAATATGTATAAAGTCTTATGAATATGCTTGTACCCCCTGCAATGTAACAGTATATAGAGAAGATGGGGCCAAGTTGACCACATGCTTTTGACAAATAGCCAAGCACCCCAGTGCTGGATTTTATCCCTTTAATCCCTTAATAAACGTTTACAAAATTTTTAAATGGTGAACTGTTTCTCACACGACTAAACTGCACAGAAGTGTATCTGAAGAAGCGTAACAAAATAAGTAATGTTATGAAGTTGAAATAAAGATTTTCCTTTTTGTTCCTTCTTTCTTTGGTGTGTTTTACTCTTTTTTGTTTGTGTTTTGTGTTGACTTTGTCTGGGTCTCTCCCTGTCTCTCTTTTGCTTGCTGCCCTGCCTCTCAGCCTCCCTCCCTCTCTTGGCCATCTTTGTTCTGCTCTCTCTCCACCTCTCTCTCTTTCCTTCTCTTTCCTCTTTGCTTTGCCCCTTTTACTCTCTCTTTGATCTCTTTTTACTTTCTTGTCTCTCTGCTCATTTTCTCTCTTCCCTCCATCTCAGATACTCTGTCCTGTACCTTTTCCAAATGATAAACCCACACACACCAAAGGAGAGGCTTGCCACCAGCTGCATGTGTGTAGTGTACCTGGACAGCATCTGAGCATCAGGTGGCAGTCAGAGGTTCAGCAAATTCTGTGTTATAGATACATATTATAATATTGGTTTTTTGCAAATATTAAAATGGATTTTATATGTGTAGTGTTAAAGTTACTTTGCTATATAGTTTTCATTTCTGTTGTTAATTAAGCTTAGTGAAATAGCTGATGAAAGTATGCTTGTGTCAAACTGCCTGCTTGGATGGGATAACATCCAATGCACACAGGATGAGGACACCTGGACAGATCTGCCAACTATCAGCGCTCACTGTCTGAAGGCAGAGTGGACCAAGGCCCAAAAACTGGAGGTGATAAGAATGGACTAAAACCACACCCAAGGAATACCCATGCTCTAAAAAGGTGGATCCAAGGAGGAGCCATGCTAAACAATTCTTGGAACATGTAAAGTAGTTTGGGGAAAAGTTTACTGTGCATAAGGATCTATGGATATGCAACAGGCTGATATAAGGGTAAAGGTATTTAAGGGGTATCCCCAAAGGCAACAGTGTGCTCTTGGGCCATAATCCTTGCTTTACTATCTTTGTCTCCCATTGGCCTTTATCAAACTTCTAAAATTTTCACAGGAGAGTGAATGTGTTTTTCACACTAGAATCCCTGAATCCCTGGGTTGGAAGGGATTTGAACTATGACCTGTTTCCAGCCCCTCCCTCCTGCCATGGGCAAGGACAGCTTCCACAGACCAGGCTGCTCAAAGCCCCATCTAAGCTTGTCTTGAACTCTTCCAGGGTTTCTCCTGTCACTCTTCCCTGGGCAGCCTGTGTCAGTGCCTCATCACTACCACAGTAAAGGATTTCTTCCCAATATCTAATGGAAACCAATCCTCTTCTATCCTAAAGCCTTTTCCCTTGTTTTATCACTACCTGCCCTCATTGGGAGCCCTTCTCCAACTCTCTCACAGCCCCATGGGGCACTAGAAGGCCACAAAGTCCTGGAGCCTTCCCTTCTCCAGGCTAAACAACCCCAACTCTCTGGTCCTGCTTCTATAGCAGAGGTGTTCCTTCCCTTAAATTGTTTGTTGTCGTTTCCTTCCCCTTGCATTGCTCTCCCTGTGACAAGAGCAGCCAAGTATTTGCACTAAATTTTGATAGTCTCTCAACATTAAATTATAAATTTAAGCAGAACAAATTATCTTTTTTGATGTCTCTCAACATTAAATTACAAATTTAAGATTTAAAATGTGTTCCATTTATAGAACTCCAAAAAGGCTTCTGACTTCAGACAAGCAACAGTAAAGCATTCCTAAAAGCAACATTCTGAAAAAACTACATTAAGACAAACAAGAAGAGTTGTTAATTAGAAGGTAGGATAAGTAGGGAGAAGATTTAAATTGACATTAAATGCATTGTTATGTCTAAAATTAGAGATTATCTGCATCTTTAGACCCTTTGAATTTGCTTTTCTGTTGTTAAATCAAAAAAATAATTACTTCTTGTATTCTGGAGATCATTCTCCCAGGCATGTGATGCATAGGAAATATTGCAGTGAAAATTTTTGCTTCAATATTTGACAAGAAACCAGCTTGGGCCCCATTGTGCTGCCCACATGCAGCTATGTTACATTTTTTACCCTAAAATGGAAGCATGGTTTGTGTTGCCTTGTCACAGTGATTTATTAAAAAATATGGATATTGATCTAGTACTGATATTCAACTGTGATGGACAAAGACTCTCTAACAGTTTAAAGTTAGAAAGTGTTTGTTTATTGTGGGATAGCTCCCAAATACACACTGGGATTTACAGGTGATTACAGAGTCCTTTTATCTGTACAGGTATTGAATACCCAAAATACAAATGCATATTCACAACTTTGGTACATCCCATTCCCACTTTGTGTGGTAATTAGTTCAAAAACCATTAAGCATGCGTAGTTTGTTCCTTGAAATGGGTCTGTGGTCCCTTTCATGGGGAGGGGTCCCAAAATGAGGAAGTAAATGAAGTCTTCCTCGTTCTGACCTTCCTACCTTTTCAATGCAAATATGACAAATGAACCCTTGGTAGAACTCCCATTCCCTATCTTTAATTGGTTTCAGAACAGAGGAGGCCACAATGTGTTATGTTCCTAAAAGCAATTTATCAGCTTCTATATTCTTCATTATAAACCCAGCTAACCAAACATTGTGCTGACAAGCAATCAATTATTAGTTAACTACTAACTCTTAACTTCTTCAAGGCCTACCCATTTACTTTAATTAACTCCAATAAAGCTTATCTCTGACTAAAATCTTAGCTCCTGTAAAATCTCTAAATTCCTTAAAGTTTATGTCTCAACAGTACAGTTCTTTGTGTGCATTGTGGTGCATTTACCTATGGCCTAGTGCTGGTTTTGTTTTTTATTTTAAATTTGTATTTTTCTTTTGTAAGAAAGCCATTTTTTCTAATCTCACAACACCAAAAAAAAAA
Source organism: Setophaga petechia (assembly GCA_024362935.1). Classification (NCBI taxonomy): domain Eukaryota; kingdom Metazoa; phylum Chordata; class Aves; order Passeriformes; family Parulidae; genus Setophaga; species Setophaga petechia. The sequence continues at coordinate 388,792 of JANCRA010000088.1, read as the reverse complement.
AAAAAAAAAAAAAGAAAAAAAAAGTAAACAGGAAATAAAAATAGTGTGTCTTTACCACTCTGTCCTGCTCAGTGCCCCTGACATTCTCATTCTGGCTCAGGGTCCTCCTCCCTGATACCCTTTCCCTGTTGCTCTGTCCTTTTATCTGTCTGTCCTTCTTTTCTGCTCTGTCCTTTTGCCCGTCCTCCATGCCCCTTTCATTATCCCTCTTTTTTATTCTCTGTTGCTCTGTCCTGCTCTCTGTACCATTTTTTCTTACTGTATCTTTCTGTCCTGTTCCCTGCCCCTATTATTTTTTAATCCCTCTGTGCTGTGCTGCCCATTCATTTTATTTTCTTCATCTCCATCCTGGCACACTGTCCTCATTTTCCTTTCTCTGGCCTGCTCCCACTCCCTCTTTCTGTCTGTCCTCCTCCGTCCTGTGCTTCCAGGCACAATTCCCCAGGTGAGGCAGGTGGTGCTGCCTTCACGTGAGGTGGTTTGGTGGTGAACTTGGTAGTGCTGGGTTAATGCTTGGACTTGGATCATCTCAGAGGTCTCCCCCAACCTAAATGGCTCTGTGGTTCTTTATCGCTCTCCTACTCCCTTCCCTTCCCCTTCACTGCTGTTCCTCTCTCCTTTTTCTTGTCCTTGTCTTTTCTACCTTTCTCTATCCCATTCCCAGACTTGTGCTTTCTCATTGCACCTTCTCACCAAGTTGGCATCCTCTCTTCCTCCTTCTCTTCCTCCTTCTCCTTCTCCTTCTCCTTCTCCTTCTCCTTCTCCTTCTCCTTCTCCTTCTCCTTCTCCTTCTCCTTCTCCTTCTCCTCCTGAGGTGTCCCAGTGGCAGTGGCAGTGGCAGTGTCCCCAGGTGACAGAGCAGCCTTGCTGCAGGAACTTCTCCCGTGTGACAGAATTAACCCTTCTTGGCAGCCTTTGCCCAGCGGGAATGGGTGATCCCTGGCTCCTGCTGGGCCACGGTGACATCTCTGCTGCTGCCCTCACGGTTCAGACAGGGGTTTTGTGTCTCTGGGTCACACCATTGGTTTTGTCTGTGCACAGTGTGTTCATCTGTGGGTGTTTGTGTCAAATGCTGTGCAAAAAATACTAAAAGTGGTAACTTTTCTTATCTCCTTATATATATACTGAAAAAAATATGTATAAAAATTGATTTCCTGGTACAACCCTGTTAAAAACGAGAGCAGGCTCCCAGTACTAAAGTGATTTCAGCACTTATTATACAAAAAAGAAAGGCCTAAAGCAAGGGGGCCCGGCCCGAGCAGGAGCATTCCCATGGAGCATTCCCACTGGCTCCGCAGTGATGTGCCCGATGTCCAGGGGGAGCAGCACAGCATCCCTGGGTCAGATGCCCCTTTTTATCCTGTTTTTTGTCCCTTTGGATTGGTTTCTGTTTGTATCCTTCATTTGCATGAAGGTTTAAGGTGCTTGGTTGGCCATGACAGTTCTGTCCGGGCTGGCTCGTTTGGCTTGGGGGGTGGTGCACTTTACTGAGGCGTAATATAGTACATTGAGTACCGTATTTCTTATAACTACCCTTTTGACCCCTCTTATAATGTAACAACCGAACTAACAGTACATACTTAACAATCTAGCAACAGTTTCTAACCTATTTTTAACAAACCTGTATCTGCTGTTTTATATGAAGGATTTCAGAGCAGAAGGAATTCTAAATACGGATAGACTTAAGATTTGAAAATACAAATATAACCTTTGTATATATAAATTAGACAATAAAGGGCTTCAAAAAACCTATGAAGGCAACAGAAGCAGCTCTGTGTGCTCAGAAGTTTTTTGTGCATCACGAACTCCGGGATCTCGGCTGGGCCTCGAGCGCCGCTGCCTGCGCCGGGCACTGCGCATGCGCGGCGCGTTCGACGGGTCGGGGGCGCCACCTGCAGGCCAAAGGCGGTATTGCCGCAAGGCCGATGCACACGCGCACTACCTCAAACGGCTCTCTGGCCCCACCCGCAGATCAAAAGCGGTACTGCAACTCTGAAACGCGCGCACGCGCAGTGACTCGTCGGGCCGCCGCTGTGGCGCTTTCCGTGCCTGCCACCGCCTCTCCCCGGGGAGCACCAGACGCGGGTCCTGGCTGTGGTGGCAGTGTCGGGCGAGGATTGCACGGAGCCCGCGGAGCCGCGGCGCGGTTGCCGGGTGGCACTGGGCTGCGGCTGGCAGAAGTCACGTGACAAGTCACTCAGGATGGAACTGGGGTCATTCCACTCTCAAGATGGCGACCCCGAGAGGACTCACACTGTCGCAACACTGAAGATGGCGGATCAGAAAAAAACCCGAAATCCCAAAACCCTGGCGGCGCCACACTCAAGATGGTGACAGTGTACAGGAAACGACGCCACACCACTCTCAGGATGGCGGCCCGGGCGGCCGAACCAGGCCGTCCTTCCCAACATGGCAACAGGCTAGCCTTGCTCTTGGGGGAGGCCGAAGAATTGCGGTAGAACCTCCCTCCTCAGAAAGGAGCCTGTCTCCTCAGAAAGGAGCCTGTCTCCTCAGAAAGGAGCATCTCTCCTCAGAAGGGAGCGTCTCTCCTCAGAAAGGCGTCTTTTCCCTTGAACCCAGCCCCAACCCCAGCTTGGAGCGCGATCTCGCCGCTGTGCTTCCCGGCCTGGGGCTGAGTGCAGTGGCTCAGCCAGCGCGGGCAGGCAGTGACAGGCGGTGATGGGCGGTGACAGGCAGGGCTGCAGCCCCGCTGCTTGGTGGTGCGCTTGGAACAGAATGAGGTATGCGAGAAATGAGGGTGCTGCAGAGAGAGCAATGGGAATGGAGAGTGACGTCGAGGCAACAAGATAATGCTTGAGCTGTGCAAAAAGCTGTAGCTATGCAGAAAGATGTTACTTTGTAACAGGTGTGTAAAACATGTTCACTCTCCTGTGAAAATTTAAACAGTTTAATAAAGGATTATAGGAAACACAGTAAAAGCAAAGATTTTGGCCAGGTGCATCTTGGCACTCAGTTACGAGCACACCTTCCCCTTCGAGGATACCCCTTAAATACCTTTTCCCTTACATCAGCCTGTTGCATATTCATAGACCCTTATGCATATGCCTTAACTAGTTTACATATTCTGGAAGTATTTTACACAGCCCCTCCTCTGGTCCGCCTTTTTAGAGCTTGCATGTTTCCTGGCTGTGATTTTGGTCTCTTTATCACTTCCAGTTTAGGACTTGGTCCATACTGTCTTCAGATGGCAGATGCTGATAGTTGGCGTATCAATAGCAGGGTTCTCATGACATGTTTGCTGGGTGTTATCCTGACCACACAGACAGTTCACTCAGAACTATGTCAGCTACCAGTACTACTACGTCTAAGTTTTTGTTAATAGCAGAAATAAAAGCAAAGTTATTTTAACATTATGCATATAACATTCATTCTAATATTTGCAAAAAGCTGACAACATGATATGTATTTATAACAATGGGTATGTGAATGAAGCACTTTTAGAAATCAGCAAATTTAGCAGAACAAGCTAATTACAAAAAGCTAACCACTGGCTGAGTAGAAAATCTTCCAGAGCGTGTGTAGAAACAGAGGTGAAAAGTTCAAGCCCAAGGAAGACTTCTGAGCCTTCATCAAAAACAACCACAGGAGGCTGACAACACCTGCAGAAACCACTCAAGCGCTGCAAGGACTTACATAATCACGTGATCAGAAAATACGTACATCATGAAGGTTAGGAAAGTATAATGTGCACATAAGTAAAAAAGTATAAAAGCTAGTGCTGTGCGAAGAACAGATGAGTGAGTTTGTGGTGGAGCCATCCCCCTCACTCCCAGTGTCCAGTAAACAAATACGTGCTCTGTAGGCCTCCTGTGGGGTACTGTGTTCTTGCCTAGATTTTGAGCATCAAGGGCCCACAGAGAATGTTGCCTGGTGACTCTCCTGATGTGCCTGATCCAGTGCTATGCTGTCTCCCAGTGACCTCATTCTGATTTAAACCATCTTGGAATGTGCTGGAAATACAGCTTGGACTATAAAAGGCATGTGGGAAACTGTGTATTCCCAAGGCACTGCTTCAGGGGCGTGCAGCTTCTGAACGACACAAATAATTCAGACTGCCACAGAGACCTGCTGGGCTGCGGCTCTGGGGCAGGAGTGTCAGACAAATGGCATCGTCAGTGCCTCCTTAATAGTTGCTTTCCTTGGGGCTGCCAAGATCAGGATGAAGTGATGTTCATGCCCCACTTGCAAGCCCACAGAGTGGTGTAACTGGGTGCATTTTCCTGCTTTATGTGCTCTCTTAATGATGCCCTGCGGTGCTCTGGGTCATGGCAGTATAATCTATGTGTGTTATAGATACATATTATAATATTGGCTTTTCTCAAATATTAAAATGGATTTTGTAGGTGTGGTGTTAAAATAACTTTGCTATAAAGATACAGTTTTTACTTCTGTTGTTAATTAAGCTTAGACGTAGTAGTGAAATAGCTATGCTTGTGTTAAAATACCTGCTTGGAAGGGATAACATCCAATGAACACAGGATGAGGACACCTGTACAGATCTGCCAACTATCAGCACTCACTGTCTGAAGACAGCGTGGACCTAAATTGGAAGTGATAAGGAGAAGGAGCCAAAACCACAGCCAAGAAACACACGTGCTCTAAAAAGGCAGACCCAAGGAGAGGCCATGTAAAAGAGGTCCTGGAATATGTAAACTGTTTATGCACATGCATAAGGGTCTATGAATATGCAACAGGCTGATGTAAGGGAAAAGGCATTTAAGGGGTATCCCCAAGGTGGAGGTGTGCTCTTGGCTGAGTGCCAAGATGCACCTGGCTGTAAGAGCCTTTACTCCATGGTTCTTGTCTCCTGTTGTCCTTTATTAAACTTTTTAAATTTTCACAGAACGTGTTTTTCACAATGTGTAACTGCTTCTCACGCCTGTCTGTATGGCTGGGTCAGTCCCTGAACACCCCATGGAATCCCTGAGGTTGGAAAAGCCCTTTGAGACTATCACATCCAGCTGCTGCCCCAGCACGGGTGAGGCCACCCCTGAATGTCCCCAGGTGCCACCACAGGAACCTGGTGAGTGACACAGATTAGGATGGGGACTGCAGGCACTGGCAGTGTCATTGCTGGCTGGCACTGGGGCTGGGGGGTCCCAGAGGGGCTCCCAAATCCCTCCCACAGCACGGCTGACACAGCAGGAGACAGTGTGCAGGGGGAGCAGCCCAAAGCCAGATTTGGGACTGTTACCCTGCAGCTCAGGGAACCTGTGCCTGAAGCACCTTTAACTCCGGTGTGTTTGGCACCTTTTTGTAGGTGCAGATTTTTATGCACTTGGAAGCAGATTTTGGAAGCTGCTCTGGACCTCACCACCCTCACAGGGAGGAATTTCCTCCCAATATCTTATCTAAATTTACATTCCTTCAGCTGAAGACATTCCCCCTTGTCCAAAATGCCATGGCCTGTTGCTGCTGCAGTGTTTACTTTTTATGTTATTATATTGCATTTATCTATTGTCCAGTATAAGGGACAATTTAGGAAGAAATCCTCCCTGTCCTCTTGCCTTCAAATGTTCCCATCCTAATGAATTCAGCTTTGATTTAATTCCTTAAGCCAGTTTTAGCATGAGCTAATTTTACTTAGATCAGAGGTACCTTCAAAGGACTTCAAAATAATAAAACAGGAGTGGAAAGGGGTGTCCAAATGCTTTGGCAGGTAGCTCTGCTCTCCTGGCATCTGACTGAATCCCTCCTTCCTCCCAGACAGGCCTGGCTGCTGAGGACAACCTGTGTGAGATCTGTACCAATGCTGCTGCACCATCTGCTTCTGGGAAGGTGGGAAAACCCATGCAAGGCATGTCCAGCTGGGAAGTTTGTGCATTTCTGTAGCAGGATCATGTACTTGCACCCACCAATTTTTCTGGGTTCCATCTTCCACTGTAGCCAAACTGCAACTGCCAGCTCATGGGGACATCCCTGCAGTCCTGCAGCACCTGGATCAGAGCAGATCTGCCAGCAAGGAGGCTGGGACTCCTCTGAGAGGTTCCAGTGCTGCAGGAGTTGGGTGACACTGGAATGGAAATGCCCTGGGTTTCATTTCCTGCTATTTTGCCTGGATTTGAACACACTGGGTGAAACTCAGTACCTCCTGCAGCCTTTTAGTAGGTAATATTAATACCTAGTATTTAATATCTAATACTTAATAGCTAATATTTAATGTCTAATAATTAAGATTTAAGATTTAATACCTGTCTGTGATTTGGCCTCCCGTACACACAAAAGCAGCACTGGGTTATCCCCTTTTTCAGCCCTCATTCCCAGTGGGTTGGATCCCTTTCCCCTCCACCTGTCTGCAGGTGGCACCTCTGAGTTTGTAGCAGAACTGCAACAAGTAACTCCAGATGCATTCCTGGTGTTCAGGAACACTTTGACAGCCAGAAACCAGCCTGTTCCTTGTACTGATTAGGGAATGGATGTAGAGGAGCAAAGGAAATCTTCCCTCATTGTGCATTGAGATACTTTAAAGTCCCTTTAGGAGGAAGGAATTCCAAACGGCAGTGCTGGAATCACGTTGAAATGAAAGCATTGCCTGTGGTTTTATTTATTGGTGGCAAGAATGTGAAGAAAGGATCTGCACATGTTTTTATACTGTATAGGAAATAAATGCTAGGAATAATTTGGATTTTTTTTTTTATGTTATTGCTAGGCTTTGTGGTAGATTTGGTTTTAGGATACTCTTCTTGCTTACTTGCTTTTTGCTCATATAAGGTGTTTCATATCTGGGGCTTCCTTGAAAAAAAGATATCATTTAACAGTGTCCTGAACTATTAGTGTCCTTCAGTTTTTGGTCACAGAATCCCAGGATTACTGAGGCTGGAAAAGCCCCCCAGGAACACTGAGTCCACCCTGTGTCTGATTCCCTTCTTGTCCCCAGCTCAGACAAGAGCTGGGGACATCACTGAGTGCCATGTCCAGGCATTCCTTGGACCCCTCCAGGGATGGGGGCTTCAAACCTCCCTGGGCATCCCCTGCCAAGGCCTGACTACCCTTTCCATGCAGGAATTCCTCCTGATGTCCACCCTGAGCTCCCCTGGCCCAGCCTGAGGCCGTTCCCTCTCCTCCTGTCCCTCTTCCTTGGAGCAGAGCTCTACTCCCCCGGCTGTCCCCTCCTGTCAGGAGTTGTGCAGAGCCACAAGGCCCTGCACACAAGTCCTGAGCCTCCTTTGCTCCAGGCTGAGCCCCTTTCCCAGACCCCTGTAAGGAACACAAGTCTGTATCAGAGATTTTAAGTTTTCCCCTCCTACTTGTAACTCTTGAATTATCATCTCCATCTGAGGCCCTCAACTCAGCAACCAAGTCCTACAAGGCTGCCAATGCTCCAAAGCTGCACCCTTATGCCAGGAATCTGGTGCTTAAATCCAGAACTGATGTTAGAAAAGTAACATTAAATGTGTAAACCCCTATTTCACTTGACAGGACAGCTGTCAAGAAGGAGATTCCTTACATCAGTCTGTTGACTACTCCAGCCGCCCTGGCCTTGGTTGTGAATTCTCTTCCAATGTCCTGGAATGCTTGGATGTGCAGTTCCATAATAAGGTTTTAAGCACATACAGGCTGTGCTGACCCAGGACAGTTTTAGTGTAATTTTGGAGTTTAGGGCTTGCCTGTGTTCATGCCCATATCTGTTATTCTGTACATTTCTGCTCCTTTAAGGGACTAACATGGTTTTAATAGGGAAAACCCACAAAGAACACTAATGTATAATTTTCTGTGATATCTTTTTGGGAGAATTTGCTGAAATTTATAGGGTACTTCTGATAGCACAACAGTGCCCCTACTGAGCAGCACAAATTTATCTGTACCCTTTGCTTATGAGAACATGTGCAAACCAGTTCTGTTGATATGAGGTGATAACTCAGGGCTGCAGGAGAGAGATTGTACAGCTGGCAAGGGAGAAAAAGGAACTTTCTGCTCTCCTGCTGCTGTGTACTAAAACTGCCCCATTCCTGGGTACAGCAGTGAGGTGTGGGGGGGAATGAAAAGGAGATTTAGGGATGACTTTTATCAGTTTCTCTGGGTCTGGACTGAAGGCAGTTGAGACAGTAGTTCCTGTTCAGACTCAGGTATTTATTATTTCTTATCAGTAAAACAGTCTCACAACCATGAGTTCCGCAGCAAGGCACAAATGGCTAACTATCTATTGTTACAAGATCTTTTAAGACTAAGCTGCCAATTAAGAACTGACACCTGGATTATTTTCCCTTTTAACCCAGTAACTGATCCCAAAGAGCTGCAATGGGGACTTTTCTGCCCAACTACCAAATGCCACCCAAACCCATGAAAAAGGAGGAAGAAGCAGGAAGAAGAAAACCAGAACAACACCCTGTGCCCTGCATCTTGCTTCCATCCACAATATACTAAAAATCCCAAAACCTAAATGTCTCACCAAGTGATCCACCTACACTACTCTCTATAATCTATTTCACACTTTTGTGGATTCCAGTCTATCTTGAAGTCCAGGAAACTTTCTCCATGAATGAGGGTCAGAGTCAGTGCTGCCCTGGGGGTCAGGGCACCCCAGAGCATACAGAGAAATATTCCCAGTGCCCTGGGTTTCCACAGACTTCCAAAGAAAAAAATGGGTTAGAGATTTCAAAGGCTTTTCGTGATCATGGTGACAGATATTCATTTTTGGAACAAAGCCCTTTGCTCTTCTGATGAAGAGCTTGAATTTTTTACGAGAGCAGGCAGTGACAGGGTGAGGGGGGATGGCCTTCAGCAATTTAGATTGGATCTTTGGAGGAAATTCTGGAGTAGAAGCACTGAACAGAGGTAGGAGGAAGAGGCTGTCCATGAGGACAGCAGCCACAGCTGGCAGCTCTGCTCAAAGCTGCTCTTCCTTGGGTGATCCTGCCCATGGAATGTGTGTGGGAATTACACAAGTTACTTCAGCCAGGACAGGAGAACTCCCTGACACAGGGGGAAGTTTGCACAGAGGGAAAGCTGATTGATAAGAAGGGGGATTCTATGTCAGGGGTGTAAAAAGTGGTAGGTAGGTAGATTCAGAGTTTTCGACACCATTTCCTTTCAGAGTGTGTGATTAAAGAATGAGCAGCTTGGAAGGGAGATTGAGCATCTGCTAATTAAAGTATTGCCTGAATTATCTTTCTTAACCACAGACTTGACATCCACATCCTTTAACCACACACAAATTCCTCCTTAACACGTGCACAGCTTTCTCTAGCACATGCCAAATCCCAGTTCACACTGGGCACATGCAGAGGGATTTTTAGGCTTTATAATCTATGAATTCTTTCTGAATCATTCCCTCTTTCCTTCTGACCCATAGGAAGGGCAGTGTGGTCTGTACTGCCCTGACACCCCCAGGCCTGAACCTCAGCACAAATAACACTTCTTTATTGCCAGCTCCCAACAGCTGGAGTTTTTCCTCAGCTGTTGAGCACTGAGATGACAAATTCCATCAGTTCTGTAATTCCAAGACCTCCTTGAAGTGCTGGATAATGCAGACTGGCAGCTCTTCCCTCTGTCCAGCACTGGCCACACCCAGCCCCTGATTCCCCTTGTCCCTTTGTCACTGTGTCATTCTGTGTTTTGATGTCCACAGTCATCAGGAAGGTGGGATTTCCCCTTTTCTCATTTATTTTGGATGCACAGACTTTTGTGCCTGTTCTCCCTTAAATTTGCCTCACCTTTCCCCCCAGATTTCTCTTACCTTTCTGCTAAGCTCTTCCTAATTTCTGCCTCATCCAGGCCTTGCCTGATACATCCTTCTATTCAGTTATTGGCAGCCAGTTCTGGTCCTTCCTACTGCCACCACCCCCAGACTCCTTCCTTTAATTTTTGGAGTTCCCCTCCTTGTTTCTATTATGTGGCTCTTTCCCCAGCTTTCATTATTCTTTCATTCCTGCCCTATGACTCTCTTGGTCCTTTTGGGATTTCCATGCCCTTTTCTCCCTCTATTCTGCTGAAGTTCAAAATTCCCTGGACTGATAATTCTTTCTTAGTTTAAAAGCTATAATTTCTACATATTTCTCATATTTTGACTCCCTCTTCTAGTCACCAGTGTTCTCAACCAACCAGCTTTAGATCCTTTTAAAATCCTAATCCTATAGTTTCTTTCCAATTCCCACCCACATTAACCTCTAGTCCCATTCCTGTATCCCTTCTATCCAGAAATTTTGTATCTGTCTGCTTCTATTCCCATTACCCTCTGTCTTCCCACCCCTCTGGCCATTATCACTTCATTGTTCCTGTATTTCAGAATGTTTGTTTATCCTTTCTTTTTTCTTTTTTTTTTTGTCTTAGTCTTAATTTTCCCCCTCTTTTTTTGTCTTTTTTTTTTTCCCTAAAAAGAAAAATCCAGAATTTGAGGCAAGCAGGAGAAGAACTTGTTTTACCATCAAAACCATTTCCCTCCTTTAAAATGCTCAAAAATATGGAGGCCCAAACCCATTTCTTCACAGAATCCTGGAGTGGTTGAGGTTGGAAAGGGACACTGGGGGTAATCCAGTCCCACCTCTCTGTGACCTGAGTGCCCAGAACTGTTCCCAGATGACTTTTGGATGTCTCCAGGGATGGAGACTCCACCACCTGTCTGAGCAGCCCATTTCAGTTCTCACTCACCCTTCTTTTTGTCTTTTTATTCAATATCAGTAAATTTCTGACTTGCCTGCACCTAGGAGATAGAAGAACAGAAGATTTGCTATTTCAAATGAAGTTTTTTTTTTTTTTTTTTTTTTTTTTTTTTTTTTAGGAAATTTCAGTGCTTTTCATGGAAAAAATGCAGCAGGATTAGAGGCACTGTTGATGGGGTTGTTGTCATCCCTGGGTGGGGCTCTGCTCCCACCCCATGCAAATCCAGGGATCCTGGAGTGCTCAGCAAGCACTGGGCACACAAAGGTGAGATTGTCCTTGGGGTAACATTTTAACTAAAGGGTCAGAGAAGGTACCAGCGATGACGTGATTTGGTTTATAAGCAATAAAAAGGCCATAAAAGCAACGGCAGAGCCAAGGAAAATCTGCATTAAAGATTTTGCATCACTGCCTTGTTCTGATAAAAACTATCATCATGGGATAGGGATATCTATTATGGGATAGGAATACTCTTAGGTCTTTCCAGGATCTTAATTTTTTTCATTTTCCCAGGAGTCTAAAAGACTAATCCCATGTTCTCCTATGCCTGGGATATTTCACTATCAGGATATTCCACTATATTTCACAAATCAGAATTAATAATAAAAGTATTTTATTGCTGTTTTCAGTCCTGTCATGATAAGACACTTTTTGACCAGATCAGTAAATATTCTGCTTTGCTGTTCCAGTGGATGAGATGACACAGTGAATCCCAATATTCCTGTTAGCATTCAGCTGCTTTAAATAGCAAATACCCTACAGTTTGGTGTGTCCCAGCAGGGGCTTGATTGTCACTCAGGTGATTTACCCCAGCCAATTTTGATTTTTGGTATCTCATGATAGAAGTCCAACCCCTCTCCTGGGAGATACCTGGGGAAAAAAATTGGAAAATCCAGTGCAGAGTGACCGAGGTGGTGAGGGGCCTGTGGCACATCAGGTGGAGGGAGATGAACTTCTTTAACCTGGGAAAAGGGAGAAGAAAAGAGTGAGTGGGAGGGGCAACTGTGAGGGACAGGTTAATCACGGGAGGGTCTGTTATTTCCAGATCCTTCAGAAAGGCACATCCAGTGACACTTCTCTGACACCTTCAAGGATCCATGTCTCAGTTGTTTATGGACTGCTTGGCTATTAATATCTCTGGAAGATTAAAAAAAAAATTGTGAAGCTTGTACCAAGTGTGGTGCGTATTTGTAGGTGAAAAAGAAATATTTATGATTATTCTGAACCTGCTGCCCAGTCATTTTGCTAAATTCCCCCTGTCTGGTGTAATTTGCCTTTGTGTGCTCTAAAGCTGCTCCTTCTCTTTGATCTCTTGTTGACTCAGACCTTCACAGAGCTCTTGTGCTGGCTCTGAGGTCAGCAGGGGCAGATGTGGCTGAGTGAGAACACAAAGGCACAGAGAACAACACGGAACTTGCAGGAATAACAAAGGTGCCACTCCAGCAATCCAACTGCTGAACAGATTGTATTTGGGGAGGGTGGAAGGTTTGAACCCTCCTAAGTCAACAGCAGAGATAACATCACCAGAGAGCGGTGAATTCACAGAACATCACACAGAGAATTCTCTTCTTTGTTCCAGGAAGAAAATAGATCGTGCCAAGGGACTGTCCCACAGTAACTCTGGGCATCTCAGGTGTGGCATGTGGACGATGAGACCAAAACCTGTTTTGTTACTGCCAGTCAACCAAAGCCTCTGAGGGACTTAGGGATGTTCATGGGCTGGAGCCCCTCTGCTCCAGGCTGGGAGAGCTGGGGGGGGGGGACCTGGAGAAGAAAAGGCTCCAGGGAGAGCTCAGAGTCCCTTCCAGGGCCTGAAGGGGCTCCAGGAGAGCTACAGAGGGACTGGGGACAAGGGATGGAGGAACAGGACACAGGGAATGGCTTCCACTGCCAGAGGGCAGGGATAGATGGGGATTGGGAAGGGATTCCTGGCTGTGAGGGTGGGCAGGCCCTGGCACAGGGTGTCCAGAGAAGCTGTGACTGCCCCTGGATCCCTGGCAGTGCCCAGTTCAGGCTGGATGTGGCTTGGAGCAGCCTGGGACAGTGGAATTTGTCCCAGCCTGCGGCAGGGGTGGAATGGGATGAGCTTTAAGATCCTTTGGACAATGCTCTCAGGCACAGGGTGGGATTGCTGGGGAGTCTGTGCAGGACCAGGAGCTGGCCTGGATGGTCCTTGTGGGTCCCTTCCAGCCCAGGATATTCCACTATTCTGTGATCCAGGTGTGAAATCCATTGCCACGAGTCCAACAGAATTTTCTCTCTTCTCTCTCTCTCTGTGTAGGGATGTAGGAAACATTCTGAAGTTCATGGGAAGGCAAGTTCAGGATCCCAATTGATTTACTGGATGATGTTCAGGGGAGGAAGCAAAGGTGGGGAAATGGAGGGGTTGATGGAATTTGGAGAGAAACAAACGCAGGGAAGAAAAATAAGGCTAAGGGGACAAGAGTGCTGTGTAAAGAGCTTGCTGGGTAGTGTGATCTGATCCTGATCAGCCACTGTGATGTGGCTTCTCATTAACCTCCATTCCTAAATCCTTCCCTGGGTCAGGGGCTGTTTATTCGCTCTGCAGGAGGTCTGAGAGCCCCCTGGAGTGGGACTGTGGCTGCAGGGCTGCTGTGCCAGGGGCTGGAGCTGTGTGGGTGTGTGGGGATGTGAGCCCAGGGAGTGACCAGCTGGATAGGAGCCCTGGGGGCCAGGAGTCTGCATGTGTGTGAGGGTGTGAAAACCAGAGGATTTGGCTACCAGAGTCTCAGAGGCCCCTGGCCAATTGCTGGAGAGGTCTTGGAGTCTGGAGGGGTCAGTGGGGAAGATCCAGAAGCAGCTACTGGGTTCATGGGCAGCTACTGGACATACACACTCAGTGTGGCTGAGCCTGGTGGGCCTGTGGCAGCCTTGCCTCTGTTGAGGTCCCAGATTTGCAGCTCCTCAAGAGAAGCAGCATCAGAAAAGAGCCCTCAGTTAAATCAGTCAGGGACTGAGAGTCACTTGTGGAGTTTATGAGTACAGGATGTCAGGAACTGGCTTGGAAAAGAGCCTGGGCAAATGAATGCAAATGAAACAGGAGCCCTGCCTCAAAGAGTTTATGGCAGGAATGATGTTTGTGAAATAGGGGCAATTGCAGATCCTGGTTACTGAGACTGTGTCATTCAAAACCAACATAGGGCCAGGTACAAAACATTCTCCTTTGTGGTGAAGTTTTATGGGTGTACAGTCAGGTGGTATCCAGGTTATTGGGGCCTTCTCTCCCACCAGCCTTTCATCTTCTCTTTCATAAAAATAACAGATCCATTCCAGCAACACTCTGGCAGTTGGGCTGGGGGTTGTTAATGTTTATTCCCTGATAAAGCTCTGCACAGGACTGTGCCATACTCTCTGGGTGCTTCAGAAGCTGCCTATAGCAGCTGTGCCCGCTGTCCCCAGGTGGGTCACAGCAGTCCCAAGGACACCATCCCTCCCTGTGGGGATCCTCTGGGGGCCCTGCTGTGGGAGGGCATGGCCCTCAGCTGGGTCACAGGGGTCTCTCCAGGACACAAGTCAGGGAGGATCAGAAGAGCCTCCAGCTAGAAGGAGTCTTGGGAGAGAGAAAATCCCTGGGCTGGTGACAGAGGCACCTAAGGCAGAGGAAAGTGAAGGAAGAGAGTTGTACAGTGAGATTAAAGATTGGAGTGTGGAGAGGGACAGCTCCAATCTCTGCTCTGTGACCAGGGACAGGACCCAGGGAAGGCTGGAGCTCTGTCAGTGGGGTTCAGGTTGGATATCAGGGGAATGTTCTTCCCCCAGAGGGTGCAGGCACTGCCCAGGGAATGGGCTGTGAGAGGCTGCCAGAGCTCCAGGAGCATTTGGACAGCACTGCCAGGCACAGAAGGGATTGTTGGGCTGTCTGTGCAGGGCCAGGGGTGGGACTGGATGATCCTGATGGGTCCCTTCCAGCTCAGGATGTTCTGTGATTCTTTGTACATCGAACACAGAGACAGAATCATGGGATGGTTTGGGTTGGAAGGGACCTTAAAGACCATCTCATTCCTGCCCCTGCTGTGGACTGGGATCCTCTGCTCTGACTCCAGAGCTCTCATTTGGAATGTGCAGCTCTGTGGGTGGGTTTTGCTCTCTTGGTTCACTGCATTAGGAGTGGAAGGGCAGAAACAGAGGGTGCAAGTTTCACAGGGACACTTCTCCAGGAGCCACAGGAGATGTGTCCCTGTGAAATCAGAGCATGGCTGCTGGGCCACAGATCTGATCCAGACAGATCCATAGTGAGCTGCAAATCTCAGCTGCAAAATTGGTCCAAGCAGATTTATAGTGAGATAAAGGTCTAATGATTCACATTTGGTGAGCTGCAGATCTATTGATCTAGATTTGAGGTGATCTACAAATCTATCTGTGTATAGGTAGGTCCATCCATTGATAGGTCTGGGTGCTCTTTTGAGCCACACAGATTTACATTGAACTACAGATTTACATTTTCTACAAAAGCAGAAGCAATTCTTTCCAGATCATTCCTGGGAGGTGCTTGTCTGACTCGTTCTTCAGCCTGACAGACCTGGGAAATTCTGCAATTTCCTCATAAATGTCCAAAGCTTCACCATGTCTGTTATTGAAACCTTTTCTCTTTGAATCAACCTTTTACTGCAGTTCATAGAATCCCAGAATGGGTGGGTAGAAAGGAGCACCTTAAAGTCAACTTTGTTCTACCCCTGTCCTGGGCAGGGACACCTTCCACTGTCCCAGGCTGCTCCAAGCCCCGTCCAAACCTGGCCCTGGACACCCTTAGGGATGGGGCAGCTGTGTTATCTTTTATCAACTCCCTACAAACCCAAGGACTGCTTTCATCCTTACCTCAATCATATCTATTTTCTGTGTTTTCTTTTGGTCCTCTCTTATTTGTCTGTTCCTCCAAGGACACTTGTCCTGTCTGGAATCCCAGCAGCTGTTGTATGTCTTCCCTGAGGTGCAGCTCTCTCGATGAATACAAAAGGATAAGATGGTGGAAGGGGCAATGTCTGTGAGAAGGACAGTAGGAACCAGAGTTTGCCAAACTATTTAATTTAATTTAATGAATATTTTATTTTATTTTATTTTAATTTATTTTATTTTTTCCTGCCTTTATTTTTCTTGTTAGCCACACGAGGGCAATCTTATCCTGTCATTTGTGGGAAATGAGCGGAAATTCCCTGACAAAGGTTAAAGAGGCTCTCAAGAGTTATTTCCTACCAGAGAGTGCAATCAGAAACATTCCTCTTGGACTGAAGATGCATTTAAGGGCAGAACTGAACTCAAAATTGAAAGGAAAATAATAAAAAAGCTTTTTTTTACACTTTCCTTTGCATGTTTCCTTAACAAAGCCCTGCTGGCTGTCCCAGTCACCCTCTTTTCCTGTATATGGCTAATGCTTCCATGGGGATCCTTTTCCAGGACTTTCCCAGGGACTGAAGTGAGGCTGACTTGTTCATAGTCCCCAAACTTCCTCTTGAGTTTCCTCTGGAAGATGGGTGAGATGCTGAGGTTTATTTTTCAGGAGCTTCCTTTTTCACCGTGACCTTTCAGAAATGACAGAAAAGATTCTTGCAATCATTCCAGCTGGTTCTCCCTGTGCCTTGGGATGCATCTGTCCCATCCCACGGAGCTGTGTGTCCATCCCACGGAGCTGTATGTCCATCCCATGGAGCTGTGTGTCCATCACACAGAGCTGTGTGTCCATCCCACAGAGCTGTGTGTCCATCCCACAGAGCTGTGTGTCCATCCCACAGGGCTGTGTCCCACAGGTACCAGAGATCCCCAGCTGTGCCTTCCCCTGCTGTGGGATGTGCTCCCACAGATCCTGCCAGGAGTGTTTCAGGGCAGGCTCAGCAGCAAAGCTGGGGCCAGCACGTGGAGCACCTCACCCTTACCATGTCTGCTGACGCTATGGAATAAGTGGTTTCACACACAGGCTCATTTTCTTTCCAGAGGCCACTGGATGATGCAGCACAACAATTCCATACCCAGAGGAAGGTGCCAATGGAGCCTAAATCTGCTGGGATCTGAGTATGAAGGAGCCTCACTTCTGGTCTAGATTTAGAAAGGAATTTTTCAGTTCCTCCTGCTCAGTCAGTTAAGTTGGCTTTTATTAGAGCAGCCTTAGAATGCATTTTCCCTGCAAGTGTCCAAGGCCAGGGTGTGGAGCAACTTCGTCTAATGGAAGGTGTCCCTAGGGTGGAACTGCATGAGCTTTAGGGTCCCTCCCAGCCCAAACCATTCTAGGATTCCATGGTTCCATGATTCCATGAATACATGAGGTATTGCACTTGTGTTGTTCTTCAGCACATCCTTTCCTGGGAACAGATTTGTTCACAAGAGTGAAAGGGGTGAACAATCCTTTAACAAATTAATCTTTTCAGCCTCTGTGATGGCAAATGCAGCCCATAATAGTCCACTGCCAGCAAGAAAATGTGGAAATGTGGTCAGTGGATTCCTTCATTCCACAAACCTCACTGAGGAGCAGCTGGACAAACGTTTTCAGGTGTAAGCACTGAATTGGGCAGTGCATCCTTCTCCCCACGTGCAGTGAATGTGGGAAAGCAGCAGAATTCTCCTCATGAAAAAGAATCAGAATCGTGAAATATCCTGAGCTGGAAGGGACCCACAAAGACCAGAGCCCAGCTCCTGCCCTGCATATACACCCCAACAGTCCCACCCTGGGCATCCCTGGGAGCATTGTCTGAATGCTCGTGGAGCTTTGGCAGCCTCGGGGCTGTGCCCATTCCCTGGGGAGCCTGGGCAGTGCCTGCCCAGCATCCAGTGCCCACAGGAGGATTTTTTTGGCCTGTTGCAGCCCAGACTGAAC
This sequence comes from Setophaga petechia, assembly GCA_024362935.1. Classification (NCBI taxonomy): domain Eukaryota; kingdom Metazoa; phylum Chordata; class Aves; order Passeriformes; family Parulidae; genus Setophaga; species Setophaga petechia. The sequence continues at coordinate 371,352 of JANCRA010000088.1, read as the reverse complement.
AGTGCCATATCGAGCTGTGTGACTGAAGTAAGGTCTGCCTGCACTGGAGATTGACAGTCAAGTGCCAGTCCCAGCCACTGCTGAGAAAGCAGCTCAGACAGGCAGAACTGCTGGGATAAAGAAGGAAACTGGGATATGATACCAGGGATCTAAAGCAGAAGCTCAGCACAGGCTCCTGGGGCCATCAAAGTGCTCAAGAAACAGCTCAGGGGCTGATGTTGAACACCTGCAGATGTAAAACCTCCAGGAGCCCTTGAGCACCTGATTCTGAGCACCCACAGCTTAAACTGCTGTTCAGTGAGCCCTGGGCACTGATATAATTTGAGGGGTTCTAATTACTATCACTACAAAAATATTGTCACCTCACTGAATCGTTAGAGCAAGGAGAGCTCAGCTCCCACATGCAGAGGAGGTAGGGCTGGGGTGTTGTTCTTTCTGTAGGAGGAATCCCACAGGAAAAGAAGGAGCTGTGTCCTCAGCTTTTAAAAAGATGTTCTGCCAGATCTCTGGTCCCAGAGGGAAAATCAGTTCTGCGAGGAACCACCCCTCCTGATCCAGAGTCCCTTCAGAAAGTGTGAGAAATTGGTTAAGGCCTAGTTTTGGAGGGAGAAGAGAAACAAATACCACTAGAAGAGTGGGGGAAAAATTGCAACTGTTTAGAAAGGATTTTGCTGCTTAGACTCCTGAGTGCAAGGTAAGTGTGTTGTGCATGGAATTGTGGAATCACTGAGGCTGGAAAAGACCTCTCAGATCATTGAGTCCAGCCATTAACCCAGAAGCACTGAGAGAACAGAGGAACCAGGGATCACAAAACAAGCAGGAGATGAAATGCTGGCAGCTGAAATGGCATTTTTGTGTGGGGCTTTGGGCAGGCACAAACTCACTGGAACAGAGAAGGCCAAAGGGTCTGGGAAAGAGGCAGGAAAATCAGTTTGGGGAAGGTTGATGAGATGTGATGTCTCAATTCTAACACAAGAATGGGAGAGCACCACACAAACCTGTGTGTTCAGAACACACCAAAGAATTTGTCTCTTCCCACAAATGATAATTAGCTGTGGATCTGTCATGTGCAGGGTCAGGTGGCAGATATTTATAGGAGTTTAAAAAAGGAATGAAAAAGCTCATGGAAGACCAGTCCATGAAGTGCCACTGAGAAAAATGCACATTCCATGGTCAGAACGATCACAGGATCAACTCCATACATTTGTCCTGTTCTTATCTTTTCTTGATGCATCAGATAGTTTTCCAAATGTCCTGAATAAACCCAGCCCCACCTCAATAATGTTTCCCAACATGCTGGACCCTCACAAACGGTATTTCAGCTGAGACATCAGCCACCACCATTCCAATGGCACTGAATGGGGACTGATGCCAGGGAATAGGGAACAGCAAAGCAGTATCAGAAAAACAGCTCATCCTGCTGAGTGCAGGGCCCAAGGATGATTTTCTGCCCAATAGTGCAGTGGTTGAGAGGAAGTTACAAGAAAATAGCTTATTATATAACTTTATATATATATATGTGTGTGTATATATATATATATATATACACACACACATATATATGCATATAATAACTTTATAAATGTGTGTGTAGGTATACACACATGCACACACACATTTTTTATGTATATATGAGTATACTGAAAGCAAAAGCTTTATAACCATAAGTGATTCAGGCACAAAAAAAACTTTTCTACAAAACAAAACTTTCAACAACAACAACAACAACAACAAAACCCAAACCCAAAACAAAAAGAAAAAGCTCCAACCCCCAAAAAAACCCAAAAGGGCAAAAAGGACAGAAGCCTCAAACTAAAAGTCCACCCACACAAGTAAAAAAACCCCGGGGACTAAACTGGTAACCAAAAATCACCAGACCTAGAACAGGAGACTTTCCCACTAAATGAAGTTTTGCACAGAATAAACTAAACACACAAGGCTCAATGATGAACAAACTTCTAAGAAGAATCTTTTAAAACACTTCTGTTAGAATCCTAGATACTGAGAATTTTAGACTTTCTATACTGAAAGGTACAGACTCTCAAAAACCACTACATTTAACTTGAAGTTGTGAAGAAAACATTTAAAATTAAATTATAAAATTAAATTATAAATATAAAGATGTAATTTAGTTTAAAATGTGTAATATTACATAATAAAAACCCCTTAGAATTTAAAGTTTTAAAAGATAGTAATATATGTAGGACACTTTGAAAGTATTTTAGTCTTAGCTGGGCAAAGACTGAAGAACAGAAACCCCCCATAAATACCTGACAGTTGTCCTGACAAGCCAGGGAAGAAGCCTCAGGAGCAAAGGTACATGGTGGCTGTGGGGCTCATAGTGCTTTGTCCATGCTGGAGAACACTTTTTGTCCAAAATGTCTCTTTATATTTTTGAATATCTTAGGAAAAGTTCCTGATCCAGTTCAGGGGGTGGCTGCGTCAGTACAAGCCCAGGGACACTGCACAGCGATGTGGGAAGAGGAGCAGAAGCTGCCGTGGGTGGTGGGAAACACAAACCTTATGCTTGAGGTTGTTTTGACTCCGCCAGAATTTTCCCTTGTAAGAGCAGGGAATGTTGTAACTGTAAGCTCAGCTGCTCTGACAGGTATTTGTTTAACACATTGTCTTTCTGTCATTTGGAGGGAACCTGAATTGATAGGAAAAACCCTTCAGTTGTGTTCTGAATTCATCAATAGTTCCCAGTCCCTTCAGATGACGCTCCTGGAGTGCCAGGCTGCCTTCCCTGCAGGCAGAGGACACGTTCCAGCAGGGCAGGGCTCCACCTGGCCCATGTCAGGGCCACCTGGGCTGCACCAGCTCCACTGGGATTCGCTCCAGGCGCTGCCTTTCCACCAGGAGCCCCACAAGAGCTGCCTGAGATCCTTCAGCTAGGGACATTTTACTGTCACAGCAAAGGGAACAGGATGGTCGCTACAGCTGAGTTCCAGCTTCTCCTCACACTCAGCTCTGATTTCAGCTGGGGTAGAGTTTAAATCCTCTCCTGAGCAGCTGGTACAGGGCAGTGTTCTGGGATTTGGGAGCAGTGACCCTGCATTTGGCAGCAGCTTGGACCAGGGGATCCTTAAGGCTTCTTCAGGCCCAGTCTGAGACTTTCTAATATTGTTGGTCACACACAGATGTGTCAGTGGGTGCTGAGTTGTGCTCCCTAAATTCAGGGATTTTTCAGGGTCCCATGCTCTGCACAAGAAGCTGGGAGGGGGCATGGCCAGGACAGCTGACCTGAACTGCCAAAGGGACATTCCAGACCACAGAATGTCATGTCCAGTACATAAACTGGGAAGAGTGGGCTGAAATCCACTGATCCATTGAATCCATTGTTGCTTGAGGATTAGCTGGGCAACAGTTAATGGGTGGTGAGCAACTTCATTGGGCTGAAATTACATCTAATTTGGGGCTTTTAAATCGGTCTTGTTGATGTTGTTGTTATTGTTATTATTATTATTTCTTCCAGATGTTAAACTGCTCTCATCTCAGCCCATGAGATTTACCCTTTTTTCCTGATTCTCTCCCCCATCTCCCCAGGGAGAGGAGTGAGTGAATGTGTGTCATGCTTGGTTGTCACCTGGGCTTTTCCATGCCTCTTCAGCTGTCTCTGCAGCCATCTGCATGTTAAGGGGTGTTGGGATGGCCTGGCTGGGTTTGGGTACCAGGGGATTGGCAGAAGTGGCTCCTGTGAGCAGGTGCCAGAAGCTCCCCCTGTGCCTGGCAGAGCCAATTCCAGCAGTGTCCAGGACAGAGCCACCACTGGCCAAGGCTGAGGCCAGCACAAATGGTGGGGACACCTTGGGGATAACAGAGTGGAGAAGAAAAAGCCCCCAGGTTATTGCACAGCTGGAATTGTGGCCAGAGAAGAGCAGGGTGCGACCATGGGAGGGGAACAGCTCTGCAGACATCAGGGAGGGCAGGAGGAGGGCAGGAGCTGCTCCAGGCACAGATTGCTCTGGGATTCCCTGGGGAAGCCCATGGGGAGCCAGCTGTGTCCCTGCAGCCATGGAGGGCTTGTGGAGAGCAGAGATGCACCTGCAGCCACTGGAGGAGCCCAAGCCCGAGCAGGGGGTGCCTGAGAGGGGCTGTGAGCCCGTGGGAAACGTGTGCTGAGCTGGGTCCTGGCACAGACCCATGGAGAGGGCAGCCCACGCTGGAGCAGGGTCCTGGTAGTACCTGTGACCCCACAGGGGACCCACAGAGGAGCAGCTCCTGAAGGACTGACCCCGTGCCACAGTGACCCACTTTGCAGCAGTTTGTGGAGAGCTGTTGGGATGGACTCAAGCTGGAGGAGTCCATGGAGAACTGTGTCCTGTGGGAGGGCCCTTGTGGTGGAGCAGCAGCAGGAGTAACATGCAATGAACTGAACAGAACCTCCATTCCCTGCGCTGATGGAGGGAGGAGGCAGAACTGGGAAGGAGGAGGGATGGGAGAAAGGTGTTTTTAAGGTCAGCTTTTCCTTGTAATTATCTTGCTCTGATTTTGTTAGCAATACATTCAGTTAATGCCCCTAATTCCAGTCTGTTTTACCCATGAAGGTGTTGGTTGAGAGATCACTCCTGGCCCTTATCTCAACCCTCCATCCTATTTTCTCTGCCCTGTCCAGCTGTGGAGGGCAGTGATGGAGAGGCTTTGGTGGGTGCCTGGAATGCAGCCTCTTTACAGCTGGGTGCAGAGAGATAATAAATTAATTTACCTCTTTTTGTCCTTCCTGAGGAGAAGGTCCCCATTGCACCCAGCCACTGTTGTCATGGGGACCCTGGGGGTGTTGGGGAGCTGGGCAGTGGTGCCTGCTCTGCTTACCCAGTCACAACTGCTTGTTCTGGAGGTAGAGCTTGTTGTTATTCACATGATAAAATAATTTTAAACATCTCTTGTCAGCTCACTGTTTTTTGACTTCCGTGACATCATTACCATCCCCAGTAGACTCTTCTTATTAAAGAAGAAGAAAAAAAAAAAGACATCTGTGTACATTTTCAGAAATGCTGAGAACTCAGAATCTGTTCTCACCTTTGGAGACCTTGACAAATGGTTTGTCATAAAATCAGTGGGTTGAATATGCACAACCTGGCGATGGGCTGTTGATGAACCCATTACCAGGGCTTGGAGTAGCTCTTAATTTGGAGGGAGCTGCCACTCCAAACTGTCAGGTTACACTTACGTGAAGCAGATGTGCTGCACATTGATTTATTCATGTGCCCAGAGTGGAACATCTTTCTAAATAAAAGTGAAATATAATTTTAGCCCAAGGTCATTATTAGTATTCCTTATTTTGTGCTTGTTATAAAGAGCCCGTCAACTGCATCTCAGTGATCCCAAAACCTGCTTTGGCATTGCCTAACCTAGTCCACACCTTAAATTTCTTTGCTTTATTCCAATTGCTAAATTTCTAAATTTTTTCCCTTATGTTTCATGAGATGAAGCATTTTTTTTAGGGTTCATAGCACAGTGATCCATGCCATTACAGCAGATTTTAATATTCTGACTGGATAATCCTTTTTCCCCCTGGCTTTTGAGGCTAATGGGTAACTCAGTGGATTTTTGCTGACGTGTTCCCCAAAGGATTTCTGTAAACATTCAGTGTAACCTGAGGTTTGGACTGAGCAAACTTAAACCCAGGCATCTCCTTCATCCTCTGGGATGACAAGTTAGGGTTAGGAGTAGAGTTAAGGTTATGGTTAGGAGTAGAGCTAGGTTGGTATTAGGGTTGTGCTTCTGCCGAGGTCTGGGCTAATGGTTGGATTGGGGTTAGTTTCATGGGTAGTATTATGTTAGGGGTTTTTTTCTGGTGAAGGTCAGCATTAGGTTTAGGGTTAGTGTTTCTTTTTTGTTAATATTAGGGTTACAGAAGTATCAGAATGTTCTGCAGGTGCATTCGAGGTGATCTCCCTGCACCTAGCAGATTTGTCAGCTGAAATATGCACAAAGCTCTTTTATTCATCACTGGGGTCAGTTTTCACATTTAGCCAGGATTCCTTAATTTGTGTTTTATTTTTTTACCTTTAAGTGAGTCTTGCCTTAGTCTTCTCCAGTCTGACCACATTCAGAAGCTGCTGAATCACATTCACAGCTTCTTATATTCCTTTTCAAAATTTGGGATCAACTCCTTTGCATTCCAGCAATCACTTGACAGGGGTTTGAACCTTCTATTTACCCTGTAGAGTTCTGGCAGCCTTGGAATAAGGAGGGAGACACTTTCCCTTCCCCTCAGCAGAGGTGGGACCTTTGCTGCAGCTCTCCAGGGCACAATTACAGTTACTGCCTCAGCAGGTTTGGGGTCCTGCTGTGGCACCACCTTGTCCTCTCTCAGTTTCTGCAGTGGCCTTTTCCTTCCTGGCTAAACATTTCCTCTCCAGCCGTGTCCTGCACACCATGGGCAGCTTCTCCAGTGAATCAGCCCTTGTAATGGGAAGGGACAGGATGGCATCCTTCCTACCTGGGGATGAAGGATGGTGGGAAAGGGCAAATGCCTCTGACTGTTTATATACAGACGTGAACAGGACGGGACATCCGAAATCAGAGTCATGAGCTGTTTATTTTCAGCATCAGTCTCAACACATTGTTATGACAATGGAGACAAGAGATGTGAACAGCTCTCTGATTCAAACAGAATGCCAAAGAAACGTAATGTTACAGCAGATCATAAAGCCATTTCCATCTGCATTTCAGCCAATCACACATAGAGCACAAGCATATTGACAATACTTCTATCCAATCACTTAAAGCACACGTAGCTTTGGTTAAAACAATCGTGGCCTATTTTCAAACACAATAGCTTTTTCGTAAGAGACAAGACACAGAGCTCTCTTCATTTTTAACCTTCTAAAGATATACATTAAGTAAACTTGTTGCAACCTAAAGGAGCAAATCACATAGGCCTGTTGTTCTATTTCTCATGTCTGCATTACTAATTTTTCTGCTGCCTTGGCATCTCACTGTCCTTGCTGTCACTGAGGCCTGTCTTTTTCAAACTTTCCCAAAACCCTCTAATTTTAAGGGTTCCAACAGCAAATCCATGGCTGAGGTTGGGAGAGAGGAGCTGTGGCACGTTGGAGTGGAGCTGTGCCTGGAGAGGCGACTCCCCAGACAGGTGGGAATGATCCCAGACTGCTGGGAATGTGGCAAACCAAAGCTGGAGGCTGGGCTGGGACTGCAGGGGATGATCCATGTGGCTTCCCTGGGCATGGAGAAGGGGCAGCAGCAGGTCCGTACCAGAGCCAGGCAGGGTTTCCATCTCTGGCCGAGAAGGGTGAGGAATTCACCTGGCATTGTTTGTACCCTCACACCAACCAGGTTAGTGCACAGAAGTGTGTTTATCACAGAATCATGGGACCATTTAGGCTGGAAAACCTCTCAGATCATCATGTCCAACCATCACCCAGCAGCACTGTCATGTTCACCCTAACCCCTGTCCCCAGGTGCCACATCCACTTGTTTTATGAACACTTCCAGGGATGGCGACTCCACCACTGCCCTGGGCAGCCTCTGCCAGTGCCTGAGCAGCTGTTCTGTGAAGAAATTTTCCCAATACCCAACCTAAACCTCCCCTGGCACAGCTTGAGGATGTTTCCTCTCATCCCCCTTGTTCCCTGGAAGCAGACCCTGTCAGGAAGTTGTGGAGTTATTATTTAATAAACCATTAAACATCTTCTTATCTGGGCCCAGGGTAAAGATTTCCTATCACAAAGCAAATGATTTCCAAACAACCCCTGAAATGTTATTTTAGCCCATTTTTAGCAACATTCTCCAGACAGCCCTGTGAATGTGCCAGAAAGGGGTCCTGTGACATGTTCAGAGCTTCCCAGATGCTGCCTTGAGCTCTGGATTAATCTTTTCCCTTTCCTCCCTAATTTGACTCGATTCTCCTGCTCCTGTTCAATGCAACTGTAGCATCTAGGAGTGGAACTCGATCCATGGGGGCCCCTTCAGCTCAGGATATTCCATGAATCTGTGATTCCATAAATGGGTGCTCACACCTGACTCTTCTCCTGCAAGCTCAGTGCCCCAGAATTCCTTCAGAGACCCTCTGGCATACAATAATATTTAGCAATGGATCATATAGAAGGTGTTTAATGATTAATGGTATTTGGAAAAATATCATATACCCTGAGAAGTTTTACACTTTCTCTATTCCCATGCCAGCAAGTGAAGATTTGCAGAGTGAGGTAATTTTATTAAACCAACTGATAAAACTGGAAAGAAGAAGAGAAATACTTTGGAAATTCACCATCTTCTTTGAGTCTTAACCAGAAACTGCAAATTTCTTGCCAAGTTCTGGCTGAAAATAGCTGTGCTGAGTTTCACTTAATTTTTTAAATCAGTTTGGAATTAAAGGATGGTTGGTGAAAATGTGGAATGTGATAATTATTGTGGAGTAAAAGATATTGCTGGAGCCAGGAGCAAAGAGTGGGAATCCAGAGTTGGCTCTGAATTAGCTGCAGGTTGATCCTGGGGATCCACTGCCCATCAGCAGCTCTAGCCCACACCTCCTTTCACTTACACTCCACAGAATTGTCCGTGCTCTGAAAGGAGCATCTCTGCTGCATCCATCCTGGGCTCCAGAAGATTTTCTGGAGCTTGGAGAAGCTCTGTGAGTGCTACAGGATGCTTCACTGCCTGTGAACCCATGAACAAACTCCCTTTCCACGCATTAATTATAGGTTTTGCTGAAGAAAGTCTACAGAAAGGCAGAAGCAGATGGGAAGAGATATTTAGACATTTTAATGATCTCTTCCTGTGCCTAATGGAAGGGGGTTAAATGTTGAATTCCATAACTTCAAACCCTTTGGGTAAGCACTGAGAGAGGCAGTTACAAGTTGCTGCATTAACTGTGAAATTGTCCAGTCCCTGCTGGAAAGCCCTGACTTTGCCAGGGCTGGAAATTCCCAGGGAGATGCTCCTTTGGTTGAAACACCTCTGGACAATGACACCCCATGATCAGGCAGGTTTTTATCTGTGGGTTCCACACAGAGCTCAGTCACCCAGATGGATGTGAGGGTACAGATGGGCAATTAGTCAGATTAATAAAGCAATTACAATTCAAAGCCACTAAAAATTAACAGTGCTGTGCTCAGGATGTCCCAGACATCCCCTATGTGTGTCCCTGCTATCTAAGGAATATTTGCACCTCTCTTTGCTTATGGCACTGTCTGAAGTTTGGGGACTGTGTGTGATGGAGTTTTCTTTGCTGCAGCATCCCCTGAGCTCACAGACTCCGAGACTGGGATATCTTTGTTCAAAGCTATTTGGCTTAAATAAACTCCACTTCTATCAGCCTTTTTGTTTCCCTTCTGCACTTTATAAACATGGAAACACATCCCAAGAGCTGCTCTGCTGTGATCACCACATTTTTATCCTATGGACCATAGATACAAGCCCTGTGAGGAATGACTGAGGGAGCTGGGGGTGCTCAGCCTGGAGAAAAGGAGACTCAGGGGTGCCCCCATCACTCTGTACAGCTCCTGAAAGGTGCCTGTGCTCAGCTGGGGTTGGGCTCTTTCTCCAGGCAGCACTGACAGAACCAGAGCACACAGCCTCAAGCTGCATCAGGGAAATATAGGTTAGATATTAGGAAAAAGTTTTTCACACAAAGAGTGATAAAGTTGTGGAATGGCCACCTGGGGAGGTGGTGGAGTCCCCATCCCTGTGTGTGTTTAACAAAGCCTGGATGTGGCACTGGGTGCCAGGGTTTAGTTTAGGGGTTGGGGCTGGGTTGGACTCGATGATCTTGTAGGTCTCTTCCAACCTGGGGATTCTGTGAATTCTGTGATTCTGTGAATTCTGTGAATGGATATGTATTCCCTGTTTGGAAAACAGGAAAGCACTCAATGAAATGGACACCAAGCCAAGGATGTCCTGGGAATGCAGAGTCATCCCTGGAGAGTAGCCTGGCTTAGCAGGACCTGCCTTTAACTTGCTGGATCAGGCACCTTTTCATCAGCCTGAAGCAGGAGATGGAGGTGAGGCGTCAGATCCTACAGGAAGGTACTTTTGGGCATCACAGAGCTAAGGAGGGGCCAGGAAAAGAGGTGTCAATCAATGACCTTTGCATGGAATCATCAAATTGTTTGGGTTGGGAGGGATCTTAAAGATCAGCAAGTGGGGTTTGCTCACTGCTGCATTGGCCAGAGCGGCAGAAGCAAGAAAGGGTTTATGCCTGGCAGTGTCCAAGGCAAGGCTGGACAGGGCTTGGAGCACCCTGGGAGTGTGGAAGGTGTCCCTGCTCATGGCAGGGGGTGGAACTGGGTGAGTTTTAAGGTCTCTCCCAGCCCAAACACTTTATAATTCTCTGACATGATTCTACAGCACAGTGTGAAATTTCATCTCAACCACAAATTTCTCACAGTGCCTGAGCAAGAGCTGGAGGAACTGCCTGGGGACAAACACTTATTTCTGTTCAGTAGCTTTGCAAGCCTTCCTCCTCATCGGGGCAGGCTGGGAGATACCAGGCTGGGAACCTGGAGGTGAGAGCCCAAAAAACCACTTTGCTCTCAGTGCAGATTGATTCAAATGTAAGAAATCCACTCATTTGTGAGAAATTCACTCATTTTCTTCAAGACATCCCGGCAGTCATTATGCCAAGGATGGACATGCCGTTACCATGCGTTTGGGGTAAAGAAAAAACCACAAAATTCCCAGCATCTTTTACTTTCTTTGTCTTGCTGAGTGGCTCACACATTTGGACTGGACTTGGTGCACAGCTGAGCATTAGTTTGTGTTCAAAGGTAACAAAATCTAACAAACTCCTTGAGCCCAAGAAGCACAAGTAAATAATTTATGCGTTAGAACCCCTTTGAAGAGAGACTGAGGAGCACTTTTCCTGTTTTTTTGGTGGTGGTTTTGTGGGACTATTTATTTATTTTAAGAAAAGGGCAGAAATGAACATTCAAATGCCCTTCTGTGACTCTGGGTTTACTGATGTAAAAATCCTCCTCTCCCAGGAGATGGCAGAAGAGCCCCGATGATGGCCAAGGACAGGCACTGCTGGATGATGGATGTTTAAACGCTGGGAAAAATCTGGGAGCTGTTGAGCTCTGATCCAAATGATCAAAATCTTGCAGATTTACAGCCAAGGCCTTTCCTGCTGTCTGTAAATTCTCCTGCTCTGCACACAGAGATGTGTCAGGGCTGGGTTTCGTGTCACATGTTGCTGTGGCTGAAGCAAAGGGAAAAATCATCTGGGAGCAGAGGAGGGTGGAAAGGGCTGCAATAGCTGTTGGGGAGATGTTGGACAGGAGTGATGGGATGGCAGTGTCAGGTTTGAGGTTAGGACTGGGACTGGAGGACTGAATTCCTCAAAATGAGATCACTATAATCACATTTTATAAGTCTGTGGGTGGGAGAGGGTGGAAGGTGGGATGGAGGGAGCCACAAAGCTCCTGCACCTGGCTGTGTGTGGGGTGGGGCTGTGGGGCAGAGCACAGGGGGTTTAGACAGCAGCACTGGCAGAGTGTTGGACTGGCTGAGAGTGAGCTGGAGCTGCTCCAGCTCAGGTCTGACCCCTGGAATGTGACGTGGAGGTACCTGGCAGCCATCAGGCCTGCCAGAATGGTCTGGGTTGGAAGGGACCTTAAAGCTCATCCTGTTCCACCCCCTGCCATGGCAGGGACACCTTCCACTGTCCCAGGCTGCTCCAAACCCTGTCCAGCCTGGCCTTGGACACTGCCAGGGATCCAGGGGCAGCCACAGCTGCTATGGGCACCCTGTGCCAGAGCCTGCCCACCCTCACAGGGAAGAATCCATTCCCAAAATCCCATCTAACGCTGCCCTCTCTCATCCACCAAAGAACTGTGGCAGAGCATCGTGCCCAGCCCGTGAAGCTGTGACATGGCCAAAAACCCAAAGGTGTTTTATATGGCCAACGCCAAGGGCAGGGACATCCCCCTTTTCTGGAGTGTTTTTCTGCAGCTTTTCTGCTGCAAGAGACTCATCCAACCCCCTCTGTGTCCTCAGCCAGCTGTCCCCCCTCCTGCTCACACACACTCTGCAACTTAAAGGCTGTTTCCCAGCAAGTTGCTCCTGATCTACCAGCCTGAGCAGCCTTTAGCTCCATGAATATTTAACTGCTTCATAGGAAGCTGAATAACTTTAAGAGGCAGGAGAGGAAAAAGCTCATGGTAAGAGGTCTTAGATCTGCTGTTCAAGGGGTTTTGTGCAGGGGAGCAAAGACTGAATCTGAGCAACTTAATTGTCTTCTGCAGTTTCCAAAGTGAGCTCAGACTGATATTACAGATCTTACAGATATTTCACACATCCCCAACAAAAATAGGGAACCTACACACCAAGGACATGTTTTAGACAAATGCAGAGTTCAGCAGGCACCAGTGACCTTAACCCTGCCCTCCACTGGGGCTGTGATGGAGGAAGAGCTGACCCAACCTTCTTTATCCCACACCATAAAACCTGCACTCCCAGAAGTTGCTCTGTGGTTTCTTTGTTTAAAAAAGTCAAGGTTTAACCAGGTTACCTTATCTACTGCATTATTTTTTTAAAAAAATGTTTCTTTTGTTTTATCCCTGAGGTCTTTGCATACTTTCCTGTGCTTGGAGCCTGAATTTAACGAATTCAAGAGTTTTCCAGAACATCAGAGGCAAAAGGCACATACTGAATGATACAAAAACATTTCTTTTCTTTCAAGGTATATAAGCAGCTGCCCTTTCATTTTAACAAAGACCTTCCATCTCATTTGTCATAGAGAAGTATAACACCACTGCAAATAAAGATCATGTGTGGAAAAAAATCTCACTTGCTAGATCAAGAATCTAAACTATGTAACTGTTTCCAAGATTACCGTGGAAACCGAATTACTACTAAAAGGACATTAATCTGTCTCTGACCCTGAAATGCTGTAGCGAAGGATTTTTGTTGTTACCCATTAGCTCTGCCTAGGAATTTCTTCAAGCATTTAGGAATTCAACATTAATTGCCTGTGAGGGTGAATAAGCCATGAAGTTATCTCCACAAACCCTTTCCCAGATCAAAGCAACATCCAAAACTAAGAGAAGAAAGAGATTTCTGGTATTTTCAAGCTGCAATTTGTGTGGTTCAGGTGCAATTGAGTGTGGCTTTTGCACTGGAATATTTCTTCCAGAACATGATTAGGATCCACAGGCACTGTGAATTTAACAGAATTTAGCAACAACTGGATCAATCTCTGCTAAAAATGTTCTTAAGTGTAAAGAAATTTAAAATACAATTGTGTTCATCTGGCTCAGCATCTCTATTGAGAAACAATCAACCAAAGACCTCAGTGAAGAGAATCTTTGAGTGGGGAACAAAGACAACTGAAATATAAACTGCTTAATATATCAAAAATAATGGTTTTCTCTTAGAAGTGAAAACCCCCTTTCTGTATGTGCTTATAGACCCTTTTAAAACATGTTTTGATTAATTTTTGCTATTTTTTTTCCTGGCTGCCGTCACTGTCAGGGCAGACTTTGACTGGAAACAGTTCAGCAGAGAGCAGAAAGTGGTGTTCAGAAACCAGAATCGAAGTATTTTGTCAAATCTTTCCCCTGTGAGCCCATCTCTGTCTTTTGCTGCCACCAGTCACTTGGATTTTCTGCTCAGAAAAATAAGTTTCTAGATTTAATTTGGAGACTTTTTTTTTTTAATCTTAAAATTCTTTCAATTTTCTTGGAGTAAGAGGTCAAAGCTGTGTGCAGTGGGGGGATGTGCCACGGGATTCTCTGAGGCTTCGTGTAATTGCTGTGGAGTGGAAGAGCATCCTCCCTTCAGGAGGAGATAAAATGGGCACCGGGAGGAGTCTGAGCTCAGCTGACGGTGTTGTGGAAGGGGAATATGTGGAACAAAGGTCAGAAAAAAGGTCTGACAGGACAATTGGCAGGAACTGGTTCTCACCTCAGCAGGAATCAGCCTCTGCTGGAGCTGATGTTAATGACCTTCTCCCCCAGCAGGAACCTGGGGTACAGCAGGTCTGGGATCTGAGGGAAACACCTGGACAAGCAGCTCGTTTATCTCACTGTGTTAAAGCCCCTCCTCCTGTCATAATGCAGAATCCTTAATTCCAATGTCACTTTTTTTTTGTTGTTTGTTTCTGGGAATGACTAAAGATCTGTGTCCTAATTCACTTGGAATCAGTTATTGTGAAAAACCCACAGAGTGAAAATTGTTCCAGGGTCTGTGTGTCTGGGTGTGTGTGCACACCAGGTTAACCATAGTGGTCCCACTCTAGATATAAACTGTTCTTCAAGTGATCAAAATCCCAGGAAATTTCTACTTATCATCATCACTACCATGAAAGTGATTTTCAGGAATTTCATACTGGATTTGATGGAGTAAATAAATTTATATTTGGGGATTCAAAACATAAATACACCTGTATAAAACACACCTGCCTTGTGTTTTGCTGGATGATTTTGGTTACCCATTGATTATTCATTAGTTATTGAAAGAATTATTATTTTTATTGGGCAACTCTCAAATAAATGAAAAGATGTCACGAAGTATGTGAGCCTGTTTTGTACCATACACAGGAGTACAATTCTAGGTGTTTGTCACAGGAGGAGTGGTTGTGGGTGGATCAGCAGGAAGAAATTGATGTGAAAACTCTCAAACTGTCCAGGACAAAATGAGATCCAACCCCCTGTGCAATGCAGTGCAACTGAAAATGGGGTAAGAAAAAATAATTTCAGCTTCCTGAAACAGCAGAGAGGAGCTCCAGACTCACATTGTGTGCAGACATGTGAAAGCAGAATTATTTGTTCTACCTGTCCCACTAATGTTGAAAATTACTTTGTTAAAGGCAAAAACTAATCTATATTTAATTTTCAGTGGGACCACTTAAAATGAAATGGTGTTGAAAACATGACATTTTGTTCTTGCTCTGTCTTTGGGAAAATGAGATTTTTAGCTCCACTGTGGATTTTTTGAAAATCAAAATCGTGCAAAACACAAGCAGTACCTCTTTATGCCATTATGGAATTATGTGTGTGCTTTTTACTGACCTTTGTCAAAAGCATCCTGGCACCTGCTGGAAGAAAAACAAATGAACAGAAACCCTTCTGCACTTCATGGTCACTCCTCATCAAGGAGGGAACATCACAAAACCATCTCCAGGAGTGTCCTGCAGGAGCTCTGGAATAATGACCCACCCAACTCAAATGGCAGATGGGCCCTCCCATGATCTGGGTACTGGAACCCTCCTCGTGTATCTCACTCAATCTCTTCATCACTCATGTGCTGCAAAAGAACACCTTGCCCTCCACATGTCCAGCCTAAAAGGAATCAAGGAGTAACTGAGGTTGGAAAAGACCTCCAAGATCATCAGGTCCAGTCATTGACTCAGCAGTACCAGGTCCAGCCTTACCCCCTGTCCCCAAGTGCCACACCCAGATGTTTTTGAGCCCTTTCAGGGATGGTGACACCACCACTGCCCTGGGCAGCCTGTGCCAGTGCCTGCCCAACCCTTTTTGTGAGGAAGCTTTCCCTGATGTCTGCCCTGAGCTGCCCTGGCCCAGCCTGAGGCCGTTCCCTCTGCTCCTGTCCCTGTTCCCTGGAGCACAGCCCAGCCCCCCTGGCTGTCCCCTCCTGGCAGGAGCTGTGCAGAGCCACAAGGGCCCCCTGAGCCTCCTTTGCTCCAGGCTGAGCCCCTTCCCAGCTCCCTCAGCCTCTCCTCAGGTTCCAGCCCCTTCCCCAGATCCGTTCCCTTCTCTGGACATTCTCCATGTCTTTCTTGTCCTGAGGACCCTAAAACTGCTCCAGGATTTGAGGTGCAGCTGCATCCCAGCTCTCTGGTGGAAAGCTGCCCAATCTCAGCTGCTGATCCCTCCCAGACCCTGGGCAGCACAGACATGGGGTTGCTGCTCCTTTTTAGACCCCTGCGTGCTCTGGGAGCCTCCAGCCAGCCATTCATGGAGCAAGAGGACATGGAGAGGTGAGATGCTGACCCTGCATCACTGCCCAGCACACCCTGACTCCAGATTTGTGTCTTTGTGGGCAGCAGAGGATCCTCACCTGGGGAATCCATAGGGCAAAGCCTTAAAGCTGCAGCAGGGGAGGTTTAGGCTGGGCATTAGGGAGAAATTCTTCACAGAAAGAGAGACTGGGCACTGGAAGGGGCTGCCCAGGGAGGTGGTGGAGTCACCGTCCCCAGAGGGGTTTAAGGTGAGCCTGGATGTGGCACTTGGTGCCATTGTCTGGTCGATATGATGGTGTTGGGTCATAAATTGGACTGAATGACCTCAGAGGCCTTTTTCATCCTAATTGATTCTGGGATTATGGGATTCTGGGGTGCTCTGCTCACTGGCTCAGCCCTCACACAGACCAGCTCCTCCTTGGCCGTGCTGTTGGGGGCAGGGAGTGAGCTGAGGAATTCTAGGTCACCTTTTTACAAAGGTAACCAGAGTATTGGATCCAACTGAGCACCTTCTGGAAGGCAGAACCTGGCACTCCCTTTGTCCCATGTGCCTGTGGGTCACTCACAATGGGATCAGCAGGTTTGCAAAACAAATATGTGGAAAATCAACCAGCACTGTCAGCCCCTTTTAGCACATGTGACTCTTCACTGCAAATGAAGATGATCTCTGGTTTGGGGGTTTGTCTTCTCCACCCTGTTCTTTCCCCTTCCTCCAGGTGATGGTACTGCCAATTCTTACTCCCAGTGGAGATTTATTCCAAAATAGCTCATCAGTGCTCACTGCTGACCATGCCTTCCCTGTCTTCGTCTTGGCAAGACCATCCAGGCTGGGAAGGACAAACCCAGGACCTGCTCATCAGCAAGGCTGGGACTTTATTTTTCTATTAAAATTCCTAACTGAGATTTCACCTGTGCTTCTGTCTACTGAGATAATGAATATCATTATATCTCCTCACCAGGTCCCTGAGATGACCTCCTGAAGACAAAGACCTTGTATATTAAAAAAAAATGAACGGGCCAGCAAATATCAGAGATGTAGCTGTTTTCATTCTTTTTATTTCACTAAAGGTAGAAAATCGAAGGGAAATTGGGAAGAGCATCCCAGGGAGCCTTGGCTCAGACCTGTGGTGGGGCTTGTGGAAAATTGTTCCAGGTGAGAATCTTTTTATTTACGTCTCTATGGTGGGGTCATTTAAGCATGGGGCTATGAAAGAGTAGAAAGAGGAGACGAAAAGTTCATTTTTGTTTTGAAGAAGTGTGATATAAAATGGAGATAGGAAAGGGAAGGTGATTTTTTTTTTGTGAAGAAGGGCAACAAAAGATGGAAATGGGAAGGGAAAACGGCCATTCCAGGTTCAGGCTTCAAGCACCTGCTTCCACAGCTCCTCCCAGGGCCATGAGCCTTTCTGAAAGGGGAATCTTCAATAATTAAAATCTGAAATCTGCTCACTGAGAGAAAGAATGAGCAGCTCTTACAAAAGATTGCATTAAAGCAGAGTTCAGACTGAAGGAAAAGACCAGTTGGGGAGGGTTAAAAACCACCACAGGGATATTGTTGTGTGTGATAAAGTCAAGAAATTCCAAGGGAATACTACACATCAAAATAATCCACTCATATTTAGGGAAGAAAAGATGTTCAAGTTCCTCAGATTGCCCTAAATCACACCAAAAGTGATGAGAAGTGTTTTTGTGGCTCTGCTGCCAACTTGTGCTATCTTTAAAAACAAACCCACATGTTCTGCAATATTTTGAGCCTAAAAAAGTAACTCAGCTGTGAAAAAAGCCAGATCTGGCTGTGTGGATTGCGTACTTCCCACTTATCCATATTTGAATGTCTTTCAAGTGTAACCTTAACTGAATAATTTGAGTTTATTGTGCTTGTTTTGAGAAAATTATCTCATCACAGAGCAATCACAACATCCTTGTAAAGCTGATTGGAGAAAGCCATGTTCAGAGAGGAGTTAGGAATTGTTCCCTGTCAAACCAGGGTGTTGCATCAAGTGTGATTCTTCAGGAATCTGTGTGAGCCAGCAGGTTCCAATATTTCCATTTAACACCTTGTATTGAACAGACTTTGCTGACATTTGCAGATGAAACCAGGCTGTGAGAGAGGATTTGTACAGGGAGATGTTTCAGAGGAAGAGTCTGTTCTGGAGCCTGGAGGTGCAGTCCTGCATTTTTAAAGGAATAAACACAAGCAGGTAGATTCCAGGTAATCCAGCAGGAGTTCAGCAGAAATGGAGCAGCTTTGCAAAAACCTGAGGATTATCTTGGATTACATTTTGTTGTGGAATGTGAAATTGAAAAAAGAAATGGGCAGGGACAGCTCCCACTGTCCCAGGTTGCCCCCAGCCCTGTCCAGCCTGGTCTTGGGCACTTCCAGGGATCCAGGGGCAGCCACAGCTGCTCTGGTCACCCTGTGCCAGGGCCTGCCCACCCTCATAGGGAGGATTTCTCCCAAAATCCCATCTAACCCTACCCTCTGGCAGATTTATAGCACAAAAGTTATACAGCTCCCCAGACTTCATGGGAATTGCCTGCAGGAATATTTGGAGAATGAACTCAAATAGCTCATAATGAACAGAAAGATTCAGACCTTCATTCAAAGCACAAAAAAGCACCTTGTACTCTGGGGACCACTTCTTGTGTCCTCAAAATTATAAATAATATTGACCCAGCAGTAGATGACTTTTGCCACAAACCTGAAATGAAAGGAGGAAAATTCCTGGATTCTCTTCTCTGTGCTCTTTGCTGTTCCCCACAGATCCACCTGAGTACACAGCCCTGCTCCCAGGGTGAGCACAGGGCTTGTACTGGGGTTGTCTGTGAAAATCCCTGGGATTAACGGGGACAGAGCTCCAAGTCCAGCTTCACCCAGTGATTGGTGTCACCTTCTGTCACCCTGTGGGAAGCTGCTGCTGCTCTGCTAATTCCCAGAGAAATCTGGACCCACGAATGTTCTGATGTAAATACAGTCCTCAGAGAGAGACACTTGGGATAACAACCCCCTCCCACAAATCCTAATCCCAGCATCTGAAATTCCTTAACATTGTCTTCAATGCTCCCTTGCATGACCCTCCAAGGTGGAATAGCGCTCAGCACTTTTGAACTTTGATTTTGTGATTGGTTTTTTCCCCCCTGAAATCCCTGTAAGATATGGTCACCATGATCTACTTCAGGCGCAGAGTCTGCAAAGCTCTTCCTCTCCGAGGGCTGGCTTGAAATTCTCATTTAATGCTTTGTGAGGTTACACAAGTGAGAGAAATAGCGGATTTGTCTTTACAAACAAGCTGTGGGTCTCCTGGTAGATAAAACCAGCACTGAGAGATAAAAGAAACAATGGGAAGGATTCCACTGATTGATGAATGGAAAAAGATATTTGCCTTTACAAATAAACTTTAGGTTTGCTGATAAGTGAAACTGGATATTGAAAGATGAGAGAAACAATAGGGAAAACCCCTGAATTCCATAAGAATTAAAAATTAAAAGGGAGGGTTATGCACTAGAGGGAAATCTTTGGTATCAGGCATCCTGGGAAGTCTGAACCTCTCAAGTACCTCAGCCAATGGGAAAAGAGAGAAGGGAAATGCAGCTGGGAAATTGGGATAAAAAGGAGGCTGGGTCCTCCAAAAATTGGAGAGACCCCAGGGGAATGCCCCATGGCCTCTCCCTTTATTGGAATAAAGCAAAAAGGGACTCCTCTGTCTCCTTTTTGGCCATCAACCTCTGGGGTTTGTGGATTCATTTTCCTGACATAAGGAATGGTGCTCAGGAGAAGCGTTCATCCCTTTTTGAGGCCAGGAGGAATGTGAGGCTCAGGTCCTGAGTGGGTTCATGCCTCTGTTGTGGTGAGGTACGAAAGACCAGAAGGTGACCTCTGGGAGGAGGAGGGTCACCTGCAGAGCCCTGGGGCTGTCACAGCCTCAGCTCAGAGCAGGGCTGGGCCACCCCAAAGGAGGAACCAGAGGATCACAGACAGGTTTGGTGAGAAAGGACCTTAAAGATCATCTCATTCCCACCCCTTGCCCTCGTGGATATCAGCACCTTCCACATGGAACCACAGAATGTCCCGAGCTGGAAGGGACCCACCAGGACCCTCCAGTGCAGCCCCTGGCCCTGCACAGAACCCCAACAGTGCCCTTGTGCCTGCAGTGCTACCCAAACCCTCCTGGAGCTCCCGCAGCCTCGGGGCTGTGCCCATCCCAGGGGAGCCTGGGCAGTGCCTGCACCCTCTGGGGGATGTCTGGGGATATCCCCAAATCATCTCTGCCCACCTGCAGCCAGCGCCACTGTTGTATTTTCTGAAAAATCCCTTTGCCCAGGATTCTTCTCCTGGAAGCTGAGAAGCCTCAGAGAAAAATGAAAACAAATTAATCATCTGATTTGCTTCTCTTGTGTTTTGCTGCTTTGGAATGTGGTTTGGAGATTGTTTTCCAACTGGTCCTTTGTTGGTTGGTTTCATGTGAATTGTTCTGACTTAATGACCAATCAGGGTCAGGTTGTGTCGAGGCTCTGGAAAGAGTCACGAATTTTTCATTATTATCTTTTAGTCTTCTGTCTGTATCATTTCTCTATTCTTTAGTATAGTTTTCGTATAGCATTCTATAATAAATATCATATCATATCATATCATATCATATCATATCATATCATATATTGGCCTTCCAAGAACATGGAGTCAGATTCATCATTTCCTCCCTTCAACGAGGGACCCTGAAAATACCACACAGCCAGAGCAGTATTTACCATAGTTAGGTCATAAAAATGTCTGAAGTTGTGATTGTGAGAATAGAAATTAAATCACAAGTGGGAAATTGTGAGAATTCTGCCACAACCTGCTGTTGTTTTATCTCTGTGGTGAACCACATAAACAACAGCAAAGAGATGCTTATGCCATATTCATCCAAAGCACCCAAACACCTGAAACAGCATTTTCTTTGTCTTCAAGATACTGTATTTGCATACATTTACATGAATTTACAGTTTTTATACACATTTATCTCCGCAAACAAAAGATTTAAAAAATATATTTACTACAGTATCTCATTGTGTAGGTAAAAAATTGAGTTTGTTCTCAGCTTCCAAATGAAAAATAAGGATCGGAAAATGCTTTCCAGTTGTTCAAATAAAATAAGCATTAGCAAAATACAGCCTAAACAAAGCAAGAAAAATATATTCTTATGCAACACAATTGAAATTTCCTATTTTAGTAAGCTTGGCTCTCTTGCCTCAATACCTTTTCTTTTCTAATATTACAAAAAAAAAAAAAAAAATAGGCACAGATGGCTCCTGAATTTCCATTGTAATAAATCAGGAGAAAAGACATCACTGTAAACACTTCTGTGGTAGATTTTTCCATGTGCAAAACAGGAAAATCCAGCCTTGCAGGACACACCATCAAAGGACTCCTCATAATTAACCCATCTCCTGTAATTTGTTTGGGGTTCCACCACCCAAATTGTCTCTCTGAGAACCAGGGGAGCTGTGGCTGCCCCATCCCTGGAATTGTCCTGGACTTTGGAGCAACCTGGGATAGTGGAAGGTGTCCCTGCCCATGGACACCTCTAGAACAGATCCAAAAGTGAATTTGTTAAGGTTTGTCAGGTTATAAAAAAATAAAAAAACAATTGGGAATCCCTTCCCGGGTGCCGAGTTCTTAAAAATCTTCTGAAAGACGTGAGTCAAAAAAGAATCTGTATGGAAGACAATGGCAGTGGGAGGTGTTGGGGCTCTGTGACCATGAACACAGCTCCCAAACCACCACGTCCCAAAGTGGGCTGAGAAATCCCCAGAGTTGCTTTGCCCTTGGGGACAGCACAGTCCCTTGGACAGAAATTGGAGCTGCAGGAATTGCTTTGCCAGTATTTTGGGTACAGGGAGTGATAACAAATCTATTTTGTTACTCAGGAATCCTGTATTTTTCCTGGTTACTTTTAAAATTAAGGACTTCTAGGGAAATGCATGCCTTTGCCAGAAATGTCAAAGTTTGTCCTGGATCCATGATGAATAATAGGGAAAATAAATAGAATTGTACAGAATGCCAGAATGATTTTGTTTGGAAGGGACCTTTAAGCCCATCCAGTTCCATCCCCTGGAACACTTGGCCCCAGAGCCTCTCAGTCCTGACCAGGAGGATGAATCCAGGTCAGATCTTGTGGCCTTGATGTCCTCTCCTCAAGAGCTCAGCTGCTCTGCACTGGGCACACTTTGGGTGCTGGGTTACTGACAGAAAGGGATTTGCATTTCTCTGAAACAGAATTTATGAGAGGTTTATGGTCCCTTTCAGAAAATATCTGATATTTTTCAATCAAGGCAAAGCAGTAATTAAAGGGGGTGGACATTTTATACTGCACTCCTGGATGTTTTGATGTTTTGCAGAGGTCACACTGCTCCCACTAATCTTCCTTTGTGGATGGGAATGGTGCCAGTTCTGGTTCATTTATTGTGCTGTGTATTTTTTAAAGCTGAATTGTTTATTGTGCATCAGATTTTAATTTGCTTAGTGGTTTCCTGGGATTCTGAGTTACATTATTTGTCAGGAAAAGGACTTTGTAAAATTTTAACTACTGGGCCCAGTGGAGTCCCTGATGTAGCGCTTTAGTGCTGATATGCAGAGATTACAAAATAATCAATCAATGCTCAAACAGAGCATTCTGAGGTGTGAGAATTTCCTCAAAAAACTGGAATAGGAAGGAATTTCTTAGGGAGAAACTGCAGACAGCTGTGAAGGGCTGAAATCCCCAGCCCAGTCCTCAACTGCTGCATGGTGTCTCTCTAGATGACTTCAGTGCCTGCACCAAAGCTGGGCAGAGAAATTCTCCCAACAAGCAGCAGGTCAGAAGTTCCTGTGGTCTCTTATCTCAAAAAATACATTCTACAGAGGTAATATAGTGCTGGAGAATTTTCTAGGACAAGATGGAAATGAGAAAGAGTCTGAGAAAAATTCAGTCTTCAATATCTTGTTGGGTGAAGAGAGTCTGTGGGGCTGAGTGGAGACTTGGCCCAGGGACTGTGTTTCACAGGAATTGAGGAATTTTAATGTTTGCTGTTAACTTCTGAGGTCACCACTCAAATTCTGAGCGTGCTGAGGGACCAACAGAAACACTGGATCTCAAAAGAGCATCCCCTGTGAGCTTCCCTCACATCTAACTGCTAATTTTATATTTTTTGGTAACAAAAGCCCTTGAGCAGAGCACCAGCAGTGTCACAGAGGAGCCCTGGCGTGGCTGTGAGCACTTTGCCCACCCTGAGTCTTCCTGCGAGGGTCTCCAGGGTGGTTGCTGCCCTTACAGGCAGCTCTGTGCTCCTCTCTCAGCCCCAGCTCCTCTCAGGCCTGCTGGCACTGCCAGTCCCTCTCCCACACCTTGTGCTCAAACATTCCTCTCTTTTTCCTTTTTCCTCCTCCCTTTCAACCTCCATTGATGGAACCCTCAGTTTTTGTTGGATTAGTGTGTTGTTCCAAGCATTCCTTTATTCTGAGAGGGCTCCAGGGCCATCCTTGCAGATGGTCACAGTGTCACAGCAGCACCTCAGAACACAGTGACTCAATCCCATCACAGGAGTTGTCTGATGTGCCCGGCCCTTGCGTGAGGGGGAACTGCTGATTGCACCCATGACTGTTTTGAGCATTTGTTTTCTGCACCAGGGAGCCCTGGGTGGTTTCCAGGACATGCAGCATGGCCTGGCTTGCTTCCATCCTGCTCATGTTCCAGGCTATTGGAGCAGCAGATTAAATCCCAGCTGCACTTGGGCAGGAGCACTCTGTGGTGCCCGCTCCCCCTGTGCCTGTGCATCTCCACTGTAGGCTTGGCTCAGATTCCTTCTCATCCCAGCTCCTCAGGGGCTTCTGCATTCTCTGAACCTGCTCCTGCTCTGGGAGCCCTGAGCTCACACCCCACACGAGCTCCTGCTCTCTGCCAGCAGCAGCACAGCTCCCAGGGCAGGGCATCACTCTGAGGACACCCCAACCACCTCATAGGAACCCCACTCTTTGTTTCAGACATGAGTGGGGTGTCAGGATAGATGGGTGTTGTGTTACCTGAGCTTTCTTCAAGCCCATGCTAGAAAAGGATAAAGACAATAATCCTGATGCTGAAACCACTGACTCCTGGATGAATTAAATCCTCTGCCTTGTATGGGAAAATGGGGAATGGCTTCCACTGCCAGAGGGCAGGGTTAGGTGGGACATTGGGAAGGAATTCCTGGCTGTGAGAGTGGGCAGGCCCTGGCACAGGGTGCCCAGAGCAGCTGTAGCTGCCCCATCCCTGGAAATGTCCAAGGCCAGGCTGGATGGGTTTTGGAGCAACCTGGGACAGTGGGAGGTGTCCCTGGCTGTGGCAGGGGGTGGCACTGGGTGAGCTTTAAGGTCCTTTCCCACCAAAACTATTCCATGTGCTGTGATTCTCTAGATCAGTCAGTGTTGGCTGTGAATGGTCAGGAAGGTTGCTGTTGTGGGAGCCATCCCAAAGTCTGTGCACATCCTTTTTGAGGACATCTCCCATTTTTGAATTTACTGTCATGGCAAACAGTGGCCATTACCCCAGTGAAGCCCAGCCTATCCTGACTCCCACAAGTCAGTCAGGACATCTCAGCAGATACAGGACTTCATGCAGCATCATATGGCACAAGGAAGGCTCAGACTGAGATCTGATATCTTCCAGCTTGGACAAGCAAAAGGTAAGCTGGAGGCTCCTTTTATTTCCTCATCCCTTTATTTTTTCATGTTTGTTGCTCTCCCAAGGCCCTTGATTGGTCTTTTCCCCACCTCCCCCAGATAAATCTTTGTAGATTTGTGTAGTCCTCAAATGCTCTTCCCCTGTGTCCCACAGTGTGTCCCACCCTCCAGCCAGTAACTCCCATCAGTGTGTGAGGTGTTCCAGGGACATTTTATGTCCCACTTTGTCCCAGATTTCCTGGCAGGCACCAGGGAACCTGCATGGTGTTCAGTGATCAGAGGCTTTTCTGCATCCTCACAAGGAAGGGGCACTGAGGTGCAGTGGCAGGAGGGGACCCAGAGTGACACCCCTGAGAGGGCTCACCTCTTACAACGAACACAGTGTCAGCAGAGTTTTGGGAGTGATGGGGCTGAACCCAAACCAACAGCAACTAAACACTCTGGCCAAGAGAACTGACACTGGAATGGTGAATATTTCCCCACTTTTACCACTCCCCAGGACGAGCTGTGGCAGCTTTCTTCCACAAGTGGGAAACAGCCTATTTGTCACCCTGGAACTGACCTGCTCTTCCCAGAAGAGCTCGTTTCTTCCAGTTTGGGGGCTGCAGGGCAAAATGTTTTCCAATTGCCTGTTTGGGAAATTTTTGCTCCCATCTTTCAGATTTTTGATTTAACTAACTGCTTTTCTTACATCTTCATCAGTATATCTGATAATTAGCTGAAAGTGATTGGAAATTGTGGCTGGACATTTTTATATTCGGCTCCCTCTTGTGCTCATTCCATCCTCCTGCTGACTCCTCTCTTCCCATGTTTTTCCACAACCTTTTGCCAGCAGGATGCTCTCACATCTCACCCACGGTGCTCAGGTGGAGCTGAAATTAAACGAAATGTGCCTGCCCATCCCTAGCAGAAATATCACTCCTTGGAGGAATAAATTGGGAACTAAACAGGAGCTGCTGCCTGGCAGATTTGGCACCAACCCACAATCCTGATAATTGGGTTTGCATCGGGAATGGCTGCCAGGGGAGGCTCAGCACCTGCCCAGAGCAGCTACAGCCAGAGCATGAGTGGGAAGGAGAGGGAGAAGATTCTTACCCTGTGCTGTGGCACTGGGCAGCCCCTGGGCTGAAGAGAACAGAGTGGGAATGATGGAGAGGTGTGAGAGACAGACACTCCAAGGATGCCAGAATCCCAGAATCAATTAGGTTGGAAAAGACCTTTGAGATCGTGGAGTCCAACCTCTGACCTGACACCACCTCTTCACCCAGAGAATGGCACTGAAAGGACTGTGTGACATCCCTGGGAGAGGGTGGCGCAGGCCACTTCAGACTTGTAAGCTCCACCCAAATTCCTTCCAAGAAGTTTGGAGGAGCAGCAGGACTGTCCTGATGTGTAAGTGTTGTGTCTTGTGATAATCTTTGTGTCTTGGCGTGGAGTGAATGCCCAGAGCCCTCAAAATGCCATGAAGCCAGGAACCTTTGTGTGTGCAATGGGCAGGTCTGGGAGACTCCCAAGTGTCCGTGGTAAATAATTAGACCCTTAATTACAGGTTGCCCACACCACCTCAGTGATAGCTTGTGACTATACTTCAGCTATGCTGTATTCCCTCAATTCCTGTTTGTATCTGCAAAAGGGCCTGGAATCCTGCCCAGGGGAAAAAGATTTTTTTTTTTCTGTTTTTATGTCTTTGAGTGTTTCTGGGCATGAAACATCAATTTACTTTTATTGTTTTTTCACAATTTTTTGTCAGCTTGGCTAGTGCTGGAGACTGTAATATAGCTGCATTTCAGCTCTGCCTGTGCAATAATTCTACCTGGACCATTAAAACCAAGTTTGCTCATTAGCCATGAGGGGCAGGGGTGGGTGTGCCAGAGCACTGCATGTTGAGGAAAAAGCACTTTTCAGGACAATGGATGGATAATGTGGATAATGTGAATTTGGGGGATATAATGTGAATTTCCACTTCAGGCTCTGAGAGAAAAGGGATGAAAGGTGCGGGGTCCATGGGCTGGAGGGACAGGGAGCTTGGAGCAGTGAGGGCTGGGGATAAGTGGGACACAACTGCAAAAGAGAATGGGAGCAAAGTCCTTATAAATGAGGTGTGGCTGCAAGAGAGAATGGGAACACAGCCCTCCCTTTATGCATATCAGATATCAGAGTGATCCTCACCTGAGCTGATTCTCCTGAAGGCAGAGTCCGTGCAAAGGGATAGAAGTCATCATAAGGAATGTCAGGTTAGAATGGGATCCTGCTTTGTTTTGAGCTGTTAATCTGTGACACTCATGTCTTCAGGGCAATGGTGGTGAGCAAGTTGAGAAGTTGCCCTTACCTGAGAGGAGGTTCTGGAAGAGTTTCCCTTCCAGCTGAAAAGGTGCTCATGACAGATGGGCCTGGGTCCATCCCAGCCAGCTGGGGAGTGGGGATTTGTAGAGTGTGATTTGGTTCGTCAATTTATCCCAATTTTACCCTGTGACGTGAGAGGAATCCACTCTGCTGACTGGAGTCATTAAAACTCACTAAGAAAGGAGTTCAAAGGGTTTGAAGCTCTGAGATGCAGGTGTTTATATTTTGCCAGATTATTCTCATTCTTAGTGGTCCAGAGCCTTTTAACTAGTAGAGTAACTACAGTTTAAGGGACACTGTTACAATATTATGTGGTTTCATTACTGCTCCTTAGGGCAGAATTTGGTCTCTTAAACCAATAAAGTGAATTTTGTTTTTGTCTGGTTTTGATGCTGGGAATGCTAATGAAGCATTTTCTATTTGTTTGGTTCCCTGATGAGTAATTCGGAAAACATTTTTAAGCCCTGTGTTTCTATAGGCTGTTGCAGATACGTTGAGTTACTTTTTAAAGCACAGATTCAGTGAAATGTGAGCAGATGGGCAGAGTTTGCATGTTTGTTGTACGGATTGTGGAGCCAGTCTCTGACATGGGTGAAATAACAGTGGGATATTTTTAAATTCAGCAGCAAGCATACACAAAACCTTAAACATTATTCAGAGTGGTGACTTAGATACTGTAAAAGTTCAAGTTAAAAAAAGGGCAAATTCATACAGAGCTGTTAGAGCTGGTGTAAAACACCTGCTAATTGAGTCAGGTCACCCCTGTCACTCTCTGACCTCTCCCTCCCAGTGACAGAGCAGGTCCTGCTCTTCTCAGGATGCTCCTTTGGCACCAAGTTACAGAAAGGAGTTTGGACTGAGGATTGTGACCCTGGCTGCTCTCCATGACTGAGTGGACTACCCCAGAACTCCACCTTTTCCTGTCTGCCATGCACGGCCTCTCCCAAATCCTCTGTACAGATCTTTCCAGGTCCCCTTTTCCTCCTCTGTGCCAGGGGAGGGTTCTCCTGGCCACACTGAGCTACTGTTCCCCTTCCCAGGGTGAGCCAGGCTTTGGTGAGATAAGCTTTGCTGCAGCTCAGGAAATGAATTTGACTCAGGAGTGGCAAATAACATGATTTGCTGTAAATGAGAAGGAATTAGAGCCCCCAAAAGTTGGTGAACAGGTGTCAGGGTGATGCACTTGGAAAAGATTTCTTGGTGTCTGAGCTTCTGATGGAAAACTAAAACATCTCCAGCTTTCCATCACACAGATGGAGGTTGTCCAGTGTGGTGCTTCCTCCTGGCCAGTGAGTGACATGGGAAAAAATCCTAATTTTTCTTGGAAGCTTTTGAGGGTAAACAATCACTTCTTTTGTTTCAAAACAAGAAGGACAGCCCCTCACTGGCTCATAGCCCTCACTCAAAAGAACCAGAATTAGACCACTCCAGGATCTTGCAATCAGACATCCCATCCCATGGGCTTGGCTGCGTCAGGAGTGTCATGGCAGTGATATTGTCCTCAGGGAATCAGCACCAAATGTGCCTGCACTCGTCCCTCTGGGCGTGATCACACAGGACAGTGGCATTTCCACAGGTTTTATTGCTGTTGCTATAGCCCAGACTAAATATTGAACACACGGCATTGTACAAGGTATGGGATGTGATCTTCTACAAAGTCCAGAGGAAACCAACACAGCAGCAGCTCTGTAAGGCAAGGTCTGCATGGTTCCAGGTGCTGATCAGGGAACTGAATTTATCTGAGAAAAGGCAGGGAATTTCTGGGCCTTCAGTGATGGTCTCTTTATTCAAAACTGAAGCTGAAGAACAGCCCACAGAGTGAAAGCACTGAGAGAACCAGAGAAAAGGGATCAGAGAGGGCTTTTTTTCTCATCCTCTCTGAGACATGTCCATATCCAAGAGTCTGTGTGGACCAGCAGCAGCAGTATATTGCTCTGCAAGAGGAGGATACTCCTCATACCAGAACATGCACTTAGAAGGGTCTTTGATTGTGCATGTTCCTATAAGACCTTGTACAGTGCCCCTGTCACACTTCCCTCTGGATTTCCATGCTGGGCAGCCTCTGCCATGCCCTGCAGTTTGGATATTCACTTTAAGGTCAGAACTATCCTGCCCTGCCCTTCTGCCTGCTTTTATTTTAGCTCCACCCAGGGCTGAAACCACAATATCCACTAATTTTGGAGAGGCATTGAGGAGCCAGGACTGTGCAGTTGTGATGGTCCTGTCTGCCCTCCTGTCTGACATTGTCATCATCACAGTGAGGTGGTGTTGCCCATTGACAGCACAGAACTATTGATTTACTGAGGCTGGAACAGACTTCCAGATTCATTGAGTCGAACTGTTCCTCCAGCACTGCCAGGGCCACCACTAAACATCACTCCAAGTGCCACATTCACACATCTTTTGAACACCTCCAGAGTTGGTAGCTCTACCACTGCCCTGTTCCAATTCCAACACTTCCTGAGAAAAACATTTCCAAATATCCAACCTATACTTCTGTTGGTGCAACTTGAGGGTACTTCCTCTTGTTCTGTCCCTTGCTCCCTGGAGCAGAGCCCGACCACCCCACCCCCAGCTGTCCCCTCCTGTCAGGAGTTGTGCAGAGCCACAAGGTCCTCCCTGAGCCTCTTTTCTCCAGGAGCTCCCTCAGCTGCTCCTGGTGTCCCAGACCCTTTCCTAGCTCTGTTCCCTTCTCTGGACACACTCCAGGCCCTCAGGGTCTTTCCTGTCATGAGGAGCCCAGAACTGATCCAAGATTTGAGGTGGGGCCTCACCAGTGCCCAGCACAGGGGGACAATCACTGCCCTGGTCCTGTGGTCACACCATGGCTGGGACAGGCCAGGTGCTATTGGTTTTCTTGGCCACCTGGGCACACCTGTGCTCATGTTCAGCCACTGTCATCAGCACCTCCAAGGCCTTTTCCTCCTGGGCAGGAGCCCAGGCACTCTGCCCACATCTGGAGCACTGCCTGGGGTTGGTGTGACCCATTTCCCTGTCCTGCCTGCCTTGGCATGGCGTGGGCACAGGAAGGGATAACGAAATGCACCAGTGACTCTGCAGGTGCAGGGGCACTGTCGCCAAGGTGGTGCTCCCCAGGCTGATGCACTTTCCCCCAAATCTTCACTCCCAACTGCAGAAACCCAGTGGGTACGTTTGTATCCAGACATCCTGCCCAAAACATACAGGAAGCTTCCATGATTCCTGAATTTCCACACCATGCTCACACACTTTCCTGGATACTGAGACCATTACAGAGCTGAGTCCAGCGGGAACATTCCACTATATGTTCCTATGCCCCTACAGCCAGCAGTGAGCTTCAGCTTCTACACTGCTCCCACATCCTTTGAACTACCAGCCAAGGAGTCAAGACAGAACCACACTGCTTTGCACTTTTCAAAGTTTATGATCCAGGAAAGAAACAGACCCTCACTTCCGAGGGATCTCAAGCAGGGATCAGACTGGTGCCATTTTGTAGCACATAATGCTTTGGGCAAACCCAGGTAAGGGTCTTGAAAAGCCCTGGAAAAATCCTTGGACTGACAAAGAGACATTTTCTGAGAGACCCAGGGAATTCTCAGCCCTTTGATGATAGTAGTTGATCACCACAGTAGTCATCAAACAGACAATATAAGAGTGGAGTGCCTGGCTTTTTTTTTTATGGCATCCAAACACATCCATCCAGCACATTCCCACTTCTTTTTCCTGCAGGTGTGTCCAGGTGCCAGCTGGCCTGGG
Organism: Setophaga petechia; assembly: GCA_024362935.1. Lineage (NCBI taxonomy): Eukaryota > Metazoa > Chordata > Aves > Passeriformes > Parulidae > Setophaga > Setophaga petechia. The sequence goes on along the minus strand of JANCRA010000088.1, from coordinate 340,714 downwards.
GGCCAATGACAAGTCATTAAAGTCGTCTTAAAAGTGGGAAGGATTTGTTGGGCAAAAGAGTCATTTGCCTCCATCCTTCCCTTTTGAATGGCATCCACAATGCCACAGAGGCAGGAGAGTGTGGTAAGACACAGATTTGGAGCCAGCTCCCAGGAGTGAAGGGAGGAGCATGGAGTGTTTAGCTGTAGAACACGGGCTTGCGCAGCACACGCACCACGTTGTAGGTGTTCAGCCCCGGGGCATCAAAGCCTGGGGACAAACCCTTGCGGTCGAAGGGGTAGAAGTTAAAGAGCTGCCCATTCTGTGTCTCCAGTGAGATGGAGGCAGAGCCGAGGTGCAGAACACATGGGAACTCCTTGTCAAAAACGACTTGGAAAACGCGATCTTCCAGGTGGTGGAGCTTGATTGTCCGATACTTTTCGGGGATCAGCTCTTCCACGTGAGGCCCAAACTGCTGCATGAGGAGCACCCCACCAATTCCAACTTTGATCTCATAGAAAGTCAGGTTGGAATAGGTGTAGTAGCCAACATAAGGGATTGGGTTTGGAGGAGGAACCAAGCTTTTGTCAGCCTCTCTGAACGCTGTCTCCATGGCAGGGATGAGATACTCGTATGTCTGAGTCACGATGTCCCCACCCTGCGGTCTGGGCCCTGCCATCAGCACAATGAAGCTCAGGCGGAGCTTGGGGATGAGAGAGAAGGTTGCTGAGTAACCATCAAGGTCCCCATCCTTCCTGATGACATCATATCCCAACTGCTCGTTAATCTCCCAGGGCGTGCCTGTCTTGTTAGCAAAGTAATCCACAGAGCACTTGAGCAGGGGTGTCAGCATCGTCTTCACCGTGTCGGGCTCGAGCAGCCGGCGGTGGTAAGTGCCCAGGAAGACCATGGCCAGCTTGGCCAGGTCGGCAGCCGTGGAGTACATCTGGCCAGAGGGCCGGTACCAGCCCAGGTCGTAGAGCGGGGCTGGCTGCTGGCTGCCGTAGAAGCCCACGGCCATCTGGGAGCGGACGGGCGCCGTGATGTCGAAGCCCGTGTCCTCCATGCCCAGGCGCTCCAGGATGTTCTCCGAGATCCAGCGCTGGTACTGCCCATCGGCCGCGTGCTCAGCCAGCACGTGGGCCATCAGGGAGAAGGCCAGGTTGCTGTAGTGGCATCTGGAAGGAAGAAGAATATATTGGGATCAGCTGTTCATCAGTGATATGCAAAACCAGTGGCTGGGTCTCTCTTCTTTAGGGAAAAATTCTCATTTTATGGAATGGCAGATAAAGGGGAGACAGAGAAATATCGCTGGTCATGGGCTATGTACAAATCATGAATGGGATGGGACTGCTGAGGAATGTGCCTTGAGCTGCTTTATTTCCCAGCATCAGTCTCCTTACATGGTTATGACAAGGGGAAGATGCCATCAGCTCACATCCCAGGCAGCAGACCAAGAACTTAATGTTACAACTCACTTTATAAGTTTTTTGACCAATCACACAAAGCAAAAGCACATTGACAGTAGTTCCATCCAACCACTATAAGCACACGTACCTTTGGTTAAACAATGTTTGCTTATTTCGAATACAATACCTGCTTGTAAGCCTTAAAAAATAATGCACAGAGCTCCATTATTAAACTTAAAACTTCCTAATATCTTGCTAGATAAACTTTTCTGTAGCTTAGGGAGTTATTCTAGACAAGCGTTAATACTCAGACCATTGTTCTATTTGCTCTTGTTTGTCTACTTTTTACATAATTTTTCTGCTGACCTATCTCATGGCTACTGCTTAGCTCTAATCACAGTTCTGCTGTCTCTGAAGCCTGCCTTTTGCAGCTTTCCCAAAACCCTCTGATTTTATGAATTCCCAGAAGAAAAGCTGCATGTTGTTACCATGATTTGTTGTTAACTCAAGAAAGAGAAATGTTTTATGGGAACATCAGCAGAGCTGTTTAACCCTTTTGTACAGAGAGAGCTGGAGATGGAAAAGAAACAACTCTATATTTGCATAACCTGACTTGCTGTTTATAATTGTTCACCATCCATTATTTTTAAGAGCAGCATAGGGAGTTCCAGGTTCTCACCTTAAAGGTCTCAAAATCCTGGGTAAACCTCTTTGGCGATTTGCCATGGGATAATCACTTAGATACCTAAGCTACCTTAAGATGGTAAAAGCACTTAAAGAGCACTTTAAAACCTACAAAGCAGCATCCAGCAATGTGGAGTCATTAAAGAAACTTGAGTACGCCAGTCTTTAATAACCATCAAGTGATTCATGTCTTCAGAGTTGAATGAAGTTTAATGGCATGAAAACATGAAGGGGCATTTTTTAAAAATGCATTTTCAAAATTCATTAAATTTTCAACCCTGTTGGTTTTTTTAATTGTGTGAAGCCACACATCTCATTGAGACCTATTTAGATCATAAATTTGGTACCACTTCAATCTTTTCCAGCCCATTTAGTTGAATCAAAGCATGGTGGGCATATATATTCTTACCCTAAGAACAACCACATTCTGTATGTAAAACCTTGTATCTGAAATGGAGCTGAATTTCAACATAGAAAAATATGTTAAAACATCTGTATCAGTGAATGTGAACATCCTTTGGGAAGAATGATCTATTAGCTGGGAAGCATAACCAGGAAAAAGGAGAGAGAGTGAAAACTACCAACATATCAACTAATAAGGTGTTGTGAGACTGTGAGAGGATGTCCTTATTTATCTTCATGGGGATCATAAAATAAAGATACCAATGGAGATAAGTTATAATAAAGATAAAAATGCCAAAGAAGATGATGATACTAAAATCCTTTAAGGAATATCTGTTGTAGCCTCCTACATGACATTGGACAGAACTAACAAAAGTGAGTGGCAGATCCACAGCCATCCTGGGTAAATTATTTCAGGCTGTAATTAATTACCAAACAATTTTGCAGTCTTAGAAAGTTTCTTCCCAGTTAGTTTGAGTCCTTCCCCTCATGTGCTGTCCACTGGATCCCGTTGAAGGCTGTGGGGAAGTGTCCAAGGCCAGGTTGGACAGGGCTTAGAGCAACCTGGGATAGTGGAAGGTGTCCCTGCCCATGGCAGGGGGCTGGAAAAAAATGATCTTGAAAGTCCCTTCCAACCCAAATCAGTCTGGGATTCTATGAATCCATGATATTTTTGAGTGTTTGCAACCCAGGTTACAGACTTTTAACAGGATACAGGAATTGAAGCAAGCATTCATAGACCTTTTTGATAATTTAGAGACACACAACTCACCACAGACACGATTTTAACTGAAACCTGTGATGATTTAAACTGTTTAAATTACTTTTTCACTTTTGAAAACCTGCATCATTTAAGGCTCATAAAGTGAACTATAGCAGTTTAATTTGGCTCTTCTAGGCTTAAAACACCAAACCCAACCCTGACACCCGCAACAGTCTTTTTTCCCAGCCTCTGCCAGGAGTGTGGGGAGATGGCTGAAGGTCCCTTTGGGAATAGCTGCCTTTATCCACCAGCCATGGAGGCTGGGAATGGGGCTGAGGGTGGAGAACCCTGATCCAGACCAAAAGCTCCTAAAGGAATGTGTCTGACCTGGTTCCTGGGTCGGCCACCAGGACGTCATCTTTGAGCAGCGCGAGGGCGTCCTGAGTGCTGCCCTTCCAGAGCAGGCTGGTGGATCGCAGCCTCCTGGGCAGACCTGGGCCACACAAAGAGAGAAATCATGGGAACGATGCCTCTGGTGAACACAGAACAAAGGCAAGATTCAATGGCAAAACGGAAGTACCAGTGGTGGACACGAGAGCTCTGGAAACACAGCAAGGAGCTGAACCTGCTGGGCTGCAGGACATGGCATCAAGTCATGGACTCCTGACTCTGCCTTACTTAGGTCCAACCAACATCAGCTCTGGGCTGCTGCATCTCAGTGAAAACGCCTTGAGGAAAGATGGAAATTATCCTGGATCCCCAAGTGTGGTTTGGAAGAAAGAGGCAAATGGGGTGTTAGGAAATCCCTGTATTTCCATGTGACTGCATTCCCTGGACTACAAATGTGTGTAACAGCTCCTTTTAACAGGATTTCATCCTTTACACTTCACCACAGAAGGACTAAGCTTCTCTGGAAAACGCCAGGCTTGGCCTAAAGTATTTTTATACTCCCCCTCATTTTTAGCAACATTTATTCAGGGTTTCTGAATATAGAAAAAAACAATATTCTTTCCACTTTTAATTATTTAGGGTTTCTAAATGCATAAAATATCAAGTTCTTTTCACTTTTCATTCCTCACTGAACACGGATTCCCTATAATTTTATGGTCAGTACTTTTTTAATCTCCCCAGCTCCTCTGCACAGGATCTATGGCTTGCCTAGGCCAGAATTTGGATCACTTTTGGAATGGAATCCTTGCTGCTGTTTGCAACAGGCTTTGATGTGGTTGTTTGGGAGGAAATTGGGAAATGTATGTTTTTGACAGAAAAATGACTCACAATCGTGTGCTCAGTGACCATGTCTTAATTATGGATTCACTAAGGTTGGAAAAGCCCTCCAGGATCATGGAATCCAACCATTAACCCAGCACTGTCCTGTCCACCCATGTCCCCAAGTGCCACTTCTCACATTTTTTGAATGCCATCCAGAATGGTGACTCCACTACCTCCCTGGGCAATCTTTGGCAATGCTTTACAACCTTCCTCTGAAAATTTGTCTCCTAATATGTGATCTAAGCATCCCTGGGTGGAACTTGAGGCCTTTTCCTCTTGTCCTGCATCCTGGCAAGGCTGAACGAAGCCCCATTCTTTTTTGGCAGCAACACTTATTTTTCTTAGCTGGCCTGAACTTGGCATTTGAGCTGGAGTGAGAGCACTGTTCTGCCCCCTACTCTGGGGTTATTTGTGCAGCTGCACAACCAGATAAGAGATGCAGACATCTTCCAGTGGACAATGGGCTCCTTCATTATGTACTTGTCCCTGTGGCAGCAAAGAAAATTTTGGAGCAGTGGGAGAGTTCACCAGCTCTGTGACAGCAGTGCAGTGTCTCCTTGAGGTTCATTGGAAATGATAAACCATAAGAGCATAATATAATCCAGAGTCATTGATTTCTACCTCATGGGCCGCTAATTGAAGTGACAAGCGCGTTGTTAATAATTTACAATCACATCCCATCCTGTCATTCGTGTGGACTAGAAAATCCCAGTTTTAACAAGCTGGAGCTTCCCTCCAGCAATGGGCCCATCGAGTGCTGAGGAGAAAAACCTTTGGAGTTACTTCTGTAATATGCAATGGAGAGACCAGATAATGAGCATCTATTACAGATCAGTTTCACTGGAAGAATTTAGATGAAACCCACTTAACAATGTGTCATGCAGTGGCTTTGATCCCAGTGCTAAGCAGAACTTATTCCTTTTTGGGATTTGACACACAGCAAATGGAAAGTGGAACCGGAACATTCCTTTGATTTGCAGTTGGGATTTTGAAACTGTACACCTCCTTCTGCTGAATTGTCAGGGTCCAAGGGTTGGTGTGTCCTCTGGGGGTGCTCTGGGAAATTTGGGCCACATTCTAAAATCCAAAAATACACAGGAGCATAAAAGGAGCTGAGCAAATCTAACACAGTGATGGAAGCAATGGAAGGGCTGCACAGTACAAGCAATTATGCCATGACCAGGTACTGTCTTGACTAATGCTCCTTACAACATTTCTGGAGTGCATGTCACACCTCCCTGGGTGACAGGAGCAGTCAGAGCAGCTTCAGGTGCTCAGGATAGTCAGAGGGGACCAGGTAGAATTGGTCCTCCTGAAGACAACATCAGGCTGGATGGAGCCACACTTTGTCTGCAGGGAGAGGGGCTGGGCAGGGATGTGGCCACTGGCCACTTTGGGTTGTTTATCCGCTTCTTTCCAGGTTTCAGCATCATTCCATTTTGGGGAGCCCTCATTTTCATATTGGCTTTCTTCAGATGATGCTGTATCCCATCCTGAGGTCCTGCAAGTTGCAGCTGTGGTATTTTGATTTTAGGTCCTAATTTTAGGGCATTTATTCCAATCAAGAAAAATGCAAGTGTTACAGAGATTGACCAAAATACCACATGTGATATAAACACAATCTCTTTAGCCATTACTTTTTGTAATCCCTCAGTCATGTATTAGCAGCTTTGTTTCAGAGAAAGGGTCAAGTTCTTAGTCCTGTGATCTCCTTCTCCCTTGATGTATGAGTTCCCCAATTCTAAAGCTAGCAGCAGATTAACACTTCTCTGACAGCAAATGCCAAGGTATAAATAGCTCAGGAATCCCGGATCAGGAACCACACTGAAGCTAAATTTAGCTCAGCAATCAAGGTCTTTCTATTCAAAGCAAAGAGATTTGACCCTCAACTCTACATCTCAGAAAAATGAGAGCGCTCAGGGCTGGAGTACAAAATACTGTTGTGCAATTTGAACCTGATTTCAGGTCATGGTAATGAGGAGAAAGCAATCTTCACCTGAAAAAAACTGTGTTCACCTTGCAGGGGAAAAAGCCTCCTCATCTCAGCCCTTTCCTGGCAGGTGTCCTGGACAAGGGTTCCCTTGGAGCACTCCATGACATTGCTGACACCTTGCTTCCCCTGAGCCCTGCCTGATCCCTGGGAAATGCACAGTGCAGGGTCCAGACTGGGAAGCAGCCTCCCAGCAGTTCCTCTTTATTCCTGGAATATGGTCTGCTCTCTCTGAGGTGTCTTTCCAAGGCAGAGAAGCCCAGGGACACCCAGGGAGCTGCCTCACCTGAGAGCTGACTGGCCATTCTACGCAGGGTGACCAGGGATGGCTTCAGGGGCATCGAGCCTTTTTCCAAAAACACCAGGCCATCTGCAGTGTATCTCTGCTCTGAGTCCTTGAGCCTCCCCAGAGGGTTCTTGATAACAAAGTTCTGGGCATAACGCTCCAAGGGGTCATCAAGGGATGTGACTTTTCCTTCCTCCCACATCTTGTACAACATAATGGTGGGGAAGATCTTGGAGACACTGGCAATTCTGTTGGGGAAGAAACATTTGGAGAAATTCAGCATTAAGAAGCCCATAAATCAAGAGGAAAGAAGAGATGACTGTGATTTTATGTGTTACACCTTTTCTCATTCCAGAGGGAATGGCTAAAATACAGGTAGGAAGCTTGAATTAATATCCTTAAAAGTGAATATTTATAGGCTGCAACATAACCTCTGAATGTCTCCAGCAGTGCAGTGGGCTGCTGATCTCTTTCTATTCATTTGGCATTCATAAAAAGACATGAATTGTAAATTACTGGTGAGTAAATACCATAAACACTCTCATGTAGTTCATTGGAATTTTAAGGTTAAAATCACAGAATCATTTAGGTTGGAAAAGATCTTTCAGATCATTGAGTCAGACCATTTACCCAGCACTCCCAAACTGACCCTAAATGCCAGATTCCCACAGTTTTTGGGGCCATCCTGGCTGTCCCTGTGGCGCAATCGGTCAGCGCGTTCGGCTGTTAACCGGAAGGTTGGTGGTTCAAGCCCACCCGGGGACGTGACCCTGTCACCTACCCTATGGCTGGGGTTTGGAACCAGACCTTGGGTATTCCTTCCGACCCATATTGCTCATTGGTTCTGGAGGAAAAACAGCGCAAGGTCATTTTTCCATTAAACAATTGGAGAAGAAACAGATAAACACAGCTGCTGAAACGGTCCAAAATTGTTCATTCCAAGGGCAAAATTTTATAGTCAGAGTGTAGCCCATGTTTCTTAGATAACACAGTTACAATTCACCTAAAATTGATCTTTAGAGGAAGGAAGCATTTCCTTCATCTTGGTTTTTGGTTTTTAGCACACATTAAGAGCTTTATTCTATCTTAAGCTAAAAAATAATGCCCAATATGAATTTGACTTCGCTGGAACATTAAATAAACGCATGGGCCTACTTTATGTGCTCTGCAGATATTCATCCCAAACATCAGTTTTTCCTTTACCAACATTTATTCTTATTTTTTTGAATCCTGTTGTACTGTCTCCTCTCTGCTCTCCAAATCTGTGCCAGCTTTTGGTCTTCAGGTTTGTGTACTGGGCATGAAGCCATTCCCACGTAAGGAACGTTTTCAGGTTCTTTAGTGTCTTTGCTATTCCATTTTAAAATATTGTTAGAATTAAACGAAAAAAGAAAATAGAAATAAATCCAAAGTAACTCGTAAGCCACCAGCATATAACAATCTGGGAATTCACTTTGTCCCACAAAGTTCCAGCATAATCCAGCAGAGTTTCCTGCATGGACCTGCAGTTTGTGATGGCGTCTCTATTGCAGGTACCTGTCACTGTCATATTTTCTGGAAAAATCCCCTTGCCCAGGATTCTTCTCCCGGGAGGCTGAAAAGACTCAGAGAAAAAGAAAAATAATGTTATCTCATTTGCTTCTCCTGTGTTTTGCCACTTTGGAATGTGGTTTGGAGATTGCTTATCCAACAGGTGATTCTTTCATTGGTTTCTGCTGTGAATTGTTTTGACTTATTGGCCAATCACTATCAAGCTGTGTCGGACTCTGGCAAGAGAGCCACGAGTTTCATTATTATCTTTTAGCCTTCTGTAAGCATCCTTTCTATATTCTTTAGTATAGTTGATTATAGTTTAGTTTAATATTCTTTTATATAATATAGTATCATAAAAAAAACCAAATCAGCCTTCTGAGTACATGGAGTCAGATGCATCATTCCTCCCTGCCACAGGAGTCCCTGTAAATACAAGAGGTACCGGCTCTCTGTAGGTGTGTTTGCCCTTTCCTGGCTCTCACACTGTGCCAGGTGCCTCACCTGTAGATGGTGTACTCGTTGGGCACCCCTGAGGCAGGGTCGGAGGCGTTCCTCTTGCCGAAGTTGCCCGTCCAGAGCACGGTGTCGTTGTAGATGGCAATGGCCGACATGGCCGGGAGCCCGGAGCTGTGCATCTTCTGCCGCAGCATCTGGTCCACCTGGGGAGAAAGGCAAACCATGGGCTCCCAAAACAAGTCTTACAATGCATCCAGTCAGTACCAAGCAATAGAAGGCTCAGATCATCCACCCTCATCACTCCCAAGCACTCGAGAGTGATCCTATGAATGGTGTTCTGGAAAAAAAAAAAGTATTTTAATTCTTTATCTATTTCTTCTAGAATTGCTTCTGTTGAATTATCCAGTGCCCTTTTTCAGTCTACATATCCACTGTGTAGATGAATGTGGTGCTTATGCTTGTAATATTTTTGATTAAAACCAAATATCAACATGTAATAATTGCCATTTCTTCTTTTTTAATTTGCTTTCCGCACATCTGTTCTTTGCACTGGTATTTTAGGGTCAAAGATATATGAGAAAAAGACTTTTCAGATATCACATGACACTTTCCATGCCATGAAACACTCTGGAGCTTGGGCTCTGTGTTGGTGTGATTATTTCTCTCCTTCATTCACTAATGGGATGGGACTGCTGGGATAGGTTCCCTGAGCTTTATTTGCAGCCTCAGCCTCATTAAATGGCTGAGACAATACAAAGATGGCAAAGCTCACATACAGCCAGCCACAACCAAAGATTTCTTTGTTATAGGACATTTCAAAAACATTCTAGCCAATAGCTTATGGCTAAAGCTAACAGACAATTGTTTCAGCCAATTACTAAAAGTACACATACACCTACTTCACAAAATGCTTGCTTGTCTTCTTTCTATTAACAATACACAACACTCCATTACTAAGCTTAAATCCTTCTACTGTCTTGCTAAACAAGACAGTAAACAATATTTTCCTACAGTCTTGAGGTCTATCTTAACCAAACCTAAGATTCAAGCTATTGTTTAGTGTCCTTACTTGCTATACAATTTTAACTTTTTCTAGTTTCAGACTTTACAGCTACAACTTAACTCTAAGTTTTCTGTTCTTTCTATTTCTAAAGCCTACTTTTCCCAGTTTTCTAGAAACCTTTTTTCCTTTACTATTTCTCACGGGCTTCTGTTTAAACTACAACGTGAGAAACAGCTCTGAGCAGCTGAAGGGCTGTGATTGCTCCTGGCTCCCTATTGTACCAGGGCTGTGCAGAACTGTTCACTGAGCTGTACAGAGCCCCTCATCAGCTCTGCACCCACCTCCTGCAAGCAGAATGCATCAATCTTGTCCTTTTGGGACTTTTTCAAAGCTATGCCATCATCTTGCACATATCATTTGCATTTTCAGCCACATGTTTTGTTTTGCACACCATGGTTAAGACATAAGAAATGCACTTCCAGACCCAGAATGTGAGGTAAGAAAAGCCAAACTGAGTTATGTCCTTGGGATCTCTTCACTGAATGGCCAGGGGAAGTGCACTCAGAGCAGCAAGAGGAAACATCCAGCTTGTGTCCAGCCCTTCTGTCAGGGCCCTTTGCCCTCCCCCCCCATGGACCAGTGGCCTATCTGGTACATCTGTAGATGTGTTCATCTGATGCCCCAGCACCTCTTGAGAAGAGGCTGGTCTCATGGAGACCATGAAAAGGGACTTTGGACAAGGGATGGAGTGCCAGGACGAGGGGTAACAGTTTCCCACACAGAGGGCAGGGTTAGATGGGATATTGAGAAGGAATTCCTGGCTGTGAGGTGCTGAGGCCCTGGCACAGATGCCCGCAGCTGTGGCTGCCCCTGGATCCCTGACAGTGTCTAAGGCCAGGCTGGACAGGGCTGGGAGCAGCCTGGGACAGTGGAAGGTGTCCCTGCCTGAGGCAGGGGTGGCACTGGGTGAGCTTTGAGGTCTCTTCCAACCCATGTCAGTCTAAGATTCATGTCAACAATCATGGTCCTCCTTTTCTCAGAGTCTGACCTTTAGGCCTGCCTGGACCTGCTGACAGGCAGAGACTTCATGAAAGTGTATTTGAAGTGATGGGAATTGAAATTCAGTGTGGGTAAAACCATGTGTGCGCCCAAACCTGGTCTGAGCTCTCAGCAGCAGGACCTCAGGGCTGTGGTGGATGTTCCTGTGGAAACATTTGCTCAGTGCCTTAAGGCAAACAAAAAGGCAAATAAAATAGGAGGGATTATTAGAGAAGTAACATAAAATACAACAGAAAACATATTTTTTTCACTGTATAAATCCCTGATTCATTTGCACATTGAATATTGTTTACAGTGCTGATTGCCCTCTACTTGTGAGGAGACAAGTGAGAGAGCACATGAGAGGGGCTAAAAATAGGGAATGTCCTGTCAGAACATGATTTTTTTACGGTCCAGACAGTCAGAGCAGTGCTGCAGTATTTCCTCAGAGCTCATGGAGCCTGCCAGAAGTTCAGGCAGTGCTAAAATGTCAGATCCATCTCATACTGAGAATATCATGACAGTGTATCACACCGTCTTCCAGACAGATGCAGACCTTCTTTCCCTTCCCCTTCCCTTTCCCCTTGCCCTTCCCCTTCCTCCTTCCTTTCCTCTCCACTCCCATCCCTGGAGTTATGTATAAGCATCTTTTTACTTTTTAAACAGGGGTGTGGGGAAAGCCAGCAAAGAACGAAAATGTGGTCCTGGCTGATGAATTGGAACCAGAAACCACCTGAGCCAGGTACTCTCAAAGACATGAGGGCCTCCTAATAGTGGACCAGATGCAAAGAGCCATTATTTTTTGCTGGTGGAAGCTCATCAGACCTTTTGATGGACAAGTGATGATGTTTATCCATCCCAGCTCACCCTCTGGGCAAGAGAACTGCTCCCTGAAGGAGTTCAGACACCCATCTCTAGGTTTGCATGTTCTCCCCCTCCTCAATTCCCCACCTCCTTCCCCAGGATGGCAAAATCCACCATCTCCCCTGGAGAAGAGCAGCCCAGAGCTGTGTGTCCCTCTGCTCCCTCCTCCCCACAGACCTTCTCCAGTGCTTCCTTCAGGATGGGGAGGGGGTGGTCCAGTGGCACTGGCTCAGGGTAGCGGGGACACATCTGCACAGCTTCTGACCTCACCTCCATCACGGATGGATCTGGAAAACAGTTCAGGGTGACACAGGTGACCTCAGCAGACACACGGGCAAGCTTGAACCTCACCCAGCAGCCCCCATGAACTTTCTCGCTTGTGTTGGCTTAAGGGATATTTCTGCACAGGGAAAGGACATTGCTGAATTATTTCTGTCTGATGTAAAACAGGGCTGGCAGGGGCACTGTGCCCTGCTATTTCTTATTCCAACATGGGATGGGCACAGGATGTATTTCAACTTACTCTGCAACCTGGGAGAGTAAAGAACTGGGCCTGTAGGAGACTCTGCAGTGCCTGGCAGTGGGCTTAGCCCCCTGGAAGGGCCTGCCCATGTCTAAAGGAAAGTGTGAGCTGGGGTTCAGGACAGCAGTAGCAAAGAGTCATCCCTGTATCATAACCTCAGAAATGGGGCCAGGAGTGACCTGTGAGGGCCATCTGAAATCCAGCACCAACAAAACTTGGTAGGCCCCACACCCATTCCATTAGCTGTCTCCTGAATCAGCTGCATCCTCCATATCCCACAGACAGCTTAAATTGTTGTGGCCAACAAAGATCCTGAAACTTTGAGAGAGATGGGAACTCCCTTACTTGGAGGCACTCTTTTCCCAGCTGATCCCAAAGTGTTCATAAATATAGCTACCCTGCTCTGACAGCTGGGGGAAAAATGCCATCTTCTTGCTTGCCAGGTGAACACAAAGCATCAGAAATTGGGATGAGGAGAGAAATGGTGCTAGGAAATCTTGGAGATGGACAGGGATGGATACACACAGCATACAGGCAGTCTGGTACTCTGAGATAAAAATGTGTGGTTTGAAACCTTCTCAACCCTTGGTCTCTGAAATACTTCTAGCACCCTTCATCGTGGATTTTATGCTACCTTCCAGCTACTTAAAACTCTGATCCATTGACACTGTGTGTATTCAGTCCTTGTGCATGCAGTGCCTTGAGTGGATCACTTGAGTTTCCTATAATCAACAGAGGAAGCCATGGAGATGCTCCATGGGCTGGAGCCCCTCTGGAGCCAGGCTGGGAGAGTTGGGGGTGTTCTCCTGGAGAAGAGAAGGATTCAGGGAGACTTTAGAGTCCCTCCCAGGCCCTAAAGGGGCTCCAGGAAAGCAGGAGAGGGACCTGGGACAAGGGATGGAGTAACAGGACAAGGGGAATGGCTTCCTACTGCCAGAGGGCAGGGATGGATGGGATATTGGGAAGGGATTCCTGGCTGTGAGGGGGGATGCTGAGGCCCTGGCACAGGGTGCCCAGAGAAGCTGTGGCTGCCCCTGGATGTGTCCAAGGCCCGGCTGGATGGGGCTTGAAGCAACGTGGGATAGTGGAAGGTGCTGCTCCCCAAGGCAGGGGTGGAACAGAACGGGCTTTAAGGGTCCCTTCCAGCACAAACCTTTCTATGATTCTGTGATTCCATGAATTCTAGTGTGAACCAGAGGGCTCAAGCCAGGGCAAAGATTCGGGGAACAGGAAAGAGAGCAAACCCTTGAAGCAGATGGTAAGGTATAAAAAAACCTGTTTCTAAACTGGAGTAACTAACTTGAGTAACAACAGGAAAAATAAAAGATAAAGAATCTAAAATAAAATGCCTCTTTAGCACTTCAACAGCCCCATCCTATCCAAACCTAGGTCAGGAGTGATGGAGCTTCTTTGGACAGCAGCAGAGTGACGTGGTACCTCCATTGACCCAGCCTTCACCTCCTCTGTGGCCTTGCCTTATTGCTGTCTGGGGAAATCTCTGTTTGGGGAAGTGCTCTTTGGGAAGAAAGCTTTTATTAGTCTTCCAAATCTGTGTGGCACACCATGACCAAGGCTAAACCCCCTACTCACTGGGCTCCACCTTGGGGAGGCTGTACTGCCAAAGGAAGCAGCCGGTCATGGCCACGGACAGCAGGAGGAGGAACACGACCAGGACATGGATCCACTTCAGCTCCATGGCAGTGAGCTTGAGAAAGCTCCGGCTGCAGGGTGCCTGCTGGGATGGAAAAGGAATAGGCTAGGAGAGAGAAAACACCTGCTGTGTCAGCTGGGAGAGAGGCCCCTGTGCTGGGGAGCAAAGCTGCTGCAGGACAGGACTCACCTGGTCTGGTGGAACTGTCCCTGCCCATGGCAGGGGGTGGAATGGGATGACCTTTAAGGTCTCTTCAACCCAAGCTATTCTGGGAGAATTTCAGTAACACTGCTGCACCAGGGCAGGGCAGACCAGCCCCTGTTGGGGTAACTGGACCCAGAAATTACTTTCTGGCTTTCAGTGAGTTCTGTGAGCCATTAACTCTCCTCCCCTTGCTGGTTCTTGTGGAACACCAACTCCTCCTTTTGCCTTCTCCCCTCCTGGCAGGTGAAGCTCATCATCCCAACCTGGCAGGAGTCTCAGTTACAGCTCTCACTTCCTCCCTTCTTAATCACCATGACTTATTCCTGGATATCTTTCCAGCCCCTTTTTCCAGAGTCCAGCATCTGTTCATGGCAGCCACCAGCCAGACCATCTGAGCAGATCCAGCTTTTCTAGATGAATGATGGAATTTTTCACTCCGTGCTGCCCTTACCCTTCTCTGTTGTGCCTGTAAATCCCATTCTATCACGTACCATCTGTAAGCTTGGCATTTACAGATGCCATGTTTTGGAAAACTGCCTGATATTTGAGTGTGTGCAGTTCTCACAACACTGGAGACCATCCAGGTTGGTGAGAGAACCAGATCAATGTTGAAGAAAAACAAGGAACAGATGACAAATGAGGAGGTGCCTGAGCCTGAGCTGTGCTCCTTCACTGCCTGCAGGAGGTCAGGAGGGTGCTTTTGAAAGTTTGGCAATTAATGTTATAAAACATATGGCCTGCCATTTGCATCCAATATGCTCCACATTCCTATACTGTTTCAGGTTGTCTGGACTCACTTGTAGGATAGACAGATTGAAATATTCCCTTTAGATTTCCACACAGCCTTTCCCCCCTCCCCCCTGTTTTGGAGATACAGGATAGCTCATGCAAAACCTTCTGCAAACCAACTGAGCCTTGTCACTCACAGCCAGGGAATCTGCAGAGCCTCTCCCAGACTCACACATGGTTCTGTGGATCCAGCTGGGTTTTCCAGCCTTCACTGGAAATCTGAGTTGCAGTTCCACTTTCTGCATAACAACAGAAATGTATCATAATTTTTCCTGAAAACCTTCAGCCTGGTCAGGCATTCCTATAGGAATTTCTGAAAGCAGCTTATGTCAGGCTCTCCCATAACATAATTAAAATTCAAGGATGGCTTAAGACTGTGCAGATGTCTGGAGACCCACTCACACCTGAGCCTGCCTGAGCACTCCAGGTCCCTATTTCGGCCTGTTACTTGTTTCTAAATAGGGGAATTGCACCCTGACACCAATCCTATCTTTGTTTGGATATAACAACCTCCTTCAGGGCCTTAGCAGGCAGGAGATTCCATCACCAAGGAAAAGCCTGTGCTGAGATCTCTTTAATCCCCTCACACTTCAGTGTGTGTTCAAGGATGTTATCCAGAGCTGTTTTTCTGCAGCAAGGAGGGGGACAGGGCCCTCTGCCCTGGAGTGCTCATGGGTGACTTTCTTTGATTTAGTCCCATCTAAATAACATTGACTCCTCCACCAATTTTCAGTTCCTCTGAGCATTTTTCTGCCTCTTTCCTTGCTTCACTGAGAAGCCCTGTTTCCTGAGTGCCAAAGAACAAGGTGAGAAGACTATTTTCTGGTGTATTCCCCATCTCATGGACTCCAGACTCCCTGGGCCACTGAGGACACAAAGATACCAACTTTGAGCTCATCTTTTAGTCCAAACTTATCCTTCTGTCCAAACTCCCCTTTACCTCATGTGGATCATGAGCACTCTGAAAGGGTTTTTTCCTTCTCTGCCCTATGATCTGCTGGGAATGCAAAGAAACCCTGGCAATACCATGGATTAGAGACATAGATCTCCCATATTGATGGGACATCGGATACCCGAACGTGTGAGAAATATTCCTCCATCAGGGGAGATGCTCTACCCTCCAAACTACTTTCCAGGGAAAATACCACTTTTCCCCTGCACCTGGGAGACTGTAAGGCAAGCAGATGGATACATCCCATAAAACCCCCTCACAATTCCCTCTCCAGCACCTGTCTGGTCTCACCTTCCTCTGGTTTCCCCCTGACTCTGTGTCTCTGTGACTGTCACAGCTCATAGTACAGACACAGCAAGGCAGGGGGAGGGGGACACCGAGCACTTAAACACATGCAAATGAATGCAAACACTCGCAGCAATGAGTGCGCACAGCTTCCCATGGGGACAGCCTAGCAGTACGATACATTTTTTCCCCTGAGCTTTTCAAAATTAGGACAGGGAGAAAATCTGGGGATTCCCATTGGACCACCCAGGTCACAGTCCTGCCCCACCAGGGTTGCTCGGCCAAGGCACAGCTCAGCAGGGATTAGGGAGAGCCAGAAACACCCCCAGCCCGTCACGTACCACTCCAGGAGCTGCCTCAGTCCCAAAGGCTGTTGTCCTTCCTCCAGGCGTGTGGGCGTTTGAACAGCCCCATCCTGGCCAGCCTCAGCCCGGGCAGGGGGCAGCAGGAGCCCTGGGCATCTCCCAAAGGCAGCTCTGCCTCACGGGCAGGCTCTGCTCTGGCACAGGCTGGAGCAGTCCCCTTTCTCTCCCCACAGGTCCTGCCCAAGGTTTATCTTCCCAGGAGTCCTGCTCTGGCTTTCCCCATCCATTTGGCCCATCCAGGCCCTCCAGAGAGTGCTGCTGATCTCCCCTGGGAAAGGAGCTTAAGTGACAGGGACAGCATGGCATTTGCACAGGAAAGTGCCTGAGAGATTGGATGTTAATTCTTCCTAATGCTTCTGTGCCATGTGTGTGAATCACAGCTGAAACCAGGAGGGCTTCACCATCTATTTATAGCAGCTTCATCTCCTCCTGACATCTGAACAGGAGGCGATTAAGCAGGAGAGGGCCAGTCCCTGAGTGCCTCCAGCCAGCCTGGGGAGCTGCTCACGGGGAGGGGACACGGAGAGCTAAGCCAGGAGCTCAGGCACTCTCTGGGCTTAATCCTGAACAGCCTCCTGGAGTTCTCCCACAGTGACAGACAAGGGAGTCACTCCCAGCTCCCAGGACAGAGATGGAGCTGGGATTTCTTCCACCTTCTCTGCCAGGTACTCTGAAGGATAGTGGGAGGTGCATGAGGGCATCCTTACCCGCATCTGTAACCCCTCCATGGCTGCTCAGGAAGCTCTTCTCATCCCCTGTGCTGCTGGTCCCCACAAATAAAGGGCTTATAAACCCCTGTGATGGAGAGAACACAGTTGGTGCAGGAAAAAAGCAGTCAGAGCACAGAGATAACAAAGCCCAGCTCAGGTAAGAAGAGCTGCAGGGACAAGCCTGGCTTTGAGGTCACAGGGCACATGGGGGGACATGGGGGTTGGAATGAGGTGGTCCTAGGTGGTCCTAAAGGTCCCTTCCAACCCCAGCCATTCTATAAGATAAAACACAGTAGCCACAAAAGTCCTCAGCAGGACCTTCCCTCACTCTGCCTCTGGTCTGGCAGCATCTTGTGTTTAGCCCCAAGCTCTGGGACCTCCCATTTCTCTTGACCATCCTCACCTCCAAACACAAGAAACTGAAGCTTTGAGACTTTCAGGGCTGACACATTTTCACTGTGGCTCCTCCACAGGGTCCTTCCAGCCCCCCTGCAAGGCTCCTCTGCCCTGTTCCCTCTACACAGCCACCAACACCCCCTTACCCTTGGGAATCCCACCCATAGCCGAGGGACTGCATGACACGATTGGGAGTGCCAGGAGAATAGCACCACCACCATCTTCCCCAGAAAATCTGCCATAAAATCTCCCTCATCCATCTACCTGGCAGCAGCAATTCAATCCCCAACCCCCCAAAAAGAGCTCTTACCAGCCTTGCTGCTACCTCCGGCTTCCAGCTGAGGAATTGGGGGCTGTCCTGCAGCTGCAGATGTTAAGAGCATCTGAAGCACTAATCCAGCTGCCAGCCTCTCTGAGCACAGATTAATGGGCCAGGCCTCACCCCTCCACAAGCAGCACAGCATCTGTCCAGCCATGCAGCCAGAGGGAGGATTGCTGTTGATTTCCTGGCTCCAGTGGTACTGCAGAGTGGAAAATGGGGAGCTGTGATGTGGGTATCCATAACACACTATGAACTGTAAGTGTTGATAATAGAACTGCTATTATATTAATATAATATTATGTATTAATAGACTAGAATAGAATAGAATATAGCATTATATAATATTATATTAAAATATATGTTATATACTATACTATACTATATGAATATAATAATATAATATAGTATATAATATATCATATCATATCATGTATAATTTATATTATATTATTTCTAAAGTACATCATAAATGCTCTCTGAAGAGGAAGGCATGGTTGGGCACTCAGACACATTCCAGATCCAGGGGATTGTGCACCTTAGGAGATCCTGCAGTCCTGTTCCTTCTTCAGATCTTCCCAGGTAGGGGCATTCTCCCTAGTACCATCCCTTCCTTCCAGTATCTCCAATAGCAGCCCAGAATCTGACAGTGCCCAAAATATCCAGTGGAACCTGTGCCTGTGCCCCAGAGCTGTGCTCAGATTCTGGTGAATGGAGCTGCCAATGACCTCCTTGCTGATTAGAGCAGATCAGGCTCCTCATGGCTCTGTCATTCCCCGTTTCTGGGAAATCTGGTTTTCTTCTGTCCCTGCTACCAACGTTCTTTATGGTGGCCTCATGGCCAGTTATCCCACACATACCAACAATCCCTTTGTCCTGGGAACCCAGTCAATGCCTCAGAAATGTGAGTCTGTGCTGTCAAAAGTCCCTTGTGGTGGTCACTGCTCTGCTGGGGCTCCATCTCTGGTTATAAATGGCCTGTCTCCTCCATGTGAAATATCTGTGTGCTTTTCTGACAGACCTGCTGTGCCAAAGATTCTCTCCAGTTTTGTAGTACCTCTGTTAAAGGCATTCCTTTCTCAGTGCTGGGTCTGTTTTCCCACCATTTTCAGGAATTAAGAGGGATTTATATCCTTTTCTATGTGTGCCTTGTGCTGACCAGGCTGTGCCTGGGGAAGCAGCAGGAGAGGGGTTCAACCCCCCAGCCCCCAGTATAGAGAAACTCCAGTATTTTCACCAAATCTACTGATGGAATTTTAACACTCATCCTTTGGAGCCTGGGTACTGGTTCTGACCAGGACAGTGTTACTTTTTGCAATGGCTTGGAAGGGGCATGACCAGGACCTGAAGGTTGCTCTGTACCACCTTGTGGAATTGCTGGGAGCAGGGAAAGGGATTCTTCTGGAAGAAGGTGGAAAGGTATCCCTTTCAGTTGAGGAAGTGGTTGGGTATTGCCTATTATTGGGTGTTTTTTTCTCCCAGTGAATAGTTTCTTACACCCTTTGTCTTTAGTATTGTTGCTGTCACTGTTCATTTTCTCATCTCATGGCTGTTTCCAGTAAATGGTTCTTATTTCAACCCTCCATCTTTATCTTTCATGCCTCAAATTGTCCTCTTCAGCCACCCACAGGTGGAGGGTGAGAGGGAATCAAGGGGCAGCATGGGAGCACTAAATTGGAGAATTCCGTTCCTAAATGGCCCCAGCCTCCCACGCCAGAGGTCCCAGGGAAGCTCACACATTGCTAGTAATGGATTCTTGGAGATGAAAGGATCCCAATTGAGGGCTTGGGTCCCACCTGAGATGTCAAACTGTTAAAAAAGTTTCTTTGCCCTTGGCTCCCTGCATCACAGTTTCGGACATCCTATTCCAGAAAAAAAAAAAAAAAAAAAAAAAATTAAGTGCTACAGCAATGGGAGCAGCTTGAGCTGGGTGTCTCCACAGAGGGACTCTGAAAAAAGAGATCCCTGGCATTTTCTACCCTTGCAGTTTGTGCACAAGCTCTTCATGCCTCCAGTGGCGATTTTTGGTCTGGGGTCTTCTAACACCTCACTGGGCTCTTTCTGTCTCCACACACACAGGCCATTGACTTCTTTTATCTTGTGGAGTTGCAGCTTCCACTGGTGGCTGGAGCCTCCTTATCTCCTGCTCTGTGCTTCCTGAGCACTCGCTGAGCCAGCAGAGCTCAGGAGCCCAAACCCTTCCTGATTTAGGGAAAGCATTGCCCAGCAACAGCTCAAACATCAGTGTGTTATCAGCATTATCTTCCTACTGCATTCAAGACACAGCTCTCTACCAGCTACAAGGAAAATTACTGGGGAAATGAACTCCATTCCACCCAAAAGCACATCTGGGTGAGAGTTCAGAGCTTGTGACTTGAGGATTCTGCAAATCCAGCTACTCAGACTAAGAAAGGAAAGCTAAGCAAGCAGCTAAACCACACAATGTTATAGCTCTAAGTGACCTATTCTGATTTAAAACTTACTTATTAAGCCAAACAATGGATATTTCTCAACCCATTCTTGGGGGGCCTGAGAGTGGCCTCCACTAAATGGTTTTCCACTGGGTCTCAGCTTAGAGAAACCTCAGAAGGGGGATAAGAAGATGTTGTGGTTTCCAGGGCAGCCTCTCCCTCCGGCTCCCAGGGTATCCCTGCGACCCAGGGAGCCACAGCCAGGAGGGAACATCAGGCAGGCACTGCAGCCAAAGGATTTTGTGTTTCATAACACCAAAGGGCTGCAAAGGTCAATCTGTGGAATAGCTCTGAGCAGGAGTCAGTGGGATGGGGAATGACCAACACAAACAGCTGGCTGGGGGCTGTCCAGGCCTCTCCCCCCACTCAGATGCAGGTCAACACAAAGATCTGCCCAGGTCCTGAGCTTCCCGGTCTGGCTGCATCTGTCCCCACTGCCAGCCAAGGAAAGCTGCATGCTCAGGTATTTTACACAGCTTGTCCTGCAGCAGAGAGCCACAATGCCCATCAGGTTCCCTCCAGCTGAATTATTTTTCCATCCCTGCCCAGAAACAACCTTTGTCACTAAGGTGACTGATGCAGAGACTTTGGAAATCGGCAATGTGGGAAATTCCCCCACACAGAGCCCCTTCCCTCCTGCAGCACCTGCTGGGCCCCCACACCTCTCCTGCTTTCCAGAAACTCCTCCTTCTCCTTGAGCTCCTCTCCCATCCCATTTCCCTGGCTGAATTTGGGGGCGCAGCCACCCCACATGGGCTTTCACAAGAAGGATTTGGGGAGGTGAGGTGTGCAGTGAGGGGGTCCCAGCCAGCAGAGCCCCCTCAGGGGCCTGGTCCCAGTCAGCTCTGTGGCCAAGGCTGAGCTGCCAGTGAAGCTGGTGGTGCCTCTGTGGAAACATTTCAGAAAGGGAAGGAGATGCCAGATGGGAGGAAGGAAGGAGCACAGTGAGAAATGAAAGAGGAGCAGCAAGGTGCAGCAGGAGGAGCTCCATGGGGCTGTAGACTTTCCCTGCAGCCCAAGGAGGACTCAAAGCAGGGCAGATGTTCACTGCAGCTGTGGATGGGACCACGCCATGGCAGACACTCGCACAGCATCCCTTGGGGAACCACTCCAGGGAAAATGGATATTCCTGATGAAAACACAGCTCACGAGGGACCACACTGCAGGAGGTTTTCCTGAAGGGCTGCAGCCTGTGGAGTTCCTGGGCTGAAGCACAGGAAAGGTGAGGAGGAAGGAGCAAGAAGAAGAAACCTCTCTGTGCTCACCTTGACCTGCTGCCCTCAATGTCCCTTGCACCACTTTTTTTGGAGAGGGCTGATTAGGGGAGTTTGGAGCAAAGAAGCAAAACTGAATCTGAGAAAGGACTGGGGAGTGAGGAGGAAACTTGCTGGTATGATGTTTCCCACCACTCAAATTTTAAGGTAATAAATTAAATTACTTTTCCCCAAATTGTGTCTGTTTAAACCCGTGATAGTAATGGGTGAATTCTCCATCTTATCCCAGCCTGTGAGTTTTCTTGCCCCTTTTTTCCCCCAATTTTTGGGGAAGTGAACAGCTGGGTGGTAGTTCTGCTCACCCATGGTTGAGTTAGCACCCACCCATGGCAGTGGTTGAAATGAGATGATCTTTAAGGGCTTTCTATCCCAAACTATCATAGGATTCTATGATTCCACGATCATATAAGGAAAATCTCTCCCTTTTGGCTTTCCCCCAGTCCTGTTCTCCAGTATCTCTGCCTTGAAGAATTCCTACTATTTTCCTGCCAAAAGAGGCACCTACAGCCCTTTAGGAAGGCCCCAGCTGCTGCCCAGCCCCTGGCTCAGAGCAGGTCCCCACACAGGGAATACAGCAAGGTCTGGTTTTCCTGGCTAGAGGAGACTGCGGGGGATATTTTGTGGCCAGATTTTTTTATTGGCAGGAAGAAAAATCACCTCAAATGAAACAGACTGGGCAGATGAATCAGGTGCAGATGCTTGAGCAGTTAAAGAAGAAATTGGGAAATGAACAAGGGAGGCTCTCAGGGGTGCAGGCACTGATGGATGCCAGGAGAGCAGTGACATGTCCCAGACAGAGGGCTTGCTGCACTGTCCCCTCCTCCCTGGGCTGTCAGTCTCTCTCAGTGACACAGGGGGTGCTGGGGGAAGGCAATTGCCAGCTCTAATTGCCCTTCTCTCCTCGCTGCCCTTTGAACCAGGAGGGGGGTGAGGGGGGCTCTCCCCCTCCCACGGCCCCACATTGCAGAGCCCAGCCAGGACTTTGTTGTCCCACTGGGTGTCCTTTGTGTCCTAGCAGGCACCATTGTCAGCCTTTGTGTCCCGGTACCAGCTGGTTCATTTTATTGATGGTTTTGTGTAGTTGAAGTGAGCTTTCAAAGTCAAAAGATGGAGCAGAGTTGCAGAGGGCTCCAGCTGCACGTTCCTGTGTCCAGGATTAGTGGCAATGGGGTGGCTCAGATGGCAGTGGAGGGGTGGCCAGCAGTGCCATGTGCTGTCATTGCCCAGCTCAGGGAGTCAGGAAGCAAGAGTCAGAAGCCTGAGAGGAAATATTCCATATTGGAGGCAGCTAGAACATGTTTCAAAGGTTTCTTCAAAGTAAGTAATACAGAGGCACGATGGTTTTACTCTTTTTTTTCATATGTCATGACCCCAAGACCTAGGGATTTGGAGTTTTTTTGAAAACAGATTGGTGATAAAATCAAACTAAACAAGGAACACTGCTCCCTGCTAAGGATTGGATATGCCTCATTTCCAGGGGGATTTCCCAAGGCCCTGGGAGTGCCAATGGCCTGGGCCAGCCTCACCTGGAGCCTCCCCCTCTCCTCCCTGCCTGTTGGCCTGAAGGGCTGAGTTTAACCCCCAACCTGAGCCTTTGGTCCTTGGCTGGGATTTGCTGTAACTCTGCTGGCCCCCAGTGCAGCCGTGCCCATTCCTTGGCTGTGGGTTCCACTGATCCCGACCCTGAATTGATGCTGATCAGCCTCACCATTCCCACCCCCCCGCGATGAAGGAGGCTCTGGATTTCCCTTCCCCATGGGGCTGGGGCTGCTCTGCTCCCCTTGCTCAGGTGCCATGGGGCTGGGGCAAACCCTGACTCTCTGGCCACAGCACCATCCCTGGCTCCCAGCTCGTGGTCCCTCAGGAAGCATGGAGCCCTCTGGCTCCTTGACAAGAGTACATTTCACCATATACATTTCATTATATACATTTTCTTTCTATACATTTCATTTATTTAATGCACTCACACAAAACACATATTTTTTATCTTTCTCAATTTGCCCACATGTTGAGAGAAAATTTCTCCCTGCTCCAGGACCTGCACCCAGAGGGCAAACAGACCTGTCCTGGATGCCACAACTTCCCTAATTATCCACAGGTTGTTACATACAGCAGAAAGTTCAGTCTTTGTGCCACTGAAAAATTCCAGGCTGCCTCAGGGCACTGGGAGGGGACTGCTCTGAGGGCTGGGAGAGCTGGGGCGCTCACCTGGAGAGGGATCCAGGGAGGCCTCAGAGCCCTTCCAGAGCCTGAAGTGTCTCCAAGAAGCTGGAGAAGGATTTGGGACAAAGGTTGGAATGTCAGGACAAGGGGGGATGGCTTCCCACTGCCAGAGGGCAGGGATAGATGGGGATTGGGAAGGAATTCCTGGCTGTGAGGGTGGGCAGGCCCTGGCACAGGGTGCCCAGAGCAGCTGTGGCTGCCCCTGGATCCCTGGCAGTGTCCAAGGCCAGGCTGGACAGGGCTGGGAGCAGCCTGGGACAGCGGAAGGTGTCCCTGCCATGGCAGGGGGGGCACTGAATGAGCTTTAAGGTCCTTTCCAACCCAGACCATTCTGGAATTCTCTGATTCTATGATCAATCTCTGCAGCAAATCCCCTGTGCTGGCTCCAGCAGGGGCTTCCCTCAGTCTGTGCAGCAGCAGCCAGGCCTCCCCAGCCCAGAGCGGGGCTCTCACAGCTGGGCCCAGCCTGGGCTCCCTCTCCTCTTTCATTGCTGCTCTGAAGCCTGCAGGGAGCTGGGTTTGCACTGAGCCATTTCAAAGCTCCTCATTAACTGCTTGCCAGCAGCCAGCTCTCCGATAATGGGGATCGCCTCTGGAAATTGCAGCCCCATAGCAACAAGGAGTTTAATGGCTATTATTCCTAAACGAAGGACACAGGTCTGGTAATCCACCTTGTGCCTCCAGCAAAGGCCCTTGGAAATGATGATTTCCCATTGCAGGTAATGCAGGAAAACACACACAATCACAAAGTGTTAAAATGACATGGCCTGGCCCAGCAGAGTAGTTTTTAACATTTCAAAATACTGAAGTTTTAAAATATTTAAATATTAACTATATATATTTATATAAATATATAAAAGATTTAAATATTTAATATTTAAATATGTAAAATTATTTTCTTAATATTCTTTTTCATGGAGTCACGTGAAACCTTTACAAGAAACCTTTATGTGTTTTAAAAACTGAAAGTTATTAATCTTCCTCACAAGAAAAAAAGGGAAACCTGTTTTCAAGGACAGGACTCACTTCCCATGCTCTGCAGCAGAGATTTTTGGCACCCTGTGCTTATTCACTTCCAAGCTAAAGAAGTTTTCCTGTGTCCTGTCATACAGTAATACAGGACCCCTAAACCCCAGAATGGTTTGGGTTGGAAGGAACTTTAGGCTCATTTAGTCTTCTGCCCTCGGCCATGGGCAGGGCCACCTTCCACTGTCCCAGGCTGCTCCAGGCCTCAGTGTCCAACCTGGCCTTGGGCACTTCCAGGGATCCAGGGGCAGCCACAGCTGCTCTGGGCAACCTTTTCCCGTTGCCACTGTCCCTTCTCTGCACACCCAAATCTGGCTCCATCCTCTCTCCAGCCCTTCAGGCAGTGGAAGGTGTGGTGGGTTCTCCCATCATGGGTACAGTTCTCCAGCTCTATCCATCTCAAGGATCTTCCCCTGGATCCATCAGGGAGCCTTGCTGCAGCTCCACTCAGCCCTGTCCCCATGATCTTTGTCCCACTGGCTCTCACCATTTCCTTCTCCATCAATTTAAGAAAATACACAGCTTGCCACTACAAAGGCCCTTTTATGCATTAAGGAGGGAGGAGCCAGCTGGGGGTTGAGCTCTGCTCTCAAGTACCAAGTGACAGGAATAGAGGAAATGGCCTCAAGTTGTGGCATGGGAGCTTTAGGTTGGATGGGAGGTAAAATTCCTCATAGAAAGGGTCCTCAGAAACTGGCAAAGGCTGTCCAGGGCTGTGGTGGAGTCACCATCCCTGCAAGGGTCCAAAACCTTGTCAATGTGGCATTTGAGGATGTGGTTTAGGAACAGACCTGGCTGTGCTGGTTGAGCATGGAGATCTTAGAGAGCTTTCCCAGCCTTAATTGTTGGGATTATTTAATTATTTAATTATTTGAGTCCATGATTTCTACCCCCCCAGTATAGAATTTATGAACCCGATGTCTCTGGGTGTGTCTTGCTTGGCTTCTTCTGGCTCTTGCTGCTGAACCGGAGGCGGCAGCTGTGGCTTTCTTCCACAGAGATACCTCCGGCTGGCTGAATGCAGCGGCTGGGCACTTAGAAAAATCCAGGCAGGGGTGGAACTCAGTTTACCTTTGGTGGAAAAGCTTCCAGCGGCAGTGAAGAGAAAAGGAGCGGGCTCTGTTGTATGTTAAGTCCAAGGTTTATTGATGCATCGCGGATCACTGTAACAGCTCCAGGATCCAACCCTGGACAGAACTCCCTGATGGAACCGGATACAACAAAAGACCCTCTGTGTGGTCTCCTGCCCTTTTTAAGCCCGGAACCGGGGGGCGGGGAAGGGACAGGTGAAGGCCAACCAGGTGTGAGGAGGGGATGGCCCAGGGGAGATTGATTGATTCACATTCCAGAGGGGGTTGGGGACAGGAAATGGCGTAACACTGCAACACCCCAGCAGCTCCATCACCCCTGTCATGGCCAGCAGTGGGTTTCTTGGAGCTTAGTACATGATCAGGCTGAGCTGGGTAAGACCCTGACTATCTCCAGCCAGTTAAGACTGGAAGTGGCCCCAGGTGTCCCTGTGACAGGTGGTGGCATCACCCTGCATGTGCCCAGTGTCAGTCCTTTTTCCTGCCTCCCCTGTGCTGCCTTCCCCCACCCTGCCTCCAGTGACACCAGAAGAGTTTGGAGCCATGGAGTGGCCTGGGAAAGGGGAATATCAGTTTGCTTGGGTGGAGAGAAAATGGTGAGAGAGGCTCCAGGGAGGGAGATGGGAGCCTGAGGGAAGGTGTGCATGGATAAGAGAAACCCTGGAGAGGGCTGAGGGCAACCAGAAGAGAAGGTACTGATGGATTCATGCCTGCCCATGACTGACTTAGGGCCATGAAGGTTTTAGGAGTGTTTGTCCCTGCAGCTGCCTTTTGGAGCCCTTGGGACCACATCCACTGCTTTTTTCTGTGCCAGTGGGGCTGCAAGAGCTTTCTGAATTTTTTCAATGAAAGCAGCATTTCTCCCATAGTCACCAAGGGACTCCAAGAGCTGGAAAAGACTGAATATTATTATAAGAGACATGATAACCTTATAATATAATTGTACATCCTCAATAGGGTGGATGGGAGGCTTGAGCTCTGTGCTTCCCTGAAGTCACCCAGCCCAGCCAGGCAATCTCTGCTGGGGACCAGTGTGACCCCAGGGAGGGGCTCAGCACAGCTGTGCTTCTTCTCAGCAGAGCTGTATCCTCTGGCACATCCAGGGTGCTGGAGCTGTTGTCTGGGGGCCTCCCAGCCCGACCTCCAAACCAGAGAGACACCAGTGTGCAGGTCACCACTGCAGAGATTTGATTTGCACAGCCAGGAAAGAAAAGTTAATCCAAGTCTTAAAAGCCCAGTTTGGAAAGCTGCAGCTCCAGTGGCAATGAGTACAGGGAAGGTTCCTCTCCCTCAGCCGCCAGGGGCTGGGGGGATTTGGGCAATGTCAGAGGGGGGAGGCACAGGGAGCCCTGGGGGCACAGGATGGGCTCTGTGACCCCTGGGCCAGGTTCAGCTGAGTTTGTGCAGCCCCTTCCCTGCCCAGGCACCTCTGGGCCCCCAGCACAGAGCCTGCCTGGGGCCATGCCAGCAGCACCACCCTGCCCATGCTGGGAGGGTGCTGTGGGTGCCTGTACCCCCACAGAGGTGCCCCCAGGACGTGTCACCAGCAGCGTGACCTGGCTGACAAGGGCTGAGGCAGCAGCGACCTGCTCTGCCCTGCTCTGGGTACTTTAAATAGGTCAGCAGCAGGTGACTGGATGAAATTACCCTTCATTTTATTGTGAGGGAGCTGCAGTCGAGGCCCTTCCCGTGGCTAACAGCAGGGATTGCCAATGACAATGTAATGATTTTAATCCAGCAGTTTTCATTAACTCCTCACGCGCTGTGGGCCTCACCACAAGGCAGCACCAGCCAGGCTGGGAGGATGGTACCACTGCTCTAAACATGCACAGGGACACGACCCAGGCACCACTGTGGGCCACAGGAGTACAAACCCAGCTCTGGGGCTTGGTGCAAAGCCCAGAGCCTCTCCCTGTGCTCCCCTGAGTCAATGAAGAACCCAGCAGCTGTGGGGGGAGCTCTGTGACAGCAATGTGCCAGGTAAGCCCAGGGATCTAAATCTCTCAATTTCTGGAGGTAAACACAGCTCTTCATGTATCACTGTGTGCAGTTGGACTTTTATTTGTCCCAGGGTAAAGACATGACTTGAGCATCAGGGTATGGGACACATGGGACACAACTAGACAGCAAGGGAGACAGGGGTGGGGATTGAGCAGTGGAGAAAATGATGGCAGATCATGGGTGAACATGAGGGCAGGGCTGTCCCACTGGGGAAAAAAAGCAGGCTGAGGGCATAGAACGAGCCCTGAGCTGGAGCTGGCTTGTGGTGCCAGGTGCTCAGTGAGCTGCATGGGGCAGAAGGACAGTGAAACCTCTCAGTGTGACTGAAAGAGGCCAACTTGTCTTTATCCCCCGAGTTCTGATGTTCCATCCTTCTGCTCTTTCTCCCAGTCTCCAGCAGGCCCTTTGGAGAAGCAGGGCTGGCACACGCAGCTGCTTTTTTAAGTCTGTTGAGAACAAACAATGTCCCCAGTGACTGTGCAGGAACAGTGCAGGGCAGCCCAGTTTGTACTGGAAGCATGGCCAGAGGAGTGATGGTGTTTGGGGTGGTCCCAGGGCCAGAGGAGTGATGGTGTTTGGGGTGGTCCCAGGGCCAGAAGAGTGATGGTTTTTGGGGTGGTCCCAGGGCCAGAACAGACCAGCAGTGCAGCTGGGGGAATCCACTGTCTCTGGAACTGGCACACTCCAAATTCTAATAGTTAACCCACAAAGCAGAGAGGAAAGAGGATGAAACAAGGGCAATTCAGCTCCTGCCACCGACAAGGGGAGGCATCCTCTCCTCTTGTTTGTCTTCCCACCTTCCCCACTCTTCCTTGACCCCAGTCCCAGTTCCCCCAGTATCTCCTGTGCTTGTCCACCTTTCTGCAAGGGGTTTCAGCCCCTAGACCCACTCTAGGAAATCCCAGCACCTCTGAGGTGTGTGCTGAGCACCTCTGGAGCAGTGGAAGGTAAGACAAGACCTCCCCCTTGTGCTGAGCTGTCACAGCAGATTTACAGCTGCAGCTCTGGACAAATGCTGCAGGTGTGAGATTAGTAAAGGAATGGTCTTTTAAATTCAGAGAAGAAAATTCCTTTTGCTTCAAAAGGTGGGATGAACTTACTCATGTCCTAGAACAGCTTGGGGGAGACACTGCACCTCCATGAGCTGTGCCTGGGCTTTTTCTTTTTTTTTTTCCTAGGATGGCCTTCAGAGTGGAAGGATGTCCTGAGGTCAGGAAGTGATTTAGTTCAACCTACAACTCAGACAAGTGTCAGCTCTGAGGTCACACCAGGCTACCTAAGGCTCTTTCCTGTAAGGTCTTGGAAACCCACAAAGTCTTCTGCTCTTCTGCCAGCATGGTGAGATTCCTGGGATTGTCCTGTAGGGCAGGAGTTGGACTCAACGATCCTTGTGGATCTCTTCCAACTCAGGGCATTCTATGACTCAATGAACTGGTCCTGTATCACTTTGGCTCTTTGGAAGGTTCCTTAAGGAAGATGAATTCCTGAATGAGAGAGCCAATGACCTCTGTGTCCCACTGGTCCGCCCTTCAGGGACATGACTGAAAATCTTATTGTCCTGTCCAGGTGATGGCCTGCATGCAAGCAGAGGCATCCCTGCCTCCCAGGCCTGGAAGAGGGGGAACACCACTTTTCCATGTCCATCCTGCTGGACATGGGTGAAACTGAGGCAGGGAGGAGAGGAGGGCTCCTGCTCCCCTGTGGCACAGATGGGACACAGTTCATGGACCTGCTTTCACACAGGCTTCCCGTGGGCCAGGGCAGGAGCAGGCTGGGTGCCCAGAGATCCCTGTGCTGCTGATGGGGGGGCACAAACACATCAAAAATGGGGAAAAGCTCCGAGCAGCAGTTCCACTGCAAGCTGGTCAAGCAACATGACTGAGACCCTGGGATGCTTCCCACTGCTCCCAAAATATAGCCAGGAACAGCCAGCACTTATGAGCCAGCCTTGGCTCTGTTTGAGCTGTTCCCTAAGCTTCAGAGTAACTTTCACTATTCATAAGTTTCTGAGGTGAGACTGGAGAAAACCTGGAGCAATCTGCCTTGGTGGAAGGGGGGTGGAACAAGAGGACCTTAAGATTCCTTCCAACCCAAACCATACTGGAATTCTATCATGAAATTATCTTGATTTATGATAAATATGGGCCTTTCCACTTCTTTTTTTTTTTAATAATTTCTCTTGAATTTGTTCTTATTTATGGTGGTCATACTGATTTCTTTTTTATCATTTCTCTTGAGTTTGCTCTACTTGTGACATATGGGAAGGAAACAAGCCATGAACTCAGGGTGGCTGAAGGGCTGAGATGTGAAGATCAACTCCTGAGGTCCTAGAGCAGTGCTGGGCTCCTCTGCAGCCTGTCCCAAGGTACCACTGACCACATTGGGCTGTTCTGGAACTCACAGCTTCTTCAGGGTCATCCTTTCTCTCCTAAGGCAGTAAAGGTGTTGATACCATGTCCAAACCCTCAGAAACAGCATATGGAGTGTTTGTGAGCCTCCTACTGATACCTTGTGCTTCACCTGTCTAACAGGGGAAGTGTAACTTCAGCCTGTCCATGCCAAGCTGTTTATTGTTTGCACATGATAAAAATATCAGAAATGTAGGAAGCTGGGTGCAGAGCCAAGAGGAGCCCAGTCACAGGCTAATCCTCAGCCATGGAGGACAGACCTTCCCAGCTGACTGCAGCACTTTGAGCTGGGGCTTCCACAGAGTCTGGCTAGGGGTCATTGAATCACAGCCTGGATTGGGAGGTAACTTCAAATATCATCAAATCCTAAAATCAGAGTTGTTTGGGCTGGGAGGGATCCTAAAGGGATTCACAGCCTGCCCAGGGCAAGGACAAGCCAAGCCCCATCCAGCCTAGGCTTGGATGCTTCATGCTTCCAGGGTTTGGAAATAATATCCCAGAAACTACCAGATGGAAGAAGCTGAACAACAGGTTTAAATGGAAGCTGTGCAGTTCTGAACAAAACCAGTACAGGGAAGGGGAGGTAAAGGAATAGGACCCTTTAATTTAAAAATTGCTGATACACTTGTGACCCTCCATCATCCAAAAATAGCTGTACCTGGATCATAATTGTGGGTGACCTGATGCAGTGGTTGGCATTCCTGCCCATGCAGGGGGGTTGGAAGCAGGGCTCTCTCCAGCCCAGAGCAGTCTGTGATTCCATGACACACAATGCAGGGGGGCTGGATCTGGACTCCCCTTCCAGGCTGTATCAATATCTCAGGCTGGGGCAGGAATAGGGAGGATTTGGTTCTTGATTTGGGAGCTCAGAGGCATTTCCAAAGATGACTTAAAAATAATTTGGTCCAAGCCACATGTGAGCCACCAGGAGAGCCTGGCTGACACCTTCCCTTGGCATCCATGGGCAGCCTCGAGTGCCAGGAGACACAGGACTGGGGTTCATGCCTGTGCTATCCAAAGAACAGTCTCCCTAACAACACTGGGCTGGGATTGGGATTTTTGGGCCCACTGGGATTTTTGAGGGTGATTGTCCATTGGTTTATGGCAGAGGAACAGTGTTGGATTAAAGCTTTGAGCCGTGGGGAATTAATCTTCAAATCACACATTCCATAAGCTCAAGTACAGCTTGCCTGGGGAAATCCTATTCACAAATTTATGGGGTAATTTGTTGGAGGGACTTGAGGATGTCTCTGTTCCAACCTCCAGCTCAAAGCAGGGTCAGATATGAGGTCAGAAATCACTTCTCAGGGCTTTTTCCAGTTCTGCCTCAAAAAACTCCAAGGACAGAGACTGCACAGTCTCTCTGGACAAACTCTTCTGACATTTGATTCTACACATAAATCCAGCTGCAGGTTATTCCTTTATTTGTGGAGCTCCTAAATGCAAGACAGCATATTTATTTAAAATGTAGTCCTAAAAATATAAAATACATATAAAAATACATATATAAAATATATGTTTATGGGGCTATGTAAAAATACAGCCCTAAAAAAGTTCTTATTATTTTATAGAACCACAGAATTATTAAGGTTTGAAAAGACCTCCAAGATTGTCAAGTCCAACATTTGACTGCAACTATAAATCTTGGTTTCTGCCCTGTACTACTTCCAGTCCCTTTTCCTGTCCTAATAGACAAAATTCTGCAGGTGAGGAGCACCACAGGTAAGGGTGGGATGGTAGAAAGGACTGGGAAGATGCTCAGATGGTGTTCAAAGCTGGTGTTGGTACTGACAGACACTGCCCAAAACATGTGTCTTGGTGGATTTGATGTATTGGTAAATGATGAGTAACTTAATACATTTTAATATTTTATTTTCCCAGAACAATTCATACAAAGCTGTTTCAGCAAAGCAGAAGGAAGGAAAAAAATCCCCTACAAAATACCCCAAAAGCTTACAATAAATTCTTATTTTCCTTTGGAAGAAAAAGAAATAATTTAGTCCTACTGTTTGGATGTCAGTAAGGACCACTGGTCTCAGGAGATAAGGATGAAGCCCATAATGAAGATCACTCATAAATGTTTCATTCTGACAGAATTTTTTTAAAAAAGTTATCTGGGAAGAAAAGCAAAGAATAAACAATGATGAGCATTTCTTTGCGTGGGTGTGAGGAATGATGCTGGCAGACAGAAGAGGTGAATCCTTAAATGCAGAGAAGTCTAAAGTACAAGGAAACGTGAGTGTGAGAATAAAAACATTGACACTTCTGAGCAGGGCTTGGAGAAGCCAAAATATAGAAGATTTCTGTTCACTCAGGGGGTGAAATTAATGGAGGAAGAAGGATGATGGCCAGCAAATTGAACTGCAGGTGTCAGTCCCTGCCTTGTTCCTGTGCCCCAGCTTTCTCCTGTGTCCCTGGACAGAGGGAGGAGGTGCTGATGGTGCAGGAGGGAGGAAAGGGCAGCAGGAAAACAGCCCCAGTGCAGCCAAGCCCGTCCCAGGGCTCTGGGTTCTGCTGGGAGGGACCACAAAACTTCCACAGCCTCTCATCCTGCTCAGTCCTCCTCAGTCCCTCCTCAGTCCCTCCTCAGTCCCTCCGGCTCCAGCACAGAGACGCTGGGAACGTGCCAAGAGACTGATGGTATGTGCTGATTTGCAGATGAATTTGCATGAATTTGCATACATCTCCCTCTCAGTTTGCATTAATTCCCTGAGATGCCTTTAAGAACAAGCAAAACATTGTCTGCTCTGAATGAGTCAAATTTTCTACTTTAGTTTTCTTTTTTGCAGATACACAAATGCGAAAAAATTCAGCTACTGGGTAATTCATTTTCTTCCATTTCTATTGCTTTTCCCATCTCCCTTCCACCCTCAGCTACTATAGTGATCTATTCTTCTTTTTTTACATTATATGAAAATTGTTATAATAAATTATTCCCTCAGTTGTGCACAAAGCAGGCAATATCCCAAACTGTAGCTTTAACTGTCCAATTTGCACAACACTGATGGTTCACAGACAGATCTTAATATGCTCCACTTTTCATTTCCTTTCCTGGAGGAAGAGGTCTCAATACTGACATCTGCTTGGTGAGAAGTTTCAAGTAAACAGAATTCCACACAATTTAATGTTGAGGGACAATTATCCTGGTAGCTCTTTGCTGGGCAGATGAGGGAGTTGGATGGAAGACCATGGACTGGGAATGCTCATTCTGCAGGGAGCACTGGGACTCTGGGGAGCAGCGGATATTTTGGGAAATGTTTGAGAGGTTCCCCTTAGCCCAGATCTGAAGTTTATTGAGGTTCTTCTGGGCTAGAGCTCTGCCATTCTTGTGCCTCTTTAAATTAGCAATTTACTCTTCTGTTTTTAAAACTCTAGGAGGGTAAACAGTAAATATGATCTCTAGCCAAGAAAAAAAGCCCTACTCACCCCTCAAAAGCTGTTCCTCCTGCTTCTCTGGAATCAGACTTTTTTGGATTTGGCCTTCTTTTTCTCATTTCACTCTGGGACCTGATGGAGTGAGAGCTAATGCTTTGTTGGCATTTTCCCCTCATATCCCATCTTGTTGTCTCCTTGGTGTCATTCTCTAAGTGCCCTCCAGCAGTTTGTGATCTGTGATCTCCAAGACCTCAGCATCAGCTTTGTGTGACAGCACAAACCAACTCCTTCCACCTGTGCAGGGCCACGAGTCAGAGCCCTGGCAGCTCAGCCATCCCTGACAGCTCAGCCATCCCCAGGCAACTCAGCCATCCCTGGCAGCTCAGCCATCCCCTGGCAGCTCAGCCATCCCTGACAGCTCAGCCATCCCCTGGCAGCTCAGCCAGCCCCTGACAGCTCAGCCAGACCCTGCCACATCTCCTGTGTGATCCTGTCACACCCTCTTGTTCTGGGTGGAGAAGGGGTCTTGGGGGATGGACAAGAACCGGGGATCCCAGCACTGAGGAGAGGAGCTGGAACTCCTCCCTTCTGGTCCCAGTCCTCGTGAAGCCCAGTTTGTGGTTTCCCTGATTTGCCATGAGAGTGCACTGTTGACACATGTTCCATCTGTCCTCCTGGTCCTTCCCAGCAGGCTGATCCATTCCTTCCCAGGCTGCACTGCTGACCGGGGTTACCCTGCCCTGGCCCGGGGCAGTTTGAGAGGCTCCCCTCGGCCCAGATCTGAAGTTTGTTGAGGTTCTTCTGGGCTAGAGCTCTGCCATTCCTGTGCCAGTTACTTCATCCCTGGTGTTGCCTACAAACACAATGAGGCTGCACCTGAACTGTCACCCAGAGAGCCCATGGGGTTACTGAACTCGCCCAGGGCACTGCGAGCCCTGGGGTGCTCAGGCTGTCCCCAGTCTGACTGTGCCCGCTGCCCTTCCTTCGCGATTGTCCATGGCACAGTCTTTAACCCGAGATTTTCCACTGTATTAATTCAGTGCTGTCCAGGCTGTGTCGGGGGGGTTTAGGCTGGAGATCAGGGAAAGGTTCATCCCCCAGAGGGTGCAGGCACTGCCCAGGCTCCCCAGGGAATGGGCACAGCCCCGAGGCTGCCAGAGCTCCAGGAGCGTTGGGACGGAGCTCCCAGGGATGCACAGGGTGGGATTGTTGGGGTGTCTGTGCAGGGACAGTGGTTGGACTGGATGGTCCTTGTGGGTCCTTTCCAGCTCAGGATATTCCATTATTATAAATCCCAGGATTCCATGTCTTTTCTGACATTAGTCTTCTGTTCTAACACCTTCAGATTACTCCAATTCCTTCATTCCACTGCTTCCCTTCCACTTAACTGAGTCCCCACCTGCTGGATGCCCTTCCTGGCTGGAGTCTGACTCTTCCCCTCCTGGGGGCACTGACACATGGTCTGTGGCTCTGGGCTCCCTGCCTTTGGGATTGCTTCTCCTGGCAGGAGATGGGTTTGCCAGGCACCCCCAGCCCTTCCCTTCAGAGTGACCTCAGGTCTGGGGGGATGGGCTTTGCCCAGCCATGGCTGGCCAGGGTTTGGGAAGCTGGAATGCATTCCCACGTGGATCTGCTCTCTCTGTTGAGGCATTATCCCCATTGTTTGCTATTGGGGAGGATGAAAGTTTGACAAGAAAGTCTCACAGAAATGTATGCTTAGCAGAAAGATTTTTGAATGTAGAATCTGAAGAAGTAATAGAGATGGAAGCAAGTTTTGATATAGAAGAAAAGAATTGCTGAGCCAGTCTTACTGGATTACCAGGGAGGAAAATGGTGTGTTAGTTAGAAGAGGTTTTCATGACTTAGAGAAAAGAATAAACCCACCCCAAAAAAGAAGATGTTTTTACCAAGTGGAAAGACGGCACAGGCAAAGAAGCCTGCCAAGGTGGCAAGTAGAAAAAAGGTCTCAGAATTTTCCACTGCAAAAAAACTGAAAACCAACTTCTGGCTTAAACTATAATGTACTAACTTTTAGTGACTGGAGAACAGTAACATGAATATGGTAATTATAGTAGTTACGACAGGCTGTAGATAAAAGTTAAGGTATAGATTGGTTCTCCTGTACTAAGATGCTCAGCAAAGAAAAGTATATAATGCAATGTAACCAAAAGAAAAGTATCTAATGCATTGTAGCCAAAACCAAAGGGTCTCCAGGCCTGCCTGCAGCTGGAGCTGACAGCTGTGGGCACAGCTCTGTCACCCATGACCCCGGACTGCTATAACACCTTGGATACAATAAACTGCATTTTGGAGAGCTGCCTGGAGTCTTGCATCCCTCATTTAGGCTCTTACAGTTTGCCATCTCAGTGCAGGGCAGGATGTCGTTACACTGATTGATGGGCAGCAGGGAAAAGGCAGGAGCCTTTCCAAGCACCTGGACAAAGCTTGTTCATGACAACCCATGAGAGGGAAAATCTCCTCCAACCAGGAGAGGACTGTTTGGAGTCAGTGGGACAGAGATGAGGATGTTCTCTCATTTCCCCCCTTACAGAACATGGTTGCCATGCCAGGAGATGGTATTTTTTTGGTTTTTTTAAGTCACGGGTGAAATATTACATTATTTGTAGCTGTGTTCATTATTAGCTGTAAACCACCAATCTAATCAAGTACCTGAGTTGTGTAATCAAACTCCTGAGGAGAACCTGAAGATTTCTCCAAACTTGGCATGTAAATAAATGCCAGCAGAAAGAGGTGAGGCCCTCTGAGCCAGAATTTCCTTCTGAGCCAGGGGAGCTCAGGCTCTTGGAGAAGCTGAGGATGGACTGGGGATGATCCTGATGGATCAGTTATCTACTGATCCTATTGTCAAATACTCAAGTTTTAGCCACAAACAATATATAACTGATGTTTAGAGTTAGTTTGTCAAGCTGTATCTTTTAATTAGCAATTCACTCTGCTGTTTTTAAAACTCTAGGAGGCCAAACTGTAAATATGATCTCCAGTCAAGAAGAAAAGCCCCACTCACCCCTCAAGACCCATTCCTCCTGCTTCTCTGGAATCAGACTTTTTTGGATTTGGCTTTTTTTTCTCATTTCACCTGCAGATTTGCTCAGGTTTTCAGTAGTTTGCTGTCTTGCCTTGTGCACCTCGCAGCAGGCAGTGCAGCAAGAAGGGTTAAAAAAGCCTGGGAGTGTGCAGGGGATGTGCTTGACTTTCATTACTGGTTATGGCACATAAGACAGAGAACCCAGCATGTCCTCTTTAAAGGAAAATTGTGTTCCTCTGCCTGCTTTAAGTGTGTCAGCAAAGCAGTTTTGAAGGATGCAATTTACTGAGTCTTTCAAAAGCCTTTGTCAAAGTTCTTCTCAAAAGTGACCGAGAAACCAAAAGCATTGCATGAAACTCTGGTGTATGACAAAGTCCAGCCAGGCAGGGCTGAGCAGGGATTCCCCTGGTGTGGGAATGGGGCTCACAGGTGAGCTAAGAAAATGAGAGGCTGCTCTTCAAATTAAATATTTCCCTCTGGGGTTGTTCAGCCTGGAGTAAAAGAGGCTCAGGGGGATCTTCTGGGTCTCCACAACTCCCTGGCAGGAGGGAAGAGCTGGGGGTGGGGGGTTGGTTGGGCTCTGTTCCCAAGGCACAAGAGGAAATGGTTGGATGCCAAGGAAAAATCCTTCACTGAAAGGGTGCTCAGGCACTGGCACAGGCTGCCCAGGTGGAGTCACAATCCCTGGAAGTGTTCAAAAACCAGTAGACCTTTGTGCTGTGGTTTGGTGGCCATGGGAGTTTGTAGGAGTGTTGGGGGGTAGGATGGTGGGGACAGAGGGAGACGAGAGATCTCTGCAGCCAGGTCAGAAGCTTGGGGATTATTGCAAAGGGCCTGGATGCAGGGCCCTGCTAGGATTTGGGGTTTATTGCAAAGGGCCTGGGGCAGGGCCCTGCTGGGATTTGGGGTTTATTGCAAAGGGCCTGGATGCAGGGCCCTGCTAGGATTTGGGGTTTATTGCAAAGGGCCTGGGGCAGGGCCCTGCTGGGATTTGGGGTTTATTGCAAAGGGCCTGGGTGCAGGGCCCTGCTGGGATTTGGGGTTTATTGCAAAGGGCCTGGGTGCAGGGCCCTGCTGGGATTTGGGGTTTATTGCAAAGGGCCTGGGTACAGGGCCCTGCTGGGATTTGGGGTTTATTGCAAAGGGCCTGGGTGCAGGGCCCTGCTGGGAGCTGCCAGCCACAGCTCAGAGCAGGACTGAGAGAAGAGAGGGGGAGAGAGGATGAGAGAAAGAGGATGAGAGGGTAAGACAGTAAGAGAGCAAGGTTCCCATTCCAATACCATCAATATTCTTCTGTGTTGAATATCCTAATTCTCACTAACCAGTCTAGTATAATATACAAATCCTATAGCATTTACATACAGCCTATAAGAATCACTACATTACCATACTGTGTTACATTTTAAACCCCAAAAACTCCTTCTTGGACCCCTTCTGCCAAACTGTAGGGTCTGCCCTGACCTTGGGCCTGTCTGCAAGCAGAGGGAATTGTTCCATCAAAAGGGGATCACCTTCAGTTGGCCACACCATTGTTTTCCAGTTGTTCAGTAACTGAGGTATCTCAAAGCTTGCTTTCATTACAATCTCACATATAGTTTCTACATTCTCAAAATCTTTTGCCAGACAATCACTTTTCTAAGGCTTTTCCTGTTTCATCTTCTCCAACAGAAGTGGTGTGAAGGTTGAAGTTGATGATCTTGGAGGTCTTTTCCAGCCCTAATAAATCCCTGATTCTGTGAGATACACCACCACCATGTGTTCATCCTCCCTGGGCTCACAGAACTGTGGGGGTTGTCTCCAGGTGAGCACAGGATGACTGAGAGGACGTGAGTGACAGCACAAGAGAAGAGCGTTGCTTGTACAAAGCCCAAGGCCCAGGTGACTTGGCAGCAGAAACCTGTCCCCCAGCAGCTCTGGCAGCCAAACACCACAGCATCTGTGCTATTGCTCATCACGTTATCCCAACAAACACACCAGATCCACCAGGGGCCCAAACAAGGAAACACAGGCAACAGAAATCAATCTCACTTAAGACTTACTGAGGGTGAGGCAAGAAAAAGTTCAAAGCAAGAGATCACACTGCAATAAATGTTGACTTCTGGGTCAAAACTACTGCCCCAAAACCTCTTATCCTTGACAATCACGAGCACCCAGGGAGGGATTGTCAGGACACAGCAGCTGACACCCTCTCTGTGCTGCATTTGGAAAGCTGCTGTGTCCTGACAGTGCCTCCCTGCATGGCTGCATTAGTGTGGAAAATGGACTTTGGATACCAATTTATTGCAGTGTGCCCCACCCAGGCACACAGGTACAATCCTGGTGTTTGTGCATGTGCATGTGAGGGTGCAGGGGGGGCAGGATCAGCTTCCCTGGAAAGTTAAATTAAATCAGACCCTTTTCTGCTTCCTGACAGTTTCTCACTGAGTTTTGGCACACTCACCACAGTCAGTCCAGACTCTTCCCTTGTGGGACAGAACCTTTCTCCTGCATTCCTGCAAAAGATCCTCAGGGCTACTTTGCATGGCTGAATGGAGAGATTTCCTGCATCAAGAGCTCTGTCCCTCTTCCCTGAACCAGGGGGTGCCTGTCCCAGCTTGCATGTGAATCTCAGGGAAGATGTATTTCTGCAGCTGTTTTCTGTGCAAAGTGAGGGGTGAGCAGCCCCAGAGCTCCCCAGGGTGTAGGAGAAGGCCTGGCTGTCTGGTCTGCAGGTCCCTGGCAGCACAGGGGGAGGCACTCAGCCCCTAGGGGAAAAAAAAAATAAAAAGAGAAAAAAATTCCCAGTTCCAAGCTCCTATTTGCCTTTCTCTGCAGACAGCAAGTGTCTTATGGGAGAGATGGGAAACAAGGACTTGGGGAGCAGGGAGGGAGACAGAGGGCTTGTGAAGGAGGGAAACACTGCCAAAAATCTGTGTCTGCAGGCAGCAGGAAGGGACAAGTTGAGACCTGAGGATGACACATCATTTTCTGTGATAAGTTGGTAGCTTGTGAAGGGGCCAAAGGCTGTAAGTCACAGACCTGGAGGTGTTTAATTGTGCTTCCCAAAGCTCCAGCAGTGCTCAGCTCCCTGGGGTCTGCTCACCCTGGCTCAGCAGGGCTTTATGTGTGCCCTCACCACCGTGTCCATCACTGGAGAAAACCTGTCTTGGGACTCCAGCATGGCCCTGGTGATGAAGTGGGGCCATGGGGATCCGTACAATCCTCCCTCTGCACCCCTGAGCACATGACTTTGGGCATCTAAGCCCTCCTTCCTGCAAGATCCTGCATGTTCTGCTTTGTTTCACTTGTGCAAAAAGGGCAAGGGAGCTGATGGTGGTAGGAGATTCAGCAGTGCTGTTATTAAATTTCAGCCAAATGCAGCTTTGATTCCTGCTCTGCTGTACCTTCCTTTCTCCCCTCAGGGCCAGAGGGAACCAACAAGTGAGTGGAGTTCAGCTGCAGGGACAGACTATGGCATCCCACCCAAATACCCTGTCCAGAGGCTCCAACTACCCCCTGTCTCCTCCAGACAGAGAATTCCAGTGCCCCAGATGTGGCACTGGGCACAGAGCAGTGTCCAACCAGCAGCCAAGGCCCCTCCCAGCAGGGCATCACTCACAGACATTCCTGGCTGAGCCCAGTGGCTGTGACAAGAGGCAGCCCAGGAGGACCTGACATGGAAAATGCCTTTACCAGACCAGCACTGATGGGAGGAACTCACAGAATCCATGGAATGACAGAATGGTTTGGGTGGGAAGGAATTTAAAACCCTTCTCATCTCACCCCCTACCATGGCAGGGACACCTCCCACTGTCCCAGGCTGCTCCAGGCCCTGTCCAGCCTGGCCTTGGACACTGCCAGGGATCCAGGGGCAGCCACAGCTTCACCCTGTGCCAGGGCCTGCCCACCCTCACAACCACGAATTCCTTCCCAACAGCCCATCTAACCCTTCCCTTTGTCCATTTGAAGCCATTCCCTGTGTCCTGTCCCTCCATCCCTTGTCCCCAGTCCCTCTCCAGTTTTCCTGGAACCCCTTTAGGCCCTGGCAGGGGCTCTGAGGTCTCCTTGGAGCCTTCTCCTCTCCAGGCTGAGCACCCCCAGCTCTCCCAGCCTTTCCTCATAGCAGAGGAGTTCCAGCTCTCACTTCATGTCCCCTTTCCCTCTCTGGACTTAAGGACTCCTTACTTGTGGAATAATCCCAGCAGCCAGAACAAGGAGCACAGTGCTCTCTGAAGGAGGAAGAAGCTGTTTTGGGAAGCCCTCAATGGTAGAGCTGAGCCCCAGTCATCCCAGTTATGTCACTAAATCCTCCCACAGTGGTGCACAGTGGTGAGGGGGCTGGAGGATATAATCACAGAGTATCAGTAATGCCAGTCTGGCTGCACCCTGGGAATGCCACCTTGAATGTTCCCTATCCTGGCACAGGTGCCCAGAGCAGCTGTGGCTGCCCCTGGATCCCTGGCAGTGCCCAAGGCCAGGTTGGATGGGGCTGGGAGCAGCCTGGGACAGTGGAAGGTGTCCTTGGCCATGGCAGGGATTGGAATGAGATTCACTTTGAGGTCCCTTCCAACCAAACCAGTCTGGGATTCTGTGATTTTCTGACTCTGTGCTTCAGCCCCAAATCCCCATTTTCTCTGCTGGGTGATTTTGGACACACAGTGATGCCTGACCACAGCTGGTCACCAGCTGCTCACCCAGGTCAATGGAGCCAACACTGATTTTTGTATTTGTGCTGAGCTTCCCTCCTGGAGTGGGAAGACACTGACCTGTCACAAGATCCATTCACCTGGGCTTGAGGCATCTGGGAACTGATTTTCAGGACAGGGCAGAGCACTCTGATAAAGGTCACCTCAGTCTTTCCCACTGACTCAGATGCTCCTTATTGTGAAACACTTCCCTCTTTCCCAACACTGCAGTCCCAGCCAAAAGGATCATGCAAGAGCCAGGGAAAACACTGAGGAAAAAACAGGGTGTAAAAGAGTCTGTCTAAACAAGTTCCCATCACAAATCCTGATCCTTAGTTCAGCAGCAGTGAAAAATAAAAGAAACTATTTCCTTCAGGGGTGAGATGATGGTGAGACATCCCACTGCTCAGCACCACTGTGAGACCAAGGGAGGACAAATCCCTGGAGGGGGGGGGTGAGGGGGGCAGAATGGTCAACAGATCCAAATTCAGCTGTTACCCAAGAGCAGGAGGCTCAGAACAACGACCTGCAATTGGGAACAGGTGAATATCTCACCCAGCCATCAGCGCTGCCAGCCAGGGCTCAGCACCAGGGAGCAGGGGAGACAAAGAATTGCTGTTTGCAGCAATAAAGAGCTCGGTGCTGAGGAAGGAGCTGCATCCATCCACGCCTGGGATTACCCAAGTGCCCCACCAGGGCCAGCTGGTTGCTCAGGTCCAGGTGAGGTGTTTCCCAGGCAGCCCAGAAAAGCTGCTCAGAAACATTTGGATGTGCTCTCGATTACATTAGGAGTCAATTGATGAGGGTTTGGGGTCAGCTGGGAATCTGTGGGAATTTTAACAGCACCACTCATGGCAGCAGAGGGGCTGGAGCCTCCACTGTCTGGGAGTGCTGCTGCTCCTCCTGACCCTTTCTGGTCATTGTCCAGCTGCATTGTGTTTGCACAGAACTTCAAGATCCCCTCCCTCCTATACAGGCCCTTTAAACACCTGTTTAACCTGAATATTCCCCCAGACCCCACTGCGTTTCTCGCGTCGAGTCCCTCCCACCCCTTCTTGCACAAGCTCTAATATTCATCACCCAGCTCAGAAGTGCCTTATGGCTTAATAAAATCTGTCTCAGTCAAGGGGAAAGATTTAGACAGGAATCAGCTCACTCAGCAGAGGAAACTGTTCTCCTAACAAACTCATCAAGCCATTTCCCATAGGAAACCAGTTCCAAAGGCACTTTGGCAAGCAGCAGTCTAAGACAAAAGGAGATCAATTTGCTGGATAAATTGCATGCTGCAGACAGGAGGGTGACATAATTGTGGGTTTTCTTCTTGTGACAGGTGAATTTCAGACCCGGGGCACCTTAGATCATACAAAATAATTTGTTAAGGAAATAAAGTTTTATGCTGCCTTACCAAACCCTAGACAATGTGGAAAAGAAGGGGATTTGCTGTCAGATGCCTAAGAGCTGCAAGGAGTTAATTTATTTATGAGCACCCCCTCTGCAAGGGACTCAGTGAGTTTGTGGAAGATACCTCACAGATAATTCACTGTGCACACAGAGTCTGGAGCTGCCAGCACATCCCAGTGCTGCCAGGGTCTGGGCTGAGGGCGGGGAAGTGATGGTCTCATGGGGAATGTGAGGGAGCTGTGATAGCTGAGAGCAGAGATTTTGCCAGTGCTGGGTTTCAGCCCATGTCCTTTGGTCATTTGTAGATTGATAATCAATATTAATGTTTACTGGAGCTTTCTGTGAGTGCAGAGGCTGCTGAGCATCATCATCAGAGCACGCTGGGGTCCTTCTCATGGCTCAGTCCTGGCTCTGCCTGGCTGCTGCAGAGGCTGGTACTTCCCACAACTGATTGTCTGTTCACAGCTCAGGACAATACTGCACTTGGCACTGATGATTTCTTTGATTTGACTTTTACACGGAGTTACCCAGAGCAGCTGTGGCTGCCCCATCCCTGAAAGTGTCCAAGGCCAGGCTGGAAGGGGCTTTGAGCCACCTGGGGTAGTGGAAGGTGTCCCTGCCCAAGAACTGGATAGGCTATGAGGATCCTTCCAACACAAACCATCCTATATTTCTATGATTATGTTATTTCCAGCCTTGCTGTCTCTCACATAATCAAACTGTAAGTTAAAGTCACTGCTAGAGGCACCACAGAAATTCTGTGTAAGTACCTGAAAATCAGGCACTTAGCTCAACAAATTTCCCCTGTGGCTTCCTGCTCGTGCTCTGCCAGTGAGATCTTCTCTCCCTGTATTTCCTGACACATTTTCATGCAAAGCCCCTGCTACTCCAGCTCTTCCCCTGGAGACAGACCTGCAGCCTGGGGGACTTTCATCCCCCAGGGACTGAAGAGGGGTTTTTAGTGGGGAGCTGTGCCCTGCAGCCCTGGCCCTCAGTGCTCCTGCTCTGTCCCTCCTGCCAGGGCTGCCAGGGCTGCTGGCACAGGCACCAGCCCCTGCTTGAATGGCACTACAGCCAAGGTAGGGTCACACGTGGTCACTGTAATTAAGGTCTATATTTTCCAACAT
This sequence comes from Setophaga petechia, assembly GCA_024362935.1. Lineage (NCBI taxonomy): Eukaryota > Metazoa > Chordata > Aves > Passeriformes > Parulidae > Setophaga > Setophaga petechia. The sequence goes on along the minus strand of JANCRA010000088.1, from coordinate 296,797 downwards.
GTTTCCCTGTCAGCCATGCTCCTGAACTTTTGAACTTCCCTGTCATTGGACAGGGGCTCCTGGGGATGCCTTGCTGCCATGTTTTTACCCCAGTGTTGTTCCCATTTATCCCCATCACCTTGGTGCTAATGGATACCCAAACCCCACAGCTGGTGGCTTTGGGCAGTGAGGTGGAAGCTCTGATCCTGGTGTCACACACGGACTCCTGGAGCTGTGCCTGGGATTTTTTATTCCTGGGATCACCCTCAGCCACAGGCAGCTGCATCCCACAGGTCCAGTCCAACCTGCACTGCAGCCATGGGATTACAGCCCCCAAGGGGTTAAATGCAGCCAGAGCTGCACCTGGGCACACCTGGGCTCCCACTCTGGATTTCTCCCTGCTAATGGCGAGGACTTGGCACTTTGCACCGAACAGCTGCCCAGGGAAGTTGTGGAATCTCCATCCTCGGAGATAACCAAAAGTAATCTGGAAATTGTCCACGGCAACAAGGTAGCCTTGCTTTAGCAGGGGACATTGGAATGGCTCCAGAGAGCCAAATGATTTCCAGAGATTCCTCCCTGCCCCAACCAGTCTGACATTTTGTGATTTTCTGCTGTTCCACTGGGGCTATGCCAGCCCAGCCCTGTGTACAGATGTGCTGGTTGGGACTCACCTCAGCAAGCCTGAGTGACCCAGAGCCACATGGGACTAATTCAGCTGCAGAATTCAGCACCACAGGGTGCCTTTGTGCTGCAGGTTTTCTTGGGTTGAAAACACCATTAGGTGGGCTAATAAAATAATTTTTAAAAATATTTTAAATAATTTAAATTTTTTAAAAAATATTAATAAATTATTTTAAAATATGCATTTAAAAATATGCATAAATTGCAGATGCTGAGAGGAGGTTTAAAGAATAGTTTTATTCTGTTCTTGTATTCACCCCAAGGCCTCCCCTTCTGGTCTTGGTGTGAGTTGTGTGGCCATCTGGAATGTTCCTGCAGGACAGCAGGGTTGGAAGTTGGACTGAAGGGTGTCTACCCATATCACTCATCTGGAAATTAGACTTCTCAGGGAAGACTAGGAATAAAACATCTTTTTCCATATCAACAGTTCAGCTCCAGCAGAGTGAGCTGAAGCCCCAGGTTCTGTTGAGATTTCCCAGTGCTCCTCTCCTTCCCTGGGGGATTTTCTGGACCCTGTTCTGTGGTCTGGTCTCTCTCCCTGGGCACTGCTGGAGGAGGATTCTCCCAGTTCATCCCACCTGAGGCTGTGTCTGCTCTGCACCTTCCCTTCAGGAGTTCCCCCACACTGGGAATACCCCTGAGCCTTCTCCAACTGGAGCAGCCCAGCTCTCCCAGCCTTCCTCCACGAGGAGCCTCCAGTCCCTTCGGCATCCTCAGGGCTTTTTGCTGGCCTCCCCAGCGTGTCCGTGTGTCCTTTGGGCTGCCGTGAGCAGAGGGCTGGGCTCAGGAAGGGCCAGGGCTGTGTCCCAGGAGTGCCCTCTTGCATTCCCCTCCCAACCATGGGCACCGTGCCCAGCCAGCGCTGGCTCTGGGGCCTGGCACCACCTTCAGGGTCCCCATGGCACCCACAGGGGGGGTCCTGCCTCTCACTCCAGGGTGCATCCTGTGAGAAATGCCTTCATTTGTGCAGTGTAACCTGTGAGTAATGTGCCTTGCAGCTCAATACATCCTGGGAGTAATGCATCCCCTGAGTAATGCATCCTGGGAGTAATGCATCATGGGAATAATGCATCTCACTGCATGCAGTGCATCCTGTGAGTAATGCACCCCACTCTGTTACTATAAGTAATGTCACCCACTATGTGCAATGCAACCTCAGAGAGATGCATCTCACTGTATGTATCCTGTGAGTAATTCAGCCCACTGCATGCAGTGCATCCTATGAGTAACATACCTCGCTGCACATGGTGTATCTTCTAAGTAATGCACATCACTGTGTGCTGTTCATTGTGAGCAATGCAACTCACTGTGTACAGTGAGAGGTATGCACCTCCCTGAGTGCATCCTGTGAGCACCACACCTCCTGTGTGCATCATCTGAGTACCACAAATCCTGGATGCATCCTGTGAGTACCACACCTCCCCATGTGCATCCCTTGACTACCAGACCTCCTGTGTGCATTGTATCCTGTAAGTACCACACGTCCTGTGTGCATCCTGTGAGTACCACACGTCACTGTGTGTGTTGTATCCTGTGAGTACCACAACTTGCTGTGTGTGCTGTATTCTGTGAGTACCACCCCTCGCTGTGTGTATCCTGTGAGTACCACCCCTCCTGTGTGCATCCTGTGAGTACCACACCTCCTGTGTGTATCTTGTGAATACCACCCCTCCTGTGTGCATCCTGTGAGTACCACACCTCCTGTGTGTATCTTGTGAATACCACCCCTCACTGTGTGTGTTGTATCCTGTGAGTACCACCCCTCCTGTGTGTATCTTGTGAATACCACCCCTCGTTGTGTGTATCCTGTGAGTACCACCCCTCCTGTGTGTATCCTGTGAATACCACCCCTCACTGTGTGTGTTGTATCCTGTGAGTACCACCCACCCTGTGTGCATCCTGTGAGTACCACCCGTCCTGTGTGCATCCTGTGAGTACCGCCCCTCACTGTGTGTATCCTGTGAGTACCAACCCTCGCTGTGTGTATCCTGTGAGTATCATCCTTCCTGTGTTCATCCTGTGAGTACCACCCCTCACTGTGTGTGTTGTATCCTGTGAGTACCACCCCTCACTGTGTGCGCTGTATCCTGTGAGTAGCACCCCTCCCGTGTGTATCCTGTGAGTACCGCCCCTCGCTGCGGGCTGCCCTGCCTCCCGCGGGGCCGTTCCCTGTCCGGGCTCATTCCCGGCGGCTCCGCTGCCAGGGAGGCTCCGCCGCGCGGCCGCGCCCGCAGGTCCCTGCGCCTCCCGTGCGCTCCTGCGATCCCGCCCTGCTCCCTGCGGAGGGGATCCGGCGGCGCTCGCTCCCCCAGCCCGTGCTCCAGCCCGGGAACGAGCCGGGGCCGCCCAGCCGAACCGTGTTTGGAGCTGGCAGCGCCGGCAGACGGGTCCTGGCCCGGTGTGACGAGCCCTGCTCGCCCCTTTCATCGCCTGGGTCAGGGCTGCTTCTCCCTGCTCAGCTTCTCAAAGGCTCCACATCAAAGTCAGCCCGTGGGTTCCTCGGTTTCTTTCATATATCCCACAATGGCCTTGTTAAATCACAGAAACCTTTGCGGCTTTTCTCCTTTCTTTCCTTTCTTTCTCTGCTATGTTTTAAAAAGAATCTTTTCATTTGGGGGGAATTGATAAGGGACAGTGATTGTTGGGGGAAGGAAATTTCTTCCGTAGCATTTCTTTAAGAGTCTTGCTTATCAAAGCACTGGAAAAGAAGCACCAAGGAAAATGCAAGCAGATGGATGAAATGCTTTCCTTTTATATATTTATTTATTTATTTATTTATTTATTTATTTATTTATTTATTTATGTAGCTCTGGAGATGTGCCTTTTATTTTCTCATTCTTCTCCTATTTGCCCCCAATATGAATCTACAAATTTTAGCTGGGGAACTGGCCAGAATCACCCCAATGACCCATGGAATATCCCTTTCATTTTTCTTGCCTTAAACTTCCACATTACAGGATCAGAGAAAACTGTTAAACTCCAAATTCCCATATTTGTGCTGGGTCCCTTGAGCCCACAGGAATGTGATGCAGCTCCAAGAAGACCAAATAATCCAGAGGCTCACACTTCTGTGTGAAAGGTGTGAGCAATTTGGGCCAAATGGGGCACACTGGGTTCTGTTAAGCCATCTGGGTGTGTGTCAGGAAATCCTGCCAGCTCCCACTCACCCATGACAACCCTGCCCAAATTCTCCAGGGTACCACCCTGCTTGCAGGTAGATCTCTTTGGAATTTGCCATCCCTTTTTTTAACCTTCTCAGAATTTTTCTCCCTCCTGACATGAAGGTGGAGGTTTTTCTAGGCTGTTACTACCAGTGCACCTTCCACCACCTCAAGTTTTCAGTCTAAACTTACTCTGTGAATCCATTTCTGTATTTCCTTGCACCACTACCATCCAATTGCTTAAAACATCTGCTCTCCAGGCAGTCTGAGTGACCCAAAATATCTACAGAGAGTGATCTGATCTCCTTCAGATCACTATTAAATATTTACAGAGAGCGATCTGATCTCCTTCAGATCCCTGTTTTGCTTCTGGGCCATGTCCTGGAGTCTCCTCCCTGGGTGTCAGCCCAGCTCTGGTGACAGCCCCTCCAAGGGAAGTGTCCTGGCTGGGAGATACACTGGGAATGCTGGGCTGGACAGGTACAACAGATCACAAAAACAGATTTATTTGCAACAGAGGCCCCTTCCCTTGGACCCCCAAAGGGCAGCACAGCCCAAGCTGTGCCAGGAAGAGCACAGCTGGAGGGATGGTGTTGGTCCCTCCTGCTCAGCATTCCTGGGCCTGCATCTGGAGAGTTGTGGGCAGTTTGAGGACACTCTAAGGAGGCCAGAAAAGCCTGAAAAGTCCAGTGGAGGGTCACTGAAACATCCCAAAGTACTGAGTGTGTGGTGTGGGAGGGAACTGGGGCTGCTTGGCCTGGCTGGGGAAGGTCTGTGGCAAAGGTTTGATCAAAAATCTCTGGTCCTGGGAATTTTCAAAATTTGACTGGACAAGGTAATGAGAAATCACAGAATCAGAGAGAGGCTTGAACTGGAAGGGACCTTAAAGATTATGCACTTCCAACCCACTTGCCATGGCATTCCCTACCATGAAGGTTGCTTCAAGCTCCATCCAACCTGGCCTTGGACACTTCCAGGGATGGGGCAACCACAATTTCTCTGGGCAACCTGCTTTGACTTTGGACTTAGCCCTGGGGACAGAGCAGAATGTTAAAGCTCCCCAGTGGGTTTTTCCACCTTTTTGACTTTCTGTGACTCCAAGAAAGTCAAAGCCAAGGTTTAGGGCACACTGTACTCCTCAGCCCCTGCAAGCTCTCCTTCCCAGATCTTGCTCCCAGCTGCTTCACCACCATGTGTCACCCTGAGTGTGCCTGGCTGGAGGTGTGACACAGCAGTGCTCCAGAGCTCCTGTTTCTTTACAGGTGTCTGGCCCTGGGCTGGCAGGAGTGGGAGGATTGCACCAGTCCTGGTCATTTCTCATACAAGTTCAGCCAAAGGAAGGCAGCAGGTGATCACCCTCTGGGAACAAGATTCCCTGTTTCCTACAAGATGTGCTGCTTGCATTCCTCTCCTGAACTCTCCCAGTGGTTCCTGCCAAGGTTCCTGTGCCAGCAGCAATTGCCACATCATGCAGGGACCATCCCTAGCTCTGCCTACACACCACACCTTTGTCTGACCCTGTTTTCCCTCCTAACAGGAGAGGCCATGCTGGGAAGAACACCCGTGTCTTCCTCTGGTTCCAAGAGTCATGCCAAAGGAGAGGGCAGGTGGACTGAAAGCAAAGCTTGGAAGGGCAGATGACAAGAATATTCTGTCTTTCTGTGCCATCTTGAGTGAGTTCTTGTGTCTGAACCCATCAAGCAGCTGCTGGGGGCTCAGGGGTGGGGATCCTGAAGGGTCAGTCTGAAGGGTCTGGGTTTAAAATCAGCTATCTCCAGGCTTGTGAAGCATTGCTGGATGTGATGTGAGAGCAGAACAGTGTCTGCAAGCTTTCAGGAGGTGGGGGGATGTTATCACTTCCTTGGCTCATCACTAACTGCTTGCAGCATCCCGGTGTTCCCACCTGCAGGAACATGGCCTCTGGGTCTCCAAGTACAGCCCCAGAGACTGGTCTGGATCCAGACTGGCTCTGTTTGCTCAGATATGCCCTCGAGCAATTGCTCTAAACTTGTCTTGGCCCTGGATCAAGCCCAGCGACAGCACATCCCAATCTCACAGCTCACCCCAGCCCAAACAGTCCGGGCAGCAGAGACACCCCAGTGCTCCCAGCCTGCCTCCCTCCCTGCCCAGCACCCACCCAGTGCTCCCAACACCCACCCCAGTGCTCCCAGCCTGCCCAGCACGCACCCAGTGCTCCCAGCACCCACCCCAGTGCTCCCAGCACCCAGCCAGTGCTCCCAGCCTGCCTCCCTCCCTGCCCAGCACCCACCCAGCCCCTCAGCGTCTCCTGATATAACCTGCTCTATCAGAGATCAGATGTTCTCGCAGGTACACCAAGTATTTCAGAAGTAATAACCATTAGAGAAGGGTTTGGCAGGAACTTCCCAGCCCACCCTGACCTTCCTTCTCCAGGGCAGAAGCCAAGCACTGATTTCCCCATCGTGCCTGTTTTTCTGGAAAAATCCCTTCACCAGGATTTCTTCTCCTGGGAAGCTGAGAAGCCTCAGAGAAAAATGAAAATAATAATGATCTGATTGCTTCTCCTGTGTTTTGCTGCTTTGGAATGTGGTTGGAGATTGTTTTATCCAACAGGTGATTGTTTGATTGGTTTCATGTGAATTGTTTTGAGTTAATGACCAATCACAGCCAGCTGTGTTGGGACTGGAGAGTCATGAGTTTTTCATTGGTATCTTGTTAAGCCTTTTGTATGCATCCTTTCTCTATTCTTTAGTATAGCTTTGGTATAGCATAATTATGATATGATATGATATATGATATGATGATATAATGTGATATATAATAAAATAATAAATTAGCCTTCTAAGAACATGGATTCAGATTCTCAATTCCTCCTTTGTCCTGGGGACCCAGCAAACACCACAGCCTGTGGCTGTTGTGCTCCCACTGCTGCTGCCGTTCCCTGGGCTCTCACCCCGTGGCTGCATTTTGCAGAGTCCATGGAATCATCACCAAAGAGTTTCCTCAGGCTGATCCCTGCGAGGGCTTCATGCTGGGGTCCATCCCCATGGACAGCATGGAGCAAGGACAGGCACCTCACTGTCCTCAGGGTCTGTGAAGGAACAAGAGAGCTGGAGAGGGACTTGGGACAAGAGCGCGTATTGCTAGGACAAGGGGGAATGGCTTCCACTGCCAGACGGCAGGGTTAGATGGGATATTGGGAGGGAATTCATGGCTGTGAGGTGCTGAGGCCCTGGCACAGGTGCCCAGAGCAGCTGTGGCTGCCCCTGGATCCCTGGCAGTGTCCAAGGCCAGGCTGGACAGGGCTGGGAGCAGCCTGGGACAGTGGGAGGTGTCCCTGCCATGGCAGGGGTGGAACAAAAAGACATTTAAGGTCCCTTCCCACCCAAACCATTCTGTGATTTTGTGTGTCTGTGATCCAGGAAAGTGAGCTGTGTGGGATGGAGTCACATGGGGAGTGTGGGGGTGGCACAACCTGCCAGCTGTAAGCACAAAAATGGCTCAGATTCTTGTCTGCCTGGATTTGAGACACAAATCCCCCTGAAGCTGGAGTTCCCCAGTCCCAGGGCTTGGTTCTGTGCCTCACTGAAGTTGAGCTGGAGGTGGGGACAACACCCAGTGCCTTGCAGAAAAGCACAGTGGGGAGAACACGTGAAAGAACACCAAAAAGCTGTGTGTGACCCCCAAATCCAGAGCTGCCCTTCCCCGGGACAGTGCCCCACCCACAAGGAGGGTGCAGGGATGGGGCTGATGCAGAGCTCCCCTGGGAGTGCTTTGCTGGCAGGCCGGGAATTCACAGTGCCACTGTGCAGGAGGACACAGGAACACAGCCCTGGGATGGTAAATATGAGTAAAATGCAGCATGGAAACCTTTCAGAGGCAGAAAGCAGAGGGAACAGCAGTGGGCTGGCAGCAGCATGGGAGGGTGAGGGGTGCTGTGAGGGAGGCTCATGCATATTCCCTTCTCCAGAGCTGGAAAAGAGGCTCCAGCCTGGCCACCCCTGCTGCTGCAGCAGCCACAGCCACAGAGCAGAGGAGGCTCTCCTGCCCTCAGCCACCTTCCTGGGGAGAGCACCATCAAAAGCAAGGGATTCTTGTGCTCAAATGCTCAAATAGCATTTCCTATCAAAAAGGTTTCCTTGATTATTTCCCAGCAAAGTGCAAACCTTTGCAGTAGCCCAAACATCACAGGAGGAGACTGAGGGACTGGCTGTGAGGCCAGCTCAGGGCAGCCCCATCTCCTCAGGGTTGAGCTCAAATTGTTCCTCTCCCAGCACCAGCCCAGAGCACAAGGGAATCATCAAACACCCCCTGCCCTCCATCCATGGTCCCCCACCTGATCAGCTCCTCCACAGCAGTGTGGACAGCACAGTGCTGCTTTGTGCTATTCATGGGTCATGTGCCTCAGTTTCCCAATTCCAGCATGCTGAGGAACAAGTGGGATAACATCCTCCTGCTCCAGGAGATAACAAGGAGTGGCTGCTGGGCACACAGGACTCCAGATCCCCAAACAAGGCACAATCAAAAACCTTCTTTGGCATCAGTGTGTGCTCCTAACCTGGGAACAGAAACTCCTCTGTCTTTCCCAGAGTCATGGAACCACTGAAGTTGGAAAAGCCCTTTAAGATCATGGAAGTCAAACCCTTCCCCCAGCACAGCCAAGGCCATCACCAGATGATGTCCCCAAGTGTTTTAACACTTCCCCACTGCCCTGGGCAGCCTGTGCCAATGCCTGACCATCCTTTCTCTGCTGAAACTTTCTCTAATATCCAACCTAATCCTCCCTTCTGCAACTTCCTGACACCTGTTGTAGCTTCCATGTGGTTTAGAGCTTTTTATGGAGATCTCACATCCAAATGAAGAGGAAACAGGAAATAGGATGAGATCTTTCACAGAATCACATAATCATTTAGGTGGGAAAAGCTCTCTAAGACCATTTAATCCAACCATTATCCCAGCACTTCCAGGGCCACCACTAAGAAAAGAAGACATTCCTAGCAGCACAGGCTTCCTCTTTCCATGGTATCTCTGTCTATTTCCCAAAGTATCTCTGCCTTACAGCAAAGCTCTGGCTCTCACTCACTCTGGGACTGGTTTTTGAAGCAGATCTCTGGAAATGTCCAGTGGGGGCACAGCATTAGGGAAACCCAAATTATCCATAGGCAGGAGTGCTGGAGAGACATGTGGCAGGATGAGACAGGGCACAAGGACACAGGTGCCATCAGTAACAGCTGCTGGGAAAGGCTGGGGAATGGCTATAGACAAATTTATTCTTCATTCCCGCTGACCATATCTCCTGAAAGTTTAGAATCATCAAATTTGGAATATCCTGAGCTGGAAGGGAACTCACAAGGATCATCAAATCCAGCTTCTGGCCCTGCATAGGACAGCCACAATTTGCCTGACTGAGCATCTTGCCTGTTATTAAAGCTCTTTTTTTTATGGTTGCCTGTGATCCTTCTGTGATGGGTGTAAGGAGGAAGGGCAGGATCCAGCAGCAGAATATGGAATTGCCAGTCCCATGAGCTGTCAGGAGTTAGGGAACTGGGACAGTGTGGGCAGTGGATCAACCAGTGGAGAGACAAACACAGGAGCAGAGTGAAGGAATGCGTAAGGAAAAGTTACCAGAAGAACTCCCTGGGAAGGACAGAGAATCAGAAAACTTCATGCCTAGCCCAGAAAATGAGGGAAAAAGAACAACTGAACAAGAAAGAAGGAATGCTCAAAGTAAGGAGAGCCAGTCACATGCAGGGCTCAGAATACAGGGAAATCTGTTGGCTGGGGTCAATATTCCAGCAGGAACCTGGGCAGAGGTCTGAGAATTCAGCATTTCTGATCAGAGAGGAGACCAGGCTCTTCTCAGGTTTGGCTTTGCAGCTCATCAGCCATGGAGGGAGAGAAGGAAGGGGGGATGGACGGGAGTCAGGGGTGGGAGCCCCTCTCCTGCACTGGAACCGAGGCATGGCTGGCAGGAATCACCTTGGCCCAGGAATATGAGGGGTTCTCACATTAATGTGCTTCCCCAAGGTCTCTGTGAAGGTGTCAAGGTGAATATCAAACAGTCCTGAGGAGCCCCAGGAATTGGGCTAAGGATGCAGTCGCCATGGCAACAGAGTGGCTTTTGGTCGAGGATATTGAGTGATGTGTCACATTCATAAAGGCACAGAGCTGAGGCAGAGCCTCCCAGGAGCCTTCAGAGCAGCCCAGGAGGGAGCAGAGAGAGCCAGGGCTGGGAATGGGGCTGGAAATGGGACTACTGGGACTGGGAATGGGGCTGGGAATGGGACTGAGACTGGGAATGGGACTGGGACTGAGACTGGGAATGGGACTGGGACTGGGAATGGGACTGGGACTGGGAATGGGACTGGGACTACGGGGGCTGGGACTGGGACAGAGACTGGGACTGGGACTGGGAATGGAACTATGGCTGGGACTGGGAATGGGAATGGAGCTATGGCTGGGACTGGGACTGGGACTGGGACTGGGACTGGGACTGGGAATGGGACTGGGACTGGGAATGGGGCTGGGACTGGGACTGGGAATGGGGCTGGGACTGGGACTACTGGGGCTGGGACTGGGACTACTGGGGCTGGGACAGAGACTGGGACTGGGACTGGGAATGGAACTATGGCTGGGGCTAGGACTGTGACTGGAGCTGAGGGTGGGGCTGGGATGGGAATTGGGAATGGGACTGGGACTGGAAGCTGGACAGGGACAGGGGCTGTAGCTGGGGCTGGGACTGGGGCTGCTTTACCTCCTTCCACACGAAAGCTGGCAACTTCCATTGTTATTCCATACCATGTGGCATGTGAAGAGGTAGGGAAGTTGAAAAGCCAACAGATGGATCCAAACCACAATGTCCTGTTTTACATTCACGCCATAACCTCACTCAAGATCAACCTTTAGGATAAACCGTCCTGAAAACAGCTGAGCAGGGGCATTTTCTTGTGTTAACAGGAGGTGATGGAATTGTGGAATGTGCTGAAATGGAAGGGATCCACTGGGGTCATTGAGTCTAACTTCTGACCCTGCACAGACACCCCAACAATCCCCCCCAGAGCCTTGTCCAAATGCTCCTGGAGCTCTGGCAGCCTCGGGGCTGTGCCCATTCCCTGGGGAGCCTGGGCAGTGCCAGCACCCTCTGGGGGAAGAACCTTTCCCTGATCTCCAGCCTAAACCCCCCTGACAGAGCTCCAGCCATTCCCTGGTCCTGTCGCTGTCACCAGAGCAGAGATCAGGGTCTGTCTCTCTCCTCCCCTCAGAGGAAGGTGTAACTGGGATGAGTCTCCCCTCACTCTCCTCCAGCTGAACAGACCAAATGCCCCCAGCCACTCCTTACAAGGCTTCTCCTAGACCTTCTTTGGACACTCTCTAAGAGCTGAAATGATACTTTAATGTCCTTACCATGTTTCTGTTTCTCCTCCCCTCCTGGAGGGTTCAGGTGTTGGTTCCCTGAAGCCCTGGTTTCATTCACTGCATGAGTCCAGAGCCTCTCTGAGCTGCAGCAGAGCCTGGCCCTGGACAAGTGAGCAGCCACACACAGAGATCCCATGGCACATCCTTCACTCTCAGCTTCCCTGGACCCAAACTGGGGAGCTGGTGCTGCTGGGCACAGATCTGGAAATGCAGAAGGTCTCTTGCTCTCAGCCTACAGCACAGAACAGAGCTGAGTGCATCCCAGACATCTGTTTTTGAGTCTCTGCCCTTTGGATGTTGTGGTTCTTTTTCCTTACCCAGTAAATGTCAGATGTAAAACACCTAACAGTCAGAGCAGAACCTCAAGGCATAGTGCATGGTTTTTTTCCAGCAGGTCCCACAGAAGAGATTTCCCACCTGCTTGTTCCATAACATGTGGATTTTATGCTCGGTTTCAAAACACACACACAATGTATTGATGCTCCTTTTCCAACTTGAAATGCTCACAGAGAGTGAGGGTGGTGGGGGCAGGTACTGCTGTTCTCCCTTTCCCAAATGCTTGCAGTGATCCCCCAGGCCCCAGCAGGGATGGAGGATCTCGAGCAGGTGCTCTCACCGCAGGGTACAACACAGCCGTACGTGTTTTAGGAGAAGACAGAGGTCTAAGTGTCTAAACATAGGAATAAGTTTCATGCTCCAAATCCCAATTTCACAAGTTGCCTAAGTGCTGCTCTTGGATAGACACGTGAACTCATGTGGAAGAAGCTCCACACAACCTGTGTCATTGTCATCTCCAGGGCAGGGCCATGGACATCCCTGTGCTCAGCATCATCCCTGCCACAAGCCCTGCCCTGCTCTCTGTCCCTCCAACTCAGCCTTGCAAATTCCATCCCTGGAACTGGGCTGCTGCTCCTCAGTTTGGGAAGAGCTGCACACCACAGAGCAGGAGTCCATCATGAATTCAGCCAGAAGAGTGTTGTCATGATGAGGGATGAGCATGGAGGAAGAAGGAGTTGAACATTAATTACACTGGACAAGACTTGTCTGCATTGATGGATGGTTCTAGTACCAGGAAATCAAAACAGATTTAGACTGGACTTAGGATAATTTGCAAACTGGGCCAAAGCAAATGAACCCACGAGAACCTTTTTATTTCTCTGTGCCCTTAAAACAGCATTGCAGAAACACGAAAAGAGACTTTTCCCCACTTGGATCCCAAGCTGCTGTTTCAAAAGACAGACCCCCTTTCAACAAGTGTCTGTGGGGTGTTTGTGACAAGGTTTTGATGGGGAGAACTCCATGGGAGACTGGGGTTCCCTGCTGTCTGTGCAGGACCTGCCCTGGAGCAGATGGAGGTTCCTGGCAGGAAGCACAGCCTGTGGAGGAGCCAGGCCAGAGCAGAGGAAGAGAATGAGAGAGAAAGGAGCCTGTACATCCCAGCTGCAGCCCTGTGCTGCACTGCCTGGTCTGCTGTGAAGGGCTTGGCTGAGACCTTTGGTTGCAACAACAGGGGCAGAACAGGACTTGGAACGAGGTCAGCCAAGGAAAGGAGGAGGAAAGGTTGTATCCCTTTCTGGGTTAATAATTATCTTTCTGATTCCCACTACCTGAATCAAAAATTTAAATTGTTTAAAGTATATATATATATATAAATGTTTTTATATAATTTGGTACTAAAATAATTTCCCCAAGCTGGATTTGTTTAGTCCACAACAATGAGACTCTGAGTGACCAGATCTAGTGGGGGCCATCCCTTCTTGATTAACTTTGAGGTCCCTTCCAGCCCAAACCATTCCAGGATTTCTAGGATGATTTCCATGATATTTGGTAAGAGGTCTTCCATCTTTATTTCAACCGATGAGTTTTCTCATTCCTGATCTTCCAAACCCTCTCCCCTCCTGCTGCAGGGAGCAGTGAGTGAGCAGCTGGGCAGGAGTTTGGCCTTTTACTGGGACCAGCACACCAGTGTCCACTGCTTCTTACCACAGGTGTAAGTCTACCTGGATAAAAAACATTTTCACTAGACTTTGTCAAACGTTATTTGTTCCTTTCTGCCTGTATCTGCTCATCAGTGTGTAATTAATTAATTACCACTCCAGCCAGTGTTTCACCCACCACAGGTCTGAGGTGTAACACCTAACTTGCCTTCAGTTCTCTGAAGAACTGACCACAAGGATGTCCAGCAGCAAATCCTACACAGCTTTTATTGGAGAATTAAACTTTGAAATGCCAACTTGGTTTAAATCGTAGAATCCTTGACTGGTTTGGGTTGGAAGGGGCATCAAACCTCATCCTCTTCCACCCCTGCCATGGGCAGGGATACCTTCCCCTGCCCCAGGTTGCCTCAAGCCCCAGTCCACCTGGCCAAAATCAAAAGTTGTGAAGATTCCAGTAATATGACACGCAGGAAGCTTTTGTACCACCAAAGCTACTAATTCAAAACCAGTTCCCTAAGAACTCCCTATTCGAGACAAACAATGCTCTTTGCCGACAATAAAGTAATCTCATCAAAGACATAGTGTTCTTTAATCTGCTTTTTCCCGAAATACAGCACAAAACATCTGCACACACAGACACAGACGTGCACACTTTTTTTTCATCCTTATTGAGCAATTCTCACCTCACATTGGATCTGTGTCATTACCAGAATTTTGGTTGCTAATGTACTCAAAAAACTCCTTTGCTCTATTGATTGCAGCTGTGGATTTTTCACTGAGGACCTTAAAGCCCTTTATCAATTTTCTATTCTGTTAAGTGTCTCCTTTGCAGAGATTGTCAGGTATCACCCCCTCCTCCTGTTATTTAGAGCTTTTCTTTTTCAGCAGTTCAGCCCAAGTCCCTGGGAGGTGGGGACTCAAGCAGCAGGAGCTGCTGTTGCTGGAAAGAAAAGATGGGCCCCGAGGAAAGCAGAATGTGGGACAGACAGATGGGGCAGGATGGAGGGGGGGTTTGACTCAGATACCTGGAGGGTCTGGGAAGAGAGGAAATGGATGGGTGCCTAAGAGATGAGATTGCTCTTGGCAGCATCACAGGCTGGGGAGTGAGGAGCTGCGACAAGCAGTTTACAAATGTGAGCCATGGGTGGCTCCCCTTGGTCTGCAGCTGTGCTCCAGAGCTGCTCTGGCCTCTCAGCAGCTCAGCAGCTTGTGGGGCTGGGGACACATTGTCACTTCACTGATCAAGGCAAAGCTGGCTGGCCACAGGGAGGGGAGGCAAAACTCGGGGAAGGAGGAGAGGGAATGGAGAAAGATGCTCAAGGAGCAATAAAATCAGTGTTGGACACAAAGAGAGAAGACAGGAAAACACAAAACACTCATTAAGAGGAGAAATATCCAGAGGTTAAAGAAAGTGAAGTGAAGCACGAGCAGCATGAGCTGTGAGAGGGTCTGGGAGAAAACACAATTCCAGCAATGGTGTCCTTCCCATCCCCCAAACATTCTTCAAATTGAGAATAATGAATGCCCCCATCTAATGAGAGAATGAGGTGGGGAACTCCTGCACAATCCCCCTGCCCTCGCCGGGTTTCTGGAGCACATTCCCTTTCCCTGCCCCACACAGGAATTGTCTCTGCAGCCTATTGTAGACAGGGAAAAGCCTCAGCCCAAATCCAGAGAAGGCATTGCAGCACTTTGTGCAATATGTGGAACATGTCCCTGTGGATCCCAGAGCTCCAATCCCCCTATTCCCATCCTGAAAGATGGAATTTGTGCTCTAAGGCCCATGCCTGTCCTGTTCCCTAATGTCTTCCCCTCCTTAGAGCCACAGGATCCCAGACTGGTTTGGGTTGGAAGGAACAGCAAATCTCATCTCATTCCATGCCCTGCCATGGCCAGGGACACCTTCCACTATCCCAGGCTGCTCCAAAGTTGGTTGATCCAACCTGGCCTTGGACACTTAGAGGGATGGGGCAGCAACAGCTTCTCTAACATTCTTGTAGTGCTCTGCTGTCCTGCACAGATCCCCTTCCTTGGTCAATCTATGTTCCTCTCTCTTTTCCCCCACTAGCAAACATCCCCCTGCAATTTTCCTTACAAGAGATTATGAGCAGCATCTGAGCCTGTCAGAGCAGTGGTGAGCCTCTGACCCAGCAAAGCAACCTGTCACAGACAGACACCTCTGGCCAGGAAACCCTGCTTGGAATGTGGAACACCTGAACTGAGCCAGAAATTGGAACTTGCAACCAACACCTGTGGGTCCAGAGCTGTTCCAGTTGCACCTGCTGCCTGTTGTGCCTGGTTCTGCACAGCTCCACACACAGAGAGTCATGCAAATTGTGCCTTTAGCTATTTCTTTTCTATGTTTTCAGCCTGTTTATCCACAGCTTTAAGCATAAAATTGTGGAAATGGGAAATGGAAAAGTTTCAGTTGGTTCATGGAACATCTGGATTCTGCACATGTTGCTCCTGTCTCATTTCTTAGGATGAGGACCCACCACAGATAACACGGGGCAGGACAAGAGGAAATGACCCCAAGCTGTGTTAGAGGAGGTTCAGACTGGATAATAGGAAAATCTTTTTGGAGAAGAGTGGTCAGGCATTGGCACAGGCTGCCCAGGGCAGTGGGGGAGTCACCATCCAAAATGCAAAAAATTTGCAAAAAAATTTGTAACTGTGGCACTTGGGGACATTTAAAAGTGACCATGGCAGTGCTGGGGAAATGGACTTGATCTTAGAGGGCTTTTCCTACCTAAATGATTCCACAATCCTGCAAATTCCAGAAGATAGCAAATGCACAGGATAGCAAACATTCCATGTGGGAAAACACAGAGAAAGCTGTATCCATCCCCTGACTGGTAGGGTGTGCAGGGGTTTTGGTCTCCTTTTTTGGCTATTTAGTCCCAAAAACCTTGAGCATTTTGAAAAGTAGGACAAGGAAGAGACTTCTGCAAACAAAAGGTGCATCTGGAGACAGGGAAGGGAAGAGGAACATGGAAAACAGTCACCCAGTCCATAGGGGGAATAATAGAAAGTGTAATTGCCCTATGCAAGCAGAACTTTATGGGGTTTTTGAGGTCTGTGTTGATTGTTTCAGGTATTTTTGTGGGGTTTTTGGTTGGTTGGTTTGGGGTTTTTTGTAGCTCTTTTCCTGTTCTGTTTTTTTTTTTTTTAATTTTGGGATTTTTTTCCAAAAAGATGAATCTGACCTTGAAGGAACTTGCAACCATTTAACCCAAGATATGGAGCTGTGAAAGGAGATGCTCACCAGGAGCAAAAGATATTTCCAGATGGGTTTTCAAGTAGTTCCTGAGGCTGCTTTACCAGTGGACTTTGCATCAGCTCTTGTATCCGAACCTGCAGCAATTACCAAGAAGATTATAAAGTTGCCCACTGGTGTCAGGAACAGCAGTCCCAGAGAAACAGTCTAATTAAGAATCAAATAATCCAGCATTTAGATAAACCCAGAGTAGCTTGATTGGGTCAAACCATCAGAGCTGCTGAAGGGAGAAGTGTGT
Source organism: Setophaga petechia (assembly GCA_024362935.1). NCBI lineage: Eukaryota > Metazoa > Chordata > Aves > Passeriformes > Parulidae > Setophaga > Setophaga petechia. Next base: position 280,126 of record JANCRA010000088.1, on the reverse strand, counting down.
CTTGTTAACCTGGAAAAGTTAATAAAATCCGAGAGCAAGGTGACCCAAGTACGTGTCATTTCCTTGGATTTTGAAAACACTTTTTATAAGGTTCCTCATAAAAGACATAAGGAAAATAAATAGGTATAGGAGAGAGGGAAATGAGTCATAATAACTGATTTCATTAAAAGATACAAATCAAAGAACTGCAATGGAAGTTTGCTCCCCAGAGGAACAGAGGTTTTCTCAGCGTTGTTTTTTATGGTTTTTAATTAAATATTAAAACCAATGTTAATTATATTGTCAATGGAAAGGATGAATTTAAAATGTAGGAAATACCAAACATCCAGCTGTCTTTTGTAACAAGACTCTGAACTGTCCATCACTTTCAAATGGATTTCCTTGGTCCTTTTCCATAAACAGCCAAAGAAACTTCTCTTAAAAGTAAAACCAACAACAACCCACAGAGATTTTATCTGAGAAAGGATAAGAAGAAGCAGGATTTTTTTTTTTTTTTTGCAGTCTGCCTGCCAGATCCAACAACCTGATGCTATTGCTGTTCTGGGCTGGAATATCCCTACTCAGGAAAAGTCATGCCAGGCACTAAGTTTGAGGTCCCCTTTTGGCTTTTGGAGCTCTGGGGAATGAGGACTGCCCATGAATTTGCACATTAAAAAAGTCACACACAGAAGTGTCCTGGGTAGTGCAGTTTCTCATGGGTTCACATAAGCAAACAGAATATTCTGATTATTGGGAAAAGAGAAAAGATGTGTGGTTACCTGCATTCTGGTCACTCATGGAGAAAAGCAGGATTCAGAGAGGGGCTGGTATGTGAGTGTTCTCTTTTACCTTCACTGAAGATGGGGAGATGTTGAAGCAAAGCATCTTTTATGGCAAATAACAAAAACTCAATGAGTCTGAATTATTTCAGCCATCCCATCCAGGTGGCTGTTGTGCAACCTTGAAATTCCTGGGGGAAAAAATGCAACAAAACCAAAACAACAAAAAATGAATCCCATAAGGGTTTGGGTTAGAGGGGACCTTAAAGCTCATCCCATTCCACCCCTGCCATGGACAGGGACACCTCCCACTATCCCAGGCCGCTCCAAGCCCTGTCCAACCTGGCCTTGGGCACTGCCAGGGATCCAGGGGCAGCCACAGCTGCTCTGGGCACCCTGTGCCAGGGCCTCAGCGCCTCACAGGGAAGAACTAAGAAATGACAAATACATCTCAGAAATGTTTCAGTAGATATAGGGTAAATATGAGGTCCCTGCCTTTTCCATGAAGCTTGTCAACAATGTAATAACTATTCCCAGGTGTCAAATGTTTCCTGAGACAGGAATAATGACAAATGGTCAATCTATTTTCATTTCATGTAATGATAGACAAATCCAGGATTGGATTTGTGGAGATCTCATGGTCACCCCAAAGTCTGAGCAGGTCTTTAAAGACTCATCCTGCTGCTCGAGTCCTGTCCAGCCATGTTTTGACCAACCCCAGTGACAGAGATCCCACAGCCTTGCCGAACCCCTGTCCTGGTGTCTGGCCAGAGTTTGCTTTCCCCTCTGGTCCTGGCAGGCTGCAATGACAGGGATTTAGAGAAACCAGAGGTTTATGTGATTGCATGAAGTACCTGCTGTTCCTGCCCCTTTGCAGTGATGTTTTTACAGCAAGTTTCATGTCTGAATTCATCTGCAGTGTGATTGATAACAGAATGATACCAATATTAGATAATGAAGAGGATAAATAGGATAAAGAGACTGGTAACTTCCTCAAGTGCTCTCAGGAGAAGTAACACAATTGCAGAACCAACCCCAACCAAACTAAGCTTCAGCTGAGAGGGAACCAAGAGAATGGAGCAGCCTGAGAGCCAAGAATGAGGGAACAAAGCCTTCTGCAGGTGGCAGATTTTCAGATATTCTGCTCTTGAGGGATGGACCACAGGAGACCTGGTGAGACACTGCCCTGCTGCCCTAGCACCAGGAGTCACAGTGCCTGCCATGGTGTTTCTAATCAAGCAGCATGAAGGAGTTTGTCAGATCTCCAGTGACAGTGGGGGAAGGCGCAGCTGATACATCAGACTGATTAAAAGGTTCTTTTTCCCAGGGCACAGCTAATGATGCAGGGCTGCAGCAGTTTGACTGTAGGAATTACACTCATCATCACTGCTTGTTGTTTGTGGGGTGGGGATGCCTTGAAGGGGCCTGGGACCACATTGTGATGGTGCTGCATGGACATGTCCAAAACACTTTGAGAAACAGGGATGTAAAGAGACAGGGAGATGGGGAGAGTGGGAGGAGAAACCGAGGCACAGAGGGAAGAAGAGCTTCCTGTGGGTCCTTCAGGCTTTCAGCTGTGAGCTGGAACCCTCCAGGTCTCTTGTGCTCTGCCCACCCTCCCAAGGGTGATGCCTCAGTTTTAGCCTTTATATTTTACAGATTCTGTGCTGCTTTAATGTGTGGGCCTGGGTTTCATATAAAGATGTGAGCTCTCTGCACAGAGTAGGGAGACAAAACAATTCCTTTCCTAGCTTAGGACCAAGGACAACCGACCCAAATTTCAGACCCAAGAGCATAAACAATGTGAACTGAAGAGAGGAAAAACAAGAAGAATGGGACTTCATAGGGTAAAGCGGTAATTGGACAATTAGCTCCAAAATGCAAATGGAACAGAACTTATAAAAGTGAGAGACCCTGTGACCAGTCGTGCGTTTTGTGCCATTTTGGTTCATCTTGCGAGCAGCCATGGCTGGGCTCTTGTGTTGCCCAAGGTGGATCTATTTGAGGCCTCCTAATAAATCCCTACTTTATTCTTTAGCTCCGTCTAGTCTCTGTTCTAGGTCAGCCTTCACAAGGCATCAGGGGAATGGACAACATCCCAGCTTTGAAAAAATTGCCAGTTCTCCTAATTCTTTGGCCACGATTCTGGCATTTTAGGGCTTAGAATGTTCGGGGGTTTTTTTGCTAGTTCTGACTGGAAAAGATGAACAATTTTTCTATCCATTCTACATCAAAATACCATTTTCACGGTCATGTTTCTGGTTCTTTGACACTATACATGGTGGCTTCTGCACTGGAAATAAGAATATAACAGACCATGAAATTGCTAAAGATGTCACAGGATTTCAGAGCTTTGCTAGAAAGCCGAGGAAAATCCTTCCCTGTTCCAAGCGAGAAGAGTATGAAAAGATAAAAGTTCTCTAATTTTGTATGATATTCTAAAGCCAAGGGCAATTGAAGGCATGGAGGTTGTCTTTCAGAGAGGATGGGTGGTTGGAGAGATGGAACACCCCTCTTGTGAGGAAAGGCTGGGAATGCTGGGGGTGTCCAGCATGGAGAAGTGAAGGGACACTATGCTGGATTGCCAAGCAAATTGTATTCTATTTGCCATCTGTATAGCAGTTGTCTTCTGTTCAGTGGGCAGTTTTCCTTATCTCTTCCACAACCACTCCTCTCTCAGGGGAGATATCTGCTGATAACAGACTATTGAATGTCACTGCATGACTGATAAGAACTACAGCATCCCATTGGGTGCTCCACCCAGAAGGAGGAGCCAAGCATTGCTACCCAGATATAATCTTGAGGTTCTGGAACACCAACAGGGCTTTCTCCACTGGATTTCCCAGAGGAACAGCAGCTGCCTCTTCCACTGGATCTTCAGAGGAAGACTACATCTTTCTCCAGGATCCCTGCTCCAGCAGAACCACACCTGACACTCCAGGAGGGCTGCAGCCAGAATTCCAATGGGACTGCTGCCAACACCCTGACCCACAGGGTGTCAGGTTGAGTTCTGACTCTGTCAGTGTTGTTTTGTTTCACTGCATTGTTTATTTTATCTTTCAATTTTCTTCCCTAGTAAAGAACTGTTACTCCTGCTCCCATATTTTTGTCTGAGTCCCTTAATTTCAAATTTATAGCAATTAGGAGAGAGGCGGTTTACATTTTTTTCATTTCAGGGGAGGCTCCTGCCTTCCTTAGCAGACACCTGTATTTCCAAACCAAAACAGATATTTTAAAGCCCTTTCCAGAGCCTAAAAGGGCTCCAACAGAGCAGGAGAAGGACTTGGGACAAGGGCCTAGAATTCCAGAACAAGGGGGAATGGTTTCCCACTGCCAGAGGGCAGAGTTAGATGGGATATTGGGCAGAAATCCTTTCCTGTGAGGGTGGGGAGGCCCTGGCACTCATGAGATTAGAGCGCATGAGAGACTTGCTTTCAGGAGGTTCCAATACTTCAATGGAGTCTCCTGAGCTCCACAAGGCCCCACTGCATCACGCTGGAGTGTTGGTTCCATGAGGTTCCATGCCCTCACTATGATATCCTTGACCCAGCGAGGCTTTTCTGAGGCACAGTAGAGCCCTGGTTCCGTTGGGTTCCATAACCTCACAGTGCTCTCCTGGGTTCCAAGAGGCCGCACTGTGTCACATTACAGCCTTTGTTCCAAGAGATTGCATGGCCTCACCATGTCTCCTGGGTTCCTGCCCTGTGACACAGAGGAGCCTTGGCTCCCTGGATGAGCAGAACCTCAAAGCAACTCCTGGGTTCCCTGAGCGCCCACTGTGTCCATTTAGAGCCCCGGTTCCTTGAGATTCCATACCCTCACTCTGGCTTTGGCTTCCATAAGGGGCCCTGATGTGTCACTTTAGCATTTTGGTTCCTTGAGACTCCATAGTGTCAGTGTGGTTTCCTGGGTTCCATGAGGCCCCACTGTGTCACACTGGAGCCCTGGTTCTATGAGGTTCCAAAACCTCACCATGTTCTCTTAGTTCCCTGAAGCTCCTCTATGTCACATTTGTCACATTTCCATAACCTCACAGTAGTCTCCTGCATTCCATGGGTTTCAAATTTCAGCCCCAGTTTCATGAGGTTCCATAACCTCCTTGAGGTTGCCTGGGCCCTGTGAGGCCCCATGAGGCCCCGCTGTGTCACATCAGAGCCTGGGCCCTGTGAGGCCCTGCTGTGTCACATCAGAGCCTTGGGTCCAAGAGATTCCATGGCCTCAGAATGGACTCCTGGGCCCCATGAGGCCCTGCTGTTGCCCAGAGCAGCTGTGGCTGCCCAGTATCCCTAGAAGTGTCCAAGGCCACGTTGGACAGGACTTGGAGTGACCTGGGACAGTGGAAGGTGTCCCCGCCCATGGCAGGGGTGGAAGTGGATGGACTTTAAGGCCTCTCTAACCCAACCATTTAATGATTGGTAGGATCTCAGATTCCTGGGAGGTAAATGGGCAGAATGAGGCCTCAGGCAATGGCTAAGGTGTGGACTGAGGAAATTATGGACCTCCAGCACAAAAGCCAATGTCAAGAAGTGAACCCAACACCCCAGGAGTGTTTAAAGTGACACTTGGTGACAATGCAAGAAAGACCCAGCTCTGAGGAACACTTTGAGCATCTCCTGTACAGGACTTGGCAGGAGTCTGAACCCCAGAGAGGGTCATTTTGGAAGGGACCACAGTGAGGTCCTCTGGGCCAACCTCCCTCTAAGCAGGGTCATTCTACACCATGGCCTGTCCCAGCCATGGTGCGACCACAGGACCAGGCAGTGATTGTCCCCTGTGCTGGGCACGAAAATCCTGGGTCAGTTCTGGATTCCTCATGACAGGAAAGACCCTGAGGGGGTGGAGTGTGTCTAGAGAAGGCAATGGAGCTGAGGAAGGGTCTGGGACACCAGGAGCAGCTGAAGGAGCTCCTGGAGAAAAGGAGGCTCAGGAGGGACCTTGTGGCTCTGCACAACTCGTGACAGGAGGGGACAGCCAGGAGGGGCTTGGGTTCTGCTCCCAGGGAACAGGGACAGGAGGAGAGGGAACGGCCTCAGGTTGAGCCAGGGAAGGTTTAAATGGAGTATTAGGGAGAATTTTTTCATTGGAAAGGGCTGTCAGGCCCTGGCACAGGCTGCCCAGGGCCATTCTGGAGTCACCATCCCTGGAAGTGTTCAAAGAGGGAGGGGGTGTGGCACTTGGGGACAGGGTTTTGTGGTGGTGCTGGCAGTGCTCGATGATCTTCGAGGTCTTTTCCAACCTTAATGACTCTGTGATCCTGTGAGTTCCTCCTTGAGGGAAGCTGGCAGTAATCCTGCAATCCCTGTGCCTTGTGGGACACAAATGGTTTGGTGTCCCTTCCCTCTGCACCTCTTTGTCCTTCTGCCCCACCTGCCTCACGTGGAACAATTAGTGCCTTTTTTAATGGGAACCTCAGGGATGCTGGAAACCAGGGGATGGAGGGAGCTGGTGCCTTGTGTCAGCAAGAAGAGTCTGGGGAAATGAAATGTTGAGCTATGGCAGGGGCACAGAAGGGCCAGGGGGGAGGCTGGACAAGGCAGGAAAGTCTCAACAGCCTCCTCTGCACCCTGAGCTCCAACCTAATCTTGATTAGTCCCCTACAGTTATCAAATGCATGGGCATTGATGGGAATTACGGGACCCTTTAGCGTTTCATAAATGGATTGAAGGGTAATTACTGCTTATATTGCCTCGGATACTTTAGGTGATGGATTTCTTTGCAAAAGTCAAGTATAACACTGCTTTAAACCTTGTTCCTGTGTGGTTCTAAAAGTAGTAAAATTTGAATAAAGTGCAATCTTGAGATGCCTTTTCTCACTTTAACTTTCAAAATGGGCAAAAGTAGGTCTAGAATAGGATTGGAAGCTTAGAAAGGCAAACTTTGAAATCTAAGGAAATGAATTATTGAGTCTGACTAAGCAGCTCTGGGATCTGTGAGCAGAGAAGGCACAAGTACTTAAAATTCAAAATTCAAAAGGGAGAGAGAGCAGTGAGAAGAGGAATGTTTGAGAGGTTAGAAACTGAAAAAGAAAGTTAGAATGACCAAAAAACCACCTCACATAGGAAATTAAAATTAATAATAGTAAATGGCACTTAAACCATAGAAACCAAGAGAAGTCAAGAGAAAATTAGAACAGGTGCACACTTGACACAAAAATAGATCAGAAGTTAACCTGTTGGCAAACCTGAAAATCTTATTTACCACAACTAGCAGCAGCACCAAGGTGATATCAAGGGCATTAACAGAAATCCTAGGGTAAATTAGGGTGGTAATGAGGCCTGACATCATCTGAGGAGAAGCCACAATTTGGGCTGATTCAAGTGAAAAATAAACCACTGATTTCTACCTGGACCAGTAACAGCACTGTCTGAACAACAGATCGAGCAAGGACCATGGAAAATGACTATGGAAATCAGGGATAGTCCCCATAGTGGGGTAACAGATAAAACACCTCTGTCAAGAACAGGGTGAAGCATGGTTCACACAAGTACAGGCTCTTAGTTAGAAATCAAAGTTATGGAAGAAGAACAGATAAAGCCCAGGGAGCACAGAGAAATACATAAAGTACAAGATAATTTAACAAAGCTAAATTGTTTCTGGATAATTTAGCAGCATTTCCTGGTAGGATCAGTGCTGCCATGCATAGGACATACATGAACTAAATCCCTCTTACTTTCTGTGATATCCTAATAAATTAGCCATGGATTTGGGCTCTGGAGCTGAAAGTGAATAAAAGGAGTCTGCAAATGTTCCCACTGAAGAGGGAATTACCACAGAAGGGAATGGGGGTGCTCAGAGACAGTTCTGAATCCAACAGGATGAGGACTCACAGGAAAAAGTCTCCTGGGAGAGATCTCTGGTGAGAAAACTCCTCTTAGGACATAGATGACTGCAAAGGGAAATCTCTTTAGTACAGGATGGAAAACAAAAACTAAAAATTAGTTCTGAGCTTCATCACTGGAATGTGACACAAACTGGGAACTGCTACCAAGACTGGCAGAAGAGCTAGATCTCACTCTTTGAATGAGGAGACATTCAGGAACACGAAGCAGACTCGTGTCCTTAGAGTGTCTCAACCAAGGATATTTTTTTTTTTTGATGCTTGCTGAAAAATAGGGGGCCAAGAGTTAAGAAATAAAAATTCATGAACTACAGGCATAAAGCAGGCTGAAAAGTTTTAAGCATTTATAGGTTACATGTGGCTTTTTATTTTTAACACTGGGTCAACCAGCTCTGACACTCATTCGAAACTTCTTGTACAGTTAAAGAATCCCAGAATGGTTTGGGTTGGAAGGACCTTAAAGCTCATCTCATTCCACCTCCTTCCACAGTGAGGGACACCTTCCACCTGGTTGTTCTGTCCCTTGTGTTCATAATTCCTCCAGAGGGAAATGCTGGTGTGACAGACAAAACATAAATCCCATGTATGCATCAGTAGGAACTGAGACGTGGGTCTGCAGCAATGGCTGAAGGTGGATCAGAGCCAGTTTGGACTGAAGGAGAACTTTCCCATTTCAGGAATAAAGTGTTTTAGGTGAATGCTGCATGTCAAGTCAGCATTCAACTAAAATCCAGTGGCAGTTCATCATAGCCCAGTGGCAAACATTGGGATCAGAGTCACAGAGAATTTCCCAACTCCCTCAGCAGCTGCAGAGGTCTGAGAGCAGTCCCTGAATCACCTGGGTGTTCTTGCAGCATGGTCTTTGTTACATGGCTAAAATATCACAACAGCACTGGCCAACAAGGTCAAGGGCACCTGGATGGTCCCAGCCATGGGGTGGCAGCAGGACCAGGCTGTGATTGTTCCTCTGTGCTGGGCACTGGTGAGGTCCCACCTCAAATCCTGGATCAGTTCTGGGCTCCTCATGACAGGAAAGACCCTGAGGGGGTGGAGTGTGTCCAGAGAAGGGAATGGAGCTGGGGAAGGGTCTGGGACACCAGGAGCAGCTGAAGGAGCTCCTGGAGAAAAGGAGGCTCAGGAGGGACCTTGTGGCTCTGCACAACTCGTGACAGGAGGGGACAGCCAGGAGGGGCTTGGGTTCTGCTCCCAGGGAACAGGGACAGGAGGAGAGGGAACGGCCTCAGGCTGAGCCAGGGAAGGTTTAAATGGAGTATTAGGGAGAATTTTTTCATTGGAAAGGGCTGTCAGGCCCTGGCACAGGCTGCCCAGGGCCATTCTGGAGTCACCATCCCTGGAAGTGTTCCAAGGGGGTGGGGGTGTGGCACTTGGGGACAGGGTTTTGTGGTGGTGCTGGCAGTGCTCGATGATCTTCGAGGTCTTTTCCAACCTTAATGACTCTGTGATCCTGTGAGTTCCTCCTTGAGGGAAGCTGGCAGTAATCCTGCAATCCCTGTGCCTTGTGGGACACAAATGGTTTGGTGTCCCTTCCCTCTGCACCTCTTTGTCCTTCTGCCCCACCTGCCTCACATGGAACAATTAGTGCCTTTTTTTAATGAATCAAGTCCTGTGGCTCAGTCATCCTCTGTGCCACACATGATACCAGGGAAGCAGAGCTCCTGGTGGAGCTGCTGGCAAAGATGGAATAAAAACCTTTCATTTTGATACTGGAGCATTTTCTGAAGCTTTTATCATTCAGCATCACAGTGAAACTGCTACAGGAGCTGCTCTGCTCAACCCATCAACCTGGAGAAAATGCTTTTCCCTCTTGAGTCACTTTTAGTGTCACGAAGCAGGAGCAAATGTTTGAGTGAAAATGTTCACAGTAATAGAAAGGCATTTTATCTACTAGAAAGAGGTACAAGGTGGTTAGGCCATTATCAAGTTCTTAATGTAAAAAATGCTTTAGATAGAGGGAAACTGGCAAAAATGGGAAAATTACTCTTTATCAAGATTATGAAATGCTTTCCATTAACTGGATCCAACATATGCTCCTTGTTCTACACAATCTATCAGATTTAAAGGAAGATTTTTTCTAAAGCTAATAAAACCATTTTTGAAATATTCACTCTTTGCTCATTTGCATTTGCTTACAGAAAATTGTGTCTACTGTAAAGACAGCAAAGCAGTAATTATTTAAATTAGTTTGATAGATGTTTAGTAATGCTTTGATTAAAATATCAATTTTAGATACCAGTAAGTTTGTGAAAAGCAGAGCGTTTAAATGATAATGAACTTTTCTTCAAGAAATAGTTTCATTCTGCACAAATGATTTGGAATGAAAAGCCCTTTTCATATAAAAATTTCAGGCACTCAAACAATGGAACCAGAGCAGAACTGAGGTCAGTCTGGTGACCCAGCTGGATCATTATAAGACAGAAAAGGGGCCCATCTCTGTCAGATGAAATATGGGTGGATGCCCCTCCACAAGAGAAGAGTTTTATTATGTGGGTGATGCCCAAGTAACACAAACTTGCCTGGAAAATTGTCCTGTAGGACTGAGAGGCTTTTGCTTTTGCAAGCTGAGATGCCTGCTTTCAGCCTCATCCCTTGCTCAGGGATGAAGCTGAAGGTCACTGGCAAAAGGCAAAGACAAACCAAGACATCCCTGGGAGCATTTCCTTTCCAGGCCACCCCAGGGCTCCTGTTCCAGCCTACAAGGGGTTGGTGAGCCCTGGAATCAGAGAGCAGGAATTTCCAGGGATCTGCAGCCTGTTGGTCCAGCTCTGCACATTCATCTCCCCGGATAAATATTCATCTAATCTCTACATCATAATTTTCCACAGTCTCCCTGCTGATTCTGACCTAAATCCTGTTATGCAAATGAATCTGAGTCGTTTCTGTCCTATCCATAATGGGTTTGGAAGCAAGGCTATTTGTGTAAATCAGCTCTTCTCTGGATAAACATCTCAAATCCTTTTCCCCCCTTGTACTTCTCTATCCCACTGCTCTGCCTCCCCCCCAGCTCTCTAAACTGGCAGTATCATTCCCACTGTGATCCTGCCCTTTCTGAGCACAGCACCATGAGCACTGCACAAGCTGAAAGAAAGGCAGAGAGACATTTACCCAGACAGCTGTGGCTGCCCCTGGATCCCTGGAATTATCCAAGGCCAGGCTGGATAGGGCTTGGAGAAAGCTGGGACAGTGGAAGGTGGCCCTGCCAATAGCTGGGAGTGGAATGAGATGGATTTTAAGTTCTTTTCCGACCCAAACCTTCTATGGGTTCATGACTCTAAGATATAGAAATGTTTTTTTCCCCTGTGTTCTCTTCCAGCAGCAAGGTGCTCATGCACCTCAGGACACATTACTGCTTCCCACATCTCTTCTACAGTGTTGGCACCAAGCTGCATTTTTCTTGCCCAATATTTTCTGGGATATTGATTCTTACCTGGAAAGAGCGGCGTGTTGAATTGGTGTGTTTCAAACCACACCGATATTTTTCAGGGCCTTTTCTCATTTTCTCAGGTTTTGCTGAATTTTATCCTTTTTTCCCCACCTTCAAAAGGAGCGGGCAGAGAAGAAGATATGGTGGCACTGGGAAAATTCTCATTTGGGTTTTGGTGGGAGATTTGAACTGCAAATGGGCAGCCAGGAGTAGATTTGGTCTCTGGATTAAAACAATTATGATTTGAAGTTCAGAAATGTTGTGAATGACAAACCAGGAGTGACCCCCTCCTCCCACCTGGCAATGACTTTAATGTAGAGGGACACAAGCCCTGTTACCTATTGCAGCCTGAGGAGTCAGCCTGGGAGCAGTAAAATAGATGTGGAGCTGGCCAGAAAAACAGGATTTCTATCTTTTCTCAATAAAACTGTGCTTCTGAGACAATAAATTTTTGAGCAAGCAGGAGCAGTAAAGGTGATGTAGGAGTGTGCTGCACTAATGAGCAACATGCCAGGCTCTGTGCCATGATCATGAACCCAGGCAGGGGTGCACCATGTCCTCACCAGAGATTTAGTGCAGCAAGCCTCAGATCCTCCTAAGCAAAACCCAAAATGGAAATATTTAGAGCTTAGTAGAGGATTTTTTGCTAACGAGACTTCATTTAATTAGCAAATCTGTGAGCAGGGCTGATCAGCTATGAGAAAATCCTGTTTGGCTCTCACTGTGCTGATGTTTGCTGCCGGCTAGGAACACCAGGGAAGTGAAGCAAGCCCACAGCCAAGCTGCAGTAATCACTGAAAACTGTCTGAGAAACTGTCTTTGCCTGAGAAAAAGATGGGGAAATGAAATTCAGCCATCTCCCACGCCAGTTTTCAAGTGAGGGCTGAGCAACATTTCACTGTTTGATCCTCCACAAACCAGCACCTTCAATATTTCTTTCACTGCACAGCTAAAGGCGACCTTGCTGCATCAGATTGCACCAAACAATTGTGGAACAGAGAGGAAAAGACAGATGCTAAAATGAAAATTCAGCAACAGCAAAGCCATTCCCATTGCCATGAGCTCGTTGTGAACCACTGGGAGTTTGTGCCAGCAGCTCATGGCTGCACAGTCCCAACCACAGCAGAGTGAGAATCTAAAGCCATTCAAGGGAAATACCTTTATACTGATAAAGGGCAGATTTACATGGAATATTGGGAAGGAATTCTTCCCTGTGAGGGTGGGCAGGCCCTGGCACAGGGTACCCAGAGCAGCTGTGGCTGCCCCTGGATCCCTGGCAGTGCCCAAGGCCAGGCTGGACAGGGCTTGGAGCAGCCTGGGACAGTGGGAGGTGTCCCTGCCATGGCAGGGGGTGGAAGGAGATGAGCTTTAATGTCACTTCCAACCCAAATCATTCTGTGATTCTGTGATTCTTAAAGATGTCAGTGCTACACCATCCTCACAAATGGCATCACCATGGAACATGGTAAGAGATTGTCATGGTTTGACACTGACACAATGCCAGTGCTTTTATGAGAATTCTTTCTCTCTGGCATCTGCTGTGAGGTGGTACTCAGGAATAAGCAAAACAGGCTCTTGCTTAGGGAAAAAAAAGAAAAAAAACTTTATTAACTAAAACTACAAAAACTAAACTATAAAGGAAAGAAAATAAACACAAGGAAAATGAAAACTATACAGAAACACTCTACCACTTCTTCTTCCCACTAAATTTCCAGTACATTTACATTTTCTAAAGAATATTCACACTCGGTCTGGCACTACTCTTTAGACAATCAAATCTTCAGCTCATCAAGAAGTAGACGGAGTCTTTTTCTCGTACTAGGAACTTTTTTTCACAATCAGCAGTTGCTTGGAAAAAGAAAAAAAAAGTCTTTTGCTGCTATCATGTGATTCCTTCTTTCTTTCCATGCAAAGAGATGCTCTCACCATCCTTTGCATGGAGTAGATGGCCTGTTTTTCAGGGTAGATCTTTGGACTTTTTAAGGATGCTTCGTCTCGTTCTAAGCAGAGCACAGTCTCATCTCTGGGACTTTTGTCTTCTTCATTTTCTTCACAAACACTCCCTGGGGCCGAGGGGTCTCAACACTGAACTCTTTCAGCTCTGAGCCTTCACTTCTCTCTGAAATGCAGTCTCTGTATCACCAAGAATCAGTTCTGCTCTCTGCTCTGTCTCAGAGATCAACTCCCACTGATTTGTCCTTTTTTTTTTTTCCTAGTGAGCTTTACATTCTCCAGAAAAATCCATGCAGACATTTTATGACCAAATCCACCATCTCTTGTTTCAGCTGTTGTTTGAAAGAGGCAAATTGGCTTTAACAGGCTCATTATCACAGCTGAGGAGAGGAAAGAAAGTCCAGCTTGTGATGGTGGAGCGAGACAACATATCTCCTCTTGACCTTCAGCCCCCTTCACCCCTCCACCCTCTGTCCCTGGAAAAATCCCCACCCCATCGTGCCATGGTGTGAATCAGCACCTTTCTCTGGAGCTCTCCAATTAAGATTCAGCAACGCTTGGAGAGCAGCAGTCGGCCCACACTGGACTAATTAATTTTTCCTGCCTGAGTAATTACAGTCCAGAGGTGACCATGAAAGCCAAGCAAATCAATTTGTGTTTTACTGAGATCCTCATCAGTCACGGAGCACTAACCAAGAAGAAAAAAAATGACCGGGGATGGAGCATGCCCCTGAACAGCAACCAAAAAAGATTGCTCTGCAACTGCTAAACTTCAGTACTGGCAAATACAGTCTTCAAAATATTTTTGTTTTTTGTTTTGTTTTGGTTTTGTTTTGATTTGGTTTGCTTTGGTTTGGTTTTTTTGGCCCAATCACTCTGCTGCTCAAAAATTTAAACTCCATCTCCTTCACTGGCACTCACATTCCCTGCAACTGGCTCATTCCAGCCAAAAATCCTTCAAAGCTCAGTTTATGAAGATGAGCACAATCGTTTTGCAAATGTCTCAGCAAGTGTTGGGAGTGAGTTTCCCACTTTCCAAACAGAAGCAATCTGCTGCTCTGCTGAGCCAGTGTGGTACCACCAGCAGCTGAACTGCTCTCCCAGGAAAAGCTTTCCCAAATGTGCCAGGGATGCAAACAGACAGCTGTCTCCACACACCACTTGTTGATACCCTTGTGAAATATCTTGCTCAGCCACAACAGAGAAACATCCCAGAGAAATCTTGTCTCCTGAAGCCAAAGATTCACATCTAAATGTTTCCACAGGGTTCATGCAATCCTAGAGGAGTGGTTTGACTGGTGGTATGATGGAGAAGATCAAGTTTTTCCTACACTGCAAAGAACTTGGACTTAGGGCTCTCCCAGTGGGTATGAGGATTTGTGGATAGGAGCTGTCTCACCTGGAATGGTGCAGATGGAGTGGAAATGCCAGCTAAAAATGACCTTTAAGGTCTCTTCCAACTCAAACCATTTCATGATTCTGTGATAGGATTGTGGGATTCTTCTGCCCAAGCCAAAGCAGGAGGAGGAGTTCAATGGAGTGCACATGTCCCAGAGTCACTCCTAAACATCCACTCAGTCTCTTTCTGTGGCAAGGACCCAGCTGTGGCAAGGACAGTGCTGCTGACAGCTTGGGCTGTCCTGAAGGCTGTCCAGGATGCCTCATCCCTTGAAGGAGTCAAGAAAGGAGGAACAGCAGCTGATGTAGGGAGAGTCACTGTGGAAGACAAATGTTCCAGCTCTTCTCCAAGAGAAGCAGCACCAGCAGACACAGAAGCAGCATCCAACCAGTGTCCTTTTTCCTGAAACCCTTGGGTACCAGCAGATACCTGCAGACCCTCCAATGAACATTGTTGCAAAAAGATTCATATCAAGGGAGATGTGAAGGTCCCTTAGGAGCCACACAATGCCGTGCTGGAGCCTATGACCTGTGCCAGGTCCAAGTGCAACCCCTTGAGCTCAGAAAGGGCTGTGAGGGCTCTCTGAGACACATCACAAAGAGAGCAAACTCAGAGAAGGGAGCAGGAGCCACCCTTTGTCCTGGGGAAGATTTGGGTCTGCCTGGCTGCAGAGATGTCCTTGGTGATCTGACGGAGCTGAGGTGTTGCCCAAACAAATTCCCTGTTACTGTTGGTGTCCCTGTTGCTGTCACTGAATAAGGGTTTGTTTGCAAGTATTTGACCTGGAAGTAGAAATTCAGGAATGTGCTAGCCCTAAGGAGCAGCACAGTCTCTGGAGGAGCAGTCACAGAGGGAGAATGATTTAGATGAACACAAGGAGCTGCTGAGCTCCCAGTCAGAGGTCTGTGACGTGTGGATGGTACTGCAGAGAGCCCAGCAGAAATCCCTGTTTCCAATACAGTGGTCAAGGCACATTCACCTTGGATACTGCAGGTGTGTTAAAGAAGATCTGATTGAAGAATAGGCCACAGACAGCAGAGATAGCCAAGTTAGAGATATGAGGCCTGGGTAATTGCATGGGATTGCTTTGGGGAAGTTAAAAAGAGAAGTGCAAAACAGAAGATGGGATGAAATGGTGAATTGGGCACAAGTGTGGCATTCTGGACTTTTCAGGGAGAGAAAGGGAACCAGAATGGGAGTCAAAGTGTTGGAAGGGAGTGGCAGGACAAAGCTTTGTCACACAAGAGCTATGAGTAGCCAAAGGAAGATTTTGACGATCACAGTTTTTGCCTGTCATGGGGGTGAGGCCCCACCTGCAATGCAGTGGAGTGGGCTGCCACTGGTGTCCAAAGTGAACCACCTCAGCAGCGATGTTTGGCCACTGCCCCTTGCTGTGTTGTTTAGCACCACTGAGAACTGGGCTCCATCCTCTCTGTAACAGCCTTGGGGTTGCAGCTGCTGCTCCTTGGAGTCCCCCTGGTTCACCCAACCCGACTCTATGCCTGCCTGTGGGCCTAGAACCCGGGTCTGACCCTTTTCATCACCCTCTGGCCTCTCTTTTTTCTCCATACCCCTCTGGAAGCTTGGGACAGTTCCTAAAACTGGCCACAGTAAGTCCAATTTGTCTTCCCCAGCACTGGTCAGAGAGGAAGTTACTTTCCCTTGGTCGGCTGGGCACAACCCTCTGATGTTGCCCAGGCCGTGGTTTGCCTCATCTGCAATGGGATCAGGCTCTTGGCAGACATCCCACATGAAGTGCACAGCTCCCTCAGCAGGACCTGTGACCTTCCAGCCGGACTGAGAGAGTCCAGTGCTGTCAGAACAGAGAGATGGCCTGGTTCACCTCTGCCATGTCACAATGCATGTACAGACCTGAGCACATGGGCAAGGCTGCTCAAGGGCACTGGCTTTACCTTCCCCTTTAAAATAAATGTGTGTGCCTGCAAACACGTCTGTGTGGTGTGGGATGTGCTGCACTCCCAGCCCCTCATGCAGGGGCAGATGGTTGTCTCTGCCAGTTACTTCAAGGTTTTGAGGGTGCTCAGATGTGGCATCAGCTGCATGCTTTATTTGGGTTGGAAGCAGAGACCATTTGAGCTGTTGTGCACATAGGACAATTGCTGCCAAGGTTTTCCAGGATGCTCCTGTCTCGAACAATCCAGCTTCAGCCATTTCCATCAGGACTCCTCATCAAAGGTCAGTGGCAGGGCTCTCAAAGCCAGGGTCAGTTAGGAGGAGAATAGGATGGAGTGGGAAGAACACTTCTGCCCCAGTACTGATTTCCACATTCCCTTGTCCAACAGGTATTGGGTAGTGGGGCAGCATTGGCCTGACAGATATCACTGGACCAAACCAGCCTGCTACACCTTGAACATGGACTGGTTCATGGAGAAAATGCCTTGGGTTTGTTGCTGAGGTCCCATAATGGGGCTAGATGATGATCAAAGTGACTATCAGGGGTTCTCTGCCCAGATTTGCTCAGCATGATGGGGATTGCTTCATCCCTGGAAGTGTCCAAGGCCAGGCTGGATCGAGCTTGAGAAACCTGGGATTGTGACAGGTGTCCCTGCCCATCACAGGGCGTGGAACGAGATGGGCTTTAAAGTCCCTTTCTAACTCAAAGTGGTCTGAGATTCTGTGATTCTCTTTAAGTCCGTGGCCCACCATCCAGAGAAGCCACTTTCTATAAAAAGCTCATCTTATTAACTACACTGCAGTTGGCATTTGGGTTTTTGTTGTGTTTTTTTTCTCCCCATGCACAGAATCTGCTTGGGCTTTTATTTGGCCACCCAAAATGATGGCTTTTTTCCAGAATGGACTTTTCCTGCCAACACATTTATTTTTAGACATAATTGCTCTTCAGTTCCTCCCAATGAGTGTACTTTGAGGAAACGCTGCCTTTAGAAAGGCCCAAGCCCCGAGTTCAGCAAGAAATTTGCAGAGAGGGACGGAATTGTTGGGGTTTTTCGCTATACTCTTTCTCCATGCTTCCTTCCCATCATGCCTGCTGCTGTCAAGGCAAAGACCTTGTTGTTTTGACTGTCCCAACCTCAGCAAAGTGCAGACTGAGGGACCCCGAGGCGCTCTTACCGCAATGAATGGCGCACCAAGAGCTCTTTGTCCTTCAACGCAAGCGACTCTGAGCATGGCAAACCCACCCCGTGGGTCATGGATGGTGATAAAAAACATGACAAAAAATTCATCAACATAGTCGTGTGAAAGCCAATTGGTGTGGCAATGATCCAAACTTGCACCCCAGAATAATTATCTCTCACTGTAAAACAAAAATCTCCCCAAAATTCGCCCGCCCCTCACGCAATGGCGCCAAGAAGATGATTTCTCTTGACGCGCTGAACTTTTGAACCCGATGAAAAAAATCTTTTTTTTTTTTTACACGAGAGTCATCGAAAGTTCATTGCCCTTTCTCACATTTGCACCACCAAAGGGACATAAGGAAAAACATCAAATGTAATATCCGTCAATGTTAGTGAGGCATTCAGAATATATCACCGATGCATAAATAACCCCCATGAAACTCCAGTGGCAGGGGGAGGTTCTGGAAGAACGGAGATACACAACAATATTTAATTATAAATTGCATCAAAATTATTGTCTTTACTCATCAAAGGGTGTCTCACAAGCATTCCTTTGGTTCAGATGTGAGCCTGAAATCCTGGATGCCCCCATCCAAAAGCTTGGGATTTTTCTTGGTTGACTGGCTACTTTTTCCTGCCAAAGCTCATAAAAATCCACACACTAATTTACTTAACACGAGGGGTGTGAAATCCCCACTTAGGGAAGGTGAATTTAATTGGATAAGAAAAAAAATCATAAATCCAGGCCACTGAGCAGTTTGAATTGCGAACTCTCTTGTGACCTCGAATTGTTGTGGTTTTATTTTCCTGAAATGTTTTTCCCAACACATGTTGGGTGGAAAAATCCACTGGAATCGCCAAACATTGGGTTTTCCTACCTTTTGTACAGAGCAGCGGGTGTGTACTCTTTGTCCAAGGCAAAGGCTGGTGGAAAAAGCTTCCTGGTAGGAGCAGCAGGAGGAAGTGGGTGGGAGGAACCCCAACCCTCTCTAGGGATTAAAGACTTGGAAGCCTTTTGTTCTCTTCAAAGTAACATCTCCCACTGTCTTTTCTTGACTTGAGGATGTCAGGGTCATCTGATCCTTAGTGCAAGACCAGTCCATGGTCACCATCCTCCCATGCTCCCCTCAGCCTCCCTGGTGCTGTCTGTGCCCGGAATTGCTGCCCCACCGGTGTCTCTGGGGTGTGGGATCAGAGGGGTTTGAGGACACCTTGGAGATCATCACTCCCATTCCATCCATGGCTCCGTGGGCCACATCTCTGCAGCAGTTTTGTCTGAGAGTCTCCAGAGTCTCCCACCACAGACAACGTTGGCACCCAGGGTGTCACCCAGCTGCTGCTGCCAATTCCTGTGCAAAGAAAATTCTCTGGAGCAGTTTCACGGCTATCCCAGGAGTTCTGTCAGGGATGACCCATGACACAGGCAAGGAGGAAGTTCAGGCTGGCAGGCCCAGTGCTGTCTGTGGTGGGAGCCTCTAGAGATCCTCAGACAAAACTGCTGCCCACAAGGCTGTGCATGAAATGGGAATGATGATCTTTAAGGTCCCTTCCAGCTCAAACCCCTCTGTGATCCTACACCACAGACACCCCAGCAGAGCAGAGACTCCAGTCACAGACAGCTCTGGGGAGGCTGAGGGAAGCCCAGGAGGATGCTGACCGTGGTCTTACACTAAGGATGAGATCACTCTGACAGCCTCAAGTCTAAAACAGACTGGGAGATGTTAATTTGAAGAAAGCTTGCTAGTCTTCAATCCCTAGAGAGACTCTTCTATTCCTTTTAAACACACACACATGTTAAACAATGTGGGTAAAGCACCATCACATGGAACTTGGAGGGAGCTGAAATTTCTGCACCCCCCATTTCTGTACCACTGCTTGGACTGTTTGGGGAGGGACCCCTTCACTGCTTCCACGTCCTCACTGCCAGCAGCAGCTCCTACTCTTGCTGCTGAGAGTGCACATTTGCTCTTTGAGCAACAACTTCCCTCCCATGAACCTGTGAAAGGGAAAGGAGGAAAGAAACTATCCCAGCTAGAGAGAGCCCCATGTTGCTGCCTTGTTGACACACCCAGCTCCCAAGTCTTATCAAAATGTACCTGGATGGGGAAGATAAAAGTCAACATGGAAATCTTACCCACAAGGTGTGAATATTCCACTCTCTGGGAATCAGGCACCACCTCCACGGCTTTCAGAGGGAGAGTGTCTGGAAAAGGGGCAGGAGCAGCTCCAGGCAATATTTCCTGTGGGAGTATCCATGTGCTGGCCTGAGGCTGTGATCAGAAATCCTGTGGGGTCATTAAAACCTCCCTTATCCCGAGCTTTGTGTCAGTCTGGGCCAGGCAGCTCTGACAAGGATCTGCTGTGGGAGAGGGGCCACCAGCACATTCACAGAACCAGCCTGGGATATCCAGCTGACATTCACAGCTCCATAGTGAAGATAGGCAGTGGAAAAAAGGGAAATAGAATAGGACACAAATGCAGCAGAAAGAAAGCTGAGGCTCATGTGGAACACTAAATTATTAGAGAATTATCTGGCAGATGTGCAACAAGCAAAGTACTGAAATTGAGATGCTGTGCTTGGATAGGGATGTACAGCAGAAGGCACAGGACAGGGAACACAGAGCTTTGAATAAACTTAGTATTTGGTATAAAGAACAAGACACATTAAATCATTATATCTGATTGAGAGAAGCAAAACAATTGAGAAGCAAATTTCCAAGCAGGAAAACCAGCTTCTTTCTAAGTGATACAAAACGTAACACCTTTTTTTGTGTTTTGAAAAGTTGCAGAATTTAAGATAGGGATGAAATAAAGTCAGAGCAGCATCTCCAGACACCAAGGGAGCAGAAAAAAACCAGAAATGTACACAAATAATTATTTCCTATCTCCAGGTATTTTAGACATCTTTTGTTTACTTAAAGTCAAGTGCAAACTCAAACTTTCTTTCCATGTACCAGTGCAAAAATCAATTAGGTTTACATATTTCCAGTGAAAGAAATTAATTATTGTTTAATCTCCCTCCTCTTTTCCCCATCCCCAATAAAAAGCTATATAAGGGACATTTTAATCTGAACAAAAGGGTTTGCCATATTTAGTCCCTGCTGCCATTTTCACTCCAGCAGGCTGTGCTGTCCATGTGGATTTATTGTCACGCCACAGCTCACTGAGACTCGCTGGCTGTTACCAGGGTTTGGAGCATGTTTTCTTTGTAATAATCCACTGCCATTTTCTACACCATCCCTGTATTTATGACATTATTTATTCTCTATAAATTCCCATTGCTTTTTTTTCTAATGGTAATTTCCCCCTTTGTTTCCCCCAGCAGTCACCCAGAACTGGGGGTGCAGCACTGGGGGCTTGTTGCACTCAGTAAATGCAATTATTGACACTCCCAGCACACACATCCATATGTGTCCAGATTTGCTACTAAAAATGCATTTGCAAAGGAAAAAGGAAGAGCTCAGGAAGGACAGAAATTAGTAAAAAAATTGCATTGTGTGGTGAATCTTTTCAACCAGAAAAAGCAGAATTTTTTTGAAGTCCTACCAATCCTCCTCCAACCATTGCACAGAGAATCATCTGCCTGAGCAGCCAGGCCAGTGACTTGTGACATTTTCACATGAAATGATCTTACCTTTGACTCAGAATAACATCTGTAAGATATTTACATTTGGAAAACAAGAAGAAGAAATTACACTTGGAATTTTTTATTTTGTTCTACTCTCATTCATGGGATACATGGATTTGTGGAACCAAAAAGGGTCCTTTTCAGCCTTATTAAATTCCTCAGGGATGGTGTGCATGGTTTTATTTTTTAATTTTATTTAACAAAATAAATTTAACAATATTTTTAAATTTTATTTAACAAAACCAACAAAACCCAGCCAAAAAAAAACGGATTTCATTTTGATTTGAGCATCCTGCCCTCTCCCCTTGGTTTGGAAAATGAACAATTGATTATTCCCTTTCTGCTGCATGACCACTGACACTGCATTTATTTCCCTCTCTGCAAATCTTCCCATTGAGAGCATTCCCAGCTCCATAAATTCTCATGAATAATGTACTAACCAGCATAAATGTGACACTTTCATATATGTGGCCTGATCTGATTAATTGAGAACCACAACATCCTATTATCTATGTTATCTCATCCTGGCAGTTTATATATATTAGATTGACCTGAAATACACTTTTAATTGATTTTTATCAACAGATCCAAAGAGCTGTGGTTTGATTTTACTGTGCTTGTAGTCAGCCTGGATCTTCACTTAAGTTGAGCTGTATTTCATACTTTGATGGATTTTCCATTAAGATCACAAGAAAGAACCTTATTTAGACATTAAAATGTTAAACAAAACATGGCATAAAGGACTAAGAGAGGAGAATGCAAACCAATACAGTTAAAATTCTTACTAAAATAAATATATAACAACTAAAAGCAGTTTTATGCAACAGAAAATAAAATTAATAATAGTCAGAACTGTGAAACAGCTTGGCTAGGAATTAAACAAAAAACAAGAAAAAAAGTCCAAATTCGGTGCTAATATTCAGTGAAAGTGTGGAAGGAAGAGGTTTGATGGAACGCTACAATTCTTTGAGTCCCACTAAAGAAAAATATTTATCTCTAGTTATGTGAAGGCTGGTGGCCAAGGAGTGAAGCCTCAGAATCTGTGGCTGGAGTTGGGAAAGGGGCATTTCTGAGGGGGGCTGCAGCCCCAGGGAGGGGGGTGTTCCCAATGGGGCTCCAGCCTCACCTGCACAAAGCCATGCCTGCCCTGGGGTGCCTGGAACATGAGGGGATTCATCTTCATCCTAAGGAAATTGCAGATCCTCTTGCAGATGTGCTTGGGAAGACCTGAGGAGTCAAAGTTTCATCATGTTTTGCCACCAAAAGTGCATTGGAAAGGAGGTACAGCTCCTAAGGCTGCTATAGAAATCCATGCACTTGGTATCTGAGCAAAAACATCATGGGAAGGGTGAGCTCGTGGTGGAAATGGCCAAACAATGAGCCAAGATGATCCTGGTATTTGGTTTGGCTGCTGAGTGCCCTGAAAGCAAAGAATAAAGGACAAAAAAGCCTTGCTGAGAACAACCAAGGCCTTGATGAGAAGAACTGAGGCTCTCAGTGATGCTCTGTGTGGCAGGGGGTGATGGAGGCTGGTGAGCACAGGATAAAGAGGGGCAGACCCAGAGCGAGCTGGAGAAAACATGAAAATATTGGATGTCAGGAAGGAATTCCTATTCCTGTGAGGGTGGGCAGGCCCTGGCACAGGGTGCCCAGAGCAGCTGTGGCTGCCCCTGGATCCCTGGCAGTGCCCAAGGCCAGGCTGGGCAGGGCTGGGAGCAGCCTGGGGCAGGGGGAGGTGTCCCTGCCATGGCAGGGGGGCACTGGGTGAGCTTTAAGGACCCTTCCAACCCAAACCAGTCTGGGATTCTGTGCAGCAAAAAAAAGTGTCAAAACTCTGAAAAGCAAATAAGAAAATATACAAGAGGGGAGATAAATATGCAAAGAAGGAACACTGCAGACAATGGTAAACTGCCTTAAGAAAAATGCCTTGTATCTAATAATAATTGGAAAATCAGCTATTATACAGGAGGCTGCAGACCAGAAAAAGCCAAGGAAAGAAAGCACAATAGAAGCAGTGCCTCAAAATATCAGATTTTATACATTTATGACACGAGCACATTCCAAAAAGGCAGACATATTTTTTTTACAGCTCTGACTAGCACCAGATAAGGAAAAAAAACAGGCAGGGGAACACAAACAAGCAGGAAATTGCATGGGAAGTCAACATCAATGCTCTGTGAACGAGCAGAGCTACAAAGGCTTCACTGCATTGTGCTGAGGGAGAAAGCAAACCCAGAGCTAAGCAAAGAGAAATTAAAATTTTATGCAGAGTCTAAAGCAGTGGAAGACACAAACACACCAGAAAGGATATTTATCGGCCAAACAACACAGGAATCGTTACTTTCAGCAATAAATTAAAGGATTGCTGACATGAAATCAGAGACAAATATTCCATACAAACCCACAGGAGTGAAATGGGTAAGCAAACATAAAATATTCAGTCAGGATGATGCATCTACAGCAAGGGAGAAATCGTTTCTGCTACCCAGAACTGCAGCTATTGGTGTAACTTCAGAACCAAGAGCTCCAAAAGGGAATTGATCTCCCACACTTCCCTTTGCACTGAGAGGACCCTGAATGAGGCTGTGAAAATCTTGAATTGATGTCACAGAGCATCAACCACAGCAGCTGGGGCACAGGGGGTCTGGGAAACCCACCAGGAGCATTGCTGGGCTCTTTCCAGAGAACTGTGGAGATGGGAAAGCACTGAGAGAGGTGCCCAGGGCTGCCCCAGTCCTGGAAGCATCCAAGGCCAGGCTGGGCAGGGCTTGGAACAACCTGGGATGCTGGAAGGTGTCCTGCCCATGGCAGGGGGTGGAACAAGATGGGCTTTAAGGTCTCTTCCTACCCAAACCAGTCTGGGACTCTGTGGTTCCATGGTTCTTGGTGATTCCACGTCTCAGCACAAATACCAGAACTGGAGGGTTCACTGCTGGCCTTGCAGGTGAGAGCAAACTCATCCCCTGATGCCAGGGAAGGGAAGAGGAACTCAGTCAGGAGCACAGGAAAACCACCCCAAGCTGCAGGGTGACCCTCAGGGTGGACTTGGTTATGAGAGGTAAAAGTGACCCCAGCAGTGGCTTGGAACTGGCTGGGGCTGAGGTCTAGCAGATCCAGGCTCTCCTGGGGCAGAAATCTGGGTGCTTGAGCTGCAGGTTTGGGGCTCATGACTCAGCCCTTGGGGCCTGAGCTCACAGGTGGGTCTCAAGCAGGGATTGCTGAGACCTAGAGCTGGATTCCCCTCAAATTCACTCTTTAGGTTTCTGGAAATTGCAGCCCTACACTCCCAGGATAGATTCTGATTACACAGCAGTTTCCTCTCAGTGTTTTTCCACCCATTCCCACTGAGTTCTGCCTGACTTGCATCAGTGTGATGGGAGGGAATTCTCAACTACTCAGCACTCACTGCTGTGCCTTCCTGGGGTGTAGCAGAGAAGCTTGGGGGGGATTTGGGGCTGCTGTTGGCACTTTTTAAAGCAGATCAGTTACTGGGGGAATGGATGGTAGGGGCCAGAACAGCACTGTGCTGTCACCTTCCCTTTCTGGAGCAGGAAAGGAAAAGCTGACAGCCTGGGAAGTTTAAGTTTTTGCACCAGACCCTCCCAGCTGAGATTCCTTTTTCAATGGTTTGCTCTGAGAGCAAGGAAGCAATCTGCAAACAGCCCAGGCAAGAGCAGTTTCACATTTGGACAGCAGCAAATCCCATCCCCAGTGTCACAGAACCACAGAATCATGGAACCTTTAGAGCTGGGATGGACCCACAAGGATTGCAGAGCCCGGCTGCTGATCCTGCACAGGACAGCCCAGTGACCCCACCCTGTGCCCAAGAGCTTTGTCCAAACACTCCTTGATCTCTGTGCCAGATATTTTGCCTGTAGCTACAGGAAAGATCCATTGCTCTGTTTTTATTACCAGCTTTGAGTACAAGTGTTCCCCTACCAGAATATCCTGCCAAGTGTCACCTCTCCTAGGTTTGCCAAATGGTTCTGGGCTCAGGAGCCTCCCTGAATTGTTTGCAGGTTCTTTCCCCACTCAGTGCAGATGGAGGAAGGGGTGCAGGGCCCGAGAGCACTGAACATCACAGAGGCACCTGGGAGAGGGAGTGACCAGGTGTTCATGCAGGGCTGGGAGGAGAAACAGGGAGCTGGGAGGGCTCCTGGTCCACCAGGAGAGCCAGGAGGAACTGCCTGCCCCCGGCCAACCTGAGACCACCATTGCTGGATGTGTGGCTTCCTTGGGAAGCATTTCAGGGGTGCCCAGAGGAGTCCTTGGGAGCTGATCCTGACCTCATCATCTGTTCAGCAGGTTTCCAGCAGAGATCAGGTCTTACCCCAGATGAAGACAACACTGTTCCCTCATAAACTGGAGAGGCCAGTAGGGTGGGAGTTGAGCTTTAATTTAATTTAAGGCAATGAATGCCTTTAGTGCCTTCCTAGGCCCTCCCCTGTGCTTGTTCTGCTTGCAGGCTCGGGGTCAGAGTCAGGGTGGGCAAACACCAGCTGCACCCACTTCCTACAGCTCAGAACCACCGGGTCCCTCTCAGGGATCCTTTGTCCCCATTCCTCCTGCTCCTTGTGCCCCTTGCTGCTCACCGAGGGCTCTTGGGAAGAGCTGTCCCTGCAGGAAATGAGGCTCCCTCCCTGCCCAGGCACCTTTAGGGCCTTTCCAGGACCCCATGAAAAAGGAAGAAGCTGCACGCAGCTGTGTGGTGCCAGGACTGGGGCTGGTCCACAGCCAGAGAAAAGCCTTGCTGGGCTCACTGGTTTCACTCCAAGGCTTCCCATCCTTCTCTCCTGCTGCCATTTCAGGGCTGTGTGGGCTGGTTCTGAGCAGAGATCAGAGCTGGCACGTTCAGGCCCTGACCCAAGGTCCAGGAGGAACCCCAGCTCCAGCTGTGCAGAAATATTTGCCTCAATTGCAAATTCAAACCCAAGCTTCTCCTGACAAATCCATGCAGAAATTCCTTTTTCCTTTGGAAAAGAAGTAGGAGGGTGACAGAACCAGACGCACGGATCTGTGACTATAAACTAAATTATTGATGTTCTCTTCTTATGAGTCAAACTCTTTATTGCAGCTGAATGTTGGATTATGACAGCCAATGGTCTGTGCAGACTGTTCTCTGCATTATTTATATCAATCATCTGAGCTACACCTTGTTCTCTTGATGGGGGCTCTTTCAGGGTTGAAAGATCACTGCGGAGAAGAATTTGCGTATAGTAATTAAAATAAAAATTCAATAATGAATAAAATAATAAGCAAAATATAAAAATAAATATAAAATATATAAAAGAATTAATAAAATAAAATTAATTTCCATAGGACTTCATCCTTTCAAGGATCCTGATTTACATTAATCCCTTATATATGTCATTTTCCTTTTTTTGTTTGTTTTGGTTTGGTTTGGGGTTTTTTTGTGTGTTTTGGGTTTTTTTACCCACAGAAATGTCAAGGGATCAAGATTCCCATGAAAACAGCTGTGATTTACTCCCAACGTGGAGTTCAAGCTGGGGGTTGGTTGCTTAGACACTGAAATGCCTTGAATTTCCTTCTCCTCTTTACAATTGCTTGTCAATCCATTCAGCATTGATACCTCCATGAATAATGAAGAAAAGGAAGATCATAACTGAAGTTCTAAGCTAAAATACTCAAACATGTACACATATAAATTTGCAGCACATTTTAACTAAAGAACAAGTTAGTGACAAAGAGAGTGGGTAATTTATTGCTACACTTGAGGGTTAATTATTCAGATTAAATGGTTTAAGTGGGGTAAAAATGGTATCTGTTTATCTTGCAGTCATTTCCCAGGCACTAAACAAGTTCTGGGCATGTTTTCTCCCTTTGAAGTAATCCACATCTCTAGTTTCTTTACCTTCACATTTACACCCAAGCAGGATTATTGGGAAAGGGAAAAATTGGGTAAAGCACCTAGAAAGGAAACCCACAAGCAAATGCTTCAAACTTTACAATTCACATTTATTTTGAAAAAATGTTTTGTTAAAAATACTCCTACAAAGGCATTGGAGCAGCAGGTTTCTGTTTCCTTTATAAATACATCTGATTTATTTATTTATTTATTTCTTCTCAGTAACATCGAAAGACATCTGACAAAGCCAGGGAAGCCCTGGGCTGAATGGAAGACACATCCCTGTGTAACAAGGACCTGCACATGATCTCCCCATTCACAATTAAAAAAAATACAAAT
Organism: Setophaga petechia; assembly: GCA_024362935.1. Lineage (NCBI taxonomy): Eukaryota > Metazoa > Chordata > Aves > Passeriformes > Parulidae > Setophaga > Setophaga petechia. The sequence continues at coordinate 252,808 of JANCRA010000088.1, read as the reverse complement.
ACTGTCATGAAAAGTGTTCCGTTGTCCTCAGGGTCACAGCCAACACACAGGGAGAGCAGGAAGCCAGGGCTGGGGACAGCCTGGAGCCCAGCTGATGGATCCTGGCACTGGTGGCAGGGGAGGACAGGACACAGTGCTGACACCCTGGTATCTGGGGGGCTGCAGACTCACCCCATTTCCCCCTCCCACTGTGCAATTCCTTCCAGAGCCGTGACCACGAGGTCAGAGCCTGGCAAAGGCTCCTCTCCCTGCAAACCTTCCCTGTGCCATCCACAGCTCCCCCACAAACCTTCCAGGGAGGGACATTTTCCAGCAGATGCTGCCACATCATGTCCTGTGGGAGGACCCCATGAGCAGGTCACAGGAGCCAATGCCCTGATGGACAAGAGAATTCCCTGCCACATCTCCCCCAGTACCTCACTGCCACCCCTCCCTTCCCTCTGGGACCTGCTTGGGATTTGGTATCTGAGCCAGGAAATGATCTTCCCTGCAAGGAGTCCTCTGGAATGGGAGCACAGACAGCCACCTTGGCTCTTCAGTTCCTCAGAAGCCCATGGGTAGATGTTGGCACAGGAAGGAAGTTTGGATACCTGTGCCCAGCTCATCCCCAGAGGAGCTCTCTGAGCTCTCAAACTCCTGTTTCCTGCTCCCCAATGCTCTCAGACCACGGCCTGGGGAAATGAGAAGGGTCCTGCCTTTATTTGGGCATGCTTGGAAGCACCAGGCTCATTAATCCAGCAAGAACTGTGACTACTCAGCTCTGGCTTCATGGCCTGGAACACCCCCAGGCTCCCCAAACTTAAACCAGGGCCTCAAAGCACTCCCTGGGTAGACTGAGTTCCCATCAATCCAGACAGTGTGGCAGGGAGTGACACAAGGTCAGCAAAGCCCTTCCAAAGCAAACCTGGAAGTACAAGTTGTGCTCTAGCCCTGATGGATGCGCTCCTTCTCCCGTGGCAGGGCTGGAGCCTTTCCCCTGAATGTCCTGGTGAACACTGCCCAGGGATCCTGACACACTAGACCTGCTCTCATACAATTTTCTGCTGCTTTATCCAGGAAGATCTGTGATGTGAGGTGGATGTTTCCAGAAAGAAAGGGAGGCAAAGGGGGGATTTTTAATGGGGAGAGATGTAGCTAAGCAGAGGTTCCCTGCAGAGATGTGCTGTGCCAGCTCCAAGGAAGAGAGTCCCTGGCCTTGGCCAAACCTGAACAAACCATGCAGTCCTTCCATACTGAGGAGGGGACAGAGGGCAGAGAAGCAGCAGAGAGAGAGAGAGCTGAAGGTGGAGGACAAACAATGACAAAGAAAAGGGTGCAAGAGTTACAGGCTGAAAAGTGAATGGAGAATTCACCGGAGGAGGGCACCCACCAGAAATCTCCAGTGCAGGGGCTGTGGATCCACAAAAGAAGCAGCAGATGCAAGACCCCATCTCTGATCCTTGATTCCTCCCCCTCCATCTCCAGCAGGATGGCAGGGCATGCTGTGATGTGGGGTCTTGGAGGATCATCCTGAAGAGGGGAGAAGCAAAGCCAGGACCCAAGCAGGAGAACCTGGGTGATCCAGGATGACACCCACAGGGATTGCTCTCCTTGGCAGGGCACCCACAGCAGCTCCTGCTTAGTGTCTCCAACTCTCTCACCCTCCAAGGTGGCTTTCCTTTCTCCCCTGCTCAAAACAGGCTTTTCCCTGCTCAGATCCCACTGTTGGAAGGGACAGGAACAACCACACGTGCCTGTCCCTCTGCCCATGGCTGATTCTGGGCAGGCGAGCTGGGCTGTTTCATTTGCCTCCACTGTTGAACAGCTTGAAAGAAAACTCTGGAGCTTGAGGGATGGATGGTCAGTGCTCCTACAGACCTGAGGGACCCAGCCACACCTGACAGCCTCACCCTGAGCAAGTCCTCACTCCAGAACCCTGGAGGATTTTGGGAAGTCCTGCAATCTGAACTTTATTTCTCTGTACTTCAGAGAATGGTCAACATGAAACCCACAGCCCTGAACCTTGGCCGCCTCACATGAGAGCTGGACTGTCCTTCACTAAAAGCTGGGATTTTCCTATGATCCCAATGCTCCTGGGATCCTAGACACAGAAGATGGGACTTTCAGAGGAAAAAAGAACCATCAGAGAGCTCATAAACCCATCCTTTCCTCCTGGAGACCAGAGTTCAGGTAGGGCCAAGCAAGAAGCACTGATGCACCAACCTGTCCCTTCCCTGGTTCCCCTGGAGCTCACAAGGGTCTGCAAGGGCCAGGAACGCAGTCAGGGACCCTCCAGCCTGGCCCTTCTCCCACATTCCTGGGCTGCTCTGCAGAGGGACAGAAATCCCTACCTGTGCCAAAGACCTTTTCATGGCAGACCAAGAAATGAAAGGTTTTAATGTCTGCATCTAAGTTGTTCCCAGGATATAAAGAACAAATCCATCTTCAGAGTTGGGCCGGCACTCAAAACCAAACCTTGCACTTAATCCCTGTCCTGGAGCCCTCAACACTCAGTGTCTGCTCTGGGGCCCCTCTGGGATTTCCCTGCACTCCTCCAGCCCAGCCCTGAGTTCCTCCATTGCACCAAGAGCTTTTTGCCCATTTTAGAAGCTTGTCTCAGTCTCCTTCCCTGCATTTTAACCCTTGAGGAAGCTCTGACACATCCATTTGGACTCATGGTCAGATTCCCACCCAACCAGCAGGTCACAAGGCTGAGCCAGCCGATGCAGAGGGACAAATCTCAGTGTCAGAAACCTCTCTAGAGCAGAGGAAGGGAAGGACAGGCATCTCTCATACCCAGCACTCCTAAGGCTTTTCAGTCATGAAAGAAGGTTTGAGGTAAGAATAATTCCACAGAAAGCTTCCACATCCAACACAGGATGGATCACTCAATCTCTCTTTTTTTGTGCTTTTCCAGTTGTTTGAGGCACTGATGTCCCCCTGCACCCCTGAGCCCCAGGGCTGCCTTGGGATACACAAGAAACTGGGAGGAGGAAGCAAGTGGTTTCCTCTGACATGGGAAGCCCTGTGGCTCCACACAGAAATCCTTCTCCAGAAAGAGTGAAATGGAAAATCAATGATGCTTGACGGAGTGTTTGGGCTTTTAAGAGATGTAGAATGTGTCAGTCCCAAGAATACGATCAAATAAAAGAATTTCTGCAGGAATCCTGTTATACACCCTGTGCCCCCAGGCATCCGTGACCCAGAGAAACTGGAAGAGGTATTTTTGTGTCAAGATCAGTCTTTTAACAGTTTGTCCAGTCACCTTTTGAACCCCAGAATGTTTTGGGCTGGAAAGGACATCAAAGTTCCTCCAGTCCCACCTCTCCATGGCAGGGACACCTTCCACTGTCCCAGGTTGCTCCAAGCCCTGTCCAGCCAGGGATCCGGGGCAGCCACAGCTTCCCTGGGCAATCTGTGCTGGGGTCTCCCCTCTCTCACAGGGAAGAATTTCTTCCTAAAATCCAATCGAAACTTATCCTCCTTTAGCTTAAAGTCATCTCTCCTTTTCCTATCAATCCATCCGTAGCTGGCTATCCATGTTCCAGCCATGAGTTCCACCCTCCAACCACTGTGCCCTGTGCCAAGGAATATTCTGCTTCCTCTGCCTTTGAGCTGTTGCTGTCAGAAACAGCAACTGCTGCTTCCTCACCTTTCTCACATCTTTCCTGATTTAAGAGTATGAAATTTTTATCATTGGGGTTTACCTCTGCCAGAACCAAGAATAAAAATCTATTTATCTTTTATACCTCCCACAGACTTCTGGCTATTACAGGAGCCCTGATCTGGCTGCACCTATCTGTATATTTATTTCTTCATTTCTGTGTATCCGTTTTGAGTGGAGGAGAACAGAAGCATCTCCAGCATTTGCAGAGCCAGCACATCAAAAATTCACTGGCTCGTGACCTTGTGTGAAGGCTCCTGAACGCCAATATTTGACAGCAATCAGAGATTTCACATTTATTCTCCAGCAGCAAAGGCCAAGCCAGGCTGTGGGTTTGCCACACCATCTGTCCCAGACTGGTGATTTTATCAACCTTCATCTCCCAACCCAGCCCACTCAGCCTGGAATCAGTGAGCTGGAAGTGCAGACCAAAGGCAGTTTGGGGAAAAGGGGGATCTGACTGCCAGCTTCATCCTCAGGTAGAGTAACACACTTCCCCCAGTCCTCCTGGAATGGTTTGGGTTGGAAAGGACCTTAAAGATCATCTTGTTCCAACTCCCTGCCATGGGCACAACTCCTCCTTGAACCCCTTCCATTAGTTTTTCATAACACAGCTGTTTGGCTCTCAAAGACAACATTTATTCCTTCCCTCCCAGACTTAGTTGGAATAACCAAAGGATACAGCAAGACACCTGTGCAAGAGCTCCAGACTGACCCCAGAGCTAGAAGTGGAAGCTACAGTTGAGGCAAGTGAAGAATTCCTGAAGTTTACTGGAAGAAAAGAGCTAGAAATGAATCAACCAAGTGTTGTTCTTTTTTTCATGAAGGCAAAACGGAGTTCCTGATAAAAGATGAGGCACACAAGGCTGAGTGTGGTTTGTTTGCAGGGCTGGCAATGGGGGCACTGGGATGTCCCAAGGAATCAGACAGGGAGACACAGTGGCACTGCTGCTGCACTCCTGCACAGCTCACAGAGGCATTTCTTGCAGAATTTTAAAATGAGAAAAAAAGGGAGAGATACTGCTGAATAGGTTTTAAGACAGCAGGAATGCAGATTCAGGAAAAGATTTGTGGGGAGAGAGGACTTCTTGCTTCCAGTCCCAAATTTCTGCAAATAACATTTGTCTGTGGAGTTGGCAGGAGTTTACACAGGGACAGCAAGGAGGTAAATTCCAGGAAATATCTGGAGAGTGCAGGGAGTTTTCTAGGAGAGCAGTGGAAGATTGGAACACATATGAAGCAAACACAGGCCAAGGTTGTGTCCTGGGAAGGGCAAAGAATTACAAGAAGCAAAGACATGCTGAACAAGTTTAAATAAAAAAAGCCAAAATGTGACTGTAGATTAAAAAAGTTGAATCCTGTATGTGAAGAAATTGCAAATATGTCACATTTTTGAGGATGGAAAAAGACCTACATTAAATCAGCCTCGAGTTAGACATGCAGGAAAGAAGATGATTTACATTTAAACAATAAACTCCACTAAACCAAACCAGACAGCAGTGACACTTCCAGGACTCTGTTGTACATCCAAGGCAGTCCCAGATTTATTGCATCATTAGAGGATACAACTGTTAACGATGCAGCAGAGTTCAAGCCCTGACTCCAGGGTTTATATAAATCAGCCTGGCAAATATAACAAGAAGTTTCCTCAGCTGCTCAAACCCTCCAAGAGGTTCTCTCTACAGGCCAATGCTAATCCATAGCCTGGGTGAGGATTCCTGGGAAAGAACCTTTCCTTCAACCCAAATTCCAAGAACAGTTCAGCGAGTGTGGGAAAAGCCCTGTAGTCCAGCCAGCAGCTGATGCTGATGAAGGTCCCTCAGCTCAGCTCAGCTCAGCTCAGCTCAGGCCAGGAGGGAGCTGCTCTGGGCAGTGCTCATTAGCAGTGCAGAGAGCAGGATCCTGGTTTGGGGAAGGGGCTGACAGGAGCCAGCAGTGCTTGTGTGGCTGATCTTGCAAGGCAGAGCTCACAAGGATGAAGCTCTGCTGTGTCCCCAGCCCCTGCCCTGCATGTGGCTCTCCCTCACCATGAGCTGACCCTGCTGTACAACTGCAGTGGAGCCATGGGATGCATCCCAGGCCACCCTGGGATTAGAGCACTAAAGGAAGCATGCAGCACTGGGGAGCACTGGGACAGCCACGTTTATCTGGGGCACATGGAAGCCCCAACACGGGTTGCTGCCTTTGGGAGCTGCTGCTCGGCAGTGAGGATGTTATGGAGAGGAGACACTCCTCAGCTGCTGAAAAGCACAAATCCCCACTAATTCATGAAAGGCAGTTCTGAGGGTTTACTGGGGAGGAGAGCAGGTCCTTTAGGGAGGGGATGTGCAGCTCTCAGTGCCGTTTTGTGTCCCCACAGCCACTAGGACAAGTGACTCCTCATGGCACTGCTGTGTCTTACAGGGCTGTTTTTCCTCTCTCCCTCACAGCCCTGGGTTGTAACTCCAGCAAATGGGCTGGAGGCAACAGCTGGAAATGACCCACAAAACATATTTTAACTTTTTACCGTCCACATATGCTTTGCTTCCTCTGCTCTGCCCTGTGATGCTCAGCAAGATTCGAACTTTTCACTGTCCAACCAACTGAGAACTTCCAAGCTGCTCAGCATTCCCACTGAATGCCATCCACAGGCTGATCCTCAGCAGGAAATGGGAAGGGGAGCAGGGAAGGGCTGGGAGGTAGATTGAAAGGTACAGGGGAAATGTGAAAATTGCAACAAGCTGCCTGAAAATTTCCATGTGATGATTTTTGTTACGTACCCACACATGCACACATGCACATGCACAACAACATTTCACAGTGTCAATGTTAGCAAGTGCCTTTTCCCCTTTTCCCCTTGGAACATGCTGAGTTTTCCATCAGACCCCATTTGGTAGCAGTACATTGGAGACCCATGAAATAAGTATGTCATTGTCACTCCAGTGCTCTGCCCTCACTCTGCAGCATGTGCCAGAGGCGTTTACAACCAAAGCACTTGACAGGAACTCGGTTCCTCGTGCTCCCAGGAGAGCTGAAGGATGCAGAATACTGCAGTGTTTTCTGGACCATGCCTGTTTTAGCCCAGCTCTCCATTAGTCCTACACAGCCAAGCACAGATGTCACAGCTGTGTCTGGTACAGACAGATGGGAAGGTGTTACTTTTAGTACCACCACCATCGTGTGATTTTTGGTCAGAAGAAGAGACAAGGATGTACTTTCTGTCCTGCAGATGGCTGCCACAGCTCTGGGGCTGTGGCACTGGAACCTGTCCTTCACAGTGGGCTGGGTCTGGCAGGTAGATGTGTCTGAAGCAGCCAGCGAGGAGATTCAGTGCATTGAGACAAAATGTCTCCAAATGAAGGAGACCTGAAGTGCCCTTCCAAGGCCTGGGTGGCTCTGCAGGGATGCTGCCTGGGCATTGCTCCTCCTTAGTGCCTGCAGGAAGGGGTGGCAGAGAACAGTCAGGAATTGTCTGGGGAGGACAAGTGAGGGACATCATGTTCTTCTTCCACATGGCTGCCCCAGAGGAATCTGCTGGGGAGTTTTGTAGGCAGAGCTCTCCTGGCAGAGCTCTGGGGCACGAGGTCACGAGGTCACTCCTGGCTGTGGCTGGACACTGGCACAGCACCATCCTGCCCTCACCCTGCAGTGCCATCAGAGAGCTTCCCTTGCCTTTGGGGCACTGACAACTGCTCCTTCTCAAAGCACAGCAGCCACAGTGTGGGACAGACACACCAGGGGAGGCTCCCACACCACACTGGGACTGGGCACACCTGGGAGTTCCTGGTTTCCCTGTGTGCCCTCTGCAAACACTTCCTATGGTTTAGTCAACTCCAGTGATTATTTATGTCCTTTCAAAGCTGAGCCCATCACCTGACCAGAAGCAAGTGCTTTTTGGATGCAAAGGCATTCCAAGTATCCCTTTGGATATACAAGCTAAACCAGGCTGGATTTGGGGCAGAGCTGCCCATCCAGGTATCACCTGCACAGCCCATGCCTACAGCCCACTGCCCCTTGCTCCACGCCCCTCTGTGCCACCTGCCAGCCATGCAGGGAGATGCTGGGGCTGTCCCAGGGGATGCCCTGTGGGCACTGAGCTCAGGACAGGACCCTGGCACCCAGCACACACCTCCTGCTGGGTTCCCATCACTGCAGGCAAGCCCAGAGCTGCAAACCCAGGGCTGGGCTGGATGCAAACATCAACACAACACTGCACTAGAGATTTTGGATTAACGGGGGCTGGAGGGACAATTGAAAAACCCCTGCTGCTGGAGCACCTAACCCTGGGACAGGGCAAGAGCTCAGGAGAGAAGTCTCACTTGCAGGGACTGCTCTGATGCCACTCACAAGGGCTTTGTTGTTGGATCTGCTCTGGCAGCAGAAAATGCTAGAAGTATTTAATAAAGGGCCTCATATTTTACAAGCAGTCTGGGGAAATGATGTCTGGCCACAGAGGTCTAGACAGCTTGGGATTCTCATCCACAGCAGACACACTTCCTCTTGGATTCAGCTCCTGGAAAATACAGCCAGGCAGCTCCCAGTGAACGTGCCTTCAACACTCACTGCTGCCAAAAACAAGAGGAGGAGCCCAGGAATGACATGGCAATGGCAGACAAGGGCTTGTAAACACCAGTCCTGAGGCCATGCCCAGGAGATGGGTGAGAAAATGCCACATGTGGAATGCTTCAAAAGATGCAAGGTGGTGCTGGGAACAGAGAACAATCTGATTCTCATCTGCACCTCCCTGCGCTCAGCTGGTGGCATTCACGCATCCCAAAGACCTGGTCAGTAACTAAAGAATTTTTTTTCAGTTGTTTACAAACCCATTGATTGATCATTCAGCTTCACCCACAGCATTTTGCCTCGGGAGAGCTGGGATTGGAGTTTTTGCTGTCCCGGGCTCTCTGACCTGAGAGGCTGAGCCTGAAGCTGCATCACCCAACGAAGGGACAGGGGTCCCGAGGCACAGAGCCCACCTGCACAGCCTGGCACCTGCAGGGACCCATCCCCACCTGGACATAACACAATCCCCTCTCCAAAATGCTGTGCCACGAGCTCCTCTGAGAGCACTGGACTTGCCCTGCCTTTCCCATGCATCAATCCAACACCTTCCTCAGCAGCCAGGCACTTCCAGAGGGCTCTGAAGCCATCTGTGGAGTCATCATTCCCTCACAAAACCCCTCCACCCTCCCACATTTCCCTCCCAACCCCCCTGTGATGCTGCTCACCCCCGAGTTGAGCTGGTGGCAATTTCACTTTGGCAAACACCTGGAACCCCAACAGCCACAAACATCTGTCGTGCCACGACCAATTGGAAAGAACAAATAAGCAAACGGGAGGAAATGTGCATATAAAAAACCTTTTTCTCCTGGCATGTGGTCAATAAGCTGCAATTTTTCCTTCCACAGAGAAGGGATTTAAGTTCTTGGATGATATGATGCTTGGAGATGTCATTTCTTTTTCATTAAAAAAAACCAAACCCCCAACCAACCAATTTCCAACCCCAAACTCACAAACTGATGTTAACAAAACAATGTAAAAGGACAAATCCCCCAACAATGACAACCGAAAAATAAAGGTACACGTCAGCATTTGTAATCAAAAACTACTACATACTGTACTTGGGAAGTCTTCTGGGAAAAGATCATTGGCATCTAGAAAGGATATCACTAAAGTCTTGAGCAATGATATGTATGAGACACGATGCCATTGGAGGGTGGATGGACGGACCCTTAGGAAACTGTCACTCACAAAACTGTTCCATGACAAGAGAAAATAAGAGATGTAAAAAGGATTGGTTTTCCCCATCCCCACCCCCCCAGGCGTTACAGATTCCTTCTCATTTGTCGGAAACAGCCTCCTCTAGTCTTAGTTTATTTGTTGTGGTTTTGTTTTTGTTTTTTTTTTAAAAAAAAGTCTTCAGCTTTTGAAGGAGTCCATCAGTTTCTGAGATGCACTTGGTTTCACAGCACCAAAGAGCTTCAGCTCTCCCCCTCTGATCTGCTCACAGGGGCTCTGGGGAAGGGCCTGGCTCACAGCATTCCCAGAGCCCACGGGAGGAAGAGATGTGCTTCTCGTGGCCTTTCCTTGCATTCCTCTTCCTGGAGAAGTCCCACTGCTCCAGAGGTGCCTGGGTCCAGCTGCAGCAGCCTTGTGCAAGAGGAAACATGAAGCTGCTCTTTTCTCTTCCTTTGGAGACTCCCATTGGTCTTGGAGCCCTTTTCAAGAATGCAATTGCTTTATTATTATTTAAAAATATTTTGTAGTTTGTTTGTTTTTTTCAAAATAGTTGTCTTTTTTTTTTTTGTTCCCTTTTTCCATTGCTTAAATTCTAGAAGCTCTTGGCAACTTCTCATTGTTGAGGACAGGGTGTTCCCTCCTGCTGCCGTGATCCTCAGAGCAGCTGCCTGTCTCTGGTCCATGCAGAACACTCAGGAACTGGAGCTTGGACATACAGGGGCAAAGGGGAGCAGGGCCTCGAGGAGGAGGAGTGGGAGGACAGGCAGCTATCAAACCTCCACAGACTGGATTTGGTTCATCTGTGCTCTCATCACCTGGATACTGTTCAGAATTTTCTTCTGGTGTCCTGCTAAAGTGACCCCGACTCGCAGAATGTCCCTTTGGGAGGAAAGGAAACAAAAACAAATATCAGGAGGTTTTTTCTCAAAGTAGAACAAGATCAGAGATGGTATTTAAAATTATCTTTAAGGTCCCTTTCGACCTAAACCATTCTGGGATTCTGTGATTCCCTGATTCTATGAGTCCATGAGAATGGAATTTAGAGAGCTGAAATATCCACAGATTTCTTTCATGAATGCAACCAAATAGATGCCAACCTTCTGAAATCTCTACTCTTTCACTTTTTCCTGCTTATTGTCCAGTCTTTGCACTTTCTACCTACCTGCAGCACCCTCAGAGTCCTGAACCTCAACAGAGAATGTGAAACAAAATGCCACAGGCTCTGCTCTCTGCTTGTGAGTCAATTTGTCTTATTTTTTTACCCATGTACTGTTTTGGATTTTCTTTCATTCTGTGACACACTAACCTGTTTTTCCTACCCCTGGAGACACAGGACAGGGATGTGCTGCCCCTCCTCAGGGTAGACCTGATCCCCATATGCAGATGATGCTGTTCTTGATGCTTTTCTTTTGAGCTGATAAGACCATGAAGTGATCAATTTTTGCACTTATCCTTTTGTTAAATCATGGTGATCTTATTTTTGGACAGCTTCTATTTTTTATAGATTTAGACATCTGAGAGAAATCAAAGTCATGCCGAGAGCATGAGTGTGGCACTAAATTGGTCCTGTCTGTGTCTCCAGCTGAGTTTGCTCTCATCTCTCCCTTGGCAAATAAACCTCAGTCATAAAATCTTCAGATCTTCCTCTTCCCATCAGGGGATGGGAGGCCATGTGACCCAAACCTGACTTGGAGGAATTTCAGGTGCCTTTTGTCCTTGAGTGTTAGGAACAGACGTTTAAGGGGAACAGTGGCAAAATCTTTGCCATATTTGGAGTGGAGGTTATTGGGCAAAGAAGGGTAAAGGAGAGCTCCAAAGGGTGGAAAAAATTCTTCACTTATGTCTGTAAATCAGAATAAGACTGTGGCTGTGCACAACCCCGTGATTCCAAGCCTTCTGCCCTGGACATTAAATATTTGATTGGATATTGGGAAGGAATTTTTTGTTCAGAAGGTGAGGCCCTGGCTCAGGCTGCCCAGAGAAGCTGTGGCTGGCCCTTCCCTGGAAGTGTCCAAGGCCAGGCTGGATGGGGTTTGGAGCAAGCTGGGATATTGGAAAGTGTCTTAAAGCCCACAGCTTTAAGAGGAGCTTTAAGGTCTCTTCCAACTCAAATGGTTCTGTGACTCTTGAAAGATAACTGGATGTCCCAGGTGTCCCAGCCTGCAGACATGCCAGTGAGAACCCTTTCCAGCAGGTCAGTGTTGAGACCACGTGGATTTGAGGAACTGAGTCAGTTTTCAGGAAACATTCACACTTTGCTGGCTCTCCAAATCTGGATGAACCAGCAGCTCCACTGACATTCCTATCAGCTTCTGCAAAGGCCAGTGAGCATCAGGGAGTGTTGTCAAGTCCTGTTACACCACAATTTTCCAAGGAAAAAGGACTTGGACTGTCCTTTCCATTGTACATTCAGCCAAGCAGGTGAGGAATATGGAATGGAAGTCTGCCAAAACTAGTGGGACACGAACTGAGGATGCCCTTGGACTTGTGGTGAAGGCTCTTGGAGAGGACTTGAGGGACATGGTAAGGGACTGGGAGAATTGGCATTTAAGGGACACTGAGGATGTCTGTGAAAGAACACCCAGCATCAGCTGGATTGCCTGCATCCTGCCTGCTGTCAGATATTGCAAAGAGCAGAACCCAGGCAGGGTGGGTTGTGCTGTGATACCTCTCTTTGATCAAAGTTCTTCCCTACCCTTCAGATTTTGTAGACTCTCTTTCTGTTGTATAAACCCAGCCAATACTGTGACAAAATCATGCCCAGGGCCTTGGGATTGCACCACAGATGTCCCCAAACAGTCAGAACTGCCATGGGAACTTCCCAGCAGCAAATAAGAACAAAAAGCCAGAGAAAGTCACAGTGGCTGTTTGAGTGAATGGATTCTGACTCACTGGTAGATTTAAGCATCTGGATTTAAGCACAAATCCAAAAACCTCCCTGGTCACCAGGCTCAGAGACATTGCAGCCCTTACAGATGGCTCTAATGCTTGGCCCTTTCTGAGGGCTTCTAGAGATACCTGCAGCCAGCCACAAATCTTTCAGCAGAGGCATCAAAGTCCCAGCCAGCCCCATGGGATTTCAAAACCCTCCAGAGGTGGGATTTCAGCTGCCTGATTTCTCTGAAGAACTTGCTACAGATCAGGTGCTGATTGTCACTTGTCAATTGTCACTGCAGGATGATTTTTGTAGATGCAGGACATTTTCAGTGGATGCAGCACAAACTTGAAACCACCCCCCACAAGGGGATCTTACTGACGTGTGTGAGGAGATGTGGCAGAGGCTGGAGCCAGGCTCTGCTCCACGTGGCAGAGCAACAGGATGAGAGGCAATGGGAAGAAATGAATGCCCAGAAAGATCCACCAGAACATGAGGAAGAACTTCTTTACTGTGGGAGTGGAACAGACTTCCCAGAGAGGGTTTGAAATTTCTTTCCACAGCTGTAATCCTGAGTGAGGAGCTCCAGAAGCTGAGCAGGAAGGTTGGACTGGATGACATCCAGTGGACCCTTTCAACTGTAACCAGGCTGTGATTCTGCCTTTCTTAGGCAGAACTTTACACCATGCTTGTCTCCATCAATACATCAGCCATCCAAGAGGAGTGCAGAGTTCAGAATTGCTCTGGAGAATTGTCTGATGCCAGCCTGAAATCTCAGTTTGTCCCATGTAGGGGTTTGGACACCCTTGGTCGGGGTGTTCATTTTCACAGAGTGGTAGTGGGGAGAGGAATTCTGCAGGTGCAGAGTGACAGACACATGGTCTGGTGACTGAATAGATTAGAAATGGCTCCACAAAGCAACAATTCTATACAAGGAAAACTACATCATATGAAAATAAAACCTAATTCAATACCAACTGTTGCAAAATTGCTGGGACTTTTCCTTGTGCTTTGGGACTCAAAGCCTGGGCACTTACTCTACTGTCATCTGAGATACTACATCAAAGGTGGTGAAACCAGCACTGGCAAAGCTCTCCTTGTACTGGCTCATCTTGATGGCATCCAGCCATTCATCCACAGTGTTGAAGCTGGTGTAATCCGGGATTGTGCGGTCAAGGAGGGGGAGGTTCATCCTGAAACACAGAAATGGGCAGTGACAGACCAAGAGCTGCAAGCACAACTGTTCCTGACCCTCCAGCAGCTGAGGCACAGCATCAGCATCATCCACAGTGCAGACACTGCCCTGTAGTGTGGAATTCCACCCAGAAATCACTGTTCTGCCTGAGAAGGACTGTGCAGAGCATCAGGGAAGCCCTTCTGGATCAGCTCCTGCAGGAGAGGCAGGAGCCATCAGAGATGATGGGATGCAGCTTTAAATCCTGGCTGCTCACAGGGAGAAAGCTCATTCTTGTATAGGGGCAGTGCTTCCCACAAGCTGGTGCAACCCCCCCAGCCCAGGGAAACTCCCCATTGCCTCAGGGGCTTTATCTGCTCCCAGTGCACTAGGACTGGAATACCAGAACAATCCCACCACCCCAGCATCCCCATGTACATGAAACCAAGGTGCTCCTCTATGTGCAGAGTGCACTGTCCAAGACCTGCCTGTGCCCACCAGAGGTGCCCAAGGAGAGAGACCTTGACATCTGTATTCCTGCTCTGTGGATGCCCCAAGCCTGGAAGTGTCCAAGGCCAGCTTGGATGGGGCTTGCAGCAACCTGGGATAGTGGAAGCTGAGCCTGCCCATGGCAGGGGTTGAATGAGGTGGGCTTTAAGGTCTCTTCCACCCCAAATTGCGATTCTATGATCTTTTAATGCTCTCCCTATAAAGGAGGCCAAGCCCTAAAGCAGCTCCTGAGAGGTGCAGGGACAGTGCCACCAAGACCCAGAGGACACCAGACCTGTTCAAAAGAGCCAAAAGACAAGAGGAAGACAGAGACACATACCCAGAGGAGAGAGGTGCCATGGCTTTCAGGCTGTTTGGATTTCGGATCATTTTATCCAAGGTGTTGACAATTTGCCCAAATTTGGGCCTGTGGTTCCGATCCTTCTGCCAGCAGTCAAGCATCAGCTGGTGAAGGGCATTTGGGCAGTCCATGGGTGGTGGCAGCCGATAGTCCTGCTCAATGGCATTTATCACCTGCAGGAAGAGAAAGAGGCATCAGTACAGCTGTGATAAAACCTATTTAATTCATGATGTGCCTTTCCTTGGATCCTGAGGGTGACTGACTTGACTGATCCTGCAGCCTGTACTCACTGCTGCCTTCCCATCTCGTCCCCACCTCACACTGTAACTTCCAGCCCTCAGCAGGTCAGACAAGGTGTGAGGTGTCCTGGGAGGTGCCACCAGCTTTGCTCAGCCCTCCAGCCTGGGTGGCTGATTGTCAGGAGCAGTCTCCTGATCTGGGGAAAGGAGCACCCCTGTTGCCCTGACAGGATGTGTGATCCCACAGCTGCAGGCAGGGCAGTCAGAGATGGGATCATGCTTTCCTTGGACATAGCCCAACAGCTTGCTGGGAAAACATCTCCATCCAAAGAAGGGGGGTGAGTTACAGACAGGGAGCCTGTGCCTGTGTTTTCCATCCTCCAGTGGTGTTTTGTGCTCCTGACACAAACCAGCTCATCCAGGTGACAGAGTTGTGCCATGGCATGGGTGATTTAGTCAGCAGAAGCAGCTGGATCTTTCTGCAGCCCTGTGCAAGTGCAAAACAGCATGGGGAGGACTCAGACCCCAGTCAGTACAGCCAGCCCAGGAGAACTCGGCTGCAGTGTGCACAAAAGAGCTGCAGCACACCTTGACAAAGCTGCATTGCACCTCCAGGCTCATCCAAAAAGGCTTTGGTCAGTCCTTACTGCTCCACACAGTCTGGGAACATGTCTGGTCTTGCAATGTCCCCAAGGGCTGGAGCAAGGACTGGAGGATCTTCTGGAATGGAACAAGGGCTGGAGAATATTCTTCAAGGAACTCCACCTCCCTGCCACTCTGCACCTGCAGCCCTCAATCCTCTCCTGGGTGACAAATGAGGATGAAGCTCCTCCACTTCTTCCAGGACCATCTGTTCCTCTGACAGGGGCACGTACAGGCAGGATTCTCCTGCCTCCCTGGCCACACACAGCACAGGCACTGAAGGATGAGCAGAAGGAGCCTTGAACACCAGAGATGGGCTCATGCATGGCAACAAAACCCAGAAGGACAAAAATCAGAACTGAGGATACTGCAGAAATCAGGAGCAGATCTCAAAATGACAAAGTCTCCATGGGAATGATGGACACGGGAAGGAAGAGTGCCAGAACCTCCCTCAGGGATCCTGAGGAAGATCCTCCATGTCTCTGGCTATTCTCACCATGGGATCAAGGCTGCCATGGCTTTGTCCAGCCTTGTCTTGCACAATTCCAAAGAGAGATCTTCCTGGTGGGATTCCCTAGGGCTGTGCCCCCATCCTGGTGAAGTCTAGACATACTCGTGGTGGTGGACATATTGCTGAGACTACACAGAGAAAATTCAGGATACTGGGAATGGGAATGGGAGAGAAGCAGGGAAGAGCTGGTGGCTGATCCATGCCAAACAATCCAGTGTGTGAAATGGGCATCTGGCAGGGCTTGAGATGGTCTGTGGCTCCAGGCAGAGAATGGACTGCGAGGTGCTGCAGGCATTGTTGTGTGTGGCCAAGGTGCTGGGCACCCTGAGACACGGGGCTGGCACTGCTGCTGCCAACATTTGCCAGATGGAAGAGCCCTCCCCCAATTCTGCTGCCCTGGCTGGACATGGCCCCATGGGGCCTGTGAAAGTCTGACCAGAGGTAACTACTCTACAAATCCCTAACAGAAGGGTGGAGCTGGGGAGTGCTGGTCTCTTCTGCCAGGTAACAAGTGGCAGGACTAGAGTAAATGGCCTCAAGTTGTACCAGGGAAAGTTTGGATTCAACAGGAGGGAAAGGACTTTCAAGCATTGAAACAGGCTGTGCAGGGAAATGGAGTCACCATCCCTGGAAGGCTTCAAAAGGTGTGTGGATGTGGCACTTGGGGACATGTTTAGGGTGAACACAGCTACACTGATGGTGGGACTCAATGACCTCAGAGCCTTTTCCAGCCTCAAGGATTTTATGGCTACTATGTGCTTTGTGCATAGAACCTTGGGAACCTCCCAAGGGGTGCTGAGCCCCAGCCCAGCCCCCTGGGTTAAGGTCTGCCCCGACCAGTGCCAGGGGAGGCACAGGGTGGGCACCAGCACCACACAAACACCAAGCACTTCTCTCTGTTCCCAGCGAGTCCTGCTGCCATCAACCTCATCCAGAGGCAGCCCCAGCTCTCTCCATGTCAGCCTCATCCAGAGGCAGCCCCAGCTCTCTCCATGTCCTTCCCAGCCGCCACCCCAGGCGCTCACACCCCAGGGTCAGGAGGGTAATCTGCCCTCAATATCCGCCACGCTCCTCCACAGCAGGACCAGCTGTGCTTAAGTGGTGACAGCTTCTGGGGCACCGTGTCCTGCGGCACAGAAAGGGAGCAGGGGCTGGGGACAGCGACACGCAGCGGGAGGTGCCAGGGACAGGCACAGCACTGCCATCCCCAGCACAGCGAGTGGTGCCAGGGACAGGCACAGCTCTGCCATCCCCGGGGCACTGAGCAGCTCCAGGGACAGGCACAGCTCTGCCATCCCCGGGGCAGTGGGCAGTGCCAGGGACAGGCACAGCTCTGCCATCCCCAGCACAGCAAGTAGTGCTGCTGCAGCAGTGCAGCTGTGGCAGGAGAAACCTCCGAGGGAAGAGCTCCCAGAGAAGGACAAGGGACAGGGAAGCTACAGAACCTCTGGTGCAGGACATGCTTGAAACTGAGGTGCCAACAATTGACTTAGCAGGAAGGGAATTGTCCTTGCTGAGAAAGGCAGACCCCTGAGAAAGGCAGTCCCATTCCTCTGCCTCCAAGAACTGATGGAAACATTTTCCTGGTGTAGCAGAGGCTGTGAACAGCCAAAAGTTCTACAGCATCATTCCCCTGCTCCAGACTTAGGAATTCATATTAATAAATTTCCCACCAGGCATTAGGGAGGAAATATCCCCACTCTGGAGAAACCTGATGTGGCACAGATGGAGATCTATTGAGATGGAAAAGGTCTGATCTGCCATAGGGACAGGAAGAGGGACAGGAGTCAGGGAGGAGACAGGAGGGACAGGGAGCTTGGCTCTCACTCTCTCCCTGAAAGGTAAGGCCTTAGGAGCCCACAGCATGGTGGAGATGAAGTGCATGTCTGAAGGCTTCCAAAGGACTCCCCAGAGCTGCTCTGAGACACACTGGAAGCCAGGCAGATACTGCAAGAGCCAGGACAAGCTTTCTGCATCCCTTAGGTCCACCCAGGACCTTGGTGTTACATCCTGAGTACTCATGATGTGAGGAAGGGCAGCTGTTGTGAGAGAGAGTTAAAAGTGGCCTTCTGACACACACATGCAGGTGCAGCATCCTCACAGCACTCACTGCCACTGGCCAGATGGGCTTTGAGCCCCAGGTACCACACCAAGAGGACCAGGGAGCATGGGAATGGCATTGCTGTGCTGAGGGCAGGGACTGAAGCCAGGGGCCATCCTTGCAGGAAACATCTCTGGAGCAAGGAGTGCATGTAAGTGTTTGACCTGAATTAGAGCATAGGAATGAAATATTTAAAACTAAGCATGTTATGAAGTATCTCATGGTTTTGGTTTCTAGCTGTGAAGTTACTTGTGGTTCTTACAGACCACAGTGCAAGCTTCCCATGGGAGATTTAATGACCATCTAGCAGATGTCCTTGACCATGGCAGGGAGTTGGAAGGAGATGATCTTTAAAGATCTCTTTCAACCCAAGCCATTGTGTGGCTTTGTAACAGATCTTCCCGGAGTGTCTGTGATCCCAGCAGATGAAGCTCTGCCCCAGAGACTCTCAGCTCAGGGACCTCTCCTTTTTCACCCACTTGCTCCTTCCCCTCCCTAGCACCTGCCAACAC
The DNA here is from genome assembly GCA_024362935.1 of Setophaga petechia. Taxonomy (NCBI): domain Eukaryota; kingdom Metazoa; phylum Chordata; class Aves; order Passeriformes; family Parulidae; genus Setophaga; species Setophaga petechia. The sequence goes on along the minus strand of JANCRA010000088.1, from coordinate 234,543 downwards.
CCCTGGGGTGCTCCCCTTAACCCTGTGCAGTGGGTGCTGTGCCATCCTCAATCTCTGCCACAGCAGCATCATGGGGCCAGAATAAATCCTCAAATCATTCCCATTACTGCTTCCATAGGTGTTGACCTTGGACACATCTGCCACAACAGAGAAGGCTCTGGACATGCCACAGGCTGGGACAGGCTGTGGACACTCTTTGGCCTTGCAGTGCTCCCCACTGCAGTGTTTCTGGCCCTGGTTCCCCAAGAACTCACATCCTGGTTGGTCATGTCCCAGTAGGGCCGCTCTCCATAGGACATCACCTCCCACATGACAATTCCATAGCTCCACACGTCACTGGCTGAGGTGAACTTTCGGTACTGGATGGCCTCAGGTGCCGTCCATCGGATCGGGATCTTCCCACCCTGCAGGACAAAAACAGAGAGATGGTATGGTAACAGAGAGAGCAAGAGCAACTGAGAAATGTCCACAAAAAAAAAAGCAGTGTCCACAATATTTGCCTGTGATAGTGTAGTAAAATCCCAGAAGGAAGGAAACACAGGACTGTCTGTCCCTCCGGGTGGATGTGGATTGTCCAGACATGCTGGAAGCCTTCAATGATGATGATGATGATGATGATGATCCTCCCCATCTGGTGACCTGTCCCAACACCCTCCTGAGGAAGGAGCTTTTCCTGTTGCTCACCTTGAACCTTCCCAGTCATGTTTTTGTCCATGATCCCTTTATTGTATCATCTGGTGCCACTGCAAAGAGTCTGGCTCTGTCTCTTCATTACTGCCCTCAAGGTCACTCAGAGGTGTCCTTCAGTCCCCTTGCCACAATCTTAACCAAGGCCAGCTCCTTCCCCCGCCTCCTGCTCTGTCATGGCAAAAAGCCCATGTGCTAAGAGGGTCTTTGGTAGAAAGTGAATGGCCAGGAATGTAAAAAGCCCAAACTGATCTCCCTCTATCCTTTTGCTGTCACCTGACTACCTGCAGAGCAGAATAAAGGGAATTAGAACACCTTCCTCTTCAGCCATCTACAGCTTCCACTCTTTGAAGTCAGCAAGAGACCATTTCTGGCCTGAGTCCTGGTGTCCCAGTCTGTCTGTGGATCTACACCTGATCCAGCAGGTTCTGATCCTTCAGTATGGGCAAGGGGGTCACTGATGGGAAATGGGATAAGACTGGGTGGGCACTGGGGTGTCTGTCATCCAGCTCTGGAGCAATCAGGATTCTCCACTCCCACTGAGGAGTTAAGCACAGGAGCAGCACACGCAAATGGGGACACAGGGATTGAAGGTTCTGCTTAAGCCCTTCCTGCCTCCTGATTTTCTACCAGGGGCTTTGGACTTGAGCCATTCACTCAAGGGACCTTCTGAAGGGAAAATCTTCCCCTGTGCTGAAAAAATAAGCAGAAGTGTCTGTGTTTTGTGGCTGAGAGAAGATTAAAAAACATTATATTTTGTCAATGAACAACTGCCATGTCTTATTAAGGGTCTCTCAGGACTTCACAGGACTCAGCCCCAGTACATGCCAGAATAATGAAAAAAGACAATGTTTCTTAATCTTTTCACAGCCACAAACCTCAGACAAAATATTGTTTTCCACAAAAGGGGAAGACAAAGCAATCCATACCAAACAGGATGTCCTCTCCATCAGGTAGACTCCTGGCAAGCAGTGGATTTTAAAAATGGCTAAAAAGAAGCCCTAAAGTAGAAATTTGACCTTGGAGGATTCTTATGGGAACTCACTTCAGTGAGACCTCCCATCTCCGTGGGGTCTGACCTGGAGCTTCACCACTCCAAAGACTTTCCTAAGGTCCAGCATGAACCTCCCAGGCCAGAACTTGTGGCTTCTGCTCACCCATAGACACAAGGTCACTGGGAGAATGATGATAAAAAACATTTTGCAGAGGAAGATACTTCTGATAGAGTACGTGCACATAATCTGCCATTATGGATAATAAATATCCTGCTACACTGCCCACAGTTTAAGGAGAATAAATTAGGGATGACGAATTTATTATTAGAGAGAAAAGCTACAGGCATAAAACCAGGGATAGAGAACAGCAGTAAACACCATGTATTTAGTTAACAAAGGGAAATTTAATTGGCTGTAAGGGATATATGAAAAATAAATGTTATTAGTGTTTGTAAAAATCATTGATGGCTGTGTGAGATGGATGAGTTGATGTCTGAAGTACACGGATGAGAATAAACCCACACATTTTTAGGTGCTTGTTAGGTATTTAGCTACTGATAAAATTTACTAAGAGCTATGCCAGACATCTCATCACTGCCAGCTTCAAAAGACCCAGGAGAGGTGATCTACAGGTCATGCCCCAGCTCTATCAACACTGATTTTCAAGGGTTCCTGACGTGGGCATTGATCCTGATGCACTGTGCAGAGCATTTCTGTGTGGTATTTATGAGAACTCCTGGCTGAGCTCTCACTGAGCAAAACCAAATAATCCTCTGGTCCTGGGGCACCTTCTGCAGCCTGACATGAGCCACAGGTTTTTGGTGGCACTTGCGTCTATGGCACCAAGGTGTTCCTGGGAAGTTGTTACATGAAGATGAAGTCATTTTTAGAAGTGTTTTTCTGTTTAAATTGGATACTCTCTGGAAGATCAGTATCTAGTATCTGGCACCCACCCACACTTCCTACACTTTCAGTCTATCCTTCTTGGGGCTGAGCCAGTAAGATGACATGAGGAAGGACAGCAGGGAAGCATGACTGGACAGTGATGGTAAGAAACCCAGACTTGCTGCCCTGGCAACAAATCTGTCAGGGCAGGTGACATCTCAAAGGATCCCAGGTGAATCATACGGGGAGGGGCAGAGCATGATCCCAACCAAGGGCTCTTCAGGGACATGTGTGTGTTTGGAGGAAGGCTCAACTATCCACGGGAATGACAGGACCTTGCAAGGGAAAATCTTCTTCAGTTGATTTCATTGTTCTTTCTCATCTGGAACCTTTTCACTGCTGACACCCTGAAAAGGTGCTCCCTGCTGTCAAGGGGGGGGGGGGTCCCTCCTTCCCTCTCCCACTCCTTCCTCCACCCCTGCCCCTCCCTGGCCGAGGAGCAGCATTACCAGAGCACTGGTGTAGGTGGGGTCGGAGGTGTCGTCCTCCAGGAAGCGGGAGAGGCCGAAGTCAGACACCTTGCACACCAGGTTGCTGTTGACCAGGATGTTGCGGGCGGCCAGGTCCCGGTGCACGTAGTTCATGTCTGCCAGGTACTTCATGCCCGCGGCGATGCCCCGCAGCATCCCCACCAGCTGGATCACCGTGAACTGCCCGTCGTTTTGCTGAGGGACACACGGACACGGGTCACAGGAGCAGATTCACAGCCCAGGCAAGAGCCAGGAGCCTCTTTCCACACCCATGGCAGGATATGCCATGAGTACATTCCCTCTGAGGGAGGCTGGGGAGTGCACAGCTCACAGGGGTTGAGATCACCTCACACATCCCAAGGGCACCACTACGACAGCTGCTGCCACCTCAAAATGCACCCACCCTGCACAGCAGAGCTCCAAAGGGACAATCTATTCCCATTGACCAGGTTACTTCCCTTCAACAGTCAATTCCACTTCAAACCCAGAACTAGAAATATTTAGACAGAGCAGCTGGAGGTGGGGTCCTGCTGAGTTAAAGCTGTGCTAGACTGCCCCTCCATGGGTGTCCATGGGTCAGTCTGTTTGTGCACCTGTGGGCAGGCAGGCACAGCCTCTCGCTAGGATGAGTGGACAGACACATAAGAAATTATAGCCCTGGTGCTGCCACCCCCAGCTCTGTTCCCAAAACACAGACCTCTGGACAATGCAGCAGCTGCCCCAGTGACGGGGAATGCCAGGTTGGGAAGGCCACTGGAAAGGGAACCTTCCCCCCAAATCCCCTCTGTGCTAGCACAGCCCATAAAGCTGCACACTCCCAGATCTCATACCCGCAGGAAGGAGTCCAGTGAGCCATTCTCCATGAACTCAGTGATGATCATGACTGGAGAGCTCTTGGTGACTACCCCCTCCAGGTGGATGACATTGGGGTGGTCGAACTGCCCCATGATGCTGGCCTCACTCAGGAAGTCTCGTCTCTGCTTCTCCGTGTAGCCAGACTTGAGTGTCTTGATGGCCACAAAGATCTCCCTTTTGCCTGGAAGCTTGAGATGCCCACTGCACACCTCACCAAACTCCCCTGTGAACACAAGTAGGGCCTATGAGCCTTCCCCACCTCTGCTGTGCCCCCCGAGGGACCCCTGGCCCCAGCTGTGCCCACCCTGCCTGTCCCTGAGCTGGGCACCCACCCCCTGACCCTGAGATGAGCACCCACCCCCTGACCCTGAGATGAGCATCCACTCCCTGACCCGTGTTCCCTTCCTCTCCACCCCTCCAGCTGCACTCATCCATAAGGAGCACTGCCCATGGGATCATATGCACATGGGAACTGATGGTTTTGATTCTCCTGCACTGGACTCCCCTGCTCCTTTAGTGCAGCCTGGGGCTAAGTAAGGTCCTAGCGGCATCAGGCCAAACCCTTCCAAATCCTGGCACCATGAAGGAGCCTGTGCTGCTGAGGGCCAGCCAGCCATTTCCAGGTCACCTACCTGCCCCAATCACCTGCTCGATTTTGACACAAGAGATATCAATTTCTTTTGCAAATTCCCTGACAGCCTCATTGGGATCTTCGTAGGTGAAAGGATCGATATAAATCTTCATCCCTGGAGTCACTGCAGAAAGGTGAGGGAGAGAGTCAGAGAGATGGATGCAACTGGAATGGTTGGCATCAAGGAAAAGAGAAGACAGTTCGAGTAACGGTCTTTTACCTCAGCAAGTTGCATAAACAAGGCACAAAGCAGACAGAGAGAAACAGTTTGAGAAAGAACATGCAGAGCCAAGTTCCACAAGACTGTTAAAAATTATTTTAATGCACACTGGCCCACTAGTCATCGTTGGGACAGTAAGGAGCTACATCACCAGCCTGGACTACGAACTGCAGACTCCTCCATGGGTGATCTGCGACCCTTCCAGGAGCTGTGCAAGCAGGAGGGACAGGCCAGTCTGCCCTGTTCTCCTGACTGGCACCCCTGCCCACGGCTGGGTTCCCTCTTGGGAGCCCCAAGAGAAGTAGTGGGACACACTAGGAAAATCACAAAAGACAGGTTCCTCTTGCTAGGCCCAGCAGGGGACACAATGACACGTCATGGGAAAGGCAGGGGCCAAGGGACCTGGTGAGGCTGGACTGCTGTTGTGGGACCTGCCACCTGTCCCAGCCACCTGCACTGTGGGACAGCCCTCACCTGTGCTTCTCCCCTTTGTGTACTCATTTTCTGGTCCTGGCTCACTCCAAAATAGGCTATTTGGAGAGCAGAGCTCACAGCTCCCTAAATAAGGAGCCCCACAGAGCACCAGACTGACTCCCAGCTCCAGGATGCTGGTTGGATTCAGGGGGTTCTTCAGGGCTCACAGGCTCCCTGGGCCTTGGCTGCAGTGTCTGCACAGCAATCACTGCTGGGGATGAGTAGGGACTGAGCCCTGGCCAGGTGTGTTGGGTGAGGAAGGGTCTAAAAGGCAGCCAGGCTGTATCAGCTCTGCTGCATCCCATGGCACCAGGCCTGTTCAAGTGGTGCAGGCACAGTGATTAAACCCCTCCCAGCCTGGAGCTGTCACATCCCACACCAGGCCCCGGGAGAACGTGTGAATGTGTGTTTGCAGCCCAGACTGACAAACAACTGCAAGCTGCATCTACATAATGTCTCCTGAAAAGTGTCATTTTTCCTGGTAAGTGATAGTGAGGCAGCCAGCACAGGCTGCTGGGGCACAGGGCTGCAGCTCTGCCTTTTGGGACATGTTTCCCAGGTAAAAGCAGGAGCAACAGTGAGTCCTGAGTAGAAACACGGCTGGTGTTTTCCATGCTCTGAGCAAGGCCTGGATTTGTGCAGGAATAAGGGCAGAATTTCTGAAGCTGCAAATAGAACATGAGGAAAATCATAACTGAGACTGGAATAATGCAAGATTAAAGCAACAGGTCTCCAGTGAGGGGGGAGAAAGGAATTTCAGGGACATGAAGGCAGGGGTTAATCATAGAATCATGGAACAGTTTGGGTTGAAAGGAATCTTAAATGACCTCATCTCATTCCACCCCCTGCCATGGGCAGGGACACCTGCCACTATCCCAGGTTGCTCCAAGCCCTGTCCAACCTGGTCCTGGACACCCCAGGGATGGGGGAAGAAGGATGCACTGGGGTGAGGCAGGGTGTGCAGTAAGGCTGAGCAGGAATGCTGGATGTGAGGGTGTGCCTTGCACAGGGATGTTGGAAGAGGGAAGCTACAAGAGAGGGCATGTTAGGTATTGTATTATATACCTATACATAGATATATCTTGTATCTGCTGGGAATCTGGGAGCACTGGGATGGGCTCTGGCAAAGTTCTGTGGTTCCTGCAGGGGGACAGCACTTTGCAGGACAGGGACAGGTCAGGGAAGGGGATGCCCAGGAGATGGGCAAAGCTCAAGAGCTGGAGGAGCAAGACATGCTGTGGTGGCAGACATTGCAGCACAGAAGACAGTGATGCTTCAGGGGCTGTTGGCTGTCACAGAGGTCTGGAGGACACGCTCAGGCACCTGACAGAGTGCAGGGCTGAGAGCAGGGCAGGGATCAGGGGGGATCTGGAGCTGCCCTGCCCACACACACATGCCCACCCCGCCCAGAGCCCTCCCCAAGCCCCGAGTGAACAGGAGCACGAACCGAGCAGCGAGCGGCCCCCCAGGGCCGGGGGGGGCCCCCGGTACGTACTGTGGCCACTGGTGTAGTGCTGCAGCTTGTCCGTGTACTCCGAGTCAGCCCGCTCGAAGCCCCGTCTTCTGGAAGGGAAGGGAGACCTGAGCACAGCATGGGCCCCTTGGAGCTGGGACTGCGCTGCAGGGACACCTCTGTCCCCTCCCTGCCATCCCCTGTCCCCAGTGCCCCACCCTGGGTGTCTCAGCCTGCCCTACCTGTTGCACACGATGCCGATGACCACCACGGCGATGAGGAACACCAGCCCCGCCGCCGAGGAGCCGATGATGAGTGGCAGCTTCTCCTGCACGCTGGTCTGGTACTCGGCTGGCATAGGGGAAAAGGGAACAGGTTACAGTGGCACGGGATGTGCCATCCCTCACAAGGTCATTGAGGTCAGAGCCCTGAGCACGGGCCATGTTTGATTCCTGGCATGGCTTTGGTCTTGGACAGTCGGGACTCCCCTCCGGCTGGGGGATGTGTCTCAGAAGGAAGGGTGGATGGAGCTATTCCTTTTGGGAGGAAGGTTTAATCCTGTGGATGTGTGCTGTGCCTTGTCCTTGGCTCCAGGGCCAGAAAACTGGATTGGTCTGTTTTATTTAGCAGCACAAATTTAGAAAAGTAAGACATGGTTCTGCGTTTGTCATCAGCAGCTGTGCAGGTAGAAAACATAAATTTTGCTTCCTCTACATCCAGCTTAGCAGACACATCCCCACAACATAAAGGCTGGGCAGAAACTGGGGCCTTCCCTGCATGGAACAAGCACCAGGCCTCTCTCCGGGTCTTGAATGTGATTTCTCAACACACCCTTGAAGGGACTGACAGCAAGGGGACCAGCTGTTTGTCTGTCTCCACATCTCTCTAGACCCCGAGTCACCTTCACAGAGCAGCTGCAGACTCACCTTCAGTCATGGTCTGGAAATACATCTTCCCACTGTAGCGGCCGTAGCCGGCCACGGTGCGTGCCCGCACCTGGAACACGTAGATGGTGCCAGCCTTGAGGTTCTGCACTGCCACAGTGTTGGTGGGGCTCTTCACTGTGGTTGAGTTCAACTCACTCAGATCCTGCCAAGAAAAAATAAATGCATCATTAGTAAAACCAGTCCAGAATCAGGCATTGTGCTTCTGGAAGGAGGAGGGGCAGGAAAGCAGGGTGGAGAGACCACCAAGGTCTGAACAAAGAGGTCCTTCCTCCTGGCAGGGAGACACAGACTCAGGGATGTGAGTATGGATATCCCTGGGCTATTCACCACTCTCAGAAAAGGCTCTAGAGAAGACAGTAGCTACAAAACTCATGTTGCTTCTCTAAGCCTTGAGGACAATGGAGATGGGAAGATGGGAACTTCTTCCCTCTTCTGTGCTTTTCTCTTAGCACTTTCCTCCTCCCCCTGCCCCTCCTGCTGTGCCTTAGCCAGCCTCAGCACAGTCCATCTGCTCTTCCTCAACTCCCATCTCCCTTTGCCAGGAGGTAAAGCCCACTTGAACTTGAGGTTTTGGACCTCAGGAGAAGTTCTGCTTGCACCCCACTGCCCAGAGCCTGCTTCCCCAGGGGCCACGGTCAAGTTTCCAAGGCTGGACCCCAAGAGCACATTTCAAAGTGATAATGAGACTATATCCCAACTTTTGTTCTGACCCTTATCTGCAGTTTTGTAGCTGAGGACTGGAGCAGTCACATAGTGGTGCAGGTGATGGTTCCATCAATGCCCTTAGGAATTGTGCCCTTCATCCAGAAGCACTGGTGGATGGACAGGATTTCCTCACACAACAGAACAGGTAGTCCCTGTCCCCCAGGGACATGAAGTCAACAGAGGATGATGACAGAGGGTCCCGAATATGGCCAGAGACAATGGCTGGGAGCCTGGCTGCCATGAAGTCCCAAAAGTCAGAGCAAAACAGCAATGCCAACAGCACAATGCCTCTGGAAAACAAAGAGCTCTTAGGAAAGCCCAGCTGTGAGCAAGCACCGAGAAAAGGAGGTGCAGGCACAGTTTTTGGAATCCAGTGGCTGTAGTGACACTGAAGGTGCTCATCCATCCTGGCTGCACCTCGGGTCTCTCAGGTCAGGCTCCCCTGGCAGATCACCAGATGCAACAGAGGAGCTGCAGCTCAAAATCTGAGCTGGCAAGTTCCCAGCGAGTCCCTGACTTCAAGTCACTGCACAGGACACCCCTGCACACTCAGTGAGGAGGGGTCACCTTGTGAGACTCTGGCAGGGACTAGCAGAAAGTGAGACAGACATGAGGTTTGAGGAACTCCCTAAGAGTGACTGAGGGTGTGACCAAGGGACTGATCTCTGTCCCAGCTCTGAAATGACATGGAGATGGAGATGGAGGCATGGAGACATTTCTGCTTTTCCCATGGGAATAAGAGGTCAGTGTGAAACTCCCAGAAAAGAGAAAGCACCTCCTCACCAACTTCTGCCGTGGAGCGCTGATGGACAGAGGGTAATGAAGGGGCAATCAGGCAGAAGGAAGATCTCACAGAATCACAGAACCATTAAGATCAGAAAAGTCCTTCAAAATCAAGTCCAACCTTTCACTGATGCCCACCTGTCACCAGCCCAGAGCACTGAGTGCCATGTCCAGTGTTTCCTGAACACCTCTGGGGTGGTGGCTCCACAACTTCCTTGGGCAGCCCCTTCTAATGTCTGAGCATCCTTTTCATGAAGAAATTCTTCCTGCTGTCCAACCTGAACCTCCCCTGGCACAGCTTGAGACTATGGCCTCTTGTCCTGTTGCTTTTTCCCCAGAGGAAGTGACTGACACTCACCTGGCTGTACCTTCCTGTCAGGGATCTTGTGGTCATAGAATCATGGAACAGCTTCAGTTGGAAGGGGACCTTAAAGCTCATCCAGTTCCATCCCCTGCCACAGGCAGCGACACCCTCCACTAGGCAAAGTGTCCAACCTGGCCTTGGATGCTTCCAGGGATGAGGCAGCCACAGCTTCTCTGGGCAGCCTGTGCTAGGGCCTCCCCACACCACCCAATGTGGCCTTGAATGGAGTTAATTTCGTGTCTCATGCTGTTGGTTGAGCAATGCTCTGGTGTGGTTGTTGGTAAGACAGGGGCCTGTCAGGAATGTGTTTCTTCAAGTGCGTGGCCAAACCCAAGGAGTGGAGATGCTGATGGAAAATCCCTCTGCAGGGAGTGCAGGGGAGCTCAGCATTACATGTAAGGGCATGGAGGAATATGAGAAGGAGGAATTGCTTTAGACTGAGGGAGAGCAGGGCTAGATGAGATATTGGGGAGAAGTTTCTCTCTGTGATAAGGCTCTGGCACAGGGTGCCCAGAGCAGCTGTGGCTGCCCCTGCATTCCTGTCAGTGCCCAAGGCCAGGCTGGATGGGGTTTGGAGCAGCCTGGGCTATGGAAGGTGTCCCTGCCATGGCAGGGGTAGAATGAGATGGGCTTTGAGTCTCTTCCAGCCCAACCATTCTATGATCCTGTGAAACACCTGGGAGATCTCCACTATTAACACTGTTCAGGAACACTTTTCCCTTCTAAAAACTACAATATCTGTTTTATGCATCTGGATTTGGTGCTGAAGGTTGATTGTCACTGGGGTCTCTGGTAATTAGACTGATGACAGTGAAAAGCTCAAGTACAGATACACACACCCCAAGGAAAGATGAGCACACAGAAAACCCATGGCCTCATTTGTCTGATCAGGCTCAGCACTCCCTTGGACCTTTCCCAGGCAGGCGAGGAGAGAAATAGGTCAGGAAATGTTTACAGTTTTAGAGCTCAAGGGCCTGGATGAATCCTCCCAGGCCCTTGGAGGGCACTAACAACACAGTTGTTTAAAAATCATTTGTCCAACTCTTTTGGAGAACTTCATCCCTGCTCCTGGAGGACTTTAAATGGAATGTAATGGCCAAGCCTACAAGGTGGTTGATGCCTGGGAAATTGATGTCTGCCTGGCTGAGGAAGGTGTGCTTGTGATGTGCTCTCCTCTAAACCCAGACCACAAGGAAAAACCAGTTACACCTCTCCACCCTCCCTTATCAAACTTGTTCTTCCTCCTTGGCATCACCTCTCCAGAACCTGCACATTCACCTCAAACACTTCTCCCCTTTCGCCTCTCTGGGATCCCCCAGCCAAGTGCATCCCAGGTGATTTAAAGCCCAAGTTCAAGCAGAGGTTTGTGGTGTTTGGGAGTTTTTTCCTTGCTGATTTTCTTTTGAGTTTGGAGATCCTAATTCAAAATAACACACTGGTTTGATTTTGAGTCCTCATCTGATTCTCCCTCCCATGAGTCAAGCTGAAGCTGAAACCAAAGTCTGATCAACAAAGAAAGAGTCTCTTGAAACATGGGTAGGCTGTGATACACCCAAAGGATTTACAAAAATTGCTTCTAAAAAGTTGCATTAAAAAAAATGAAAATTGTAAGTTAAAAAGCCAAGAAAAAAATGTAAACTGACTGAATTTGGCAGAGTTCCTATGGGCCTGCACAGTGACATCTGCCATGGCCCTGGGGGCAAACACAGCAGGACACAGCCATGCCAGGGCCCGGTGCCAAACCATCACACAGCTGCATTTTGGGATGCCCATGTGTGGGAGCAGGGCCCTGCCAGCCACACTGGGGCTGCATCTGTGGCATCCACAGCACCTGGACTCTCATAGGGATCCACCACTTTTGGGGGCAGCCCAAGAAGATTTCTGCCCCCAGCCAGGTATCCCATCAAGTGGGACAAGGAGAAATGGCCTCAAGTTGTGCCAAGGGAAGTGCAAGCTAGATATAAGGAAACATTTCTTCATTAAAAGGGTTTTCAAGCACTGGCACAGGCTGCCCAGGGCAGTCGTGGAGTCCCTATACCTGGAAGTGGTCAAAAAATGAGATGCTGCACTTGGCAATGTAGCTTGGTGAAGGTTGGGCTGACTGATCTTGGAGGGCTTTTCCAACTTTCATTATTCTCTAAGTGTTTGAATGCCTCTCCCAGCCCACTGAGTCCTGGACAGTGCCCAGTCCCAGTGTGGCCCTGGGCAGGGACTGGGACTGCAGGTAGGCTACCCCAGGGCTCCCTGGCAGGGTTTCCTCTCCATGTCCTTGAATGTTTTCTTGGGACAGAGACCCCTCCAAGGGTTTGGGCAGCACTGGGTGAAGGGGCAGCCTCACCTCAGGACAGATGAGAAACACCAGGCAGGAACTTTGGCTCCAGGCTCAGGGATTCTGGTGTCCTGCACTGCAGGACTCACTCTGAAGAGTCAGACAATCATGGAAGTCCGGGATGGTTTGGGTTGGAAGGGATCTAAAAGACCATCATTTTCCAACCCCCTGACATGGGCAGGGATGTCCCCTGAGTCAGCCTGGCAGCAGCACCTCCAGCATCCTTGGTCCTGGGGACAGCCTGTCCTGGGGTGCTGGGCTCTGCCAGAAGCTCCTGGGCACCAGGAGAGCTCTGCTTCTACCTCCACTTCCATACCCACCTTCACAGGTCCTCTCCCCCACCCTTCATGCCCCAGCCAGCCCATGCCCCTAGTCCAGCACTGGGTGGAGACATCAAAGGGCTCCTTTGCCTCCTAAAGTCTTGCACTGGTGACCAAACTGGGCTGAATGTCTTCAAACAGTCATAAAAGGGGTGACTCTGAGTCATCAAACCCAATCATTTTGCATAATGAGGAGGGCTAATTGCTTTTTGCTGTGTCTGACACTGCAGTGGGTCTCCAGTTCCCACACTCCAGGATGAGTTTGGCAACTTTGGATAAAAACTGCTATGCCCTTTCTAAATGAAGACAACACAGACAAAATAAGACAAACATTGGCAGGTACCCCTTGGAAGTGAAAAAACAACACATTAAAGTGAGGGCTACAGAGAGCAGCCATGTCAGGCAGTGTCTGTGCAACAGTCTGCACAGATTTGCTCCAACTCCACATGAAATAAACTCATAATGTTGCCTTTGTACAGATGCATTTTTAATGGCATCTAAGAATAGCAGTGTTATAAATAATCTGTGAAAGGGAAACAAAAATACACCTTTGTTTCAGGTATTGTGAACAGTGCTTTTCTGTCAACGCTAAAATAAATTCTTCTATTTTTTTAATTTAATGTCTGTATATAGAAGAGAATCCATTAAAAATGAAGAGTCAAGGTGCTTTTTATACACAATGTGTAGGGTGCTAGTCTTCATTTGAGCTGTTTGCATGAAAATAAAATATAATTTTCTACTGGAGGAAAAAAATTCCACCAGAAAAAACTTAACCAGCTCCAGAGACCTTTGCTGAGCATTCAGAAGCACATGGGACAGTTTGTAATGAAATATTTGGAAGGAAATCACCTCTGCACACACCTCTGGCAGTGGAGTGAGAACACACCTGGGATGTGTCACACACCACTTCCAACTGCTGGATTGACGGGAAGCAGGAGAGGAGCACAGCAGGGGAGGGATTCTGGCACAGGGTGCCCAGAGCAGCTGTGGCTGCCCCTGGATCCCTGGCAGTGCCCAAGGCCAGGATGGATAGGGCTTGGAGCAGCCTGGGACAGGGGAAGGTGTCCCTGCCATGGCAGGGGTGGCACTGGATGGGCTTTAAGGTCCTTTCCAACCCAAACCATTCTGGGATGCTTCCATGGTTCTCTGAAACCAGGACAGGAAGAACCTCAGCCCAGCTCTGCCCTCTGTGCCAGGCTTAGTGCTCCATGAACAGGACTGCCTGAGAGTGGGGCCACTTGTCCCCATCATCAGAGACATGCTGTGCCCTAACTCTGACAATGGGACAGGCAGATGTGTCTGCCTGCAAAGACTGGCCACCAGCAGCAGCACTGGTTTTTAGACAAAAATTCGCTTTATTTATAGCCTTCCTCAGAAAACAGAGGAGAGGGAAGAAAGGAAGAGGGTGAGAGACTAAGATAAAGTAAGAGGAGGAGAATGTACTCCCTGAGATCTTCTGCCTCTACATTGAGGGTCCCCAGGGAAAGGACCCCTCTTGCTTCCCAGATCTATCTTGTTATCTACTCATCCATCCTGCCACGTATTCTGGGATAATTTCCAAGGGTCAAAATAAATGGCTGTGATTTATGCAATATAGGTCAGGACCTATTTAACAGCTTACAAAGGAGCCCCCCCCTCCTCCCTATTCTCCCTCTGGCTCTTGGTGATGAGAAAATAGGTCACAGGCAGGCAGTGGGGGGGATTAATCATTTCTTCCGGCAACTGCTGGGAAAAATATTTTCAGTTCCATTTAATCATAAAGCTTTTTAATTAGTTAGTTTGCAATTTATAATGTATAGTTTATAAGCTCTTGTGCAAGGGGGCAGATTCCTGGAAGGAGAAGTCTCCTGCTCCCCATGTCCCCTGGGCTGCACAGATGAAGTTCAGCCTGGCAGGGCCTGGCAGGTCCTGGGACCAACCTCCACATGGTCCTCGGGTGTCTGAGCAGCCACTGGTGAGATGAACACCCTGGCACAGTCCAGATGAAATTCCTCTGTCTGCCTGGACAGGGAGGTTATGGAGGGAGCAGGTTCCTCAGGGCTGACAGGACCAGAGCTGCAGGACCCCTTCACACTGACTCCATAGTGCAGCACGAACCCTCCATGGGAGCATGGGGCACCTTCTTCTCCAACATCTGGGCTCAGGGTGCTGAACAGATGCCAAACTCACCTTTGGTGTAGATGCACCCATGGACAGCACTCCAGAAAATCTCCAGGACTGGACACCCACTGCATGCGCTCCAACCTGGGACTGGATGTTCCCCATCATTCCCATTTCCTACTTATGCCACAGTACACAAAAAGGGAAAAACAGACCCTGGACCCTGGCTACCCTGCTCTCCCTGCAATGGGTCCACTTGCCACCAGTTCTGTAGAGGTGACAGGAGAGGCTCCTGAATACCCAGTGGGTTTTCTACACTTGGGCCACTGGAACCATCACTGGACCCCAAGGATTGATGGCCACTGTCACCCATGTGACCAAATGCAGCAAGAGAAGTCTCCTACTGAAGAACCACTGTATGCCCTTAAATAAAGTCTGCACCCTTCCTCTCCCCAAAAGCTGTGGGTGACCCCCATGTAGGTCCCTCAGTACCTTCTCGTAGTATTGCAGCTCATAGTCCAGGATGACTCCATTGGGCTGGTCGGGCTGGGACCAGGACAGGGTGATGCTGTCCACGGTGCGGCTCACCTGGTGCATGATAGACACGGCAGAAGGGGCTGGAGGAGAGAGAGGGGGGACAGACAGTCAGACACCTGCTCAGGTAGGACCCTCACCCTGGCAGGAGGTGGGCAGGAGGGTTATTGCTGTTCGGAGCTCTGGAATTCACTTCCTGCACTGGGAGAGCTGTGCAGAGGTCAGGCGATCCTGGATTTTGCTGTTTGTAGAGAGCAGTGGGAGGAGGAAAATATGGTTCTGCTGAATTGGTAGTTAGAAAACATGTAGGACAGTGCCTCAAGCAGGAAAATGGCAAAAGGAGCCTACGCTGGAGTAGGCACAGCACTGTTCCACCGCCAAGAGCCCCACCAGCCCCATAGCATGCACTCCTCCCTGCCTGCCATGGGGAAATGGGTGGTTTTTACTTTTCCATTCGCACAGAGCAGCTTCCCAAGGCTCGGGCAGGCTGGGGCTGCAAGCTGCACATGCCAATCACGGGAGGCGCATCCAGCGCTGAGCAGGCAGCACAAAGCTGACCTGACACGCTGACAATGGAGAGCAGCCCGGCCCGGCCCCCGCTCCTCGCAGCGAGCACAAAGGGCCCCGCCGGCCGCACACACCCGGGCCGCTCCCGCTGCCATGGCCGGACCTTCGGCCGGGAAAGCCGCCCCGGGACCTGGGCTGGGAGGCCACGGGGCACGGACCGGAGCGGGAGCTGGGCTGGCAGGCCACGGGACACGGACCGGAGCGGGAGCTGCGGCCGCCCTGGGAAAGCCTGAGCGGCCCTGGCCCGGCGGGCTGGGGAGCGGGCTGAGGCAGCAGCCCGGGCTGCCTCAGTCCTGAGGGGCAGGAAACTCCTCGGAGCCTGCAGTTTCTCCTGAGGGCAGCTCCCATCTCTGCTCTGTGAGCAGGGACAGCTCCCAGGGAACGGCCGGAGCTCTGCCAAGGGGGTTCAGGCTGGACATCAGGGAAAGGTTCTTCCCCCAGAGGGTGCAGGCACTGCCCAGGCTCCCCAAGGAATGGGCACGGCTCTGAGGCTGCCAGAATTCCAGGAGCGCTCAGACAACGCTCTCAGGGGTGCCCAGGGGGGATTGTTGGGATGTCTGTGCAGGGCCAGGAGCAGGACTCGATGACTCCTGTGGGCCCATTCCAAGTGGCGATATTCTCTGATTCCAGGTGCTGACAGCAGAGCAGCCGACACCCCCATCCCTGCTGCAGGGCTGACACCCACAGCTGCCCGCGCTGGCTCCTCTCGCCGCGCCCCAGAGCAGTGAGGGGAGCCCTCTCCGTGCCCAGCCTGCTGCTGGCACTGCCAGCACATCCACCTCAGTGCAGGGCTACCCCAGGCCTCCCCTAATGCCAGCTCAGCCCTGGAGACAGAGCTTGAGCTGCGGTCAGCAGTCAGCATTAGCCCTGGCACAGCTGTCAGCACAAGCTCACCACTGCAGCAGCTGCAGGGCACAGGAGAAGCCCCAGGGGTAGGAGAGGACTGGAGAGTGGTAGCATGAAAGTTTTCCCATCACTTGCATGCCAGGCCAAATGGATGCAGAGTGGTTTGCATTCAGATGGGCTTTTCCCAAGTCCAACCCTTACAATATTTCATGGAAGAACAGCTCATTTGGCAGCTCTGAGAAACAGCCCGGAGGAGCAGCACCCAGAGGAAGGCACTTCTCACCCATCTTCAGACTGGCTCCCCTTGGCATCAGGGGCAGTGACAGGAGCTGTGCCAGCTGGGGTTGTAGTGGCAGGACTGCGGTGCTTGGACATGCATGGCCCCAGAATGTTCCTGCACATCACAATAAATTACCACTGACCAACTCCTCTCCAACACACCAACAAAAGCCATTTTTCTGGTCCACCGTCTGCCTCTTCAGTGCTGCTTTTCTGACTCAGCCCTGCAGTTCCTAAGATGCTCAGTGTCTGGGTGCCAAGGAGCTGGGTTTGGTTAACACAAGACCTGCCCCACACTGCTGCACCATTTTCCTTCACCTGCCTGGGTTTCCCCAATCCTGAAGGAAGGTGTGATGTGGATTAGCCTCAGCAGTGTTGTTGAGCTCCAGTTTTGTCCAGGAGAACAAAACTAGAAGGACAGCAGAGAACTTCATCCCTGGAAGCAAGGCTGGATGGGGCTTGGAGCAACCTGGTCTGGTGGAAGGTGTCCCTGCCCAGGCAGGGGGTGGGATGAGATAATCTTTAAAGGCCCTTCCAACCCAAGCCATGCCATGATTCCAACAGATCCTGAGGCCACTCCTTCCATCCATTTCTGCTTGAGCAAAGCCCCATTACCCAACAGTCTGAAACCCTCTGTGTCACCTCAGCCCTCCCCTCATTCTGTGGCCCTGCTCCCCTCCCACCCTGACATCCCTGTCCCACTGCTTCAGGCCACATCTTTCCAAACTCCTGGGAAGAGTTTCTCACGCTGGCATGAAGATAAAACACAGGTAATGTTTCTGGAGCCTGTCAGCTCTTGCCAGAGCTCACTGCTTCCTTGTTCAAACAGATTCTGTAGGACATCTGCAGTTTTCAAGACAAACATCTCTGTCTCTGGAGACCAGGCTCAGAAGGAAGATGTGACTGTGCTGCGGATGCCCTGTGGCAGGGATGGCACTGGACTGAGGGAAGCACACAGCCCACAGTGTCTCTGCCAGCTGCTCTGGGAACTGATCCCACATTTACACACTGGGCTTTCCCAGGACAGAGGCCATGTACAGCCAGAGCTGTCCCAGCACAACACCAGGATGTGGCAACATGCCATGATTCAGGCACAGGCTCAGTGGCCTTGCAGCTGGAGAAGCTCCTCAGCTCCAGGTTCCTCCTGGTAGGAGTGAGGTCTCTGGGATGTTCTTCTTTCAGTTCCATGCACTGCACCCCAGCCTGGGTGTACAGGACTGCTCCAAGGCACCTCCTGCCTCTCCTGAGGGAGGTGTACCAGACAACAGCTACAGCAGGACAAGTGTGACTCGTGCTGCTGGTACCTGGTGAACCTGCTCTTGTTTGGCTCAGCAAAAGACCCAAATGGATGAGGTGGGGCTCATCCAAGGAGCTTAATGAGGCAAATGTGCAGCACGGTGGGAGGAGGCAGGGGAGATGGATGACTACAGCACCCTCAGGGCCTTTCCTGCACCTGGGGCTAGGGAAGGGCTCCAGCAGAGCAGGAACCTCCCCACTGCATGTCCTCAGTGACTGCTGCTCTTATCACAGACACCAGGGGAGTGCACAGCAATGAAATCACTGGAAGGCCTAGCTCAGAAGTGATCTCTGAAGGTTTCTGATCCCACAGGCTGGCAGAGTTATTTCAAAATCAGATTTTTTTGCTCAGGACTGTGTCCAGATGAGACCTAGTGAATCTGATCCCCATGGATGGGGCTCCCACAGGCTCTGAGCAGCAGCCCCCAGCTGCCTTGCTCTTAGGGCCAGAAACATTCTCTCACATTCCACTGGGATTTTGCTGGTTGTGCCTTGTGGACGTTGCCACCATTCTCCCCCCCTATGCCCCTCAGCCTCCTCCTCTCCAGGCTGATCAGACCCAGCAGCTGCCTTCACCTCTGATGCTCCAGCCCCAGCCTCAGGGTAACCTCCTTTGTCCTGCTGGACCTGCTCCAGTTTGTCCATGGGTGTGATACTGGGAGCCCCAGAGGACGCAGGAGCCCAACTGTGGCCTGAAACTGCCAAGCAGATGGAAACAATCAATCTCTCTTCTGGACTTTTTGCTAACAGAGCACAGCACTCTGCAGTGCCACAAAACATGGTCCTTTGTCACACCCTTAATGCCAGGTGAGGGCCTGGGTGCACAGAGAGGCTCCCAGGCCTGTGAATCAGGGATGGGCTGGCACTGGATGTATGAGCTTGAAACCACTTTAGAGGAGCCAGCCAGACTCAGAGGGACTTTCCCAGGTCCAGTCAGCAGGAAGAGCTTCAGCTGGATTCTGACACGATGCCCAGACAGCTGACTGTGCCCTGTGACACACAGGAGAGAGATCAGATATGGAGAGTCCCCACTCTCAGAGCCTTGATGTTACCATGAAGGTGTGAACAGAGGTGGATTTATCCTGATGGGGTATCCAGGGGTAGGTGTGTCCCAAAAATCAAACAGATCTTCCTTCATTCCACGGCTGATGGAAACACTGCTCCTGACTGGATCCCTTAAGCCTCAATGCCATTTGATTGCACAGATTTCACAGAATATTTTGAGTTGGAAAGGATCCACAAAGACCACTGAGGCCATCTCTGAAGTGAATGGTCCATATGGGGATCAAACCCACACCCTTGGCATTATCAGCACGGGGCACTGAGGCAAACCCAACCACTGCAGTCTTGAAAGGCACGTTCTGCATCCTCTTGATCAGGGATGGCCTCAGACTCCTCACAGTGCAGTGCTGTGCCTTCCTTGAATTGCTGGAGAAATAAACCACACCAAAACCACCACTGGAGTGTAAAACAAGCCTAATGAAAATCCACTAATGTACAAAGCCAACATGCCCCACACGGTGACCCCTCTGGGGCAGAGGCACGGGAGGGATGCCCTGCATGGCCACACAGCACTGCTCACAGCCAGAGCCCTGCCCAGGCTGGGCTGCCTTTTGGCACTTTATCTCAATCCAGGGAGCACAGCAGACTTGTGTGGCTGGGGCAGCTCTGCAGGAGCAGTGTTGGGGTGCTGACAGCCCTGCAGCACACATAGGGCACTGCCTGGGCTCAGGAGCTGGAAACACTTGGGAAGGATGGGGTTCAGGAGGTCCTCCCATGCTCAGGTCTTGCCAGCAGAGCTGCATGGCCATCACCTCCCTGAAGGGATCACCCCTGAGCTTTGCCAGGGCTGGAATGGCAGAAAACCATCTGTGCCCTGGGCTGATCCCACAGTGAGGGCAGCAGCTCCAGGGAGGGGATTCTGCTCCTCTGCTTGGCTCTGGAGAGACCCCCCTGCAATTCTGCCTCCAGCCCTGGGGTCCCAGCACAGAAAGGACATGGGGGAGTTGGAGCAAGTCCAGAGAAGGACACAGAGATGCTCTAAGGGCTGGAGCCCCTCTGCCCTGGAGCCAGGCTGGGAGAGCTGGGGGGGTTCAGCCTGGAGAAGAGAAGGCTCCACGGAGATCTCAGAGCCCCTTGCAGGGCCTAAAGGGGCTCCAGGAGAGCTGGAGAGGGACTGGGGACAGGGGGTGGAGACACAGGATACAGGGAATGGCTTCCACTGCCAGAGGGCAGGGCTGGATGGGATATTGGGCAGGAATTGCTCCCTGTGAGGGTGGGCAGGCCCTGGCACAGCTGTGGCTGTCCCTGCATCCCTGGCAGTGTCCCAGGACAGGCTGGATGGGGCTGGGAGCAGCCTGGGACAGTGGAAGGTGGCCCTGGCCGTGGCAGGGAATGGAATGGGATGTGCTTTAAGTCCCTTCCAACGCAAATCATTCTGGGATTCAAAGACACCTCAAGACATTGTCCTTTCAAACCAGGCTGGCTCAATGCCACAAGGTGGACATAGCCAGGCAGGTCTCAAATCCCACTACACACCATATTTTCCATGAAGGCATCCTTAAAGAACAACTGGGATCTTAAGTCCTGCTGGACTGACTTTCTCCCAGGAAGGCTCAAATCCCCATTGGGGAGGAAATGTGTGGTCCCAGTGGGTTTGGCAAGGGAAGCACCAAAGCCACCAGGCTGGTTTTGACCTCCCCAGAATTAGTGTAGCAGCTCCAGCCTCACAGAGGCCAGCCTGAGCAGAGGCCAATGCTTCTGGTACCACAAGGTGGGTCTAGCCTGTGTCAGGGTGGGGCTGACATATCCTGATACTCCCATCTAACAAAAGGCTAACAGCCAAGGAAATGCATCCAGTGCCTTTGCCTTGGTCCCAGAGCCATGGTGTGGAGTCAGTACCAGCAGGACACACACAGCCCAGGCTGTGCTGCTCTGGCCTCTCCCACGTTCATTATGCATGTCTAGGTGAAGCACTTGGACTAGAAGATCATTGTAGGCCTTTCCAACTGAAATATTCTATATTCTATTCCATTCCACAGACTGTGCTGAGGAAAGGGATGACCCAAGAGGCCCAAGAGGCTGACAGGACTGAGCCCTCCTCTCCCACTGCCCCCTTCGGTTCCCTAGAGCACCAAATCCCAGGAATGCTGCTGGGATGGGACTCCCAGAGCTCCTGGTCCACCACCACACCAAGGAAGGGAAGCTGTATTAGGTGAATCTTTAAACCTCCAAGGATGGGGCTTCTCTCAGTAGCCCCTCTGTATCAGCATCCCTTAGCCTTTCTGATTAGCTCTAGATAAAATCCCAATTTTTGGTCATAAAACACATTCTTTTTCTGCCACATCCATGTAAACGAGCCCCACATGTCCTGCCTCCCAAGCACTGTGTCTGAGGCACATCCAGAATTGAAAATATGTCTTCTAAAGGAAAAAAAAAGAGATCACAAATGATGGTCTGGGTCCTGATTATGAAGCTGAAGCCACTTTTATGAAAGGGTTTCTTTTCTTTTTTTTTTTTTGAAAGAGCTTTTGCTGAAGATCCCATCCAGGCACATCTCTCTTTACAGCTTTACATCTTTGACTGAAAGCATGTCCAGGCTTCCCTGTGGCAGAGCAGCTCTCTGAGGATGCTGTGACGTGAGGATAACACCTCCCTGGGCACGGAACCAGGGAGCTCCAGGGCTCCAGAGCAGCACCTCAAGGCTGCCTCAGCAGCCTGTGCTAAGGGAAACCAAACCCCAGGTGGCACAGATCCATCACACAAAGGCAGCTTAACCTGCACTGATCCTCCACAAGAGGCTTTGGGATCTGTAAGTAAGGATTTGCCTGATCTCCTGCAGGGACAAAGGGGAGTGTTGGTTGTACCATGAAGCCTCAGGCTTGGCATAGCCAGAATCTGACTTTTATACAAATATTTGCTTCTTTGGGACTTGCTGGAAATGATGAAAAGTATTAAGAGAAAGAAGGAAATGGAAGAAAACAGAAAGGAACAACATGTGAGTTTTCCAGGAGAAACAATCACTTTTTAATCACAGGAAAAGCTGAAGAAAGTCACACCAAACCCAGGGCAGCGCAATGAGACAGCCAAGAGCAGAGCATTTTAGCAGAGAATTGGGAAAAGCTCCATAACACCCAGGTCTGAACATCTGCACAAACCCAGGCAGAGCTAAAAATAGCTGAAACACTTGTGTTTGACCCCCTGAGTATGCTACAGACACACCCCCTGCTTCCTTTGAGGACTTCAGATGATGCTGAGCCCACCAAGCCCCTGGAGAGGTTTCCCTCAGGTTCTCTTTTAAAATGCACCTTTTATTTTCAGGTTAAAATTTATGGACTTCAGTTTCCAACTGCAGGAACTTTTCTGGATTTTGTAATTAAAAGGAAGAGGAATCTAGAAAAAGAATACTGTCATCATGGACAAGCTGAAAGATAGTGAAAATATTTCCTTTTTGTCCGTGGAGTGTTGGAACTGGAAGATCTTTAAGGTCCCTTGCAGCACAAACCAGCCAATGATTCTGTGATTCCTTTCTGTTTTCCAAGTAGTTTCCTGAGCACTTCATACATTTATCAGCCTGATGACTCCCTCCTCTATATTTTCTAATTCCTTGTTGATCTCCTTTTTGAACATAAACCTCAAAACTGAGTTCAGTACCCAGGATCCATCTCTCCAGAGACAGCATCCATCTCCTTGCTGAGGTTCGATATTCCTCTGAGTGTGTCCAAGGTAACACTTCCCTGCCTCAGCTCAGCCCTGCAGAGCTGCTCTTCCCTCTCCCCTGGGCACTTCCACTGGGTGATTTTGGCTGTGCCCCCCAGCTCAGGGAGGGGAGGAGGCTGTTCCTGCATTTCCTATCATCCCAGTTCTGCTGGGAGTGGGGTGAGAGAACCTCGATGCATCCAAAGTTCATGTAATTGGTAAAACTCTCTCTAAAGCTCAGGGAAATTCATTAGGAGAAAACTGACAAAAAGCAGCAGGAGGGCATCACACAATGAAGAATTGTTTTGGGGCAATGAGAAAGAAACAGGTCCATTTTCCTCCTAGCTTCTATGTCTCTGAGTTGATTTCAGGGTTCTTAGGCAGCTCACGTGTTTGTCTCTCTAACCCATCCCCACAACAGAACTCTGTGCAGTTCCAGGAGCCCCAGGATACCTCCTAGGACATCTTCTCTTTTATTCAACAAGAGCTTCCATCTGGGAGCTGTTCCTTTCTCCCAGTCCTGCTTTTCCAACATCCTGAGCTCACCCCCCTCCTATCCCACGTCTATCTGCCTCACCCCTGGAAGAGTCTAAGGCCAGGCTGGACAGGGCTTGGAGCAGCCTGGGAAAGTGGAAGGTGTCCCTGCCAATGGGAGGGGGTGGAATAAAATGATCTTCAAGGTCCCTTTCAACCCAGCCCAGTCTGGGATTCTGTGATTTTATGATTCAGTGTATTCTGGTTCATCCCATCCCAAAGGACCCATCAGGGCATCCCTGTCTAATAGACTTTGATAGCAGAGGCCAATTTTCTGTGTCAGGTCCTGACTCTTGGGGCACCACCACTGCCAGTGTTTTTTAGGAAGTCTGGCTCCCAATAAACCAACCCCACATCCAGCTACACAAATGTCCATGGCACTCCAGGGTCACTTTGCAGCCTTGGTGCAAAGTGTGCAGGCTGGGAAGCTGGACCACTGCTGTAAAGGAAACAAAATGGGAAAAGACCCTGCCACCAGCCAGGGCAGCACTGCAGGGAGCAGCCCAGGGGCTCAGACTCTGCTGGCAGCATCTTCTGGGAGTGTCTGGTGGGACTGTGTGGCTCCAGCCTGCAGGGGGGACACGAGGATCTTTCCACAGCTTCTCTTTCATCATCTTTAGACCCATTTAGACCCATGCAATCTTCCTCCCAGTCTGCAGCCAGCCCCCCCTCCCTGCCAGTCCCAAGGCTGAGCCCCTACTCCTGGCTGTGGGGCAGCACTGTCGAGATCCCGGTAAAATCAAAGCATCCATTCCTCTGCTGGCTTAGCTGGGAGAATCAGGTTACAGGCAGCAAACCCCCTATCTCTGATCACTTTAATTCCACTAACCCATGTCATGTCAGACAGAGTCAACATTTGCTCTGGAAAACACTCACGACTCAGAGAGAGCAAAGCCAGCCCAGCCCGTGGCCTCTCCCTGGCAACACTTTGAAATCACCCAGGGGAAGAGGCGAGGTGAACAGCTGGGAGGTTTCCAGCATCTCCTTGGAGCCCTCCTGACAGATCTCGGTCCCTGGAGTGTCAGGTTACTGGACGGGGGGAACTGCTTTTATTATAGGAAGGTCAGCAGGGAATTCTGGCATTTTCAATTACCCCGTGCAGCAGCGGCTGTGATCGGGGTCAGGATTAACTGCCTGACCCGCGGCTGAAGACAGAGCGGCAGGGAAATGCACCATGATGCTGCAAGGCACCAGCCAGTCCAGAGGCCACGGGACAGGGCAGGGAATGGGGAGATGGGGGGAGAAGGCTCTGTCAGGGCAGAATTTCTTGGCAGGGGATGCCTGTAACTGTCCTGCCACTGTGCAAAGGGAGAGACTTGGAAAGCCTTGGGGGAAGGGGGCAAGCTTCCTTCTCACTGCCTTCACCCAGGGACTCCGTCTGAGTGGGTGACCCAGGCAGCTCCAACATGAGCAGGATTCCCTGTGGGTGCAGAGCATTCCCTGTGGGTCCAGAGCAGGGCATTCCCCAGGACAGCGTTTCCACACCCCGTGCAGTGAGGCTGGAGGTGATGCTGTGCAGCAGCCAGGACAGTGCTCAGTCACAGAGCAAGGGCTGTCCTGACCTTCAAGCCAAGGGCTTGGGCGTCCAGGCTCCAGCAGTCTGGAAAACTGTGTTTGAAGTGGCAGGAGCACACAGGGCCTCTGTGCAAGGCTTCAGGCAGGTGGAGCAGGCACAGGGCTGGGGGTGAGCACTTTTTTTCCAGCATGGGCAGAGGGGACAGACAGGACAACTGACCCCCACATTCCCAGAGACCTGGATGTCTCTCACCACTCTCACCTGCAGGACACCTAATCCAAAGCAGCCCTCCCTCCTTGCCCCACGGCACCCCGGGCCCACACAGTCCCCAGCAGGTGGGACAGTACAGACTGTCACTGTATAATGGTCCAACTGTCCCCACTCCAGGTGCCACCACTGACCCCAAGGACCCTGGTTTTTGTGCTCCCGTTCAGCTCAGAGTCCAGGTATTGAACTGAAAATCAGTTTCTCTGGTTAAAACCTACCTCATTTTTTGCTTTTCTGGGTAAAACTCCTTCTGGCCATTTAAGCATCACAGCCTTTCACACCATGGACCCTCCTGGAGAATGCATCTGAACTCAGATGCCTTCCTCCAACATGAGCACTGAATGCACCACAGTGAGGAACACCTGAATGAAGAAGGGAAGAAGGGAGGATTCTTCACCTGCCCTCCATGGTCACCCTGCTTTGCATGGGAGGTTAGGCTGGAGACCTCCAGAAGCCCCTCCACCAGCACTTGTGTGTCTGTGACTCTGTGACCCTGCTGAAAGGGTTCATTATTCCTTGGACTATTACAACATTTGTCCCCCCAGTTCCTTTCCCAGTTCTGCCCCTGTAATGCCATGTTCAGGAGCCACACACTTTTGGAGCCAATTCTTTCCAGCAGAAGCTGAGGGAAGCAAGGAATGGCAGCACTGGGGCTCTTTAATAAGCAACATTTGCCCTTAAAGGAGTAAAAATTCTCAGGTCTGGGATATTCCTGGACTTGCTGGAGCTCTGGAAAATTGGTGTTTCACAGTGTGTGAGGTTTTTGTTCCGAGGTTCTTGGCAAGGTGGCCCGATCGGAGTGGTACCCACGCTGTGTCAAGTGTCTGGAAAACTTCCCAGTGGGCCCAGCCTGCAGCTCCTTGAGTCTGTAACTACAAACGCTGGAAAATCTTAAAAACATGGCAAAGCAGCGCAAAGCTGGTCCTGGCTGCAGCCCCACTTAAATCAAGGCAGGCTTTGGTGTACATTACAGCCTTTAGAGCAGTTGCTGATGCCACAAGCCCAGCGACTTGGCCCAGGCAGCCGAGGGTTTGGCTGTGTTTGAGCTCTTTGTTCAGTGGGGTTTGCAGTCCCATTTGCATGTGTCACCCGGCCTGCAGGGCTTTGTTCCCACACAGAGGAGCTGCTCCGGAGGCTCCTGGCACCCCCCACACTGCTGCCAGAGCAGCTTTGGGGTCACAAGGTGCCAAGGGTGTCCCCACCTCCTGGACCCCTCTGCACGTGGAAAACTCATCTGCTCCAAGTCATGGCACGTCCCCAGCAAAAGGCTGCAGGGAAGCAGGAACACAGAGGGAGCCAGGGCCCCCCACCTCCAACCTGCCCCCCAGATTTTCCATGAAAATATACTTTCCCAAAAAGTGCCAATTAATTGCTGTCATTAATTGCATTAATTGCAATGACAGCTGCCCTTAGGAACGACTTGATTTCAAAATTTCAAGCACAGAAACCTTAGAGCTATAGTCCTTGAAAGAGTGATGTCTGTTGCAGAGCATCCATGGAATCACTGAATGGTTCAGGCTGGAAAGGGCCTTTCCACCCCCTGCCATGGCAGAGACACCTTCCCCTGTCCCAGGCTGCTCCAAGCCCTATCCATCCTGGCCTTGGGCACTGCCAGGGATCCAGGGGCAGCCACAGCTGCTCTGGGCACCCTGTGCCAGAGCCTGCCCACCCTGCCAGGGAAGAATCCCTTCCCAATGTCCCATCCATCCCTGCCCTCTGGCAGAGGGAGCCACTCGCTGTGTCCTGTGTTTCCATCCCCTGTCCCCAGTCCCTCTCCTGCTCTCCTGGAGCCCCTTTAGGCCCTGGCAGGGGCTCTGAGCTTTCCCTGGAGCCTTCTGTTCTCCAAGTGAATCCCCCCAGCTCTCCCAGCCTGGCTCTGGAGGGGGGCTCCAGCCCTTGCAGCATCACTAAGCCTTGCTAATTTGTGACTGAACCTTTTTCCTTGCTCTCTTGCATGGCAAACTCCACCAGGTTCCCCGTGTAGGGGAAAGTTTTGGAAACCCCATTTTCTCTCGGGAAGAGCATTCCCTGCCCAGCCCCAGAGATGCAGCTGCCTCCTGCAGCCTGCCAGGGCAGGGATGGCCATGGACCAGCCTGTGGAGGGCCAGGCACTGTGAGCATCTTCCTGCTTGCACAGGGGCACACAGAGACTCATCCCTTCCCACAGGGACCCCACTAACCCCCAGGGACCTCAAAAAGGACTGAAGGACACCCGGCCAGGAAGCTGCAGTAACCCCTTTGCTACAACTGGCAGCTTCCCCACCTGCCCCAGGGCACTGCCCCAGTGCTGTGTTTGCCAAGGGCAGCAGGAGACATAAATCGGCCATCTGGAACACAGGAGGAAAAGGAGAGCCCTGGAGCCTTCCCACTGGCTCCCAGCACAGCACAGAGCAGGATGGTGGCACACTGAGGGAGCCCCTGATTTAGCAGAAGGGACTTTCCACCCCATCCATCATGGATAGACTGTTGTTTCTGACCAAACTCAGATCCAAACGCACTGGAATAGGTTTCTGAAGCCCCAGGCAGGTGTGGAAAAACGATCCTCAAACTCATGGTGTAATTTATGCAACAGGGAAGCCTGGGAGTCAGCAGGAGGAGGAGCCCACAGAGATGGTGGCAGGCAGGGAAGGGCATCTGCTCGGGAAGCTCCAGCAGTGCTGCCCATCCCCTGCTCTGCCAACATCCCCCAACTGCCCACCACAGCAGAGGGAAGAGGCTCCTGAAGAGCCAGCAGCTGACTAAGCTCCTGCCATCTGCTGCAGATGGTCTCCAGTGGCAGAGGAGAAGGGATTTGGGCATGGCAGGATCCCTCCCGGGCACTCGCTGCCAGCTGCTGCAGGCTGGGGGGATGCACTGAAGGCAACAGGCTGGGGCAACAAGAGAGGGGAGGAGGGCAGCAAAAGCAAAGCCTCATCACGTTTTGGTGGCCATCAGGGTGAAGAGGGGAGCTGTGGGTGAATGGAAGAGGGAGAGAAGATAGATGATGGAACCAGGATGGTGACCAAAGGTCCATGGAAGGCAAGGTCTGGATCTTAACTGGGGTAAGAGAAGCTGCCATGAGGATGTCAAGGTTTCAGGAGGTTTGGAATGTGGGAGCAGGCTGAATTGTCACATCCAAGGAAGTCTCCAAAAGATGAAACCTGAGATTTAAGTGACCTCAGGACAGCAGTCTAGCAGATCCTCCAGCTTGCTCTGTCACACAGAGGAACAGGCTTTGTCCTGGCTCCTCCATGTGTGAGATGGCTCCAAAGCTCAGGAAATTTCTGCTTTTCCCCTTTTTGTGTCAGTTTTCTGCATAAGAACTACCCTACCAGGTCTTGAAACATCAAGAAGTATGAAAGTGCTTCTCATGGACCTCAGTCACCTCATCTCAGCTGAGGCTTCCCCACTGGGGTCATTGTGGTCTCCCATTTCTGCAGTTCCTGGACAGACTTCACAGAACCACTTCCAGCTTGCAGTTTTCCAAATCAAATGTTTTCCTGGTGTCCTGACAGACAGAATCTCCTGTATTTCCTTAGAAAATCAGTGATTTCATTGGGAAAAAAGGCAGTGATCTATACAGGCTCATGTACAAGGACCTGATGGGCTGCCTGTCTCTTGATGGCTCGAGACTAATTCTCTTCCTTAAAGGTGTTTTAGCTAAAGCCAGGACTGAATTGGAGGAAAATTCCCATCCCTAGAAGTGTCCCAGGCCAGGCTGGATAGAGCTTGGAGCAGCCTGGTCCAGTGGAAGATGTCCCTGCCCATGAGAGGGGGCAGAATAAGCTGAGCTTTAAGGTCTGTCCAGCACAAACCAGATTCTGGGATTCCAGGATTTGAACTGGTACTCAGGCTGATCTAAACCATCTCTGGGCTAGAACCTTTGAAACTTAGTCAAATGAAGAGCAATGGCCATAAATCATTGCTTGGGAGGGTCAGGTTGGCCATCAGAAGAAGTTCCCTCCCTAGGAGGGTGGTGCAGATCTGGGACAAGGCAGTGGGACATGGGCAGGGCTCTGCCTTTGGAGATAACCAACAACCATCTACCCAAAGCCATGAGTTTGCTTATGAACTGCTGGCAGCAGCCCTGCTGTAAGTGGGAAGTTGGATGAGGAATCTGAGATACTCAAATGTTACAACTTCCTGCCTTTTATTGTGGAAGAAACAGGAAAGTGGAGTGTCAAAATCTTGTTGAAGTTCAAGGCCAGTTTGGATGGGGCTTGGAGTAACCTGTGCTAGTGGAAGGTGGCCCTGCCCATGGCAGGGGGTGGGATTGGGGTAATCTTTAAAGTCCCTTCCAACCCAAACCACTCTGGGATTCTGTTATAAACAAATACTCAGAGCTTTGAAGCTCTGGAAAGCTCATTCCAGCCCTTTGAGGTAATTCCTGCACTTTCCCAGGTTCTGGTTTCACAGACACTAACTCCTAGCTGCAGCAGGGCCCAGCTGAGCAGCATGAGAGAGAACAGGAGGAGCCACTGCTCCTGCTTGTGTCCAGAGCAGCACGGGCTCTCCTGTGCCTCCCTCACAAGCAGGGAGCCAGACACATCCTCTGACACACAGTGAAAGTGAGAAGATAAAAGCAAGGCTCCCTGTGCCCCAGGCAGTACAAGTCTCCTGTCCCTGTCTAGCCAGCAGCATCACTAATGTGACAAGCAAACAGCAGCCTGGGATGGCTGGTGAGAAGGTCTGGTCCTGCCCAGCTCATCCCTTCACCTCACCTGCTCCCCGACCTCTCTGTGCCCCTGCTGCCTCTGCCAGCAGAGCTCCAGGGCCATGGCTGCAAGGCAATTGTTTTGCTTGAAGGTGAGGGGAAAAACCCCTCCTTCCTGCACGACCTGGGATCTGTCTCACCTGTGCTCCATCGCTCACAGATGAACTCCTCAAGGCTTGTACTCAGTCCAGAGCCAGGAGACCCCAGCAGAGCAGGGCCATGGCCCATGTCCTCCCTTTGGACCTGTTCTTGAGCTCAGGGGCTCCTCCAAGGCCTGTGGGCACAGCCCTCCCCAAAAGACCCTGTGTGGCTGGGACACAGCCTGGGCTGTGCCAGCCACTGAAATTCAAACCCTACTGATTCCTGGCATGTACCTGGGACAGAGCTGTGAGCTGCACATCTTCCTGGTCAAGAGACCTAGAGAATCATGGAGGGTTGGAAAAGACCTCCAAGATCATCAAGTCCAACCTTTGACTGAATGCCTAACCCATATCACCATGTCATGACATACTGCTGGAAAATGCCGCCCAGAATAATAATGCAAATAATCACAACAACTTTTCTGGATTTATAGAGGGGCAGAAATCATCTTGATGGGTTTATCAGGACAATCGATTGGTTTCCTTCACCACAAACTCCTTGTACTCCCTCTGTAAGGGCCCTTTATGGCTCTCTATGGCTCTGCACCAAGAGCCTCTGACATCAGCACTAATCCTCCCTCCTTATCCCCTGTGACAAGAGTTGCTCACAAAAGGGACACATTCCCAAGAGCCTGGATGCTCTCTTACCCCCACCACTGGGAGGTCTTGAATTTGTCTCTGGATACTCCAGAGCCCAAGGCTTCTTCCTCCCTCCTCAGGTCACAGAAGCCAGTTACCAAGAAGTGCCCTTCCCACTGCTATTAACTCATCCCTGACCATGGAGCCCTTTCCTTCAGCTTTCCCAGGGCACTCCTCAGCCTGTCCACGGTGTGGACAGAGCCTGCCAGTCCTCACAGCACCAAGACTCTCCCCACTCCCCAGCAGTCCCCAAAGAAAGGCCACAAATTAGTAGTCAGGGGCTGCCAGCAAGAGCTGGTGCCTGGCAAGGCTCTCAATTAGTCAAGTGTTGTTATCCAGAGCCCTGGGCTCAGCTCCTTGACCCCTTGGGAAGCTGGCATGGCTCTCAGCCACCCTCTTGGCACAGACCATTTGTTGAGGAATGGCTGGGAAAGGACTCTTAGTGGCACCCAGGATCTGTCATGGTCCCTGCAGACAGGACTGTGGCACATGGACAGTCTTGGATTTCACTCCTGAAGGGATGCTGAGCTTTGGGGGAGAGGTACTGCTCAGCTGCAGGGTGTGAGAAGCACCAGTGCAGGTGAGCTGCAGATGCACAGCATGGAGCTCGAGGTTGAGGAGAGCCTGCTGAGAAGAGCAGAGAGAAAACCAGCCTGGGCTCAGAGGTGACAGAAGGCATTGCCCAGGAAGGCAGGTGGATCATGTTTATGGGGATCCAGTTTGCTGGAAGGGGTCATGGCCATGGGATGATGGTCACCCAACCATCACCCAGCATGTGCCACCCACCTGGCCACACTCAGGACCTTCCTTCCCTCTCTGGCTGCTCTAGGGGGGTTTCTTATTCTCACAGGAGATTTCTCCTGGGATCCCAGAATGCTTTGGATTGCAAGGAATATAAAACCTCATCACCCCTTGCCATGGGCTGGGACACCTTCTACTATCCCAGGGTGCTCCAAGCCACATCCAACCTGGTTTTGGGCAATTCCAGGGATGGGACAGCTACAGCTTCTCTGGGCAACCTGTACCAGGGCCTCCTCACCTTCCCAGGGAAGAATTCCTTCCCAATATTCCATCTAACCCTGTCCTCTGGCAGTGGGGAGCCATCCCCCCATGTCCTGGCACTCCATGCCCTTATAAAATGTGGGTGCTGAAGAACTGGTGACCCCTGAAGGTTTTGGATGCTGCTGGTCATGGGGCATCTCTCCTCAGTCCTGCAGCACAGAGAGTCCCCAGCACACCCTGTGTCCCTTGGGGAACCAGGGGGATTTTCCTTGCTTCCTGCAGGGCTGCAGGACCCCGAGGGGTGGTGGGCACTTTGCTTTGTCCAGCTGTGGCAGGAGCACAACCCCATCACTCATTCAACAATGGAGCCCCAGCTGGCTCCTCCATCCACAGCCAAGGCAGAGGGAGGCTCATCCTCCCTCTGCACCCCCCATTCTCCTGTCCCAGCTCTGCCTTTGTGTCTGCAGCTTCTGTTACCAACTGCTAATGATCTACATCAAGGCTGCCAGGCAGTGCCGGTGCGAGTGTAAGCAGAAGAATCCAGAGCCTCTAATTACAGAGGAATTAGCAAGCAGACAGTTAGTGTTTAGTGCTAATGAATAGATACATTAAGAGAGACATCACACAGGCTGAGAAGTGTGAGCCCTGATAACAAAGGAGTGTCAAGCCAGGAAAACACAAGGAGGAGGATGCAGGGGACTGAAAAGGATTTGCCTTCGACTCAGCTTGCTGGTTTTGCTCAGGTGGGAGCAGCCACGGGTGATACATGAAGGTTCAAGCACAGCAGAGAAATGCAAGCATGAAATATGAGCATCAAATGATTAATCCATAGTACAGGACCACGGTGAGAGGGTGCAGAGCCCCTTCCTAGCTCCAGGCAGCATTACAGCCACCCCATCTCCATCAGGTAAAGGAAGCTGGTCATCCAGACCCATTCTCCTCTCCTCCTTGGGGCAGTACCGTCTCTACTTGGAGCCAAACCATGGCTCAGCCTGTGTCAGACCTGCCTCCAGGGCTTCAAAAACACCCTGGCCCCACTCCTGAGCTAACTCCAGATCAGAGGGCATCATTATAATTCCCCCAGACATTTCTGCAGGTTCCCTCTGTCCTCACGCTCTGAAGTGATGCCCAAGTGATGCCCACCTGCGCTACTGCTGTTTTACCCCACCCACCATCCCTGGCAGCCAGGACACACCATGGCCTCCAGGTGATTCACCCATGGCTGCCAAATTCAGCCCTGGGGGTCAGAAGTGTCCAGGGCACTTCAGAGGAACCAGAATCTCTCCTGCTCCCCAGCAGGGCTGTGCCTTCCTGGCATCCTTCCACCTCAATACCGTTCAGCCAAGCCCCAGCCCTGGCTGTGCCCAGCTCCAGATGGCTTCCAGGTGGGCTGGGAAGGCAGCCCCTGGCCAGCAGCTCGGTGGGGCTCCCTGCCACCAGCACTGCTGGAAGCACCTGCTGGGGACCCTCCTGGGAGCAGCACTAGCAGCCACTCTGACCATCCCTCCCCCAGCAAACCCACCCTGCACAGAGCTGGAGACTCTGACTGAAACCCTCC
Organism: Setophaga petechia; assembly: GCA_024362935.1. NCBI lineage: Eukaryota > Metazoa > Chordata > Aves > Passeriformes > Parulidae > Setophaga > Setophaga petechia. Next base: position 201,696 of record JANCRA010000088.1, on the reverse strand, counting down.
CAGCTCTGTGCTTCAGCTGCTTCACCAGGTGACTCTGAAGTGGCACAGGAACGGGCGCAGATTCTCAGACTGTTATCCCAAATATTAATTTCCCAGACCCTCTCCTATGCAGCTCCCCCTTTGCTTTCTCAGTCTGGCCTGGCTCTCTACAGTCCAAGAAGGGACTGCAGCTCCCATCAAAATGCTGGAGCCACCTCACCTTCCCTCCCTGGGAACCAGGAGTGTGCCTGCAACACTCTGATGGTGCCTGCAATGATGCTTGAAGGCAACAGCCTTAGGCCCAGCCACACCCAGTGCTGGAGAGTGATGCTGTGACACCAGGGGACAGTGCCACCAGCTGTTCTGCTGCCATGACGGGGAGGCAGCTCTGCCTTGGGGCACGCTTCAGATTTTCACTGAAATAAGGGATATTTTGACATCCAGTGCTTGGAATTCACTCTGGAGTTGCCAGGCACTCATCACCACCAACATTATGGAATAAGCAACACCTCACCCCACTCTTGTCCCCTTCCAGCCCACAGGGGCTCAGCCAGCACTGCCCAGGGACACTGCCCACCCCGATGCCTCAGGTTTTAGCTTTTATATTTTTCAGATTCTATTCTGCTTTAGTGTGTAAGTCTGGGGTTCATATTAGGGGATGGTGAGCTCTCTTCACAGAATAGGTAGATAAAACAATTCCTGCTCTAGCTGGGGACCCAAGGACAGCTGATTCAGATCTCAGGCCCAAGAGCATAAACAACGTGGGCTGAAGAGAGAAAATAAGAAGGATGGGACTGCATGGGCTAAAGCTGACAATTATCTCCAGTATGCATGTGGACCAAAACATATAGAAGTGTGAGACCTGTGACCTGTCATCCATTTCTGTGGCCATTTTGGGTAGTGCTGCCCAAGGTGGATCTATTTGAGGCGTCTTAATAAATCCCTACTTTATTCTTTAGCTCTGCCTAGTCTCTGTTGAAGTTCAGCATTCACAGGGCATCCCCCAGCCCACGCCAGCCTAGAGTGGGAGCTCTGAGGGAGGAGCACTGGGCCTTACCGGCCTGGTTGGTGGTGATGTTCACGGAGGCGAACTGCGGGGAGAAGGGGCTCTGGTCGGTGACGCCGTTGACGGCCTGGATCTCGAAGGTGTACTGGGTGTGGGCCAGCAGGTCGCTGATGTAGATGCGGGGCTCGGTGAGGCCCAGCTGGCGCGGGGCGAACTGCACGTTGTCCCCGCAGCGCGTGCAGGCCCCGCGCCCGGCCCCGCAGCTCTTGCAGATGATGTTGTACACCAGGTCCTCGCGGCCCCCCGAGTCCCGCGGGGGGCTCCACTCCAGCATCAGCGACGTCTCGTTCACGCTGGAGATCACGGCCTGCGGGGCGGACGGGATGGCTGCAAAGGGAGCACACAGGAAGGTGTGAGCAGCTGCACCCCTCCTGCTCCCCATCCCTGGGCAGGACTCTGTCAGCCGAGCCCACAGGGGCTTCCAGCCCACAGGGGCTCAGCCAGCACTGCCCAGGGACACTGCCCACCTCTGATGCCTCAGGTTTTAGCTTTTATATTTTTCAGATTCTATTCTGCTTTAGTGTGTAAGTCTGGGGTTCATATTAGGGGATGGTGAGCTCTCTTCACAGAATAGGTAGATAAAACAATTCCTGCTCTAGCTGGGGACCCAAGGACAGCCAATCCAGATCTCAGGCCCAAGAGCACAAACAACGTGGGCTGAAGAGAGAAAACAAGAAGGATGGGACTGCATGGGCTAAAGCTGTAATTGGACAATTATCTCCAATATGCAAATGGGCCAAAACTTATAAAAGTGTGAGACCCCGTGACCTGTCATCCATTTCTGTGGCCATTTTGGGTTGTGCTGCCCAAGGTGGATCTATTTGAGGCGTCCTAATAAATCCCTACTTCTCTTGGTGTCAGGGATGTGTGCAGCAAGCTGGACATCAAAGCAAAGAGTGGGAATGAAGCCAATCCTCTTACCCCAGGCTAATTTGATCATGTGAAAGTCCTGGCAAAATTTACCAGTTAGTTTGTGTAGTGTCCCCCAAAACCCCACTGGGACAGACACCTTTGTCAAGCATCCCTCAGTGCTTTGAGTGCCATCTCCTTTCCCCACCACGTGGTTCCCTCCCAGCTGCCCAGTCCCACATACTGGTGCACGGCATGTCCACGGGGTCAGCGTCTGCCCGGTAATATCCATTCCGGCACACGCAGTTCGTGGCCCCTTCCGAGGTTGTCCGGCTGTTGATGGGACAGTGGACACATCCTTCATCCCCCTGGCTGGCCTTGAATGTTCCTGAGGGGCAGCCTGGAAGAGAAAAGAGCAGTGGTGAGCAGTGAGAAGGGGGCTGTGGAGCCCAGCACTGCTGCCCAAACCATCCCTGGGGCTCTGCAGAGTCCAAAGGAAATCCTGACAAATGCAGGTGAACATCACAGAGAAGCAGCAGCTATTGGAAGGCCCTGAGGAGGCACCTGCAGAGATGGGTCCCCACATAGACACCTCTGTCCCTGTTCCTCAACCACGAGTGCAGAACAGGGACTGTAGGAGTGCAGAGGGAATTTTTAGCCACTGCCACATAAGATGTCAGTGGCTGTACCAGGTCAGACCATGGACACCAGGATCCTCCCCCCAACAGCGACTGTCAGGGGGCTTTAGGCTGGATATAAAGAAAGGTTCTTCCCCAGAGGGTGCAGGCACTGCCCAGGCTCCCCAGGGAATGGGCACAGCCCTGAGGCTGCCAGAGCTCCAGGAGCATTTGGACACTGCTCCAGGGACACTCCAGGGACACACAGGGTGGGATTGTTCGGGTGTCTGTGCAGGGTCAAGGGTTGGATTTGATCCCTGTGGGTTTCTTCCAAGTCAGGATATTCCATGATTCCATGACCACCCAAGGAGCAGGGCATGAACCAGGTGCATGTGTTGCCCACAACACTTCCCCACTCCCTTCTGAGATGCAGCTCCTTGCACCCAATACCCCACGTGGGTGTTTCTCCACTATGTTACCCACTCCCTGAAAATGTCCTGCACCTGTTTTACCCATAAAGAGCACTGTGCTGAAACCACATGCTGCAGCAGGAAACTGCTGCTCTCTGCTTCAAAGCCAAGCTGCCATTCTTAATGCCATCCCACATTTCCATTGCTGATGGACACTCAATCACCATCTGCCTTGTCCACGACCTCTAGAGTTGTCCAAATCTCTGTCATGCCCCACACTGCATAACAACATGCACTGTTTTATTCTCTTCTTTTTTAGCAATGCCCACATTATTTTTTAACCACTGACTGTGAAAGCCCCAAGATCTGAGTTGTGAGGGACATTGGGCCAGCTCCCAGCTCATCTTTGTGCAGGTGTGTGGGAATTGGTCTGCTGGAAGATGCTCCATGGCAGATGGTCTTTAAGGCACCTCCAAACCCAAACCATTCTGTGATTGCACCATTCCATGAACCTGGGGTTGTTTTCTCCCATTTGTATCACCTCAATTCTTTTGAATTCCAACTGCCTTCTCATTCCCTGGTCACACTGTCTCATTGGGTCCTTTTGCAACTCTCCACAGAGTTTTGTCTTCGTGACTTTGTAGATGTGGCACCTGGGGACATGGCAGTGCTGGGTTGATGATCCTAGGGGACATTCCCAACCTCAATGATTTTATGACTCAATATTACAAATAAATTGTTGGTTCTGCTGAGCAGTAGCAGAGGGCTGGGCTCTCCCTCCAGGCTCTGAGCCCCTCACAGGTGAAGAAGATGCTCCATAAGCAGCAGCCACTCAGCCCCATGTGTGTCCAGCCCCACAGGGTGGGTGAGGGGGTGTGTGGTGCCTACAGCAGACAGTGGTGAAGGCTGGACCACACTGTAATCCAGCACTAACAGATTCAGCACTCATGGACAAAAGCTTTCAACACCAGAAAGTCCCTTCCAAGCCCAGGGATCACCAGTGCCCAAGGAAAGGCTCAGCTCAGACTGTTCCTCTGTGGTTACTCCTGTTGTGACTTTCTGATGCTGTTAATTCTTACACGGCCTCAAGAGCCTGGGGGGAGGCGGGTGGTTCCTGTGCTGAAACAAGTTTAACAAACTTCTTCACCTGCCAAGGCTCCCAGGAATGAGGCAGATCAGAAAACAGCCGGGGACAAACATTCACTGGGGTTGCTGTCAGCAAGAGCCATTGCTAAGAAGTAGCTATTTCTTATTTGGGAAAAAAGGAAAAAAAGAAGGTTGTTTTTGTCCTTCAGTTGCCATCTCCTTTCCTCCAGAATTAGTCTGAGTTTCCAGTGAGAAAAGCTCTACAGAGAAATTCCATCAGCCCTCCTGCTTGCACTGTCCCTCCTCCCTCTTGCGGTCAAAGGAGCTGTTGAGAACCAGGATCCTCCTCATGTTCCTGGATCTTTCCATCGATCCCTCACCTGTTCCATTCCACTTCCCTCGATACCAGCCCATCTCAGAGGGTGTTCAGCTGTTGGGAGAGGTGATGGCTGGGCAGTTCTGCATTCCCCAGAAGCAATGGGGACATGATAACAGGCTTCCTGCACTAATACCAATATTTGAGACACACAAAAGACCAAGAGACAAAATTGCTCTCATCTGACAGCCCAGGCGAAATGCAGGGTCATTCCCGCAAGGATAGTTTCAGACAGGGGCCTCTTTCACCTTCCTGAGGTTTATTTTAAAAATAGATACTTTCCTATAATGCTTCTTCTGCATCAAGACAGAGAGACATCCAAAAAGTGCCCAGGCTGTGGAGTGTAGTGACTACTCCAAGGGATAAAAACATTCCCCACACTAGCCCTGGCACAAGTCAATGGCTGGAGAGGGATAAAAACTGAGGCTCAGTGGTTCTTCCTCAAAAATGCCAAGCTGGGACACTGAAACTCTTTGCATGGGCCACCAAAACACAGCCAGGAGTTTTGGGAAGTCTCTTCCTCCCCAGCAGGTCCCATATGGGTAAAACAATCCTGAAAAAATCAGAACTTCTCCCAAGTTAAATGTTCTGAAATCATGTGTAAAGACAGGAAAATCACTGAAATTTGATGCAAAGTCCTTTTTTCTATTTATTTATTTTTCTCCAGTAGTGACAACCTCCGGAAGTAAAATAAATGAACGCTGTCTCCAAAACTGTTCTGCTCCCTGCAGGTCTTCCCTTGGGTGAGAAAACAGATTTTCTTTAGGAATTTCTTGTTTCCAGAATAAACACCAAATCAAAAGTGAAATCTTCACACAGGGGCTAAAATCCCTCCTGCCTGAACAATGGGAATGTTCTCACCATGTGCTGGAAGCATCACAGAGTCATGGAATATCCTGACCTGGAAGGGACCTACAAGGACCATCAGTCCCACTCCTGGCCCTGCACAGACACCCCAACAATCCCACCACCCTGTGCATCCCTCAGAGCCTTGTCCCAATGCTCCTGGAGCTCTGGCAGCCTTGGGGCCATGTCCATTCCCTGGGGAGCCTGGGCAGTGCCCAACACTCTCTGGGGGAAGAACCTTTTCCTCATGCAAAGAGGGGAATTCAACAGTGAAAGCACAGAAATTTCTACTTTATCCAAGCATCCTCGATCCCTGGAGGGTGATTTCGGTGCCAGTGGCTCTGGCCCCATCACTGCAGCAGTTTCCCCACCTCCAGCAGTGCTGGGATGCTAACAGGGCTCACAAGCACCTTTAACTTCCTGGCTGCTGCACAGAGCCATGGCTGGGGTACAGCCCTGAGGCAGCCTGGAGCCCTGCCTGGGGCTCTCTGCAGCAGGGCTGGGGTGCCGAGCACTGGGACTCCTTGTTTCTCACTCACTCGCTCACTCACTCACTCACTCACTCACTCACTCACTCACTCACTCACTCATTCACTCACTCACTCACTCACTCACTCACTCACTCACTCACTCACTCACTCATTCACTCCCTCCCTCCCTCCCTCCCTCCCTCCCTCCCAGGGCATGGAAAGCTGCTTGTGCCTGGGGAGCCATGTGCTTTGGGAATCACAGAGTACACTGAGCTGGAGGAGACCCACAAGGTTCATTGTGTCCAGGTCCTGAAGGGAAGGGCATGCCATGGGAAGGACCCACGGAGGATCCTGCCCTCCTGCAGAGGACCACACCAGGATGTGGGAGGCAAGGCCACCTCTGCTGCTGGCACCAAGCTTCCAGTCCTCCTGTCCCAGGGCAGCTCAGCAGGGAAAGGCATCCCATGGCTCAGGGCAAGCCTTTGGCCAAATGTGCAGGAGGGGCCACACAGGGGTTTCCTGCTCCTTTGTGTCTCACTGCCTCTCTCTAACCCAGTGTTTAATTAATCCAGTGTGAGCTGGGCAGGCTCCAACCAGACTCTCCTGCATCCCAAACTGCCCTGGCCTTCAGAGTCCACCCCAGGCCCCTCCTGGAAACAGCTCTGAGCCAGCAGCTCCCTCCTGGAATAAAAGTTCCTAAAATGGCACCTTCAGCCCATGCTGAGGGCTCTGAGGGAGGAAGGATTCTTCTCACCCCCTCTGCCTGGCCCTGTTTCTGCTGGCAGCAAGGATCCCTGAACTCCAGAGAGGCCTTTTTAAAGGCTGATGGAAGCCAGGCAGCCCTGGCTGTCAGGATCTGCCAGGAGCCTTAAATCCTCAGCCTTATCTCTCCCCTGGCTCCCTTCTCCCTCGGGGCCGGGGCTGGGGGCTGGCTCTGCAGCTTCCCGGCTGCTGCAGCACCCAGGGCTGCTCCCCCTGGCCTCCTCTGTGCCCATGGGGTCCCTCTCCAGCTTCTGGGACTCCTCCTCCGTGCTCTTGGGGTCCCAGCCCCACAGCCCTCCCTGCTGCCACTGGCACCCTCATGCCCCCACAAACCCCACGTGGGTGCCTTGGCCCCACACCACAGTGCTGCTCCCACTCTGACCCCACACAAAATGAGGCTCACAGATATGTTCTTATGGAGAATAAGGAAAACAGTGCCCTGGGCCAAGCCAGGAGGAGCATGGCCAGAACACTGGGGGAGGTGTTTTCCTTTCCCTTGCCAGGCACTGGGGGTGCTGCCATGGTTACACCAGGGCTGCCCAGTTCAGGGGTGATATGGAGGAGCAGGAGAGTCCAGTGGAGAGTCACCAAGATGGTCATCCCTGGGGCACAGGGCATGGGAGAGCTGGGAAGGGCTGGATGGGGTAACTGGGGATACTGGGGTAAGGGGAAATCTGACTGCACCTGCTGAAGATAGGCTCAGACACTTCTCAGGGTGCCAGACTCTGCCACACAGGACAAGGACCACAAGTTCAGACAGGTTCAGAACATTATGAAAAGCTACTTCTCCAAAAGATGGTTCTGACCTGGGAGAGGGGTGGTAGAGTTCCATCTTTGGGGTAGATTGAGCCCAATTCCATGGTTCATGCTGGTGGCACCCCCACTGCAAATGGACATTGGACATGAGACCCCAGACCCTCCCTGACCAGCACTTCTGGCTCTCATCTGTGCATGGTGTGTGGGGTATTTCATGGAATCATGGAAAGGAAGGAGGGTTTGGGTTCAAAGGGACCTTAAAGCTCATCTCAGGTTCAATTACCTCCCACTGTCCCAGGCTGCTCCAAGCCCTGTCCAACCTGGCCTTGGACACTGCCAGGGATCCAGGGGCAGCCACAGCTGCTCTGGGCACCCTGTGCCAGGGCCTCACTACCCTGACAGGGAAGAATTCCTTCCCAACATCCCATCTAAATCTACTCTGTTCCAGTTTAAAGCCATCTATGATGTTCTGTGCAGAACTATTATGTCTAACCAGCTCTGAATTTCCCCTTTTTTCCTTTCATCAACCATACTCTGCTTGGAAGATGAGGTGGCTGCTGCAATGACATTGTCACTTTTCCCATATTCTGCTCCATTCTGTCCCTTGCACCTTGACCCTTGTTTTCAATTCTGTATCCAAACAGATATCACTTTGTCTCACTTGTAAATTTTCCCCTCCTCTGCTTGTTCCTGTCCCCTGTCCCTGACCCGATGGGGTTTGTGCTCTGAGTGAGAGGGAGGCCTTGGGACAAGCCAAAGCAGCCACAGTGCCTTTGGATCCCCTTCCAATCCCCCCTGTGTCCCCAGCCTGCAGAGGGCTGCAGGGAAGAGGACTCAGCTGGGCCTTGAGGAGGCAGTGGTGACACCCTGGGATCCTGGAGCTGCTGCAGCTGGGAAGGAGCGAGGAGCTGGGACCTGCAGGTGTCAGGGGCCACACGGGTCCTCCTGCTTCCTGAGGGATAAATTTAATTAGCAGCCTGCTCTGTTACCTCATCCTCAGATAAGCAATTAATGCCACTGCCAGGTGCTGTCACTGCCAACAGCTCTGACAGCATTTGGAGAGCAGGGGAGGGAAATGCAGGAGGGAAAACAGGGTTAAATGAGATTAACTGGAGGGGAACCTCCAGGATGTGGATTACAGAATTGTCAATAAAGGCAATGGTCCCAATGCAAATGTTCCTGTTTAACCTCATCATTCTCCATGGGATGGGAATGGAAGCAAGACAGCACAGGCTGCATAGCTTCCTCCTGGCCTACAGACACGTCCCCACTGGCTGGGCCAACTCCCTGCACCTCACCAGCAGCTCCAGGATATCACCTGTCCCATCAGCTGTCCCAGGCACTGCTGCTCTGGCCTCACAGCTGGAGGTGCCAGCACTCCACACCCCACATTCCCTGCACCAATGCTCCCCACCAGCCACCCCAGCTGCCCCCAGCTCCATCCCATGCTCCTCAGACACAGCTCCCTCAAAAGTGCCCTGCCAAGACTTCCACATATGCCCTGCCTGTGCACAGCTCATGGTAGTTTAGGAGCTCACATCTTGTTCTCAGCACCATCTCCTGTGTCCCTCAGTCCCCAGGCAGAGGGGCAGTGCTGAGACAGTGTGGGGCTGTGACAGGACCTTGGTGCTGTCCTTAGGGGTGTCACAGAGCTTTGGAGAGGACAGGGCAGGGCAGAGAGATGCCCTGCTCTGGGAGCTCCCCCAAACAGACCACATTGGAAGGTCTTGCAAGGGACAAACACACCCTGACCTCTGGCCAGGCTTAGCCCAAAGCTCCACAGAGCCAGGCCAAGGGCCAAGGATCAAGGATCCAGCCTTTGGACACCATGGGACAAACCAATGGTGCTCATGGCACACCAAATCCAGGCAGGTACAATGCCCTGCTCTCCTGAGAGCAGCACCAGCCTTGGCCAGCACCAGCCTGATCCCAGCCCTGGCAGCTCTCTCCCAGTGCTGTGCTCCAGCAGCAGAGCTGAGCTCTCACCTGGGAGAGGCTTTGTACCAGCAAATTCCCAGCAAATTCCCCCTGCAGGTTCCCAGGGTTCACAAGGTCACCTCCCTTCCAGCACTGCCCCCAAGTTCAGGCATCTGGTGAGCCCAGCACACCTGTGGGCAGCACACCTGGAGTCCCCAGCCCTGCTGGGGGAGGGCACATCCATCAGAGCTGATGGGATTCGCTGTCACAGAGAAATGCCTGGAATTTCTTACCTGCCCCTCAGCCTGGTTCAGCCTCCCCAGCCTGTCACAGTTCTTAAAGAGAAATGTAAAGTTTTCTGTCTCTGCCTGAGCCTGTGGGACTGGGATGCTGCCAACATCTTCAGGGTACAGATGGAGAAGACCATAACCCAGCATTTATCCTGTCAGGGCCATCCACACACAAGGGGAGAGGACTTCCCTGTCCCTGTTTGGGGTCAGTCTCCTCTCCCAGGAATAAAGCAAAAAAACCAAGAGGAAACAGCTTCAAATTGTACCAGAGGAGGTTCAGATTGAATATTAAGGAAAATTTTGTTATGGAAAGTATGGTCAGATATTGGCACAGGCTGCCCAGTGCAGAGGTGGAGTCACATCCTTGGAAGTGCTCTTGGAAGTGCCACGTGAGTGTGGCAGCTGGGGACACAGGTTAGTGCTGGGTTAATGGCTGGATTCAATCCTAGGGAGCTTTTCCAACCTTAATGATTTCCTGATTCTCTGGTTCTGTCCCAATGACACACGGATCTGTGTGTCCATCCTGCTGCTGCAGACCAGGGGTGGCTGCAGCCCAGCAGCCCAGCTCACTGCACACTTCCAGAGGCCTCCGTGGGAAGCTGAAAGCAGGGAGTGAGTTCAGAGCTCAGGAGCACAGTGCTGGTGGCAGCAGATGCCTCCAAACTCGTGGCTTGTGCACACACCTGAAGAGCAGCTCGGGATGCAGCTGCTCCAAGGGCAAGCTCAGCAGCTCAGTGCTCTCCTGAGGCAGGACATTCCCTCCCCAGCAATGCCAGGTGATGCTGCCAGGAGCAGTCCCAGTGCCAGGAGCCTGCACAGTGTCAGCCTCCAAACCTTGTCTGGGTGCCTTGGCACACACAGAAGGAACCAGAGCTCCAGGGGCTGGACAGCAGCACTGCTGGGAGCCCTGGGGTGACTTGCATGGAGCAGGGGAGCACTGGGGCACTGCCTTCACCCTGGGGTCCCAGCACAGGAAGGACATGCAGCTGCTGGGGTGAGGCCAGAGAAAGAAAAAGAGAAGCTCTGAGGGCTGGAGCCCCCCTCCAGAGCCAGGCTGGGAGAGCTGGGGGGGTTCACCTGGAGAACAGAAGGCTCCAGGGAAAGCTCAGAGCCCCTGCCAGGGCCTAAAGGGGCTCCAGGAGAGCAGGAGAGGGACTGGGGACAGGGGATGGAGGGACAGGAGTCAGGGAATGGCTTCCACTGCCAGAGGGCAGGGATGGATGGGATATTGGGCAGGAATTGTTCCCTCTGAGGTTGAGGCCCTGGCACAGGGTGCCCAGAGCAGCTGTGGCTGCCCCTGGTTCCCTGGCAGTGCCCAAGGCCAGGTTGGATGGGGCTGGGAGCAGCCTGGGACAGTGGGAGGTGTCCCTGGCCATGGCAGGGGGTGGAATGGGATGAGCTTTAAGGTCCCTCCCAGCCGAAACCATTCTGGGAGTCTACAATTTTATATTCTTATTTTAAACATGCTGCTCAGCCAGCAGCACATCCCTTTTCTCTTGATGTAAACACTGAAGCACTGCAGACTCATGCTGTGACTATTCTGAGCCAGCTTTCTCCAAGAGGTCCCCTGAAGCATTTAGGACCTTCATATTTTGTTACTTTGTTTGGTCTTGTTTAATTGTTTCCCAAAGCTTCTGCCTGGGAGAGCTGCGCCTCGGGAGGGAGGCCATGTCAACCATCCCATGAACACTTCCCAAGGATTTAACCAGGGAAAGGAACAAACCAAGCAGGCAAGTGGTGACATCAAAGTTGCACTGATGGAAAACCCCTAATCCTATAAACCCTTCCTGCTTTAATTGGTGTTAAAACAAAGATAATCTTATCTCAGCCCTATAAAAGAAGGGATAGGATGTTCTTTCTAAAAGCCTCTCTAAAAGCCCTCGTAAACTTGACAAACATTCCATGGTTCCAGCCCAGGGAGAGTGACTTTAATCCTAAGGGAAACAGGAAAGCAAAAAGGGAGCTTTTCCTGGACAAGAGCCCCTCAAGTGTGCCCAGCCCTCCTGGTGCTGGTGCCAGTCTGGAGTGACACCCCCAGCCCTGTGGGGCTGCTGGGGACAGCACAGAGCCCCAGGAGCAGAGCCAGGCTGGCACACACCAGGAACACTGCCAGGATCAGAGCCAGGACAGATCTGTGCCTCCCCCTCCAGGTACTCCCAGTGCATCTGGGGCTGCTCACTGTTGGCAGCTGTCTCGTCTGCCCTCCCTTGTCTCAGGTGTTGGAGGAGCAGTTCCAGAGCCTGAGATGGGGTCTCTGAAGGAATCCCCACCTGACCCAGCAGCCCCAGTCCAGGGTGCAGCCAATGGCTCTATTCCCAAGCTGCTCTGCCTTGGCTTCCCCCTCACACCCCACGCCCCCCTCCTCATCTCCAGCAGTGCCCTGCACAGCCCCTCCAGGTGCCCTTCCCAGGGCACAAGCAGCTTTCCAGGTGGAGCTGGGGATGGCCAGGAACCCTTGGAATGGAAGTGGGCATGTTTAATCAGCACATTTTAATGCTCCTTAGCACCCAGTTGGGACAAGTTCAAAGTGCCAGCTGGTTTGGTGCCAGCAGCCCCTTTCCAGATGACAACACTGCTCTGTGTCAGCCCTTGGTGCTGAGTGTAACTGGCAGAAGAGTGATTAAAAATGGGCATTATGCTGAGTTAACTCACTGGGGGAGCTCACAGAACCTTTCCTTCCTGGCCTGCAGTGAGCAGAGAAGCTGTGGGGAGGCAGCATGGCCTGGGGAGGGCACACACTGTCCACCTGTGCTTCCCAAAATGCCCTGAAGGAGACCTTTGAAAGGCAAAACCCAAGGAGAACCAACTTTCCTCAAAAAAAAAGCTCCCAAGTGCACTGGCAATGAAGAGCTGTTCCAGTTTGGGCTCCCCAGTACAAGAAAGGACTCCAGGGAAGGCTCCAGGCTGCTGGAGCACATGGTGGGCAAGGAGATGCTGAGGATGGATGTGAGCCTGGACAAGAGAAGGCAAAGGAGGGACCTTGCTGCTGCCTGCAGGGTGAAAGGAAGGTGGAGCCAGACCTCAGAAGGAGGGTAAGACTCTAGCTGGCACATGGAAAATTCCAGCTTGACACAAGAATGTTTTTCACCATGAGGGAGGTCAAGTTCTGGAAGGAGGGACCAGAACACAGGGATCCACATCCTCAGGGGTGGTCACAGCCCCTCCCTGGGAACCGAGCTGCTTTTCTGCCACTCCAGCTGCCTACAACCAACTGAGCTTCCACTTCTCAAAGTCCAGGAATTGTTGGTAGGAGCAGACTGGGAATAAATTCCCTTTTCCCTTTGCTAAAGCAATCCCAGTTGAAGAGAGTCCCTTCCCCAGAGCGGAGCCCTCGGTGCTGTCACCGCCACGGCTCAGGGACCTCAGTGCCAGCCTGAGACTGCAGCTCTGCTCCACAGCTCCATCTGGCCCTGCCACCTCGATTCCCTCACATCCCAACAGCCTCACTTCTGGTGCTCAGACGTTTTCAGGGCTTCCCCAGCAACCTGAGCTGCAGCAGCTCCATCAGCACTGAGCTGAAACTGGAACACTGTGCTTGTTCCTGCAAAGCAAACTGCAAGGGTTACCCAAAATCTCTGTGTCTGCAGGCACCTGATCTGCCCAAAAAGCTGGGGCTCCACTGAAACAGGCCCCTCATGGCTGGGATCAGTAAGGCTGGAAAAGCCTCCTGAGACCCTCCAGTCCAAGTGTCAACCCAGCACTGCCAGGGCCACCACCAAGTGCCACATCCACAGATCCACTGAACAATTACAGGGATTGGTGATTCCACCAGTACCCAGGGCAGCCTGTGCCAATGTCTGATCACCCTTTCTGTGAAGCAATTTTCCCTGATATCCAATGTCAACCTCCCCTGGCACAGCCTGAGGCCATTTCCCCTTGTCCTGTCCCTGTTCCCTGGAGCACAGCCTGACCCCCCTGGCTGTCCCCTCCTGTCAGGAGCTGTGCAGAGCCACAAGGGCCCCCTGAGTCTCCTTTGCTCCAGGCTCAGCCCCTTCCCAGCTCCCTCAGCCTCTCCTCATGAGATTTGTGCTCTAACCCCTTGACCAAGGAAGTCCATGGAAGGAAGACAAAATGCTATAATCAGAACGTGAATTTTTGACAGAAGACAGGAAATAAGATGGAGGGCTGTACAATGAAGTCTGAGAAAACCACTGTCACCTGCAACTCGTCCCAAAGAGCAGCTTGAACCATCCTGCACCTGAGAACCACCAGCGTGGCCATGTCAAGATCACCCTGTGCTAGGGACATGCAATAAGGAAAGCTAAAGCAGGGATTTTAGACATTATTTCCTAGGAAATCTTTTATAAAGCCTCCCTGTGTTGCATGAGTGTAATGACTGCCACAATTCATGGCTGAACAAACACCCAGGAGCAATTCCCACTGTCTGCATTCCCTGTGCACTCCATGTGTCATTGGGCTGTGGTGCTCGTGCAGCACTGAGGGCTGTGAGGGATCAACATCAGAGGGAGGAGGCTGAGCCCTTGGTCCCCAGGCTCCCATTCCACTGATAACTTTCTCTAAAAGGATGCTCTGATGGGGGAAAAACATCAGCAAATAATTATCTCTCTAAATCCATCAGGAGCAGTACTTAATGGAGGGATCTGAGAGCCAAGCATGCCAGAAAACAGATGGGAAGAGGCAATTTTCAACAGCTCATAATTCCCATTATTTGGGTGGGTTTTGCCTCCATCCATCAAAATGCACCTTCCACATCTGAAAGCTTTCTTCCACCAGATTTCATACTTTCCAAACTCCCAGACTTTCCTACTCCCACTGGAAGGCAGTGCAAGGAACTTGAGCTGGAAAAGATGTGAGGTTGCTCAAAGAGAAGGTTGGGAGATGCTGGCTGGTGCCAGTGCTGGGAAGGCTGAACCCAGCCCCTGCCTCTGTGCATTTACAAGTAACTCTGTAAATCAGAGTAACTGTAAATCATGCTCTTCCCTGCTCCCCAGATTTCCAGGGCTCTCCCTGCTGCCAGCCCCAGCACAGAACAGGTTCCCAGAGATGCCAGCAAGGCCATCAAGGACAGAGAGTACAAATGAGCCACTGTGAATAATAACCAAAAGAGCCTCAAATAAAGTTGCTGCTGCCCCCAGGAAAAAGGCAATTCATATTTTTACAATAAAAATTAATTCTGAAGCAAAAATGACAGTGAAGGAGTAAAAATGCATCTTAAAAGTCATGAACTGGTAGCAGTGGCTTTAAATTAGTCAGCAGAAAATACAGCAGTTGGTAAAAGCAGTGGAAATAACAGGGCCCTTAAGATTAACAGCAACAAGATGGAAATCAAGAACACGAGAAAAATTAAGCCAAAGTCAAGAGATGGGCCTATCCCCAAAATATGGGAAAATCATCCACTGTGCCACAGAAGGAAAGGGATATTTAATCACATGGTGTATGCATAAGAGGGATTCTTTCATAACCAACACTTCCCTAAAATTTTCCATTCCTCCTGAAGTAGGAGGAATATCAGCTATGGGCTCCCAGAGCAGGATTAGATAACCAGGACCCAAGAGCTTTAAGGCTCAGCCAAGGAAACTCCGTGATGTGGCTGCTGGTGGTGATACAATCCAGCCTTGTGAGGCCACTCTGGGGAAGCACACACAGGGATCACTCCATGCCAAGGGATCCCCAAGGGCAGGGGAAGCACACACAGGGATCACTCCATGCCAAGGGATCCCCAAGGGCAGGAGGTGCTCAGCTCTCCTGGCCAAGGTGATGGCACCTTTGTCAGGGGTGAAAAGCAGAACAAGTGAGGTGAAAAGCAGAACAAGTGACTTGAAGAAAAGTCCCCTGATACATTTTCTTGGGGTTGTTTGGCTTTGCAGGGTGGACTCAGAAACTCAGAGCATCCTCCCAGTCACGTTTTACACAACGTGGTGTTGGCATTGTGTGCCACAGAGAAAGCAGGATGGGAAACAGAGAGGGGGCTGCAGAGACCAGGCTGAGGGTGAGAGCCCAGCATGGAGCTGCAGCAATGGATCTCAGATGGAGAGGACCCTCTGCTCTGCTCTGCTCTGCTCTGCTCTGCTCTGCTCTGCTTTGCTCTGCTCTGTTCTGCTCTGCTCTGGTGAGACCCCACTAAATGCTGCCTCTGGCCCTGGAGTCCTCAGCACAGGAAGGATGTGGAGCTTCTGGAGTGAGTCCAAAGGCTGGAGCCCCTCTGCTCTGCAGCCAGGTTCGGAGAGCTGGGAATGTCCACCTGGAGAAGAAAAGGCTCCAGAGAGAGCTCAGAGCCCCTGCCAGGGCCTAAAGGGGCTCCGGGAGAGCAGGAGAGGGACTGGGGACAGGGGATGGAGGGACAGGAGTCAGGGAATGGCTTCCACTGCCAGAGGGCAGGGCTGGATGGGATATTGGGCAGGAATTGTTCCCTCTGAGGTGTTGAGGCCCTGGCACAGGGTGCCCAGAGCAGCTATGGCTGCCCCTGGATCCCTGAAGTGTCCAAGGCCAGGCTGGACTGGGCTGGGAGCAGCCTGGTATAGTGAAAGGTGTCCCTGCCATGGGCTTTAAGGTCCTTTCCTACCCAAACCATTTTGGGATCCTTTGAAGACAGAGAGTGTCCAACATCCTGGGTCAGGCCTGGATGTGATGTGAGAACTTGTACAGGCAGTGTGGCACAACCAACAATTTCCCTCTGCAGCCGTGTGAAAGCACAGAGAGATTTGGGCTTCTGAATCCTTAGACTGCCCAAGCATCAAGATCACTTGGCTAAGAGGGGTCCCAGCAGTTCTCCAGGGACCTTCAGTGCCTTTCCCCAAGGTGCCACACCCAGAGCCCACGGCATGTCTGGGGTTCACCCAGGATTTGCTCTGTCTGCAGAGGAGCAGGGGAAGGAGGCAGAGGAGCAGGGGAAGGAAGCAGAGGAGCAGGGGAGGCAGAGAGAAGCAGGGGAAGGAGGCAGAGGAGAAGGGGAAGGAGGCAGAGGAGCAGGGGAAGGAAGCAGAGGAGCAGGGGAGGCAGAGAGAAGCAGGGGAAGGAGGCAGAGGAGAAGGGGAAGGAGGCAGAGGAGCAGGGGAAGGAAGCAGAGGAGCAGGGGAGGCAGAGAGAAGCAGGGGAAGGAGGCAGAGAGAAGCAGGGGAAGGAGGCAGAGGAGCAGGGGAAGGAGGCAGAGGAGCAGGGGAAGGCAGCCACGCTGCCTCACTGGGAGCAGCTGGGATATTTGGAAGAGAGGCTGTGGTTGGAGAATGGTTTTCTTCAAAGCACGAGGCTCCTGGAGCAGTTCCAGGCAGGGCTGGGAGCAGGACAGATGGCAGAGCCCCCCTAATCCAGATGGGCCAGCCCAGCCCAGCCCTGCACAGCTCCCTGGGATGGTGCCAAGTGCCAGCTCCGTTTGCAAGGCCCCACTTGCTCACACAGATTAACCCAGGCCCGAGAAGGGCCCGTGGGGAAGCACTCCTGTTGGGGAAGATTTGAGCTCTGATTGATGAAGGATGTGGGACTGGAGCAGAGAGAGGAGAGCAGAGCCAGGCTGGAGAAGGGGATGCATATCACAGCCCTGTCCTGCTGTAATTCTCCCCAGCAGAGTGCAAACCCCTGGAACTGCCAACCTGACACATCCTCATCCTTCATCCCAGCAGGAACGTGCTGCAGTGCAGGGATGTTAACAAAGAATTGCCTTATTAGTAGGGGAGGACCTCACTGTTCCCAACAACTACTTGTAAGGAGGTGGTTGTAAGGGAGGGGTTGGACTCTTCTCCCAGTAACAAGTGATGGGACAAGAGGAAATGGCATCAGGTCATGCCAAGGAAGGTTTAGATTGGAGATTGGGAAAAATTTCTTCACAGAAAGGGTACTGGACCAGGCTTCCCTGGGCAGGGGTGGATTCACCTTCCCTGGAGCTGTTCAAACAAGGTTTTGATCAGGAAGGATCCCTGCCCATGGCAGGGGATGGAATGGGATGGGCTTTGTGGTTGCAACCTAACCCAAACCACTCTGGGATTCTCTGACTGGTCCCTCCAGGCAATGAGAAGCAAACCCAAGCAGGCACAGCTGACCCAGGGAGCTCCTGCCTCTCCTTGTGCCCCAGAGCAGGGATCACCACACCACAGAACAGGCTGCATGCACAAACCAGCACAGGAGAGGGCTGCAGGCAGCTCCTGGCACGTCCCTCAGCCCCATCAAGCCCACACAGCTTGGCTGGGGGCACAGGCTGGGCTGGGGCTGTGCCCTGGGCACTGCTCATCCCTGGGAGGCAGCAGCACACAGAGCACAGCAGGGCCCTGTGCAGGCCACCACTGCCCTCCAGCCCATCCCAGCACAAGCAGTGCCATGGTACTGGAACCCAGATGCTCCCAGGACTGCTCTAGCTGGTCTAGAGCTGAAAATTAAATTAAAACCACGACAGGGACAGTTAATTAAAGCAGATTAGTGCGAGACTAATTAGGGACGCTGACACTGCAACCATCAAGCCCTGTGATGTTAATTAGCTGTTCATTAATGTCAGCTCCCTGTTCAGTACAGAAATATGAACTGCTGATCTCCTGGGCTTCACGTGCAGCAGAGCACACAGGATCACTCGGTCACCTCCTCCAGGGGCACGTCCTGCCTTGTCACCACCCTGCAGAGACACTGTCACCACAGCAGGGTCACCCCACAGCACTGAGACCCCACCACCGTCACCAGAGACCCTCAGCACCAGCCAGCACAGAGACACAGCCTGGTACCAATGTGCTGTCCCCAGCCTGTGCCCCGTGGCCAGGGGGTTCCCCCCACACCACCGTGCTCAGCAGGACACCCCAGCACCCCTGGGAGCACTGGCCACATCCCTCATGGACACCATCCCCTGTGCCACTGCCAGGAAACAGAGTGGTGCCCAGCACCCACCCACAGCAGTCCCTAAAACTGGCACCCACTGACCTCCACAAGATGGACAGACCTTCTTTCTCCTCATCCTACACCTTGAAAAGGAGACAGAACTGCGGAATTGTTCAGTGGAAAAGGTCTCAGAGATCACCGAGTCCAGCTGCCAGCCTGGATCTGCCATGTTCACCACTAACCCACGTCCCCAGGTGCCATATCCACGTGGTTTTTGAGCACTTCCAGGGGTGGTGACTCCACCACTGCCCTGGGCAGCCTGTGCCAATGCATGATCCTGTTATCAAGAATTGGAATTTTTCCAATATCCATCCTGAATTTCCCCCAGAGCAGTTTGAGGCCATCTCCTCTCCTCCTGGGAAGAGGAAATGTTCCCTGGGAGCAGAGCCTGACTGTCCCCCTGGCTGTCCCCTCCCATCAGGGAGGTCCCTCCTGAGCCTCCTTTTCTCCAGCTGAGCTCCTTTCCCAGCTTCCTCAGCTGCTCCTGGTGCTCCAGCCTCTTCCTCACTCCATTCCCTTCCCTGGACATGATCCCATCCCATCGTGACCAGAGCTGCGACATAAAGAGAAAGCTGAAGGAGATTGGAAAACCACAGAGATCCTTGGCAGGGACCACACTCAGGAGTGCAGGGAGCACAGCTGGAGCTCCAGGGAGGGCAGCCTGGCTACAGGGAACAACTGCTGGGAGAACACAGGGCATGTGTGGGGCACACCAGGGCTGCAGGAACCACAACAAAGGGGCTGAGCAGGCACAGGGCTCCAGGGGACACAAAGGTCACAGGGAGCTGAGAGCACACACTGCAGGAACTGCACACGTGCTTGTAGGAACCATACACGACTGTAAGAACTCTACAAGCTCCATACGTGGTTGTAGAGAGCTCACATGGTGACAGTATGGGGCACAGCAGGGCTGTATGGGGCACAGCAGGGCTGTATGGGGCACAGCAGGGCTGTATGGGGCACAGCAGGGCTGTATGGGGCACACAGAGGGGTAGCAGGAAGCACAGGTCATGGGAAGCACACACAGACTGTAGGGTGCACAGAGAGGCTGCAGGGATCTCCAACAGCCCACAGGGTGCACACAGACTGCAGGGAGCATACACAGGGGTAAAGAGACACACACGGTGTAGGGAGCAGAGGCTGTAGGGATAACACACACAGGGTGTAGGGATAACATACACAGGGTGTAGGGATACACACACAGGGTGTAGGGATAACACACACAGGTTGTAAGGATAACACAGAGGGTGTAGGGATAACACAGAGGGTGTAGGGATAACACACACAGGGTGTAGGGATAACACACACAGGGT
The DNA here is from genome assembly GCA_024362935.1 of Setophaga petechia. Classification (NCBI taxonomy): domain Eukaryota; kingdom Metazoa; phylum Chordata; class Aves; order Passeriformes; family Parulidae; genus Setophaga; species Setophaga petechia. The sequence continues at coordinate 182,145 of JANCRA010000088.1, read as the reverse complement.
GTAGGGATAACACACACAGGGTGTAAGGATAACACACGGTGTAGGGATAACACAGAGGGTGTAGGGATACACACACAGGGTGTAGGGATAACACACAGGGTGTAGGGATACACACACAGGGTGTAGGGATAACACGCACAGGTTGTAAGGATAACACAGAGGGTGTAGGGATAACACACAGGGTGTAGGGATACACACACAGGGTGTAGGGATAACACAGAGGGTGTAGGGATAACACACACAGGGTGTAGGGATAACACAGAGGGTGTAGGGATAACACACACAGGGTGTAGGGATAACACACAGGGAGTAGGGATAACAGAGGGTGTAGGGATAACACAGAGGGTGTAGGGATAACACACAGGGTGTAGGGATAACACACACAGGGTGTAGGGATAACACACAGGGTGTAGGGATAACACACACAGGGTGTAGGGATACACACACAGGGTGTAGGGATAACACACAGGGTGTAGGGATAACACACACAGGGTGTAAGGATAACACACAGGGTGTAGGGATAACACAGAGGGTGTAGGGATAACAGAGGGTGTAGGGATAACACACAGGGTGTAGGGATAACACACAGGGTGTAGGGATAACACACACAGGGTGTAGGGATAACACACACAGGGTGTAGGGATACACACACAGGGTGTAGGGATAACACACAGGGTGTAGGGATAACACACACAGGGTGTAAGGATAACACACAGGGTGTAGGGATAACACAGAGGGTGTAGGGATAACAGAGGTTGATGGGAGCTCACACAGGGCTGCAGGAGCACGGAGGGGGCTGAGGGAGCTCACCAGTAGCTCTCAGCCTGCTCCCACTCACAGTGCAGCATGAGCCATGGGTACTATGCACCCCACTGCACTCCCAGCCTGCTGACTTCAACCCTTGTGAGCTCCTTGGCTGCCTGGTGTCACCCCAGCCACAGGGCCTGGCTGCCCTACAGCCCCAGCAGGGTCATGGGGACACAAGAGTGCCCCTGTGCCCGGTGACAGTCACAGTGTTGAGTGCTGAGCTGTCACCCAGAGGAAATGCAGCTGCAGCTGCACCCTAAGATATTCCAGCTGCTGGGCTGTACCAGCCCCCAAACCTTGCACATCCCTCAAATACAGCCACATTCCCCACCACACACCCAGAACCAAGCTACACCTTCTCATCTCACCGTGGAAAACACAGGAGGGTGCTCACACCTGCTCTAACCTGTATCCTACTCCAGCACCCCCAGAAACTCTTTGGATGATGCCCCCAACATCAGCACCCCGGGCTACTGGAGGGTGACCCTGCCCATGGCAGTGAGGGGAACAAGAAGAGATTTAAGGTCCCTTCCAACCCAAAGCATGCTGTGATTCTGCCTTTTAGCCAGCTCTGGAGGAAAAAGGTGTCTCCTGTGGCTGTGCAAACTGTGATGGTGGGAGCCAAGAGGGGATGTCCTAATGGGAAGCAATCAGACTCCACTGCTCCTCCACCCCCAGAGCGTATTTAGAGCTTTCAGAAAGAAACAAAACTTGTTTATCTTAACGCTAATCAATTTATGGCAATCAAAATAAAACCCATTAGGAGCCATTCTCCATTTGAATTTCAAAGAGGCTTCTGACCCCAGGAGGCTCCCAGCTGATTGATTAGAAATTTCTGACACTAATGTGTGCCTTCGAAGGGTCCAGTGTGGCTTTAATTCCTCTCTCCTGAGACACTGATCGTGTGTTAACATCTGTCAGCCCCTTCCTGCACTTAGGGGAGGAGAAATTCATGAGCACATGGAGTTGCCTGGCACAGCTGGAGAGAAGGCAGCATTTGCTGGCTTAAACAGCTTCCAGGAATCCCTTGGGGCAAATCATTTGCATGATCCTTTTCTCCTTGGGCAAAAAAAGAGCTGGAGTGCACCAAGAAAAGAAAAGTAGTGATGCAGAGAGGGGGCAGAGAGTGGAGGGTTAGAGCTCAGGGCTGGGATTTGGCTTTTGCATCCCAGCTTTGCCCCTCACTCCTTGTGTCCCTTAAAGCCATAAGAAACACAGGATGGGCTGGGTTGGAAGGAACCTTAAAGACCATCTCATTCCAACTCCCCTGCCATGGGCAGGAACACCTTCCATTCATCCCTGTCTTCCTCCAGAAAAAACACAGATGACACAAGGGAAAAAAAATCTCAACCCCAAGACACATTCACATTGCTCCAGGCTTTTCTTTTAAACCATATTCCCACTTTGGAAACTGCAGTCTTCACTTTTGGTGGGCAGGAATTCAGATCCTTCAAGGGTATTCCATGACCCAAAGTGGACTGGGGGCAATTCCTGCTCCCCCTCTCTGGAGGGGAAACGGGAACAGCAAAGAAACATACAGGAGAGGTGATTTTTATCTGAAGAGGTGATTTCTGTCTGGATATAGATGTAGAGAGCAGCCTTCATCCTCCAGGATGGAGCACACTTGATGCACCAGTGGTTTGTGAAGTGGTGATGAGCACACCATCCCCACTTGGGGACAGACCTAAAGCACAGAGCTCCTGCTCGTGGCATGGGGTCCTGCCCAGCTGGGGAACATTTCCTGTGTGTGCAGGCACCTGTGCTGCCCTGCCAGACCTCCTGCCCTGAGGGCACCACCCTGCTGACCACAGACCTGCCTGGGCAAGAAAGGGCATTTTTTTTGGTGGGGAAATTGAAATAATTGACCCAACAAGGGAGGGATTTGACCCATTACCCCACAGCTCTTTGTCTGATGCAGAAAAGCTGAGGGTGGTTGAACACTTGGGCTCAGGATCTATCCATGGAGGGAATCCATGTGGGGACAGCACTGGAACAGCATAATCCCTCGAATGCTTTTCATCTGCACAAAGGAAACAGTGGAGAAAGGGTGGGAGGAGAAGGGGTAAATCTGTCCCTGCAAGGGGAAGCAGTGAGAGCAGCAGGCAGAGGCTCCCTGCTGCCTCCACCCACTCCCACTGACATCCATTCCCCATCCATCCATCCATCCATCCATCCATCCATCCATCCATCCATCCATCCATCCATCTATCCATCCATCCATCCATCCATTATCCATCCATCCATCCATCCATCCATCCATCATCCATCCATCCATCCATCCATCCATCCATCATCCATCCATTATCCATCCATCCATCCATCATCCATCCATCATCCATCCATCCATCCATCATCCATCCATCATCCATCCATCCATCCATCCATCCATCCATCCATCCATCATCCATCCATCATCCATCCATCCATCATCCATACATCCGTCATCCATCCATCATCCATCCATCCCTCCATCCATCCATCATCCATCATAAATCCATCCATCCATCCATCATCCATCCATCCATCCATCCATCCATCCATCCATCCATCCATCCATCCATCCATCATCCATCCATCCATCATCCATACATCCGTCATCCATCCATCATCCATCCATCCATCCATCATCCATCCATCCATTCATCATCCATCCATCATCCATCCATCCATCCATCCATCCATCCATCCATCCATCCATCCATCATCCATCCCATCCATCCATCATCCATCCATCATCCAACCCCATCCATCCATCCATCCATCCATCCATCCATCCATCCATCCATCATCCATCCATCCATCCATCATCCATCCATCCATCCATCCATCCATCATCCATCCATCCCTCCATCCATCCATCATCCATCCATCCATCATCCATCCATCCATCCATCCATCCATCCATCCATCCATCATCCATCCATCCATCCATCCATCCATCCATCCATCCATCCATCCATCATCCATCCATCATCCATCATCCATCCATCATCTATACATCCATCCATCCATCCATCCATCCATCCATCCATCCATCCATCCATCCATCATCCATCATCCATCCATCATCCATCCATCCATCATCCATCATCCATCCATCCATCTATCCATCCATCCATCCATCCATCCATCCATCCATCCATCCATCCATCCATCCCCTGCTCGGCGCTCCCAGGGACTGAGCAACTCTCTCTTTCAGCAGATTAAAGCAGCTAATCTGGTTAATGAAGGTAAATCAGCCCAGTGCTGCTGCCCTTCCCTGCAGCAGGGCAGGGTCAGGGAGCAGAGCTCAGCCCTGCCAGGCTGGGCTGTCACTGCCCTGGGAGGGCAGCACGGGTGACAGGAGTGACAGGAGGCACTGGAGCTCTGCCCCATCCCACTCTGCCAGGTCTCCCGTCTGGGAATTGTGATGGGGTTGGCAGAGTGAGGGCAGGGAGGCAGCAGCAGGGCTGGGGGGAAGTAAGGGCTGTCCTGGGCTGCTGCTCTGGGTGTGCATTACAGATGGCACCACAGCAAGGAGTGAGATGAGCTTTAAGGTCCCTTCCAAGCCGAAGCAGTCCATGATCCAAAGGATGCTGTCCTCGGCCCCCCTGCAGCCTAGCAGGCAGTGGAGGGGGGAATCTCCACCCTGGCACCAGAGGCAGGAACATTGCTGCCAAGGCTATCACACCTGCCCATGGACACCTCCCTCCTCCTCCAGCTGGGCAGCCCAGTGCCTGTGATGCTGATGGGCTGGGGAGGCATGGGAAGGGCTGTGGCTGCACAGAGGTCCCTCAGTGTGTGCTGCCAGCAGGACTAGGGCTGGCACAGAGGACACTGCTCACAGGCACTGCTGGGTCTTCTCAGCATCTCTGGGGCTGGGCCCTCCCCAGCCTGGCACAGATTTGGGGTTCAGGCTCCTGCCCCTCATCCAGGTGCTCTTTGATACCCCAGTGGCTGCTCCTCAGCTAAAGCCCAGCTCCCAGCAATGAACCCTCTTGTCTGACATGCTCCAAAATGTGGAGAGCTCCCTCATCTCATTAGCTTGCTCTAGTGGTTAATCACTTAGAAACACATGCCTAAATTTTTAATTTGTTTAGCTTCAGTTTAGCCCTACCAGCTCTTGTTATCCCTTCCTTTGGCAGATCAAAAGCCCTTTAGAGGCTGGGCTTTCCTCTTGGTAATCATCTCACCTAATCTTCATTAGGGGAAGTCACTGAGCTACTGAGCTTTTCAGTCCCCAATGGAAGAGCATTTTCCATGGCTCTTGGAACCACATTTGTCTTTCCCTGCAGCATCCTCCAAGTTTATTTTTCATATCCCACTTGAACCTTGCAGAGCAGGGTGCTCTGCTCACCTGGAGGCATTTCTGCTCACCTGGAGGCATTTCTGCTCACCTGGAGGCATTTTTCTGACCTCAGGCTACAGGACAGGCAAATTTTGCATTTAAATTCTTCATCTGAAATGTAGCTTGTCACAACCTCCCAAACTTCCTCCCTTTCTGCTCACTGTTTTATCAGCAGAGATTTTCCACTTTCTACCAGTTACAGCAGGTCTGGGTGCTGCTGACCCATGCTGGGCTACTCTGCCCCCTCATGCACCTAAAGAGCATATTTACAATCACAGAACAGTTCAGGTTGGAGAAGTCCTCTGCGATCACTGAGTCCAACACAGCACTGCCATGTCCACCACTTAAACCATGTCCCCAGGTGCCACACCAGCAGTGACTGCCCTGGGAAGCCTCTTCCTGTTTGACAACCCCTTCAGTGATGAAATCTTTCCTAATATCCAATGTGAACCTCCCCTGGCACAATTTGAGGGTTTTTCCCCCTCATTTCACCACTTTTTACTTGAGGAGCAATCCCAAGAGCTCAACCTGGCCCCAGCAGGGCTCACTCTACCTCCAGGGCAGAGGTGGTGCTGGGGTCAGGTTGGCACCATGGTCCTGGCACAGAAGCATCCATGGCAGCCCAGCAGGGATGGTGGGAAGGCACATCTGAGGTCTCCAGGCCACTCTCCAGCTCACAGAAAGACTCAGTCCTAAGGGCCCAGGGCAGCTGTCTGCAGCCAAGCCTTGGAAATCCCTGAGGATGGTGATGTTCAACACCTCTGGGAACTTCTCTGCTTTTCCAAAGCCCATCCTGAGCCTCTCAAGCTGCATCTTGTGGCTGCTATTTCTTCCTACAGAACCTGGCACCACCAACCGGGGGGGGCCTGGCTCCTTCCTTTTTTCACAGCCCCACACAGAGCTGTGGCTGTGCTGAGATCCCTTCTTGGGTTTCCTTCCCCAGGTCCCCTCCCCAGCACTGAAATCAGCTTGGGCCAAGCTCCAGCCAAAGCAGCAGCAGTTCAAGCCACATCCCTCCACCATTCCACACAGCACATGATCCAACTCTGCTGCTCAGGAGTTGGAAAAGAGCTCCTGAGACATGAGATAAAGGCCTCTGGCAGTCCAAGAGCACTGAGATCTGGAACAGAGGCCAAACCATCCAAAAATCCTCATCCAGCCTGAAAATCACAGAATATGCTGAGCTGGAACAGACTCACAAGGATCATCCAGTCCCACTCCTGGCCCTACACAGACACCCCAACAACCCCATCCTGTGCTTCCCTCAGAACCTTGTCCAAATGTTGCTGTGGCAGCCTCGGGGCTGTGCCCATTCCCTGGGGAGCCTGGGCAGTGCCTGCACCCTCTGGGGGAAGAACCTTGCCCTGATCTCCAGCCTAAACCCCCCTGACACAGCTCCAGCCATTCCCTGGGTCCTGTCAGTGCCTGCCTCTCCTCTGCCCTCGTGAGGAAGCTGTAACTGTGCTGAGTGTCCCCTCAGTCCCCTCCTGTCCCAGTGGCATCCATAAGACCCACCACTGCACAAAGCATGGATGGCATCCCCAGACAGGCACAGACTGGGGTGGATGCCAAAGATGTCAGTCCTGATGGTGCTGAACAAGGGGCTGCCCTGAGCACCCAGGGGTGACGAGTGACATGGGACAGCCCCCGGTGTCCCCAGATCAGCCAGGCCTGCCTGCCTGCAGTCACTGGCACCGAGTGACAGGAAGATCTCCAGGTGAAGAACATGGCAAATGAAATTCAGCAGTGACAAAAGGAAACTAATGCACTCGGGGAAAAGAGCCCTAATTATACAAACACAATGATGGGCACTAAATTAGCTATTAACATGCAGGGAGGGGATCTCAGCAGCACTAGAGATAATGCTCTGAAAACATCAGTTCAAAGCTCATCCATCATCAAAAAAAATGAGAGAATGTAAGGAATGATGAAGAAAGGAGCCCAGTGCAGAGCAGGAATGTCATTAAGCCACGCATGGAGCCACAGCTCGGACGTGTGGCAGTGGCATCACCCCGAGACAAGGGCGTGAGGGAGCTGATAAAAATGATCAGGGACACAGAGCAGCCTCCATATGGAGAGTCAATCAACTCAGAGCTTCCACGTGAAAAGAGGCCACTCAGGGAGGGATATAAAGCCATCAGGAATATGGGGGACATGAATGGGAATAGATTGCTTGCAGTTTCATACAGTGTGCAAGGACATATTTTTTAACATGGTGCATAATTAAATTGCATAACTTACTGCCACAGGCACCCTGGGCACTGGAAATATGAACAGCACGGCAGGGGACAGGAGGAATCATCACTCATCCACCCCTTATTTCTCTACTGTGTGGCCAGTAAAGAGCTCTGCAGACTAACCAACACCACGGTGCTCCTGGAAAGGCCATGTTTATTCCTCACACATTGTTCTGCCCAATACATGGGGACCTCTCCCTTGGACACCTCCTGGAAACACATGTTTCTGGGTCTGCCCAGACCAAATGCTTGGCACCCCTGGGACCTCCAGCTGCCAAGAGCTGCAACCAGCAGCTTCCCAGGAGACACAAGCTGCTGGATGTCCATGCTCCAGCCCCATGCACAGCTCCTGCTGAGCCACGTCAACAGTGCCAACACCTGGAACTGAATGTGAAGGGAGCCAAGCAGAGACTGCAGAGCAAGGGAGAGATGCCATCTCCCAGGAGAGCAGCAGGACCCTCAGCACTATGGAAACTGCACTGAGGAACCTGGACTCCGTCCCTGGAACCCCAGCATCCCACGATGTCACACTAACGGAGTGCAGCCTATGCACCCCACAGTGTTCCCTGATGTCCCACTATGAACCATGGACTGTGCTCCTGAGACCCCAGCACCCCTGATGGCACACTGTCAAGTGTGGATTGTATCCCTAGACCCCCCAGCATTGCATGATGTCCCACTATGAGCTATGAATTCTGTCCCTGGAACCCCAGCATCCCATGATGTCACACTGTGGAGTAGACTGTGGCCCTCAGCATGCTGTGATGTCACGCTATGGACCATGGACCATGTCCCTGTCACCTCAGCATCTCACAGACATGACCACAGCAGCAGGATCTCTGGAGCTCTGCTCCTCGCCCCTGCACTGAGTGCCTGACCCTGCCCACCCACCCCCTGTGCTAAACACATTTCAACCTGCACAAACATTTCAACCTGTCCAGTCCTCTGCTGGCCTGCCAGAGCCTTCTGTGGAATAAGAAACCACCCCAAAACAGATCAAAGATGTCCACAGAGAGGCTGTTTAAGGGGAAAGAGCTTCTGGGCTTCCCATTTGAGGGGTATCTTTCCCTTCATGCTCAGCCCAGTGATTAGTGCTCTCCAGGGACTCGGAGCTGTAGAATGAATTTGAGAAGACAGAGCAGTGTCAGGCTGTTAGAGGCTCAAAAAGGATCTTGGCTCCCCTGAGCCCCAAGGCTGAGCACTTACCATTCACATTTAACAACCAAACGCTTCCAAGGCAGGCAGAGGCCTCCCCGCTCCCTGTCCCTCCCCGAGGACACCATTAGCACCTGGAAAGGGAGAAGGCACGGCCTTGGCAGCACTCGGGGCCGGCCCCGCGCGGGCGGGGGCTCCAGACAGCCTCACGCGCCGCGCTCGTATTTTTGGAACAGCATCCCAGAGGGCTGCAGTGGATGCTGCTTGTTCTCCTGCCAGCCCTGACTGCTTTGGAAAGTTTGGTCGAGCTCTGTTTGGCTGCCTCTGAGTTATTCAAGCCCAGAAAGGCGGTTATTGCTTACAGGGGGTTCAGATTGTTTTTTCCCGAGCGCGTTTGGGGTGAGGAAGCCCAGATTTGGGCTGGCCATGCAGAGTCATGGCTAACTCAGTCAGGGCTAACCCAGCAGAGCTGATGAAAAGCATGCATTGAGAGCTGCGGGGCTGCTCTGCAGCCAGGCAAGAGGCACCTCCTCGGCAGCCCAACCATGTCCATTCCACTCCCCCCAAATCCCTCCATGCCTCTGGCACAGCCGCCGTGCCCAGCAGACGAAGGTTTGGCAGACAAAGCTGGACAGGAGCAGGCAGGGCTGCTCCAGGCTGCACCACGAGCCACCCCAGGAGGCCAGGACACCCCCTCCTCTCCCTCACTGCTCGCCAGCCTCAGGCTGATCATAAAGAAACCTCTGTGCGTCTCCAGGGAAGCGGGACTGGGAGAGGGGCACAAAGCCTCCCGCAGCTGTGTGTTTGCAAACAACCCAGCTGAGCTGTGAAGAGGGGCTGAAAGCAGTAATTGTCTTTAATTAAAGGAGGTTGGAGGCATCTCAAGCTTTGACAAAAGACATTTCCAGTCTGCTAGCAGCTCCAGCACTCAGTGCCGCTGCAGCCACAACCCGGCCGGGGTTCAAAGGCGGGGGTGACAGTGGGGACAGGGGGACCTCAGCATTGGGCTGCAGCTGCAGCAAGGCCAGGGCAGTGCCACACATCTGCGGGGCACGAGAGGAGGGCACACCCGCACCCTAAGGAGGATGCAGGCAGCCAGCAGGATTTAATACCTGGGACCCCTGCAAACCTTGTGCTTGGCACCAGATGTGGGCCAGATGTGCCCGTGTGGGGACCCAGCAGCTGCCTGAGGCATCCCACCCTCCTGGGGGACCTGGCTGCACTTGTCTGTATTCAGGGATGCCACCTCAGCCCTGCTGGGCTCTCAGCCCTGTCCTGGTCTGCCCTGGTCCTGCCCCTGCACACAGCCGGGCCACAGACCAGACACCAAGAGTGCTGCTGCTGCTGCTCCTCCTGGGCTAATTAATGAATCCTGCTTATTAGTGAGCTCCCTGGGCTGCCATGGAGCTCTGTCATGGTGCTGCATCCTTGCAAGCTCATGTTGGGCTCCACAGCCTGAGCACACACCCAGCAGACCCCCACCCACACAAATGCTGCCCCCACAACGCCCTTTGCAGGGCCAGCCCTCGCTCCCAGCCATGCTCTGAGCATCAGGGAGATCCCAATGTCAGGGTAGCAAAATGTCCTCCTTCCCTCCTCTCCTCCATCCTCTGGGGCTGAGGCTCCCCAGGGAGGGCCTGTTGCCCACCATCCTCTGCTTCCTCCCTCCCACCTTTGCTTTTGGCCTTCCAGCACATCAGCATGCAGGAAATCACTACTCTGGTTTCCATGGAAACCCCATCCTGCAGAGGGGGCACCCCCAAAATGTATGAAACAGTCGGTCTGGTGCAGCTTTGGCGGTCCCACGTGTCCTGCTGCCCCACCCCTGGTTTGGCAACCCCTACTGAGCTCCCCCACAGCCCCACTGAGCCCCACTGGGTCAGGAAAGCTGGGATGGAGGGAGGAATTCTGCTGCCAGAGAAACATCTCTGCCTCTCTTCTTGTTTGCCCAGAGAAGCTGCAGCTGCCCCATCCCTGGAAGTGTCCAAGGCCAGGCTGGACGGGGCTTGGAGCACCCTGGGACAGGGGAAGGTGTGCTGGAGATTACCTGGGACAGGGGAGGGCATGTTGGAGATTACCAAGACAAGGAGCCCCTTCCCACAGCAGGGTGAGCATTGGATGAGTTTGTTTAAGGTCTCTTCAACCCAAACCACTCCAGGACTCTTTAGGCAGGACTGAGCAGCAAACCTGCACCTGAGTTTGAAGCAGAGGTCTGAGCCCTCTGCTCAGCTCTGCACACTCTGCTCCAAGGGTTTTCCCACGTGTCCCCTTCATGCCACATCTCACCCACTCCATGTCTGCCTTGCACCTGGAAGTGCTGAAAACCAGCCCTTGGACAAGGATAAATCCCTACCACGGCCCCTGCAAAGGTGCAGAGAGCCAGATACAGCCAAAATAACGTCCCAGAGGACCCACCCTGCCTGTTAGGCAGGTCCCCATGTGAATATTTTTGCCTGGGAAATCCTGGAAAGAACAGCCACGCTCTGATTCAAGAGACACAAAAACAAACTGGGATCACTTCCATCTGTGCCAGACAGCAAAACTTTCAAGAAGAAGGAAAAAAAAAAAAAGACCAGTTCTAATTATAGGGTATCATGAAGATCCACACACTCAGATTTGTCACTCTGTTTCCAGATTAGCCCTCCACATGGTGACAACGTGAGTGAGCACCAGGCAGAGTGACATTCCTCTCCTGCTTCATAATCCCCTTTGGAAAGCAGGAACACCAAGCAGAGTAAGCACTGACTGAGGGTGAACCAGAGCCTCCTGCCATTTCCTTTTATAGAATCCCTGTGGCTGGAAAAGCCCTCCCAGGTCATCGAGTCCAGTCATTAACCCAGCTCTGCCAGATCACCACCAAACACGTCCCCAAGTGCCACATCCAGCTGTTGTTTAAACACCTCTAGGGATGGGAACTCCACAACTGCCCTGGGCAGCCTGTGCCAATGCCTGACCACCCTTTCCATAAAGAAATTTCCTAATACTCAACTAAATCTGCCCTGGCCCAGCCTGAGTCTGTTTCCTCTTGTCCTGTCCCTGTTCCCTGGGAGCAGAGCCTGACCACCCCCCCCCCCCCCCCCCCGGCTGTCCCCTCCTGGCAGGAGCTGTGCAGAGCCACAAGGGCCCCCTGAGCCTCCTTTGCTCCAGGCTGAGCCCCTTTCCCAGTTCCCTCAGCCACTCCTAATCAGACTCATGCTCCAGACCTTTCCCCAGCTCTATTCCTGTCTCTGGACATGCTCCAGGAAGGTCCTGAGGCTGAGATTTGCCTGGATGGAAAAGCAAACTGGAGAAAACCTGGAGATTACTTTTCCTATAACACCTCCCTCGTCTCTTATTCCTCAGCTGGTGCCACAGGTTCACTCCCAGAGTGTAAACTGAGAGTAAAACACCACCATTCCTGCCTGGATCCATGTGGGAGCTAAGGCAGGTGACAGTACCTGTGCAGGTGACAGGATGGCAGTGCTCACTGTCCCCACACCAGGACAAGCAGCCCTGCAAGGGCAAAGGAAGGCAGGCTTTAATCCATCACTGGGGTGCACTGCAGGGAACGGGGAGTGAGAAGCTTCTCCATGAATGAGTCATTCCCCAAATTCTTCTATTCCTGTTTTCCCCCTTTTCCTCATTCTGTTTTATTAATGAGGCTGCACAGATGCACTGAAATTAATTTTGCTCACCGTGCTGCAAGGAAAGGCCTGCAGCAGAGGGTTTACCCTTTACTGGGATAAACCCTCCTGACCTTCCTGCCTCCAGCCCTGGGAACCCTTTGGGTGATGCTGGCACGAGGGAGCAGCTCCAGGCATCCACTGCCTGGGCAGCCTGAGGAAACATCATCTCCTCTCCTCCTCCTTCCTTGAGATCTCTGAGAGCCAAAGGTGGTTCTGTAGGATCCCAAACCATCTAGGTGGGAGTGAACAGGGAATCTGCCAAAATAATTCTTTGGGATCCTCTGTGGTGACAGCAATATGGACAGACACTGCAGAACTGTCACCAGGAAATGAGATGAGGGATAAGGTGAAAGGAAGGGGAGGGAAAGGGGCAGAGAAAGGCTTGGGAAAAACAGATGGTTTCCACTGAAATGTCTCAGGAGGGAGACCAGCCCCTCAGAAATTCCAGGTTAGGGGTCTGATACCCAGCAATGTCCTGCATCCTGACTGTTCCACACACAGGGGTACTTGGGGCCACTGCCTGCAGCCCCTGCCCCCATCCATCCATCCATCCATCCTGCATGTCCCAGGGCATGCAGACACCCTGCCCAGGAAGGGCTGTCCTGAGGGGCACAAAGAGGAACAGCGTGATGGAAACCACTGCCTGCTGCCCAACACGGCCCTGATGCTGCACAGCCCCTTCCTGCCTCCCCTTGGAGCCTCCTGGAGAGCCTGGGCCATAAAAAGGCAGATCTGGGGCACCCCATGAGTGTGCTGCCTGCTGCTCCTGCAGCCACTTCAGAAGCCACCACAAACTTTTCCAAAGTCACCCAGGCTGGCAGAAATGCCATGGGGAGCAAAGCAAGAGTGTTAGCCTGCTCCCTGGGCTCCACTTCAGGCTGCACTGGAACTCTGACAAACCTGGAGGGTTTGGGCATTTTGGTATTTGAATGATGACCCCTTTCTCACATGATCATTTATTGTTCACTCTGCTCCTGTTCCTGTCCAGCTGTGGCTGTAACAACCACAGGACTCTTGGGATCACAATGTTTTGGAAGGAAATTGCTGGCTGTGGTTTCAGCCTTAACAATGGTTTGAACACAGGGTCTCTGTGAGCTCCAGAAGTGCCAACAGTCTGAAAGTGCCAACAGACTCTAAAAGTAGGAGGCTGTCATTGATGAAAACTGTCAGTGCCCAAATCCTGAAGATATTCCCTCCAAATGCAGTTGGAATTTTCTCCTGTCATGGGAGTTATTTCCAGTGGATGTCCAAGGGGGCTCTCACCTCAGGGTGCAGGGATGCCCATCCCTGGCTGCTGCTGCAGCATCACTGGGGTACCCACAGCCCCTCACAGAGCTGGGGGCCAGTCCAAGTGCCTGGGGAGGAGAACCACACACTCAAGCACCAAGACTCCCCCTGGCCAAATGAAAGCATCAGTTTCTGCTAAGGTCTCTCTGGTTTCTGACACAAGGAGCAGAGCCAAAATCTCTGGGCTACCTCTAAGGACTCTTGAGGATGCCAACTCCTTGGGAGGTGTCATTTCAACATGCTGAGGAGAAGAAGAGATCTCAGATTTTGAAGATCTTGCTGCAGAAACCTTTCACAGGTTGTCACAGGTTGAAGCCTTTCACAGGTTGTCACAATGTGTTCACACAGGTCCCCTTTTGGGTGCCAGACCACAACCTTTTCCTGCCTCCCCCTTCCAGGCTGCTTTGCAGACCCAATGACTCTACTTTCCTGCTCATGCTATTCCCTGTTCCCCATTTTCCATCTCCAGGACCTGCCATCATACAAACTACCAGGTTCTCTGGTCCTTCAGCCACCTTCCCCACCACCTGGACTCCAGCAAAAGCATTCAAGCCAGGTGGGCAGGGGGCTGCTGGCCTAGGGGAAGAAAACTCCTGCTGGAGCCCACAGGGTGTGGTTCAGAGCCTCTTCTGTTTAAGCTCTTGGGAAGCATCCAAAGAAGGTCCTCAAGGATGGGGAAGGGTCTGGAGGGGAGGGCAGGAGGTGTTTAAGTTCCAACTACCCACACAAGGACTGGGCATCACCAAACTTAAGGTCTCCTTCAGGTCATGACAGTAAAAGTGTATTTTCCTTGGCCAAACCTCATTAAACCTTGTTTGGAGTTTGGTCTGTGTTAACAGAGCCATTGTACGAGCTATGAACACTTTGATTCAATTTCCCAACCTTTATGGGGACTTTTCTGTGCACTTCCCAGTGACAGATTATGTTTCTAAGGCATAAGGGGAACAATAACAAGTTTCCTTGGAGCTAATTAAGCTAAAAATGGTTTATAGATTAAATTCTCTGTAAGGTTTTTACCTAGTGTGGCTAAAATCAAAGAGCTGTGCTCTAACTGAGCACACCTGACTCATCTGACATCAGAAAAATTTTAAATCAGTACAGAGAATGTCGGAGGGTATTTCCCAAAATTAAATGTACAACACAATCTCTTGGCTTTGGCCCAGCTCGCTGAAAAATTTCAAATGAAAAAGAAAAAAAATCCTCAAAAGCAGTATTTTCTCCAATCTTCAAGTTACATACGATGAAGAATATTCTCCTCTTGCCCCATAAAAATCCAGCACTAGGAGGAGTTCAAGGAAAAACCCTCCTTCCCCCCCAAGACGTCTGAGAGCTTTCAATCAATCAAAGGAAAAAAACTAATGGCAAAAAACTACATTCCCTTCATTTTATGGCAATAATGAGTTAAAATCCTGGAATCCTGGGCCTGGATCCCTGCTATTCATTCCAGCTCCTATTAATGTTTACCACTTTTCTCAGGGAAAAAAAAAAAAAGAAAAAAACCAAAAAAGGGGGAGGGGAGAAAGGGAGGCCAAGGAAGGAGAGAGAGGAATAAATGAATAAATGCTGCTCTCCCACCAGCACCAGCACACGATGCTGCCAGAGCTGCTATTCCCTGCTCACATGGGTGTAGCAGCACCAGGAATGTGGTGTTTGATCCAAAATGCTGTTTCATCTGTAAAAATAAATCAGGAGGAGATTTTCTCCTGGGTACACATCAGCTCCAGCAAAGCACCCGTGTCACTGTGTGTCCCTGTGCCCCAGAGGGACAGAGGGGACACCAGCCCCAGGTCTGCTCTCACTGCCCTCCCCACATCCCCTTGCTGATCCCAGCACAGTGGGATGGAGGGAGGAGCCCATCCCAGGAGGGGAAGGGGGGCAGAGACCATCCCTGCAGTTCTGTGAGATTTTCAAGGTCCCTTCCAACCCAAACCATTGTGAGACCTTGAGCAGAGGGATGACAGGGCTGGGGCAAAGGCTCTGGGCAGCAGCAGCTGTGGAAGACAGTGGCAGTGCACAACTCCACCACGTTTCTCTGAGGAATGGCCATCATTTCCCTCAGGGCTTTGCTGGACCTGAGATCTTCATCCTTCCCTCCAACCCAAGGGATTTCTGACCTGCCCACACTGATAAAGGAGAAGAGGCTGTTCCCTTCTGGGCTCCCATGGGCTGCTCCCAGATCACCTCATGCATCCTGCTGAGGTCTTTCCTGCACCATCACAGCAGGGCTGGGAGAGCTCTGCAACCTCCAGCTGCTCAAAATCCACTCTCATGTCCTCAAAAACCTCATCTCCTCCCTTCCTCTGCAGAGAAAATACTTCTGTGGAAGGTCTCAGTCCATTCCTTGTCTTGAAAGCAAAATGAGAAAGGAACTCTCATTTCCTTTGTTTCCCAAGAAGGTGCAGTTCCTCAGAAGCTGCATTTCCTATCCAAGGTGAGTGGTCCATTTCCCTCCTCTGGAAGCACATCTTCTGCCTCACTCCTGGACAATGCCTGACCCTCCCTGTGAGATCAGCATCTCTTGGGGTTTCACACTACCAGCAAATCAATGCCTCAGCCCCCCTGTCTGACACCCCCTTGCTCTGCCAAGCTCCCCTGGGTCCTGTTCCAACCTCCCAAAGCCCAAACTCCAACAGGAATGTGCAGAGGACAAGCAGCAGGCAGGTGTGGAGTGGCTCCCAGTGAGCAGCTGCAGTCTCCACTACAGCCCTAATTGGACCCACAACATGGAGAGGTCAGCAAGAAGAATCAATGCCATGGAAAGAAAGACCCTGTATTCTTGCTTCCCAGACAGAGAGGAAGGAGAGGGAGAAGCCCCAAAAGCAGAATCCAACAATGCCACCGAGCCCCGGCCGGCTGGGAGCATTCAAATTGTCAACAAGCCTGTAGAAAAGGCAGACAAATTCCTGTTTTGTACTTGGGAAGGAGCCAGGTGATGTAATCATCTTTGAGGATGATGGTGGAATACTTTCCATTCCAGCAGTAACTCAAGATGTTAAATAACAGCCACTAAAGTTAAACACTGCTAAATCAGCCTGTCAGGGCAGCACCTACCTAAGGGGGTGTAGGTGATGGACTGGGGCACACTCAATGCTCACTTTCCACACGCCGTGAGGCAGCAGGGTGGTTCAGAGATGGAGGAAAAAGCTATTTGCTAAATGAGGCAGTTGTGGCTATTTTAGGGTTGCAACATCAGTACCAGTCAAATAAGGCTGTGACAGCTCCAGGACTGGGTCAGGGAGGGATTAAAGGAAGGCAGGGATAGTAGTCCCAACCTGGGTGCACTCAGGGAAAACAGATTAAGACAAATTAGCCTTGTATGGGTTTTTGATGCAATTACAAGATTGACTGGGGGGTAATGGCATTAATGTCACCCACCCAAACCTCTGCAGAGCCTTTCCCTGGCTAACACACGGGGTATTCTGATTCTGAAATCAGTGGCTCCACCGACACCATGGGACATCCTCGATGAATTAAAACTTGGCAGGCAGACACGGCGCGGCCGGAGATCCGAGCAGGGCTGCTCCTGCTGCAGCCAACAAATGTGGTTCGTGCCTCTGGGCTGTTTAACATTTTTATCAATGACCCAGGAGAAAGCCCGAAGTGTTCCCAATAAAGTTAGCTGTTGACATGGAAGCTGTGGAGTGGTAAATACCGAGAATGATGGGTTCCTGATACAGCAATCCCTGGGGAACTGGGCACAGGCAAGGAATGTGTATTTCAGTACAAACGTGTCAAATCACACCTACAGGGACGAGGATGCAGTCCCAGTTCTCCCAGTCCCACGAGAAAGGACAAGGATCCTCCAAAAGCACCCAGAGAAATGCCATTGTCAAAGTGGTTAAACAAAGGGGGGATGCAGGCAGAGGGAATCTCAGCATCCCCTCTGGCATGCAGCTGATTGCCATGAGCAGCCTGTATGTGGGGAACTGGATCTGCCAAGGGAAAGGCTAAAGCAGTGCCAAGGGCTGGGGAGAGCCAAAAAAGTTGGCTGAAAACCTTACCAGAGGACCAGGGGCCAAAGATTACCCTCAAACAGGCACAGAGAGCACAGAGGTGTGGCGATGGATGGAGCTCTCTGAGGTGGGAGTGCCAGGCCCAGCAGAGTAAGAAAGCAGGGACAGCCTCTGGAAGCATTTAATGGGCAGTTCTCTGTCTCTGGAAACATTTCCAGAACAATTGGCTGCATCTGCTCCAGGAATGTTCAGAGTTCAACCAGGAATGCTTTCTGGAAGAACTTCATTACCCCATGAGCCTTACAATTTATTGGCTGGGTCCAACACTATCAGAGGAGGCCCAGACCCGAAACAGCCCAGAGCCATAAATAGCCTTTTATCAGGAAAACATCACGTCCTCATGGGCAGTGACTGTGAGACAGCTCGGGCAGGCCCTGCTCCAGCACATCAGGAAGCTGCTCTCCACCCTCAGCACATACTTGGCCCCCTCCAAATCCCAAGTACAGCTTGGCTGCTTCCAACCCTCTGTGCTGGAGGGATGGCTCGGGGTCCTTGCCACACGTGCTTGTCACACCTGAGCCCACGTCACCCACACATGGTGGGGTGGTGGCAGATCTGCTGCCCTGGACATCAAAATCATGGCAGAGAAAGGGGACCCTGCTGAGCCCTGGGGCTCCCCTCAGGGGAGGGCCAGCTCCACCTCAAGCTGCAAAATCAGAGAATCCCAGAATGGTTTTGGTTGAAGGGACCTTAAAGCTCATCCAGTCCCACCCCCTGCCATGGACAGGGACACCTCCCACTGTCCCAGGTTGCTCCAAGGCCCATCCAACCTGGCCTTGGGCACTACCAGGGATCCAGGGGCAGCCACAGCTGCTTTGGGCACTCTGTGCCAGGGCCTCACCAGCCTCACAGCCAGGAATGCCTTCCAAATATCCCATCTGTTCCTGCCCTTTGTCCATTTGAAGCCATTCCCTGGCTCCTGTCCCTCCATCCCTTGTCCTCAGTCCCTCTCCAGCTCTCCTGGAGCCCCTTTAAGCACTGCAAGGGGCTCTGAGCTCTCTCTGGAATCTCCTCCGGGTGAACATCCCCAGCTCTCCCAGCCTTAGCTGCAGAGCAGAGGGGCTCTAGTCCTCATAACATCTCTGTGGCCTCCTCTGGACTCACTCCAGCAGCTCCATATCCTGCTAATGTTGGGGACCCCAAAACTGGAGGCAACGTTGCAGGAAGGTCTCACAAAAGCAGAGTAGAGGGGCAGAGAACAGAGAAGAGAGCCAAGGAGAAGACAGCTGCCAGCCTGAATCTGACTTGGTTTCTCCTCTTCCCATCAGTTCGGCAGCTCCTCTCCTCCTCAGAAAGGCCTGTGACCCCAAGGGATGACACCAGATGTCTCTGACAGCCAGAGAGTGTCACCACCAGCTTCTGCAGGGCAAAACCATCCCTTGTCACTCCAGCAAGACCAGGACACCCGGTGCTCAGTGCTGTAGGACCACAACAAGGAGAAGGCAGGAACCAGAGATGCCCAGCTGTGATGGAGAGGAGCTGCAGAAGAGATGAAGGGCTGGAAGCAGCAGCCATCAGCTGCTGTTCCTGAGCAGCACAGCCATGCAGAACTGCCCATGCTCTGTCCCTAAACAGCACAGCCATGCAGAACTGCCCATGCTCTGTCCCTGAGCAGCACAGCCATGCAGGCAGTGTCCATGCTCTGTCCAGCCAGCCCAAGGGCACACAATGGCTCTGCCCCCGCCGTGCCTGAGCGGAGCCAATGGGCACGGGAGGCAGAGGGAGAAACGCTCAATGTGCTGCATGGGAGGAAGGGGAGGGGAGAGGAGAGGAGAGGAGGGGGAGGCGCAGACAAAGAACAGGGAGATGGAGAGAGAAAAGCAGGCAGGGAGCAGAAGGTGAAATGGGAGGACGGGGCTGGGGTGTGTGCAGCCCCTCGCAGCGAGGAGCAGCAGCCAGCCCCTCACAGGGCCTGCAGGAGCGGCAGGCCAGCCCAGCCAAATGAAAATCTCTTAACCACACTGAATTGTTAACTGCCCCCAAATCCTTTTGCGCTGGGGCTGCGAGCTTAGAAGAGCTTAAGCTGTTAGATGCATGAACTTCCTCCATAAATATCCCTTGTGCACACTGCCGCGAGCAGGCTGCCATGCTATTAGCCAGATGAAAAACCCAGCGGAGAAAATGAGCAACTCCTTCCAGCTGTACACAGGGGTTGTCCATTCCTTGGGATGCCCTTCTCTACCTGGACCCTTTGGTGGAGCAGGACCTGGCCCCCCATGCTCCCTGCCACGTCCTGTTTGGGCGCCTGAGTGTGTGAGAAAACTTCACCCCCCAAAGCCAGCTCAGATTTGCTATTGTTTTGCTTCTGGAAAGGGGCCCAGATTCCCTCCCAGCCCTGGAAACACGAGCAAACCTGCCAGCCACATGTAGGAGTGAGTCCCCCAAGCCAAGCGGCTCCGCCGCTGCCTCCGCAGGGAGCGGGGCAGGGACCCGGCGGGAGGAGGGCAGGGATGCAGGGACACATCCCACAGGGACACATCCCGCAGGGACACATCCCACAGGGACACATCCCACAGGTCCTTCCTGAGCAGAATGGGGATGCAGGGACACATGCCACAGGGACACATCCCGCAGATCCTTCCCGAGCAGAGCTGGGGTGAGCAGCCCCTTCCCAGCCCTTTGTGCGGCTCACTGGGAGGGCTGGGAGAGGACGGGGATTCCATGGTTGTCCTGCCAACTCTGTGTCTGGCTCTCCTCCCAGTCCCCACTCCTCTTCTGAGGGCTACCAGGGAAAAGTGGAGGGGCACAATCCTGGGGTGCCATCCAGCCCTGATTGCACCCCACATGAGAAGGGGAAGGGAAAGAAGGAACAGGGAAGGCAAAGGCAAAGACAGAAGGGAAAGGGAAAGAAAAGAGGAGGGGGAGAAAGGAATAGGAAGGGGAAGGACAGGGGAAGGGGAAGGGGAAGGGGAAGGGGAAGGGGAAGGGGAAGGGGAAGGGGAAGGGGAAGGGGAAGGGGAAGGGGAAGGGGAAGGGGAGGCATCCCCGAGCCAGCTGTCCCATGGAGACCATGGGCTGGCGGCCACCGTGTGATTAATGAGGGCGGGGAGCGCGGGGCCGGCGCTCGCCAGCACCGGCTGCAGGAACAGCTGCCGAGGTACCGGACCTCCCAAAATCCTGCTGCTGCTGCTGCTGCTGCTGCTGCCCAGACAAAGAGGGGACCGGCCTCTCCCTCCTTCCTGCTCCCCCGCCTCGGCCCCCGCTCCTGCCTGCTCTGCTCCCCCAGCCCAGCGGGACAGGGCTCTGCAGGAGCGGTCCCCGGGCCACGCGAGGGGACTGCCCCTCGGCTGGGCTCACAGTGGCACCAAGGAGCTCCCCGAGAAACCCCGGCTGCATCAGAGCAAAGCACTGTGCAGGGCTGGGTCTGCTCCAGGAGCAAACAGGCTGACACGGAAAAGCTGCCATGAATCACTGGGGCTCTCTGGTGTTGCTACAGATGCTTCACTTGGGAGTTGTAAAAGCCCCGTCTGCCCTTCGAGGCAGGGATTAGCCGGGCTCAGTTTCCAGCAGTGCTTCCTTGCTGCCCCCATCCCCATCCCTGTTAAGGCTGTAAGACACTTGATCTGCCCGAGCTCGGTGGGAAGAGGCGTTCAGTGGCTAAGCATGGAGTAGCTGAAATAATGGATATTAAATGATCCCCACAGTACGCCAGGACCTGAATTTTGGTGCATGAGCAGCCCAGCCACTAGCAGCAGACATGGAGCCCTCTCCAAGGGGTCCATACAGCCTGCAGTCCCTACTGAGCACAATCAGATTGTCCATTCCCCTCAGTGTGTCTGTCTCCCACTACCAGCACCTTGCCCATGCTTTGATTCTAGCTGGCCAATCCTTCACAGCCAGAAGAGAGGAGACACAGCTCCTCCCTTGGCTCTGCAGTGGCCACCACCGTGTCTGTAATGGATCTCAGAAGCTCTGGCTCTGCTTGGAGTGTGCCAATGCTATTGGAACCGCAGAGGAATTTGGAGGTTCAGCCAGGACAGGGGAAGAAGATCCTGTTTGCCGAACTCTGTGGTTTGCTCAGTGCATGGCACAGCTGCAGGTGCCCATCACACAGCTCTGGGGTCCCCACCTCCCTCCCAGCAATCCCAGGAGCTCCTTTCTCAACCTTCCCAAGCCCATGTATGACTGGACAAGGGCACAGACATCAGCTCAGGGTGGGGGATGCTGAGCCTCTTGCTGGCCTGGGACCAGGCTGGTTCTATGGTGCTCAGCTGAGCTCAGCAGGCACTCGCGGAGTCTGCTTTGAACATCTGTGGGGGAGGAGAACATCTACAGAGGCAGAACATTTATAGGGCAGGAAACCTCTGGCAGTTGAGGAGCACAGGGCCGAGGTAGCTCTGAACAGGCCATGACCATGTCCTGCCCTGGGCCATTTGCACCTCACCAGAAAAACACTGTGGACAACTTGCTCGCTCCCACTGCACCCTTTTGGGACCCTGCATTCCTACTCCTCTCATCCAAGAACAGATTCAGCCCATACCAAAGTACACAGCAAAACCAACAGCGCAACAGCCCCAGTATTTTGGGATGCAACTGCAGATTGGTGACATGCACCACACGTGTGCGCCTCCAAAACTTGGAGAGCCTGGATGGCACCAGCAACAGGTGCCAGCCCTGAACCCAGTGGCTCTGGGGACCCGGAGGTCATGGACAACCTCTGCAATGGCTGGATGAGCCTGGGGCAGGAAGCGAGCAGCTGGGGAAGGAGTCAGCCTCCACACATGCTCCTCTGCCACCCCTGCCCAAGGAGCTCCCTCCCAGACGGTTCATGCAGATCCCAGATGCAAATCCCGAGTGCCCCCGGCAGAGGAGAGCCCGTGGTTACCTCTGCAGACGGTCCCGTTCTCCACGGACTCATAGCCAGCCCGGCACATGCAGCGGCCGATGGGCACCAGCCACTCGCCGTCACCGTTGCAGTACAGCTTGATGGGCACGTCCACCTCCTCAGCATTGGCAATGCATGTGCCCCTGGCTGCCACCAGCGAGGTGCTCTCTGCTCCTGACAGGGTTTCTTGGAAGACAGCCCCGTTCTGGATCACACGGGGACATTTGCGGTAGAAGACACGGACGGCAATCAGGGACATGCAGCCCCCATAGTCCTGGAAGGCCAGGTAGAAACCATTCTTGGAGACGGGCCCAAAACTGCGCACCTCAGTGTTGATCTTCATCACCCGTCCACCTAAGTCCACCTGTGAGAAGCTCTCGTCAGCAGCGATTGTGTCCACCTTCATCCAAGGATTCTCCATCCAGTTAGGAAAAGTCTTGGTGGCCGAGTCCAAGTCTGACTCGAAATAGTACAGGTTAAAAGTCTCCTTACAGGAGCCTGGGACATTTGGGATGCTGCTGCAGTCCCGGACAGAGAATTTCATCTCCACGTGGATGCGGTGTGCTCCTCGCCTGCGGATGTACTTGGTGCGGAGCCAGTTGTTCTGGCTGGACTCAAAGACGTTGCACACCTGGTAGGTGCGGATGGTGTTCATGTTCTCATCGTACCCACTCACCTCTTCCCACTGTGGGCAGGACACACACAGTCAGGGGCTTCTCTGAAGGAGTGCTCCCCACCCTGCTCACCTCTTCCCATCCCCACCATATGCCACATAGGCTCTGCCAGCCCCAGCTGCCCCTCTCTGTGCCCACCCCATCCCACAGGCTGTCCCAGAGTGCCCAGCACCTCCTCCCAGCACCCCCCGCAGGTGCCCTGTACCTGCCTGGGCAGGATTTGACCCGCACCGTGCCCCAGGCAGGCTCCACACTGTGCAGACAAAGGGGTCCCTCAGGCCACCTTGCTGCCCCTAGCACCATGCTCCATGCCTGCATTCAGGGTCAAGCCTCTCTGCTGCTGGAGGGACAGCAAGGCCACTGCTCTGCAGAAATGGTTTTAATAGGGACTGTGCCCACGGCTGCACTGCACTGCTGTGCTTCTGGCAAAGGAACACAGTGCCTTTAGCACAGGGATTCCCACCAGTGACACTATGGTTACAGACACAGCAACAGGACCTGCTTCCTCATAAGCCCTGAAACCTCCTGCCTGGCTGCAGCCAGGGCCTCTTCCCAGGGACAGGATAGGACCATGGCCAATCCTGCCATGTTCCCAAAAGGGAGGTGCTGGAGGCCTCATCCCTGCCCCTTTGACAGTCAAATGATTTGGGGCTCCTCCAGCAGGTGTGCTCAGGTCCCAACCCCAGCTGTCCTGAACTAGATCTATGGGGTGCAGAAATGCCTATGAGCTGTGCCATGACAGCAACATCCTGCTCAGCAAGACAGCTCAGAGCTGACAGATTTCCCCATGGGAAGCTCTGCCCAGCTCTCCCCAGCTGACTGACTCTGCCAGCTCTGGAGGAAGCTCTGTAGTGTTAAAGAGACCATCCTGAGCTGGAAAGGACCCACAAGGATCATCAAGTCAACCTCATGGCCCTGTACAGTCACCCCAACAATCCCACCCTGTGCTTGAGAGTGGTGTCCAAACACTCCTGGAGCTCTGGCAGTCTTGGGGCCACACCCATTCCCTGGGGAGCCTGGGCAGTGCCCTGTACCCTCTGGGGGAAGAACCTTTTCCTAACATCCAGTCTAAACCCCCTTGACAGAGCTCCAGCTGTCCCCTTGAGTCCCCACAGAGCTCAGGGCTGCTGTGACATCATCTGGCCTTCTCCAGCTCTCTGCACTTTTCCCAGGCTGTTTTTTCCCAAATCCTCCAGTGCTTGTTGTCTCCATTCTGTGTAGGATAGGGGCATTTCAGAGAGGGGGATGCAGGGCATGAGCTGCAGCCTGTAACTGGCTACTGCTCATCTGCAGGGAGCACCAGCAGGGAAGGGTCTCTGTAGGAGGAGAACCCTCAGCTCACAGAGCATCTTCTCCTACCCAGCCCCTGCCAGAGTGCAGAGCATCTCCCTGTAGTCCCATCCCCACCCAGGGCACCTGTGTGATGCTGGCAACAGGGACCAGAATCCTGCTGGCGTGTGACACAGTCCCAGCCAGCTGGAACTGTTCCTTCTGAATTTGTTCAGAAAACTGCTCAAGTGGAAGCCGAGCTGTTTCCCATGGATGTTACACCCCAAGCACAACCCTGCCCTGGATGCAGGATCACAATACCCAGGGCAGGGGAGTAGCACAGCCCAGATCCAGCACCAGTTCCAGGACCAAATCCAGGGAAAATCCTGCAGGAGCAGAGCACCCCCAGCCCCTCAGGTTGTAATTGGCCTCACAAGGGTACCCAGGACTGGGGAAAGAGGCTCAAGAGATGGGAGACAGATTGCTCCTAGCCCATCAAGGCTCACAGCCCAACAGAAGGCTGTCAGGGAAGATCCCAAACAGCTCCAACCACTTCAGATTGGCAGTAGCTGTAAATCTGCTGCCAGGGCTGGGGGACAAGAAGAGCATCCTCGCAAAACACAGCCGGAGCATTTGCTTTGTTTTCCAGAAATAAATTTGGTGTGTTAGTGGAAAATTGCAGGATCTCCCTGCTTTTCAGGGCACTGGTTGAGAGGGGAGTGAGGGAATCAAGGACAAAGTATATGGAAGCAATTCCTTCCCTTGCCCTGCCTCTGATGTGGCTCTCCCTCACCTGGACCACTCCAGACACCCACCTTGGCAGCTACCAAGACCAAGGGACTCCCCCCCCCCCACACCTGCCCAGCCCCCAGGGAGAGTAAGGACACGAGCCCAGAGAGCACAGCCTCAGTCAGGCAGGAGCAGCACATGGTGGAATGAGGGTTTCCAGGGCTTGGGATGAACAGGAGATGGAGGCAGGGCTTGGGGACCTATATGAATGGCACAAGAGTTTCAGAGCCAGACATAAAACAACTGTTTGAGCTTTGGGGTCTGTAATAATCTCCAAAAAGGAGCACAGGGCAGCTTCTGTCTTCCAGGTGATGCTGGCTGCATCCAACCTGGCCAGCCACCTCTGAATGGGATGCACTGCCTTGTCCTGCCCGTGGACCCGAGGCCATGAAGGCACTGCAGAATTGTCACCCACGATGAACACAGAGAGGATATGATGTGCCCATATCCCCCCTCAGGGCCCTGCTCAGAGGCGGAGACAGGAGGCAATCCCACCAACCCCTGGGACTGCATGGCACTGTCCAGATGGGCATCTCCATCCTGATGGGGGAGCTGGGAGCACCCTGGGGGCCAGGCTCGTGACCCCCAGCATCCTCCCACATCCCTGCCACAGCCAGTGGCTGGCTCCAGACTTCCCTTTTCCCAGATGGGAGAGAAAGTCACCCCCGTGCACCAGCCCCTGCGCTTCCTCGACGCTTAATTAGAAGCCTCTCCCTTTCTCTTGGCTCTCTAATTAACATGCCGGGAGCTCAAAGGAAGGCAGCAGCACAATAACCCGGGGAGAGGCTTCCAGCAGGCCCCGGCCTCATTATGGCCGGGCTGGGGAGCGGGAGCAGGGCGTGCTTCACATATGGAAACACCGCAAACAAGAAAGGCTGGGCCACGAGAGAAAGAGACTTGACCTCTTCTCCCCTGCATTGTGAGCCCATCATCCCCCTCGGTGGGCACTGGCAGGGCCGGGCAGCTCTGCCCTTTCTCATGGTGATGGGCAGCGCCCGTGCCTGGCGCGGCACCGTGGCCAAGCTGCACGGCTCAGTTTAATCTCCCAGACAAGGCTGTTCTGGGCTCTTTCTTTTCTTCTGCCAAGTCGGCTCAGATCGGGGGCATGCTGTCAGCCGGGGGGTGAGGGCCACAGAAACATCTTCATCCAGCCCCTGCAGAGGGTGGATGGAGGGCAGGACAGAGCCACCACTGCCATACATGGGCATGGGAAGCATCTCCAGGCTTTGGCCAGGCTGGATTGGGCCACCCAAGTGCAAGGGGGTAGGTCTGGGGGACTGCATACTGTGGCTGCTGCTGGTTACCACAGCCAGAGGTGGGCAGGATGCTCTGAAGCACCTTGATGCCCCACGTGGGGCACAGAGGTGGCTCCACTCTGGTTTTCTCCCATGAGCAGAAGGGTGCAGAAATCACAGTCACAGAATGCTCTGAGGTGGAAGGGACCCACAGGAATCATTGAGTCCAACTCCTGGCCCTGCCCAGACACCCCAACAACCCCACCCTGTGCATCCCTGGGAGTGTTGTCCAAATGCTCCTGGAGCTCTGGCAGCCTCGGGGCTGGGACCATTCCCTGGGAGCCTGGACAGTGCCTGCACCCTCTGGGGGATGAACCTGATGCACTGCCTTGCCCAAGCTCTTCTTTAAAGGAGTTTCTTCAGGGTGGTCTTTGAACAGGTTTCAGGGTACACCTGGCCCTGGTAAGGCTGACAGGTAGTTCTGATGAGCCAGCAAACATCTCTCTGTGGGATGCCAGTCCTTCCAGGACCTGAGCCTAATGCCCTCATCCTGCTGCAAGTGACAGGCAATGGAATAATAACTGAGGGCACTGGGGACAAATAATGGTGGCCTTGGCATGTTGTTTCTTCCTCTCTTCAGTTTTAGGTGGCTGCATGCTCTATGAAGACTGTGATTCCTCTAGCACCACACTGTGTGACTCTGTGGGGTGGGAACTACATCCCACCAACACTGGGATATTTTTTGGAGTATCATCTCCTAGAAAACTACTGGAAACCTCAACTGTGCTCTTTCCACATGGCCAAGGCACTTTGCATCAGTGCCTGACTTTTCCTGGGCCAAGCCTGCCACATTCATGTGCAGAAGAGACCCCAGAGCAGCTGCAGGTCCCCGTCGGGTGATGCCTTACCCCTGAGGGAGGATGCACCGTCCAGCCCAGCTCTGCTGTCGCCGTGGTGGAGTCCATCAGTGTCTCTGTGGAAGGAAAGGGAAACAAGGAGTCACTGGCTGCTGATGAAAAGACTGAAGATGGAGACAAGGAAAAAGGTGTAGAGGAGCTAGCCCAGGGCTGCAGGGCTGGAGCCCACCCCACACTGAGCCTTTTGGCCACATCTCAGCCAGGGGACCCAGGCACTGGTCCCTCCACCCAACTGCTCCCCACCCACTGCCCACTGCTCCCTGGCCACCATGCAGAATCATGGAATCAAAAAATGGTAAGGTTGGAACTGACCTCCAAGATCATCATGTGCAATCATCAGCCCAGCACCAAACAATGTTCATGATTGAATCATGTGTTCATCATTAAACCATCATTAAACCACTTGTGAACCACTTGTTCACAAGTGCCATTTTTGAACATCTCCTGGGATGGTGATTTCACCACTGCCCTGGGCCAATGCCTGACCATCCTTCCCATGAAGGAACTTTCCCTAATATCCAATCTAAACCTCCCCTGGCACAGCTTGAGGCTGTTTCCTCTTGTTCTGTCTCTTGCTCTTTGGGAGCCCAACACCTCGCCCCCCCCCGGCTGTCCCCTCCTGTCAGGAGCTGTGCAGAGCCACAAGGTCCCTCCTGAGCCTCCTTTGCTCCAGGCTGAGCCCCTTTCCAACTCCCTCAACCCCTCCTGGTGCTCCAGACCCTTTCCCAGCTCCATTCCCTTCTATGGAAACGCTCCAGCCCCCCAATGTCTTAATTTTCATTAGGGGCACAAAGCTGACCCCAGGATTTGAGGCAGGACCTCAAGGTGCCCAATAGAGGCAATGTCTCCTGCTGTGAATGGGGACTCTTCCATCCACCAGCCAAGCTGGATTTTCCTTCTCTCAATCCTAAGTCCAGGTACCCTCAGCCCAGTTCAATCCCTGCAGATGAGGAGCAGCCTGAGCAGGGATCCCCCATCACCTTCTAGTTTCCTTTGCCAAAAGCAGGGTGTTTTTTTTTCTCAGCACTTAGCACAGTAGAGAGAATCCTCTGAGATGCAGTAGGATGTGGGGAGGAACAGCACTTTTAGGACTTAAAAGTACTAAAAAATTAAACCACTGTTAAAGCTGGTTTTCCAGATGATTTGGGTTGAAATAGGTCAGGTGATGCTACCACCGACCAGCACAGACAAGTCCTGCTAAGCCAGGCAACAGCAAAGCCTCCTCACCCTTCCTGCAGCTCATGCTGCTTCCAACACTGGAGTTCTTTTCATCCCAATGGCTGTAGGTTGGTTTAACTCCACTGATGGCACAAGGAGGGCTGCTCAGGTTATGGCACCCCAATATCTGGGCCAACATGAGCAGGTGAACGTGCCAGCCAGCCCCATCAGAAATAAATGGGACAGACACTTGGAAATAATGGTTCAAAGAGCCAGCTAACATCACTGAGTCCCACCCTTACTGCAGCACTGCCGTGTTCTGCACTAAACCATGTCTCTAATAACCACATCTACTCACTTCTTTTAACACTTCCCAGGGAGTGCTCAAAAGTCTTTTTTGGACATTTCTATGAGGGGCATCCAGAGTCTGGGTAACTCTGTTCCTCCAGGTCTGCAGCCACATGCTCATGGCAACACAGGGATTTTTCTGCACCATACCCGAGGCTGACAGTTTAAGAAAATAGGACAATATCCCTGTGTTTAGGAAATGCAGTTAGAAATTCTGGCCAAAGGCCTCAAAACACTGAGGCTGGACATGAGGGGAGTGTGGTGGGACACACTGCACAGGGCAGCACATGGCCAGTGATTCTGTGCTGTGGTCATGGCCAGAGGGGAAGTTCTGTCCCTCTGCTCTGCAGGGACAATGTGAATCTGCCCCTGATTTCAGCACATGCCCTGGGGATGCCAAGTGCACTTGCAGGGATGCTGGGAAGTGTGCATCCCATACACACTAAGAGTCCC
Organism: Setophaga petechia; assembly: GCA_024362935.1. Lineage (NCBI taxonomy): Eukaryota > Metazoa > Chordata > Aves > Passeriformes > Parulidae > Setophaga > Setophaga petechia. The sequence continues at coordinate 152,986 of JANCRA010000088.1, read as the reverse complement.
AGAATGGCTGGGGTTGGGAGGGACCTTCAAGACCATCCAGTCCCACCCTCCTGCCATGGGTAGGGACACCTCCCACTATCCCAGGTTGCTACAAGCCCTGTCCAGCCTGGCTTTGGACACTGCCAAGGGTGGTCCCAGAATGGGAATGAAGAGTTACTGGGTGTAACCATGTCCTTCTGCTGTGCTTCTCCTCACCAGGAAAACAAGCACACTGCCACAAACCCCCCAGAGCATCTCCACCTTCTCCACTTTCACTCCACTGAACAAAAACAAAGGAAGAAAAGCTCAGCCTTGAGCAGCTCCATCACTGAAGAGTCAGGCCTGGATGCAGAGATGACAACTGCTCCATGCATGTGACCTCCTGTTCTCTACTGGCACCCCAAAAAGTGCCTGAGCAGCACTGTGCTCCCTGCACCTACTCTTGGCAGTAAATCCTCCTCAGACTGTGGCTTGTTCATTACTCCTGGTTCCAGCCAGCGGTTTCCAGTTCACAGGAAACCAGGATTTTGAAATTTGGTTTTATTCCAAGAGTAAAAAGCAAAAAGTAGTTCTTTTCAATTTTTCCCACTAAAAAGAGTTCTGGAAAACAGCTAATCCTGAAATGTTGTGGGTCAGATTTACAAAATTTCTTTTTAAACTGAATATTTGTTTACATAGGCCAATAATAGTGTTTATTTATCAGAGGACCTTGCTTTTTCATTAAAACACCAGTGGCGTTTGATCTGAAATGAAAACAACATTTTTCACACAGCGCTAGCAAGAAGCTTTAAAAAAACCCTGAATTTGTTACTTTATCTTAACTATCAATGACAGTGGTGCATAGTAAGTACATTAATAGCAGTGACTAAAATGGAAAACAAGATATATTCTAAGTCATTACAAATAATTCCCCAAATAAAGTTCATATTTTGAAGCATTTTGCATTTTTAAAAGCCTTTTATTTAATGAAAACTTGGTGCAGTGGAAATGTCGTGCTCAGTACACCACTGCTCCCACCCCCTTATCCTCAGCTGAAGGATCCCCTTGGAGCTCTGCATCCACTCTGGCTGGCCCAGAGAGAAGGAGGAGAAGAAATTTGCAGGTTTTAAGCAAATTTTTCCAATGGCAAATTACCTTCCCATAAAAAACACCAGATATTCCATTAATTTTAGTCTGGATTTACACCATTAAGCTGCCAGCTATTGGATTTCCTTTTCCTTCTACAAAGACTCTGCAGTCCAAAATCCTTCTCTCTTGTGGTGCTCACGGGTGGCAAATGATCCATCTCCAAGACAGCTAAATTAGCTCAGCTTCCTTCTTCTTCCTCCCTAAACCAGGTTCCTGTTTGAGGCTCCTGTCTATCACCTTCACAGTGCAGGGGGTCCCAGGGCTGTGGTCCCCATCACACACAGCTCTAACACTCCAACGTGGCCCTTCTGGGGCAGTTTTTGCACCAAGCTGCTGCCCAGGCTGAAATCCTTTTGGAGATGGGGTTACACTGAGCAGAGAGCACCTGAGTTATAGAAAATTGGGAATAACTTGTCCCCATGAAGCACAGTGACCCTGCAGGGTCAGCACAAGGGGATGTGAATCAGAACCATGAAACCACAGAATGGTATGGGAGGGACCTTAAAATTCCTCCAGCTGCATGGGCAGGGGCACCTTCCACTGTCCCAGGCTGCTCCAGGCCCTGTCCAACCTAGAATTACAGAATCATAGAACAGGCTTAGCTGGAAGGGACCCACAAGGATCATGGAATCCAACTCCTGGCCTTGTACAGGGAACGCCAACACCCCCAGCCTGTGCCTCAAAGTGCTGTCAGAATGCTCCTTGAACTCAGGCTTGTGACCACTGTCCTGGGGAGCCTGTTCAGTGCCCAACCTCTGGCTGAAAAACCTTCCTCTAATATACAAGCTAAACCTCCTCTGACTTAGCTCCAGACATTTCCTCAAGTGCTATCACCGCTCACCAGAGTGAAGAGATTGGTACCTGCTTCTCTGCTGCCCTTCAGGAGGATGTTGAAGGGCACAATGAGGTCCCTTCCAGTCTCCTCCAGGCTGAACAGACCAAGTGACCTCAGCATCTCCTCATATGGCTTTCCCTCCAGACCCTTCCCCATCCTCATGGCCTTCTTTGGATTGGATGCTCTCTAATTGCTTCATGTCTTTTTAATATTGTGGTGCCCAAATCTGCTCCAGCACTTGAGGTGAGGCTGCCCCACTGCAGAGCACAGCAGGACAATCCCCTGCCTTGCCTGGCTGGCCATGCTCTCCCTGATGTCCTCCAGGACACAGGTGGCCCTCCTGGCTGCCAGGGCACTGCTGACTCAGATCCAACTGGCCATTGACCAGGACCCCAGGTACCTTCCTGCAGCTGCTCTCCAGCGTCTTGTTGCCTGGTCCACCCACACACCCAGGGTAGCCCCATCCCCAGTAAAGAATCTGGTACTTTGTCTTATTCAACTTCACACGGTTGGTGATGACACAGTCCTCTATTTTGTTGAGGTCTCTCTGCAGGGCATCCCTGCATTTAAGGGAGGCAACAGCTCTTCCCAGTTTTGTATCTTCTGTGAACTTGCCTCATATTCCTTCCAGTCCTGTGTCCAAGTCATTGGACACTGAAGAGCGCAGGGCAATGACAAAGCCCTGCAGTGACAGGTCACCAGTCTGATGTCAGCCAGTCACTGTCACCCATTGTGCCTGACCCCCAGTTTCTCACCCATCATGTGATGTGTTTATCCAGCTGGGGGCTGGACAGGTCATCCAGAAGGATCCTGTGAGAGACAGCATCGAAAGCTTTGTTGAAATAAAAAAAGATTCCATCTCCTGGCTTCCCTTGATCAACCAGGTGGGTTTACCCTGTCAGAGAAGGAAATCAGGTTTGATAAGCAGGGCTTTCCCTCATGAAGCCATGCTGGCTGTGACCAATGACTAGGTTGCCCTCCAAGTGTTTTTCAGTACTTCTCAGAATAATGCTCTCCATTGATTTTACCAGGCAATGAAGTGAAACTGACAGGTCTGTAGTTTCTAGGGTCCTCCTTCTTGCCCTTCTTGAAAATTAGGACAATGTCTGCTGACTTGCAGTCAGCTAGGACCTCTTTGAAATCCCAAGACTGCTCAAAAATCACCGAGAGGCTTTGCAATGACATCAGCAGCTCTGTCAGGATCTTGGATGAATTACAGAATCCCAGAGGAGTTTGGTTTGAATGGGACCATAAAGCTCAGGTCATTCTACCCCCTGCCATGAGCAGGGATGCCAGCCACTATCCCAGCTTGCTCCAAGCCCTGTCCAACCTGGCCTTGGACACTCCCAGGGATGGGGAGTCTGGGCAACTTCTCTGGGCAACCTGTTCCAGATGCTCATGGACACCTCTGAGTGACAGGTGACTCCAGGCTCAGGGACATCATTTGGACAAAGCTCTGCCACAGGTGTGAGCTCCACACAAAGTATGATAAGCCCCAAGGCATGGGAACCCATCATCTACTGAGGCAGCTCCTCCACCTGCAGTTTCTAGGGGGCTGCCCTGGCCCTGCCACTTCTGTGCCCAGGGCGACCATGGTGGGCTGCCATAGCCATATCACCCCAGCAGCTTCCCTGGTCCTACCTGGGGCTGCCGCGTGCTCATACCAGCACATGGGCATCGAGGACCAGCTCCTGTGCTGGGGACAAAAAACACAGACCAATTCCACCATGGGCAACCCCAAGGCCAACTGTTAATGCCTTGACCACCACCTTGGCAACTTCACTCACTGTCACAGTCTCTTTCATGGTGCCATCCCGCTGGTTTGGCAGCACCAGGTAACAGGGTGAGAGGCTGATGCCTTGGCAGCCTCATGAAGATCCCCGTGGCACCCAGGCCATGAAGCAAAGCCATGTGGGAGTGGCAGGGGCGGGAGCCTGGCCCCTGGCCCACCACTGGTGGCTGTGATAGCTGCAGCTCAGTGCAGCGCTCCCTGCACAGCAGCGTCTCCTCGATGTTGTTGCTTCTGTTCTCCCCTCCTGTGTGTTTATCTGCAGCTCCACATGCTGCCCACGGCATTCTAAATAAATCTGCAGCTGCTCCACACCAGCAGACACAGCTCTGGCCTGCTTCCCACAGGGAACCGCGCTGCTCCCCACGGGCCACCCGGGGACCAGTGCCCACGCTTCTCACTTTGCAGATGTCTTCTCTGAGCAGCTTCCCCCAGCACTGGGGGCTGTCCCCAGCACTGCTGCCTGCTCTGAGGGCACGCCGTGGCTCTGGAGGGACACTTGGCATCTCCAGCCACACCATCACTCCCACCCCACCACTTCCAGATGCTCCAAGCCACACTAAGACAGCATTGTGCAGAGGATCTGCTGTGACAATAGTGGGTGGAGGTTCCTGTGCTTCCACATGGTCTTCCTGCTGCTCAGCCACAAGTGAGATGAGTGTGGGGTTCTCAGCTGCAGCAGCTTTTCCCATCTGGCCAGATCAGGAATGAGACTGGTGGACAGAACTGGGTGGGGAGGACAAGTCTGGGATCATGCTGGGCGCTGGTGGCAGCAGGATGGGCTGGCCAGGAGTGGGGATGGAGGGTGGCAGGACCAAGGGACAGGGGCAGAGGCTGGAGGTGGAAGGGATTAACAGAAGAGCTGTGCATGTTGCAGACACACTTCTCTCTATCCGGAAAAATAACTTGCATGGAGTTTCGCCAATTCAGACCAATTTGGAGTATCCAGACCTGAGCTTCTCAGAAGTCCTGGCAAATGCTTCACATTCACAGGCTCCAAGCTCATCCAGATAAAGAAACAGCTGGGCAAATAAATAGCCCCACAGATAGCTGTAGCCTCCACCCTCATTTTTCCACCCACAACTTTTTCCCTTCCCCTTTCACTCCTCACGAAAGCTCCTCTCTCACGGTAGGACACTTGCCAGGATTGTAATGCTGGTCCAACATAATCAACACAGGGAGCAAGCTTCTCGTGAACCCATGACCACATCAGCTATGGCCAGTGCTGGATGTGCAAAGCAGGCAAGAAGCTTCCAGCTCACTCCGATAGGCTGGGAGCAAAGTCATCCGAAGGCAGAGACAGTGGGAGATCATTCCTTGTTGCCATGTCCCTTATGTGACCTGGAAGCCCACCTAAAACACCTCATCAACTCTAGGCTGGAGGGACACACAGTGTTAGAGCCCAAGCAATGGGAGCAAGATCAGGATCTGCACTAGAGACACCACTGGTCAGGATGAGCTCCTCCATGCAGGAACATGTGCATCAGGAACCATGTACCCACCTTGGCCTCAGGCACAGCCCCCACATCCCAGGGCAGGGGGTGGCTAATGAGAAACCCATCTGTCCTCACCCCAGGAGCCCTCAGCACACATCTCTACCCTTCCCCACGCTGAAAGGCCCCTCTCTGCCTCCTGTGCTTTACTGGAGCCCGATCATGATATTTTTGCCAGCATGAGCTGAGAGGGGCCGAGCAAAGCCAGTGGCCCTTCCCTGTGGCCCTGAGCTTTGCTTTGCCTGGCCGGGGGCCAGCGGAACGAGCTGAAACCCAATCCCCCCCGGCCGAGCCCTGGCGCGGGAACAGCTCCCTGCATTGTGAGCAGCGGTACAGGATCCTCGGGATACGGCACTCAGGGATCCACTCACACTCCAAGAGGGACACAGATTGATGGGGAGAGAAAGGAGGAGGTTGACTAAGCTGGGATGGGGACCCTGACACACCCCACTCCCCCCAAAGGGCACCCCGAGGTCAGGCACAGAGGGTCATGCCGGTGCTCCCGGTGCTGGGAACCCAGCACTGACATACCTGGTCATTCAGTGCCCTTCCCTGAAAAATCAGGTCCAGCCAGACTCAGAGACCTAAGGATTAGGATGATGTCCACCATCTCCATTGCACAGAGTGCCTCTGACCAGTCAAACAGGATCCAAGTTGACAGCCCATGGAGCAGGGAGAGCTGACCCCAGAGATAGCACATAGCACTGGCAGGGGAAAGATGTCCTCAGTTTGGGGGAGTCATGGAGCCTTCCTGGCTCCTCAGCTCCCTAGGACATCAGTCACAGCTCCTGCAAGCCCTGTGAGGCAGGAGCCAGCCCCAGAGCCAGCAGGGGAGCAGGGGATGGACGCTGGTGGGGCTCAGCAGAACCTGCTGGGTCACTCTCACCCAGTTACTGGTTGGTGCTCAGCTGCTTGTGACCCTAGCGTTCAGGACTGGTGTCAAACAAGGGGATGGCCCCAATGCCCTGTCCTTGGCACAGCACTGCAGCAATCCCAGGTGGAACTCCCCCTGCATTTCCATGAGGGAAATGCCATGAGCTGGGCTATGCTTTCCCATTCCCACCAAAATCCCTCCCTTACTCCGCCCACACCTTGTCTGGACCATTCTCAGGGGACTAAACCCAGGGCTGATATTGCTGTGCAGAAAGAAACCACTGGTCTTTAGCTCCCAGCCTTGCTAGAGCAGAAAATACGGAAAGCTGGGCTTGGGGCAGAGCTGCACCTGGCTCACCCTGTGGCCATAGAAATGCCACAGGGTGAGCCAGGAGCCAGGGTTGAGCACGGCCACGGCCCAAATCCAGCAGCTGCCAGACTTTCTTCCCAGCTCCTCCTCTCCCTGTGCAGGCCTGGCTGTGCAAGCACTGCCCTGCAGGGTGCTCCACTGCTGGGAAGCTCAAAGCAAGGAGAAGCCAAACTCAACAGCCCATGGGGTCCTGCAGGTCACCCCAGCACGTGTCCGGCCTTCCAAGCACTCAGTGACTCACCCAGCATTGTCCCTCTCACCTGCCTGCCTGCAAGGAGAATGAGAGCTCCAGGTTTCAGAAGGGAATTCTGATTTTGCAACCCTTCAGCCCCTGCTGAAGAAGCAGGTGAGGCTGGATGTGAGGCAGGACCACTCTCCATCCGACTGCCACATTATCCCACTCACAGCTGCAGATTCATCCTGTCTGTCCCAGTTTCCCCACACCAGCTGCTCCACAGGTCAGCAGAAACAGGAAAAGCCCACCAGAGCTCTCTGGGAAGCTGCTCCAGCAGCACCAGGGACCCACTGGCCGCATCTGTCCCAAAAGGAGCTGGGACTTGTAGGTGGTCTGAGTTCAGGCAAGGGCAGGCTGCTGGGAGGAGACAATGCAGATGCCAAATGCCAGCAAGCAGAGGCCCTCCTGCTGCTGCTGGGAATGTAGGAGCCACACAGAGACACAGATGAAGGTGTTTAACAGCCACTGCTACTGTCACTGCTGATGGTTCTCCCTGGTGGCACTAACCCCATGGGCTGGGAGATACCCTGAGGGAGGGAGTCCCAGGGTAAACTGTTGCATCCAGTCTCATCCAGGCCCAGCAGAGACTGAATTCCCCAGTAAGCCTTTTTCCAAGAGGACAGAACAGAGCTATGCTCCTTCTGAGAGCCTCCAGGCCTCTCTTCCTCTCCTGGGGATGGACACAGGGGTGCTGTGGGAGGTTGGAGTCCCATGCCCAGAATCTCCTTCTAAAGGTGCCCCAGCCCCAAAGGAACCGTCAGCCTCCACCACGCAGTGCTCTGGTCCAGCTGAGTGTGGCACAGCTACCCCATGGGGGATGGACACTGGTGTCACCACTAGTGCCCAAACACAAAGCCACTGTCACTGGTGGGCAGGAGCAGATGCCATGTGCAGCTCCTGGCGGCAGCATCCTGGCAAACAGCTGCTGTGTAACACAATAACCTGCTCCCACCACTGTGCCCTGCAGCCACTGGGATAGGGTGAAATGCCCAGGGTGCAGGGCAGCACTGCCCAGCCCCCTCTGATACCCACAGCCACTCTCCTGTATCCTAGACACAGTATCCTGTATTCCCAGACCCACCAGCCTGTGCTCCCAGGCACAGGTGGCCTCAGGACATTTGGGATGCAGCCTGAAGGCTGCAGAGCATCACTGGGTAAGGAGCACATGCTTGGCTCTAGGACAACATCACCCCTTCCTCACTAAGCCCTGCCCATCTTCTGATGTGAAGAGCACAGAGGGGACCAGGAGGGGTGACACAAACCCAGGGCATGGCTTTGTGGCCAGCCCTGTCCCTCTTTTCCTTGGGGCCACCCCCACCCACAGTGGGGACAGTGAGCACAGCCAGTGCCACCTCCCAGCACTGCTGATACTAAATGAGGTTTTGTCACCCTGCTTGGTGGCACAGGCTGCAAGCAACTCACTCCCAGCAGGCTCCAGAGTCCTGCTCAGAATCCCAACTGAGCTATCCTTAATGGGCTTCAATTTTAATTTGCTTTTATTGGAAAACACAGATGGTGACCCCCCCTCTCTCCCTGGCCCAAACATATACAGGATAATAACATTTACAGGGAAAGATGTTATCTCCAAGCAGCCAGAGCTGCAGCCACAGCCCCACCGCCCTGCAGTGACACACAGCTGTGCCCCAGAGCCCTGCCCGGGCCACCCAGAGCCACCAGTGGGGGGAAGCAGGACCAGGGGCCAGTGAAGAATAACTGAAGAGCAGGATGAGTCCCTGATGCACCCAAGCTTCTCAGACTGACCTGGGCAACTTCCTCTGTGACGGGGTCTCTGCAGAGCAGCAGCAGGCATCCCAGAGCAGGGGGATGCCCACCGCTGCTGCCAGCACTGCTGTCCCACACCTGGAGCCAGCCCCTGCCTGCAGCCCAGCTAGCTGCTCCAAATATCCCTGACTCCAGGCACCCCTGCAAGAAGAGCATGTCAGAGCCCAGCATGGCTGTGGGGAGGGGATGGCAGAGCAGGAACAGGCAGTGCCACAGGCATCAGGCTACACCTGGGGACCCAGCATTAGGGTTCCCCAGCAAACAGCAAGCATCAAACACCTCTGGGCTTGTGCCACATTAACCCAGGCACCCAAACACCAGAGCCTGTGGATGCTCCTGCCCCTCTGGCACTGCTGGTGCCACGCAGAGCCAAGCCCCCTTGTGCACCCCCCCAAACCCGAGCATGGGGTGAGCAAGGATGCCCTCTGTCACACACACTGGCTCTCCGGATCTACCTGACATTCCTACTTCTGCCTGTTGCTACTGACAAGTTGGAAACGTGCATCTAGTTGGCAGTTCCAAGCAGGAATGGCTTGGGAGGAGCTGCTGCCTTTTGTCAAGCATGGAAGGAATCCTCTGGGTAGCAGAGGGCTTCAGCTCAGGCTCCTGTCCGGAGTAAGCTTCTCTCCAGGAAAGATGCAGGAAAGCCCAAAATTCCTTCAAGGAGCTTGGCTTCCCTCCAGCCCCGCCCAAGCCAAAGCATCTCCCCACTGCCATCCTTTTCTATCTCCAGAGTTTTGCTAGGAATGTAAACTCTGCATCCCCTCCATCCCTACTATGGCAGATAAAGCACCAGAGGAGCCAGCAGATGCAGGTGGTGGGAATTTTTAGTCAGAGGCAAATGTTTCCTTCCTTGGGAAAACCCCATCTTCAACACCTAACCATGGACAGGGCTTCCCCCCTCTGCTCTTACACACCCATTCACCCTCAAAAGCAGTGGGTTGAACTGAAGGATGCTCTACTGGAGGGTGCCACTGTGCTGGTGGGCCTGCTTGGGCAAGGGATGTGCTGCATCCCTCCCTCCCTCCTATCCATCCATCCATCCATCCATCCATCCCCCATCCATCCATCCATCCATCCATCCATCATCCATCATCCATCCATCCATCAGTGATCCATCCATCATCCATCCATCCATCAGTGATCCATCCATCCATCATCCATCCATCATCCATCCATCCATCCATCCATCCATCCATCCATCCATCCGTCCATCATCCATCCATCATCCATCCATCATCCATCCATCCATCCATCCATCCATCCATCCATCCATCCATCCCATCCATCCATCATCCATCCATCCATCATCCATCCATCATCCATCCATCCATCATCCATCCATCCATCATCCATCCATCCATCCCCCATCATCCATCCATCATCCATCCACCATCCATCCATCCATCCATCCATCCATCCATCCATCATCCATCCATCCATCCATCCATCCATCCATCCATCCATCCATCATCCATCCATCCATCCATCCATCCATTCATCATCCCCCATCCATCCATCCATCATCCATCCATCCAGCCATCCATCATCCATCCATCATCCATCATCCATCATCCATCCATCCATCATAAATCCATCCATCCATCCATCCATCCATCCATCCATCCATCCATCCATCATAAATCCATCCATCATAAATCCATCCATCCATCCATCCATCCATCCATCATCCATTCATCATCCATCCATCATCCATCCATCCATCATCCATCCATCCCCCATCCATCCATTATCCATTATCCATCCATCCATTATACATTATCCATTATCCATCCATCCATCCATCCCTCCATCCATCCATCATCCATCATAAATCCATCCATCCATCCATCATCCATCCATCCATCCATCCATCCATCCATCCATCCATCCATCCATCCATCCATCATCCATCCATCCATCCATCATCCATCCATCCATCATCCATCCATCCATCCATCCATCCATTATCCATCCATCCATCCATCATCCATCCATCCATCCATCCATCCATCCATCCATCCATCCATCCATCCATCCACTGCCTTCCACCAGAAAAGCAGCTCTGGAGCAGGCAGGAGATCGGCTGTGGGACCACAAGGAGAGAGAAGCCCCTCTGCCATCCCGAGGGGCTGCAGCAAGGAGCTGGGGGACCAGGGGTGCACGGGAGTGGGGAATGTCCCCAGGAGTGGGGAATGTTCCCTCTGGGATGCAGCTATGCAGCTCTGGAAGCTGGAGGAGAGGACACACAGGGCCCAGGCCGCTGCTGGGATGGAGCCCTGGAGAGCCCAGGGCCTGTGGAACCTCATTCCCTTGGGAGAACAATGGATGTGAGGAAAGCTCCCCGTGAGCAGAGGAGGAGCTCTCATGCAGGTACAGACAGCCCTGAGCCGGTTCCACAGCTCTGGGAAGGGATTTCTGCATGCATCAAAAGAAACACACCCGGAGGTGGAAAAAGGGCAATTTCCACAAGTTGAAAGGGATTATTAGCAAAAATTGATCAGGGGGGAAATGTAAACAAAAACAATGAAGAGTAATTACAGCTTACGGCAGCTTTGCCAAAATCTCATAAATCTGCGATCATAAAAGAAGGCGTCTTGAGTTCAAAATTATCTTGGCTTGGAATAAAAGGAAAAAATTGCAGTAAAAATAAACATATTGTATAAATTAAACCCAGGGGAAGTTGGCAGCAGTGAATTAGCAGCTCTAAGATGCAGACAGTTGCAAAAGGATGTATCAATGAAAAAACTGACTGCCAGGAGACAGAAAGGAGGGAAAAAACTGAAATTTTAAATACACCAAAATCAAACACAACCAGAGCTGTGGGAAGACAAGTCATGGAGATGCTCAAGTGTGAAGGCAGCAAACACAGACACCCCAACTAAAACAAGGGCACAGCCTGGAAGGATGAGCAGCCGTGGCAGCTCCGGGGACCTGCAGTACCCAGGAGATGCCCAGAGACAGACCCACCTGAGACCCCTGGCTGGCAGCACCCCACTGCAGCTGCCCACCCTGCCCCAGCCAGCAGCAAGGGCTGTGAGATGGTGGGGTCAGGACAGCAATTCTGGAATTGTTTCCTGATGGCCACATCAGCCCCAGAAAAACCATTTGCTCTCCAGCAGCAACGTGGTCAGCAGAGCCCTACAGACCTGTGGGGCAAGGACAGCCCAGGACCAAGAGCTGCCCTTTCCCCCATTCCAACACCTGGTGCCAGGCACCAGTCAGGGACAGGGCACTCCCAGGATGGGGAATGGTTTTGTAGCATCCCATAGGGCTGGTGGAAAGGAGCTGGGGGGTCTGGGTTCAGCCCCATCTCCACCACAAAACTGGGGCAGCTGGGGCGCTGGGAGAGCTCTGGGATGAAGTCCCAGTGCCTCAAGGACTTGCTGCCAAGTGATGTGGACACATCCAGCTGCTCAGCAAACCCTTCCTGGACCGGGAGGATCCTAAAGCACCAAGTGCTGCCTGCAGAGAGGCCATGGTGGCTGTATAAGCACTACTGCAGAATCCATCCTGGTCCCCCAGGAATGATCATCAAATCCTGGGAGGAGAAACAGCCCAAGAGCTCTGTGAAAGCCACAGTAGACACCCAGACAACTCAGCCAACACACTGGCAGGTAAAACCAGAGAAATGACCAGGGCATTAGACAAGATACAGGACAGCAGAATGAGCATCAGGGAGGGCAGATCCAGCACTGAGAGCCCTGCAGGCCAAAATCCAGGTGGTTCACATCCTCCAGGCTGCACTGGAACCTCCTTGCTCTGCATCTTAAGGGCTTTGTGGAGGTGCAGCAATGGACCCCCCAGCCTAGACAAGCTTTGAGGATAAGGCAGCAGAGGTATCAGATGTAGTCATGAAACTGTGACTCCTCTGCATGCCTGGGGCCACCCACAATAGCACAGACACAGGATAGCAAGGACAGGCCATCAGGAGTGTCCTCTGGGCAGGAGCCGAGGTGGGGAAGAACAGAGCAGGGTCACTGTCTGTCCCTCTTTCTTTCCTCAATGGAGAAGGTCCCTCTTTCACTGCCTTTTCTCACTGTGGGTAAATGCTACACCTGTGCCAGGAGGAGAGACTGCTCTTCTGCAGAGGCTGCCAGTGGAACTGGGACACAGGGCCCCTGGCAGTGCCTGGCTGGAACAGGCTGTAGATCAGGGAGCCTTGAGCACCCTGTCCCTTGGCCATCAGCACCACTGGGCACTGCCTGCACAGGACACTGAAATAACCCCACAGGAGCTGGCACTGCCTGCGCCCAGAGACACACCCAACACCTGCAGCTCCTGCTGTGAAGTGTCCTTGAGCCAGGCTGTGTCTGCAACCTCTCCCTGGCACCCCAAACCCCCAGTACTCTCTGCATGGATGCATCTTGGGGACCCTGAAAAATCCTCCAGTTGCATCACTGCTCCCTCCCCACTCTGCCAAGAGAGAGCATCCCTGCATCTTCTGAGGATGCACAGGATTCCCAGACAACCTCTAATAGCCTTACAGAATTCAGTGTTTGCTGCCTGAGCCTCATAAAAGTACCACACTTCCGAAATTCAGTTTACAGGGTGACCGAGGCATTACCTGACATCAGCCTTGACACGGGAAATCAGGTGAAAAGTGCTGTGCAGTAATGCCCCATCCCCCAAACTCCCTACTCAGCATGAAACAGCCTTTATAAATCAATGTCTGCAGGATGAAAACACGTGAGGGAGCAGCAAGATTATCTTCCCCTTGCTGCTGCACTCCCAGTGATCCCTGAACCCCACAAGTGTGATGGAAGGGATCTCTCCAGGGCTGGTGCACCATCCCCTGCTCAGGGAGAGACTGTGACTTGTGGGATGTGCTTGAGTACCCAGGGATGCAACCAAATCTCAGGGAGAAATAAAAGCAATCTCAGGGAGCAATAAAACTGCTCTTCTCCCATCTCCTAGCACCACACTCAGTCCTCTGGCACCTCAGCACCCCCATCCTCTCCCCTGGTCCTAGGACATGGAGCCCCTGGGAGCATCCTACAAGTCCTGCTGCTGCTGAGCCAGCCCTGGTGGCCAAGCCATGGGAAGCCCCAGCACCCTGCACTGCTCTTAGTGATGCTGGAGCACGGGGATGCACAGGGAATTTGTGGCAGGAATAATGTGCAGCCTGGGCTGAGTGGCCACACTGATGTACTGAAGACCAGGCAGAGCAGGAGGTTGCACTCAGCTCCCTGTGTGGCCACCACTGGCACCCCAGCAAATCCCAAAAACACTGATGAGCCACCAGTGCCAAGGAGAACCCAGAAGCTGCAGTGTCACCACAGCCCAGATGTGACCCTCTGGAAACCTGTGCCCAGGGCAGGGTGCTGACAGGGCAAGCACAGCCTGGGGTTGCCAGTGCTGCCAGCCCTACAGGAGGTGCCTCTTGCCATAACACAGCCCCAAATGCACAGGGGAAGGCTCCCCAAAGCCCATGTGCTTGGTAGGCAGAAAAGGGGGTGCCAGCCAGTCCCAGCCCTGCCAGAAGGATTGATTTAATTAGAGGTTGAGAAGGAATTCTTCCCTGTGAGGGTGGGGAGGCCCTGGCACAGGGTGCCCAGAGAAGCTGTGGCTGCCCCTGGACCCCTGGAAGTGTCCAAGCCCACTGGAGGACAGGAGTGGAGAGGGCTTGGAGCACCCTGGGACTGTGGAAGGTGTCCCTACCCATAGCACAGGGTGGGACTGGATAAGCTTTAAGGTCCCTTCCAATCCAAACCATTCTGGGACTCTGTGTCTGCACCCCATGGCACTGCAGCAGCCTGGGCAGTGGAAAGCATGTCCATGGGTGCAAAACACCTCCTTGATCCATGAGCAGCACCCCCTTCTCCTGCAGGGGATGCAGCACTCCTCCCTGCCTCCTGATCTATCCTGCCTGGAGAACAGAGGCACCAGGGCCAGTGGGATGCTCTGGGCCGCTGGTCCCCTCCACCCTCTCACACTGCCCAGGATTTATAGATGGAGAAAAATCCCTTGGCTGAGCCTTTGTTTACTTTGCTCAGAGAAAATAACTCTTACTGTAGTTCTGGTGTCCTTTCCCATGGCAAGGGAGTGGAATGAGATGAGCTTTAATATTCCATCCAGTCCAAATTATTCTGGGATTCTCTGATTCAAGGAACTTGGTGAAGCCTTTCAGCTGTCCCACTCCGAGCAGAGCACACATTATCATACTCCCTGTATCACAACACGGCAGTGCCAAGCTCAGCTCCACACCGTCCCCATGCCATGGTGTCCCCAGGCTGGGCCTGATCCCAGGGATGGTGTGCAGGGAGCAAAGCTCTGCACCCTGAGGCCAGGAAAGAAGCCATGGAGTGATGGGAGAGGTGGGGGCTGGGGGAGCACCCCTGCAGGAGTCAGCTGGGATGCCCTGTAGAGCCAGCTGGCCTCCACCACAGAGCAGCTGGGAGGGTGTCAAACAAGACCATCAGACCTCTGGTGCCTTCCATCCCTGGTAACTTTTTTGCCTGCAGACATCATGGATTTGCTCAAGGTCACTCTTGTGACAAAGTTCCCAAAAAAAAAATGTTGCACTACAGAAACACAGGTGACAGGAGGGGACACCCAAGGAGTTCTGCTGCCACCAGCCAGGTGGGTGGTGTGAGGGAGACCTGGGATGGAGCTGAGCAGGTGGTGCCTGCAAGCAGAGCCCCCCCAGCATTCCCTACAGGGATGCACATGGATGGCAAATTCCCACTCAGTGGTGAGGGAAGCACTTGCTTTGGCCAGCCTCCCCAAAACCAAGATGTTTCTGCTCCCTGCAGAGCAGAGAAACACCAGAGCCTGAAAAACACCACCCTGAGCATCCCCAAACACACATGAACTAAACAGCTTTGTCCCCTCTGTGCTACAGGGCAGGGAAGCAGCAAGCACTGAGCCCCCCAGGCAGGGGCAGCAGGTCCCAAACCCCTGTGGCCAGGAGCTGCTGGCAGTAGGGCTGGCTGCCCTGGCCAGCAGCAGCCACAGGGGCAGGGGAACAAAGGCCAGTTGCCAGCTCCATGGATCCCGAGGTCACAGGGGTGAGGGGGAACATCTGCTCCAACCCTGCCAAGGATTTCCCCATGGTTATTCAGGCAAGGGTGGATTTTGAGAAGGAAGCAGCCAATACTGCTGTTAAAATTCCCAGCATGGAATACCCCAGCCCCAGTTTGTGCCCAGGAGCAGCACAGGGGAAGTGCCAGTGATCCCATAGTGGCCAGGATCCATGTGGTTGGAAGATGACAGAAGGATAACCCAGACCAGCAGCTTGTGTCCAGGTATCTCCAGTCTTCCACTTGAAGTGCTCAAGGCCAGGTTGGACATGGCTTGGAGCATCCTGGTCTAGTGGAAGATGTTCCTGCCCATGGCAGAGAACGTGCCTGGGATGGCTGGAGATGGAGGAGCATTAGCCAGAGGGAAGAGCCCCGGGAGTCAAAACCAGTTTATGAGAAATCAGGCACCTTTGATCTACAGATTTGAGCAATAGTGAATCAACTCCACCCCTGGGTGATCTGCTGTACAGTTAATTAGACAGGTTATCAAAAATATGCTCCTCTACCAGGCTGAATTAGTCCAGCTTCCAAGCCACAGAGTCCTGCCCTGTCTAATTAAACAGAGCTTCCCCATTAATAGTCCTTCCTCCAGGCTGCTACCAGCAGACACTCCTCAGTCTCCTGAATAAGGCCAACAATGGGCAGGATTCCACACCTTGAGCCATGACCATTAATAGTTTATTTTTATTTTGATTCTCCTTTGGCTGTGGACAGCAGAAGCAGATCCAGAGGCCCCCAGGGCTGGCCTCGGTATCACAAGTACAAAGGACGCAGGGATGTCCTGGCTCACCAGTCAAGGACCTGATCAGCTCTTTCACTCCAGGAGAATCCCATTTCCAAGGTGTTTTCAGAGCCAGAGGTCTCCTGGTTGCCCTGGTTATGCCCCATAGCTGAGGACCACACAGTGCTCCCAGAGACAGTGTGGCCATCCTCAGACCCACTTCTGTTCCCTGACGTGCCAAATTCCCTCAGCTGTAACCAATCCACCCCTGAGCCTTTACTGCTCTCCCAACACTGGCACTTGCTGCAGATGGGAATCTCCCACTTGGAGTATCTTCCTCTGACCAGCCAACTTGAAGCCCCTCCAGGACACACCTGTAAATCCATCTCCTGCTGGAGCATGGTGGGAACCCCTCCTAACTCCTAATGCTGTGGAACTGCACATTAAAGGTGTGAATCCCCTGCTTACCTCTGCAACAGCTCTTGGGCTGGTGACTCATCTGTCCCTGGTTTGAAAGCACCAGGTGCTGCCCACGTGCTTTTCTCCAGGCTGAAGCCCTGTGCATCCCACATCTCCATGGAATCCCCTTCCTTAAGCCAGCCTGAGCTGCAGCTGTATCCTCAGGGCAGCTGTGTGTCCCACAATTATGCAGAACTTGTCCTGCTGCTGCCCTGTTCCCCCAAACCCCACATCCGAACCCGAGGGAATGCCTGAGGTTGTGTAGGGAGATGCAGGTTGGGTATCAGGAAAAGGTTCTCCCCAAAAAGCGTTCTGGGGCACCGCCCAGGCTCCCCAGGGAACGGGCACAGCCCCAAGGCTGCCAGAGCTCCAGGCACAGGGTGGGAATTGCTGGGGTGTCCTAAGCAGGGCCAGGAGTTGTACTCAATCTTCAGGAAATTCCATGATTCTGTGAACCCCACATCTCCACTGGCAGCACAGAGAAAGTACAGCCCCCCTAGGAGAGCATTTCTGTGAATTTATTTTTCCCCTTGGTTCCCAACCCTGTGGGTTTTCAGAGCTGTTTCCATGCCAGCAGCTCCACCTCACAGGGGACAGCCCAGGTGCCCCAGAGCCTGGTGGGGACCAGGCAGGCTGGGCCCAGCCTCCCCAGCACCCTGAACCTGCCAGCTGGGAGCCCCCCTCGCTCCAGAGGCTTTTATTAGAAACACACAGTCACCAAAGGCTGCAAGTGGAATCCATTACACAGCCTTTAGTACAAATGATTTGTATTTCATAGCCTGCAATCCTTCTGATTTCACAAGGAAACGGCTGTTAAAGACCCTGCTGCAGCCAAAGGGGAGGGAGCAGGTGGGAGCAGGGATGGGGGAGCATTCCCAGATCCGGGATGGACCTGCTCCCACACCTGGGCATCATTCACAGCTACATCCTCCGTGTGTGAGATGCTTTGGAATGTGGGAGGAGACAGCTCTGCTACCTGCAAATAATCACCCCCATCTGAGTCAGGAGATTTTGGAAGCTGGATAGGATTTCCTTGCACTGCTCCAAGGAAAGAGAATCATAGAATCCCAGAATCATTGGGTTAGGAGGAACCTTAAAGCTCATCCTGTTTCACGCCCTGCCACAGGCAGGGACACCTTCCACTGTCCCAGGCTGCTCCAAGCTCTGTCCAACCGGGCCTTGGGCACTGCCAGGGATCCAGGGGCAGCCACAGCTGCTCTGGGCACCCTGTGCCAGGGCCTCCCCATATTCACACTGAAGAATTTCCTCCCAACATCCAACCTAATCATTCCTTCTGGCAATGGGAAGCCATTCCCCCTTGTCCTGTCACTCTATGCCCTTGTGAACAGAATCTCTGATGCTTCCAGTGTTTAGAGTAGCATTCTAGATGTGCGCAGACATTTCCTGTTTGTGCACACAGAAAGGCTGTGAGCCATGCCTTATGGACAAATAAACCTATGGATTAGCTCCTTTCCCACCTCCTCCTGTGTGCTTCTTTCCCCAGCCTTGGGGGACAGGTTCCTTGGAGCAATGGGGATTCATGGTCAAATGGGATTGGCACCATCAGGCAAAATTATTTGTGTACCATCAGCACCTGGGGTAGAATGAAAACCAAAATCATGGTTTAAACCCTGAACATGGCCATTCCCAGAGAGATGCAATTTCATAAAGAAAAAAGCTGGAAGTAATGAAGGGAAAATACAGCCCTCACCCACACTCAGCTACGTAGAAGGGATCTCATCCCATAAAACAAGAACAGTGACTCATCCCATAAAATGAGAACAGCAAGTCATTCCAGGGTGGACATCTTGACCCACAAGAGACCGTTTTAAAATATAAATCATGACCTAGGATGTTCAAGTTGGATACTAACTGATCATTTAGGACATTGATTCCCCAGGAAGGCTGTCCAGCCCTGAGTCTGGCCAGCAGGGACCTGGGGGATCTCCAGCACTGGAGGTTTCCAGGAACTGGCTTCCCAAATCCACATCACCTTGATCACTGCTACAGCTGGGGCAGGGTGACCTTGGGGACAGGGGGACCTTGGGGACAGGGAACCAGACCTGGACATCTGCTCTGATCACAGATGGAGCTGATAAATCTTGCTCTTCTAGAAGGTGAGACACAGCAGGACCCCAAATCACTGCTACATAATGATCCCAGCCACTATCTCGTTCAAACACCCAGTGCTCCCTTTCTCTGGCAAATGGAACTACAACTGCAGCTTTACATTCTGCCTCCAGGAAGGCCTGGGAACATCATTCCTACACATCTCCACACGAGCCACCAGAGGATGCAGGAGCTCCCACAACCCACTTACAACACCTCTCCTCAGCCTAATCCAGGATGTTCATCTGCTGAGTATCAGAACTTTGGTGGGGGAAAAAACAGCATTGCTTCCTCTTTATTGTGTTTTGGAGCAAAAAACCCGTAGATGCACTCAGCCAGCAAGGCAGGAGGAAGGCAGGGGCTCCCTGGACTAACACCAGGCTCAGGGACACAAACAATTCTGTGCCTTGGCATTCCATCCCAAAAATCCAGAGGCTCGGCCACCCTCCAGTGGTGTCAAAAGGACTCTCCCTCCTTAAACAGCAGCAATGCATTGAGACAGCAGGGCTTGCACAGCCCAAAACCAAGAGACACCTGCAAGTATCTGGCAGGTGCCACCTTCACAGGTGAAGACTGGTTTTGCCAGGGCAGTGGGTCCTTCTCCAGCAGGACATGATTCCTGCTGACAAAGGCCATTGTATGCCCTCTCAAATCCACCATCAGTGGTCTTTCCTCAGTCCTAAAACATCCTGTTAGCTCACCTGACACTGTGCCTCACCCGAGGCTGAGGAAGTCCTGGACTCCCCTCTGCATTTCAGCAGGAAATCAGGGCAGGGCTCCTGAGGAGGAGGATGGTGAGAGCCAGGAGAGGTGAGTGCAGGGTGACCAGCATGCCTGATCCAAGCTGCAACAGGCTGCACTGCCACCTCCCCACACCATGTGTCCTCCAGCTCCCTGCAAAGGATGGGATCCACCCACACCATCTCTGGCACATCAATCCATCAGCTGGGACTGCCCTACACTGCAGGCCTGGAGCAGCTGAGGGAGCTGGGAAGGGACTCAGCCTGGAGAAAAGGAGGCTCAGGGGGGCCCTTCTGGCTCTGCACAACCCTGACAGGAGGGGACAGCCAGGGGGGTTGGGCTCTGTCCCAGGGAATGAGGGACAGGATGAAAGGGAATGGCCTCAAGCTGTGCTGGGGGAGGGTCAGGTTGGGTATTGGGAAAATTTCTTTATGGAAAGGGTGATCACACATTGGCACAGGCTGCCCGGGGCAGTGGTGGAGTCACCACGCCAGAAGTGTTCAAAAACCACGTGGATGTGGCACTAGGGCACAGGGTTAGTGGTGAACATGGTAGAGCTGAGGTAGTGATTGAGTCTGGTGATCTGGAGGGCTTTTCCAACGTCAGCGATTCTGTGATTCCATGAATTGGGAAGTTCATCAGTAGAGGATGCTGGAGAAGACCCCTCAGTTCACAGAGGTTCAGCTGAGCCCCCACTGCAACAATATAAATCACAGACCTGCTCAGGACATACCTGTCACAACACGCAGTGACACGTGTGATGGAAAGCCAACACGTGATGACACAGCGCCCGTGACCCAGCTCTCACCACCACTTTTCTGCCTCTGCCCTGCCTGGAGACCCTGGTACCTGTCAATATCTGTCACTGCTCCACTGGATCACACCCTGCCAGCGGTGAGGACAGGCTCGTTACATAATTTTAATGCACAGAGTGCATCGAAGACCCTGAGGTCTCCAATTCTGGACCTCCTAATGACAGGGAATGAGGGCTGAATCACTGGACTGGAAGCAGGAGCTGCCTCAGCACTGATGACCTCAGTGTGTGTGGGCCAAGGGGAGAACAGGCCAAACCTGAAACGGCTTTGCCTGCTCATCCAAATGTATCAGTTTCCAAAAGCTCATCAAATTTGCAATCAGAGTCAACCAGGAAACAGGAGCAAAAGTACAAATGGAAACCAGAGGGGACTGGGACTAGATTTTAAAGGTCCCTTCCAAGCCAAACCATTCTATGATTCTGCAACAAATGTTTAAACTATTTTATATATATATATATAAAGGCAATCTAGGAAAACAACAACTTCAACCAAAACCAGCCTCAGAGGAACAAAGTGTTTGTGGCAATCACACACACAAAAGGCAATGCATGAGAAATGGAAGAAGAATAAGCACAATCCTTATTTTATTGTGACTGGCAGGAAGTGAATAAAAGAAACCTCTGGAAAACCCACGTCTGAAGACAAGAAAAAGTTATGATGATGTTCTTTTCAGCACATAGAAAAAATGCTAAGTAAAAATGTTAAAATTCATAGAAACATGGAGAAAAGCATTGAGACAGCCCAGGGCCGGAGCTGCTGTCACTGACAAGCCCTGCTCCACTCCCAGTGTGATTAACAGGTTTTTTTACTCTAGGCACAGCCAGAGCTTCCCCCAGTGCAGTTCCTGGGGTGTGAAGGGTGGCCATGGTCAGCCAGTTTGTGTCTTTATTAGGAAAGTGGGATGTTATTCCACAGCCCTCCAGAGGACAGGGCTGCTTCCTTCCCGGAGTACCCAGGATTCCTTAGCTCATACATAACTAACGAGCCAGGGAACGTCTGGCTGCAATTCCTTCAAAATCACACACGTTTGCAAGCATTTAGCAAATAACTGGGACTTTGGAACAGATGCAACGGGGCCACATGGTGCCCAAACAACTCAGCTGTTTTCTCCACAGACAGTGGCCTTGTGGAGGTGGGAGAAGCCCCAGCCATCGTTTATCTTCATTTCTGGCCATTTCAGTGATGACACTTCCATAAACAAGCCCACGAAACCATGACCACATCAAATTCCTGTGTGACACTTCCACAACAGACAGGAAAATCAAATTCTGAGACAAGCTACTATCAAACTGGGAGAAAACCACAAGAAAACTTCACAGTCTGGTTCCTGTACTGGTCTAAGTCTGCAGGAATAACTGGGCAGTGAAATAAATCTGGATAGCTCTTTCCAGCACTGTTTCCAGAGAGTACCAGCATTCCCTCTGTCACCTCTCCTGTCTGAGTGACCATCACAATAGACAGAGCACAAAGTCATAGACCTCACAAACTCAGTGGACATTTTCTGGACAATATGGACATTTTATGGACACTTTACAAGGATGGCCCATAGACGAAGGGATCAGAAAATCACCAGGGTAGGAAAAGCCCTCCAAGATCACTGACTCCAACCACTAATTCACTACTGCCAAGTTCCCAACTAGCCCATGTACCCAGGTGCCACCTGCCTTTGAGCACTTCCAGGCACGGTGACTACACCACTGCTCTGGGCAGCCTGTGCCAGGGAATGCTATCTGTGTATTATATCTGTGTGGGCATGAGCTGCCAGCTGGGGTTAAAGCACGACAAAAGAGAGAGAACCAAGAAAATCCAACACATTTCACAGTGACAGACCCAAGAGACTCTAAAGATTAAGAAGCAAGAGCCCATGAGGAGATGCCTGGAGAAGAAGAAAGCTGGGAAGTCCTTGAAGACACTAATGCAGGGCATCTCAGAGCAGAGGGATCACGTCTAGTGGATGCACCAGGATTACAACGTGAGGGAATGGCAGGCACTCAAGGTCTCGCTCGGTTTGAAATCACTTCTGGGGAAATAATGAAAAAGCTGATGTAATTCCAATCATAAAGAATTAAAGAACAGGAGTATAATTAGCACCAGTCAACATACTTCTACAAGAAACAGGTCTTGTCAAACAAATCTGATTTCATTCTTCACTGAGATTACAAGTCTGATTGGTGAGAGGAGCTATGTACAAGGCAGGGGAGTGTCTGAGTGCTGGAATCAGGAGATGTGAGGGCAGCCTGGGGAACAGAGCCCCTGTGCCAGCCACTGCCTGCACTCTAGATCAAAAAACATGCTACAAAATGTGTTAGCAACTGATTAGGTGGCCTGTTCCAAGCAAGAGTTCCCAGTGCTGGACTCGGTGGGCTCCAGAGGAATCAGCCCTGGATTCATTTCTGCCTTAGTCAGCATGATGGAGAGGGATGAAGGAACCCACTGTTCAGGAGGGTAATGCCCTTGCAGCCTTGCAGAGCATTCTCAAGTGAAGGATATGGGATTCACCTTCTTTGGCATTCATCATATGAAAAAATAATGCTCCCACTTTAAGGCAGTTGTTAATTTTCTCCAGACAGCAACAGAAAGAAAAGGGCCTCTGAGGTCAGGCTGATGATCGAGATCAGCCAGGCAGGTGAGCTGAACTGCCCTCAGCAAGATTCTGAGGGGGGGTTGCTTCCAGCTTACATTAGAAATCCCATTTTTGCGATAATGATTAAATTGTTCAAATCATCTTCAAAGAAAATTTAGGGGGGTAAAAACCTTAAAATGAATTAAACTCAGCGGTGAAAAGTACTGAAAGCCTGATCTCCTCCAGCAACTGCCCTGGAGGTGGTGTGGCTCAACAGATGTAAGCACCAGGCAGGCAGGAAAAGCTCCAGACGGTCCCAGTGACATGGTGGCACTGATCAGGGACAGCCCCTCGTGCCCAGCTCTGGCACCACAGCACGGATGCAGTGCCCACCCCACAGATGTTCACTGTGCACAGACAACCACGTGGCTTCAGTCCCTTTCCAAGCAGGCAGGTGTCACCCACAGCACTGCCACCACAGCTGGGACCTCCTGGCAGTCAGCAGGGTTAGGGCTCTTCCTTCCCTACACTGCTGCGAGAGCAAGCGCAAAACTATGGCTTCAAGGTTCCCAGGAGAGAGAAGACTGTCCCAGGCAGGAGCATCTATCTACATTATCCCACAGATCACCAGCCCCAAGGAATGACCAAGGTGTGCACACCTGCCTCAACAGTGCAGCAACCAGGATAAGGAACACCCTCAGCACCACCTAAGTCTCCCACCTGGATATCCATCCATTCCCTGCCTCTTTGGCTCCCCAAAGGATGAACAAAACTCAAAAGCACATCAAGAAAGTCCTGAGGATGGTGTTAAACTAGGAGCCCTTCCATGGCTGGCAACACACATGAAGGGCATGGTGAGGAAGGCAAAGATGGGAACACACCTGAAGCTACAAAGAGACCACTTGGTCCCCAGACTGAGCCTTTAGGTTTTACAGAAGGACTGGGGAGCTTTAACTCTGGAGCATTAATCAGAGCAGAGACCAGACAGGTCTGAAGTGTGCTGGGAGATGGGAGAGGGAGTTCCAGGTCCTTGCCTGCCCCAAGATAAGGGAAAATTCTCAGACACCCCAGCAAAGAGCAAATCCCCGCAGAAAAGCCCTCAGTGATGGGGAGGGAGGAGCTGCTGTTGTCCTCAGTGCCTCAGGGCAGCCTCCCCAGCCAGATCCTCTGACATCCAACACCGCCTCTGCCAAGCCAGCCCAGCTGGGTTACCCCACTAAAGCAAGCAAAAACCCATTCTTTGGGGGCTGCTTTATATCACTGCCTCCCCCCAAAAAAGGTTTAGTCAAAGCAAATGTCAGAGCCATTAAGTGTGAAGGACCTCACAGCCAACACAGGAATGCTGGGGCTTGATGGACTGTTTATAGAGTCTTTTATAGGAAGGATGGGTAACCTAATCCCAACTACAACATTTTTTATGCTGCTCTGTGAGGGTTCAGCTGTGCGCTGGCACAGTCCCATGCCACATAAAACCATGGAGACCAGCCATGTCTCATCCCCAGCAGAGCCCTGCAAACAGGCAGCAGAAGTACTCCAAGTATTAAAGGCTGGCAAGCCACACTTTGGGGATCCTCGCTCGCACCTCCCCTGGCCTCGTGAGCCTGAGACACCAAAACAAAACATCTCTAGTGAATATTTACTCTGGCTGCAGCCCAGAGCAGGGCAAAGGGTAACCACCCCTGCAGGACTTGGTCTGGGTGCAAGAGATGCAACAAAACCACACTCTCAGCAGTAGGCTTCAATGTCTTCCTCTCCCAGAAGCAGCAGCAGGATGAGCACAGAGCCCTCCACCACCCTCCTAAAACACTGGAGAAATCCCACAGCAACATTTCCTGCTTCGTTAAAACACTTGATTTAGAGCCAGCCTCGCTGAACTGAGATGTTCCAAGTTGTGGATCACCTGCTGTCTCTACCAGCTCCATGGCTGTAGCAAAGATTGCAGTCCCCAGCACGGGCAAAGTCCTCCCTGGGAGAGGACATCCAAACATTCCAGCAGACACTGACCCAGGAAACCAAGCCCACCCAGGCCATACCATAGGAAGGGTGTGCAAATTTAACTGTCTGAGGGGGAAACAAAGATTGGAAGCTGGGGAGATTGGAAGGGCGGGAAATCCCAGCCCAGGCTTGGCACGGGGTCACACCAAATCTGTGCTGCAGGACGGGCAGGTGTAGCAAAGCCAGGCCCGGCTCCAGACCCTCATCTTAGCTTAAAAGGGAAGAGCCTGGGGAGCTGGAGCAGGGGCAGAGCTGTAATACATTGATGAGGACAGCACAGGGGATGTGCATCATCAGAGTGTGATCGCTTGATGTTTCACCAGTGGGGTCTCCCCAACGCTGCTGGTGGGTGGGATTTCTTCAGACAATGTGAGCATGAAGTTTGTTTCAATCTATTTTTATAGAATTGGAAGAGAAGCCAGGTTTGCCTTTTTCTTATTTCTATTTTTTGGGTCTGTTGACTCATCCATCAGTTTGTCTGCTCATCTCCATGACACTTCCCTGATATGATGCATTGTCTCCCTGATGGCCACCACACACCCACCCTGGGTGGGCTCTCACCACCCACGTCAGCCCACAGCCCTCTCAGGAGTGACAGCTCTGGAGCATGCCAAGCACAACAGCTGACCAGTGACTTCTGCACTGAACAGAAACCACCAGCACCCCAGAAGCCCTCAATGAACATCCCCACCACAGCAGCCAGGAGAGGAATGTGTTCTCCCCAGGCTTTTTCTCTCAGATGGGACTTGGGCAGCAGTTTTATTTTAATCCTGGGCCAATGTATAGCACATTCCTGCCACCAAAAGGAAGGAGACTCCAGAGCATGTTCAGGTGCACCACCAGAGCCTGTGCACTCATAGGGCTCCTCTTCCAGCACAGCCCCCGACATGCCACCAGGGAAATGAACACCTTGATGGTGACACATGGGGTGGGCATGCCACCAGAGCTCCATGACCTGCTGGCATCCCCAGGAGACCCATGGAGGGCTGAGCCCTTCTCCACCCCTCCAGCAGCTGAGCAGTTCAGGACTGGTGGATGACACACCCAGGGCTGACCTCACAAATCCTTTTTTTCTCTTTTCTCTATGTAGCCCACACACTGAGGACCTCCCAAACACAGTACAACACCAGGTCAGCTTTCCAAGGGCTCAGCACCCACAAGCAGGAGCTCAGGTCATATTTAGGCCACCCAAATTACAGGGCAAGGTTTCTGCTGGAGGGTGACCTGCTTGGTCTCCCCCAGCACAAAACCTGATGGGCAGACCCTGCCATCCCATCCAAGACACCACAGGGATGTCTGGGCTCCACTGGTCCCTCCTGTTGGTCCCAAATGTGCTACTCCCAAACCTACCACGGCCCCTGCAGTGTCCCCTTAAACATCCCTTACTTCCCAGTCCAAAATCCAGCTCCCCTCCCTGCAGCCCCACCTTTTTTTATGCAGGGACCAACAGAAACTGGGAGAAGTAAAGCAGCACTGTGGGACTCAGACTGGAAAGATTGAAGTTCACCCCCAACCCCCCAGATAAGGAAGGATGGGCTCCCGGAACAGCCGGGGATGAAAGGGAACGCCGCAACGGTCGAGCTGGCTGGCTGAGCTTGGGGCTTGTGCCTGTTTTCCTGCCATGGGCACACCCACAAGCCGTGTCCTGTCACATGGGGACAGCCACCTGGCCGGTAGCCCAGAGGGACCAGCCTGGCAACACCTCATCTGCATGTGCCTGCACCTTCTGCCTGTCCCACAAACCATAAGCCAGGGGAGCTCCAGAGATCCCCTGAGCCACTGCTCAGAGCATCAGCAACCTCCTGAGTGATGCCAGGCTTAGCCAAAGCGGGGAACAGGGAGCAGGCAAGACATGGGAGCAGCTGACAGTAAACTCAGCATTTCCAGAGGATTTGTTTGAATCAAAAGCTACTGCTCTGAAGCCAGAACAGGTGTCAGTCACACCAAAATCTCATGGCAGCTATTCAATCTGATGGCATAAGTTTGACATTAGATTCTAAAAAACTCCAAAAGCAATGTGAGCAGCTCCTCTACTCTCTATTTCACCTACAGCCATGGAAAAAGAAAGGTGAGGAGGCAAAAGGAAGTTAAGAGCAGGTGTATCAGGGCTGTCTCTGCAGCAGCAGCACAGCCACATGAAGGAAGCAGCTCCCCATCACTGGGGATGCTCCCAGCAGCCCCAGGACAAAGCCACATCAGACTCTCACCCAGCTGCCCTACATGGGCTCCAAGCAGCACCCACCCACCCCTGGATGGCTCCGTCAGCCCCAAGCTGGCCTTGTCCCCCTGCAGGCTCGTGAGCAGCCTGCTGCCCTGAGCTTTGTACCGAGCGTGACACGGAGCAGAGCCCACGCTGCCTCTGCAACACCTCCCACCAGCCAGACACCAACCCCTGCTAATGCTGCCAACATCCTAATTAGCACCTTCCTTGTGCCCGCCCTGCTCCCGACTGCTCTGCAGCTGTCCAGACTCTCAGAGGTTTGTCACCAAAGGTGACGGGATGGGGACGAGTCCTGGAGGTGCTGGGCACTCTGTCCCCTCTAGCCCATGGCAGCTCCACTGCCCTCCTGTGAGTCTGTGTCAAGGGATTTCCACACAGCATCACAGCCAGCCTGAGTTTACCCTTCTAGAGCCTGTGGGACTATCCATCCCCTGCAGGACAGGCAGGAGTGGGGCTTTCTCCAAGCTGCATCAAATCACAGCATGGTCTGGGCTGGAAAGGACTTTAAAAACCATCTCCATTCAACCCCTGCCATGGGCAGGGACACCTTCCACCAGACCAGACTGGTCCCAGTTCTGTCCAGCTTGGCCTTAAACACTTCCAGGAAGTGGACAAGGCATAGACAGGGCAGCTCCAGGCTCTGCCTGGGGAATGCATTTTCCCATCCATGCATTTGCAGCTATTTCCATGGCTGGAAACTATCCCTGGGGGGCTGCTCTGCTCTGCTCTGCCTGATCCAACCCCTCAGTGCCCCACGCCAGCAGCCAGCTTGGGGGAGCTGGCACCTCCATCCCACCTCTCAGCACTGGCCTGCCACCAGCCATTCCCCACATCCAGGCAATGAAAATATTGGAATTGCTCCCCAGGCAATGAAAATACAACATCCCCAGCTCGCTTTCCCTCCCAGAGCAATGCCCAGAGAGCCACAGGCCTGCTCCCATTTTTACCACAAAGGCGTCACAAGGTGCATACAAAGGCTGAAGGCACAGAACCAGTGCTCGACACCTGCAGAGGCACTCTGCAAGCAGCCTTGGAGGTACTGGGATCCTGCAGGAGAGATTCCTCAGCAGGGATCCACAGGAAATGCCTTCCCAAGTTAAGTCCCTGCAGCCTGGCCAGCCCCCATCCCTGCAGGCTCTATCAAGCCTGGACATCTTGTTTCACTCCATCCATGCTGCCCCCAGGTCATGCATTTCTCCTGCTGGCTTTATCCTCTGATACCAGACAGGCTTAAAAGTAAAACAAGGCCAAGATTTATGAAGTGAGGCTCCCCATAAAGGTTTCTGAGTCGCAGTGCTGGAGCCTGGAAACGGGATTACAGCAAAGCAAATCACGGAACGCCATCGTAACCTCGGCACGGGGAGATGTGACCCTCACGTGCTCCAGCCCAGCTGTGCATTGCCTGGGGTTGCCTGGCCAGCACAAACCTCCTGGTGATGGCCCAGGGCTTCTCTGACCTCCCCTCCACAGCACCCAGCTCATTTGGGTGGCCCAGTCCTGATCCTCAGCAGACTTTCTGCCACACCTCGCCTCAAACCAGCTGCACAGGCATTTGTCAGAGCAGAGCACTCCCAGCTCTTCAAGACCACAAACAGGTGCTTTGGACACATCTCATCATTCCGTGGTGATTTTATTGCAGCCTTCCAGCGCCTGAAGGGGCTCCAAGAGAGCTGGAGAAGGACTTTGGTCAAGGGATGGAGGGACAGGACACGGAGGAATGGCTTCCCACTGACAGAGGGCAGGGACAGACTGAATATCAGGAACACATTCCTCTCTGAGAGGATGTTGGGGCCTTGGCAGAGGCTGTCCAGAGCAGCTGTAGCTGCCCCATCCCTGGCAGTGTCCAAGACCAGGTTGGACAGGGCTTGGAGCAACCTGGTCTAGAGGAAGGTGTCCCTGCCATGGCAGGAGTGGAACTGGATGAGCTCTAAGGTCCCTCCCAACCCAAATCAGCCAGTGATTCTGATTGCAGGACCAAGCCCCGCTCCTGGGTCATCACTCCCACCCAGAAGTCTACTGCCAAGGCAAGGTTTCAAGAAAGATGGATCTCATGAGAAAGGCTTGAAGCCAAACTCACAGAGGCATCATCTGGGGATGATAACCAGCAAGTGTTGGGAGCCAACAGCAGGGAACGATGATGCCAGCTCCATGCAGGAGTACCTGTCATGGCCACACACCTGGAGGCACCTCAACAGCCCATTCCTGCCTGGTTTATCCTCAGACACATCCTGTCCCACCCTCCAGCCTTAAGCAGCCCAAAGAGTGTAGGTTCAGTGGGTACTTTGAGGGAACTAGTGGCCTCCTGGAAGTCTCAAAGAGCAGGATCTCCTCTAGAGACCAGGGAGCATCCAGAGGCTCCCTGTCCCCTGCTCCAAGGCAGAGTGCTCCAATCAGTCTTCCCCTGCCTGAGAGACTCTGGGACAGGCAGGACCTGCACTGTCTCATCACAGGGCTTCTCACCCACAGCCTGTGCATGAGGACTACACAGGATGGAGATGCCTTCTCTCTCTTGTGTCCCTCTTCTGAAGTTGTTCAGGCTCACAGTTGTTCAGTTGTTCAGGCTCTCCTGGCAGGAGATCTGGAGAATCCAGCCTCCTCTCTGACCCTCCTCACCCTCCCTGGTTCTCCTCTCCTCTGCTTCTCTGCCGAGCAGCATTGAGGAAGCCTCCCAACACAGGTCCCTCCAAGCCATGACATGGACATGCAACCAGAGCTCACCAGGCTCCAGCAGGGCTCCACACACTTTGGAGACATATTTAGGGAGCTGGGAGTCCCATGGAGCAGGACTCAGCTCAGCCTGCTGCTGGACAGACAAGAGCCCAGCTGGGCACGGCCGGTAAGCTGCATCACCAGCCTGTGCATCACCAGGGGCACAGCTTGTCCTTCAGCCGGGTGTCCTCATGTCCTCAAAGCCTGGCTGGGAGCAGAGGGGATCCCAGACCTTTTGCCTGCCCCTCCTCCCCTGGGCTGGGAGCTTGGAGCCAGCCACAGGCTACCCAGGAGACCAGCAGCCAAGCCCATTGTTCCCTTTGTCTGGCCCCGGGAGCACCAGCCCACGGCAGCTCGAGGTGTCCCCCCTGCCCAGGGAGGTTCACATGCTCAGCCACATTTGCCTCCCCCAGCCCTCACAGCTGCCGGGTAAGGGCCCAAGCACCTCCCCTAACCCAGCCAACAGCCTCCAAGGTGAACCCAGGGCTCAGGGAAGCTCCTCTCCTCCCCAGTTCCAACCAGATGCTCTTGGCCTCTGAAACTCCGAGGAGGGCAAAGGCAAGCACCAACAGGCATTTTCCAAGGGACCTTCCTTGGCCATCTGGCCAAAACCAAGAGCCTGTGGAAGGTTAAAGGTGTCCCCAGACACAGAGAGCTCAAGGTCATGAGCACCCAGAGCAATGTGGACCTCCCCAGCACTTTGCCTTGGAAGCTGCAGATGATCCTAAAAGCCAAACTGGGAGCTGGGGGCCAGCGGGACCCCACCAAGCCTGGACATTCAGTGTGGGAGCCCAGGGAGTCCCTGTTTCCTTTCAAATAACACATCTGCCACGGGAGGCTGAGCCAAAGGGATTGCTGGTTTCCATCCCACCTCCTGCAGTGCACCAGGATGCTCAGGGAGAGCACCAGAATCCAGGGTACCCAGGACGGGGGAGGGCTGGACTTCACCCTGCCCTGCCTCCACCCTCCATTACTCCTGGTGTGAAACCCTCTGCTTGAGAACTCCAGAAAGAGGGGAAAAAATATAAAATAAAGGATCATCACCCTCTTCTTTACACCTCCCACAGTGCAGTGCACCTCTGTGCCCCCTCCCTCCCCAAGCTGCATCTCTCCCCCAGCCCCTCTCCCCTGTACTTCTCCTGTACAAGCATCTTCACTCCCTTTCCCGGTCTTTCCCAGGTCGGAGCTGATGCTTTCAAAGAGCCATCTACAATGACTTTAAGATCTCTTTCTCAAAATGCTAATAAGTAATTTAAAGACTGCCACTGTGCATGCATGGGTTTAGGGTAATTTTTTCCATGTGAATCCCTTTTCATTCATCCCTGACTACATTTAATCTGCCACTTTATAGCCCGCCTATCCAGTGTCATGAGAGGCTTTTGCAATATTTTCAAGACAACTGTTGTTTTTATCATCCTGAATAATTTTGTATAATCTGCAAACACTCTTTGCCTTCCCATTCCACCCCTCTCTACTTTATGAATACATCACCAGCACAAGCCTCACGCTGACCCCGTCCGGTGGGAAAACTGACTCTTTGTTTCCCCTCCTTTAAGCACATTTTAATCCATAAGAGAGCCCTTCCTCTAAAATTACTGCTCTGGAGTCTCCTGGATCACCCAGGGAGATCTTCTTAAAGGATGTTCATCCCATTTACTATGGCTCAAATATTCATTTTATTGACTTATTGTAAAATACGAGTTCTCCTGCCATCACTTCAGAAGAGTCTCCCAGCCCTGCCCTGGGAAGCAAAGCTCCTTGGGCAGAGTCCCTTTGCCCACTTGGGGTGACACTGAAGTTGTCCCCCTCCACGCCAAGGGCTCCATCCTGCACATTTAACTTCCCAATACCCATTTGTTGAGGGGAAACT
The DNA here is from genome assembly GCA_024362935.1 of Setophaga petechia. Taxonomy (NCBI): domain Eukaryota; kingdom Metazoa; phylum Chordata; class Aves; order Passeriformes; family Parulidae; genus Setophaga; species Setophaga petechia. The sequence continues at coordinate 121,277 of JANCRA010000088.1, read as the reverse complement.
TGGGGGATAAACAATTTCTTCCCTCAAGTTATTTTTCAAACTCCTTTCAGCCTGCCTTATATGGCTTCACATTCACCAGACCACAATTTCTGATTTTTTTATTTTCTCCTTTTAGATACCACTTCCACTTTATGAAGAACATTTTTTTACCACCAATGACCTCCTCCAATTTGCCATTTAATCAGGTTTGGTGGGTTTTTGGTTATTTTTAGGAAACCCATGTTAAGTGGCGGCATGAATTTATTCTGAGGTTTAATTTGATTTCCTACATCACGGGCAAGTATTTTCCTATTTTAGCTTCTCCCTTCAGTCAGCTCCTTCACTTTGCTTTACTCAGAGACCATTACTATGTAGTGTTTTTAAGTGCTGGTTGCTTTATGGATGCCATGGTCTGACTCTGAGAGAGGTAATGTGGAAGGAAGATAATTTATTGGATCAACTGAGAAAGCTTCACCAACCTGAGGAGCTCCCCAGCCCCTCCTCATGCCCATAAGGAGATTGAATCTGCTCCTGTGGATTCAATCTGATGTTGTGCTTGGTTGCTCAGGTCTAAATCCAGAATTCATCCTCCTGTGAGCTCTCCAAAGAACCACAACTGTTCTCAGCCACTAAAACCATCATTTCTGAATGCAACATTTAGGGAGGCACAGACCAGCCCCAATTACAGTTGTATTTTCTGCCCTCATGGCCTGCTCCATCTTTCTTTAATGCTTGGCAGTTGGTGCCACACTTCCTGTCAGACCTGATACTGCTCTCTTCATCCAAGCAAGGAAATTCAGGGACGGGCAGCCAGCATGATCCTCACTTACTCCTTTCCCTCATCCTGATTATCTCAGGGGGCTGGCACACCCTGCACAGCCACCCATGTCTGCACCCTGGCACAACTTGCCATCCATCCAGCAGGTTCCTGAAACATCTGACATTGATATAAAGGCATTAACAATATATGCCTGCACAACATCTCCAGGCACCTCTCCTTCCTCACACCCTCCCTCCAGCCTCCAAGGGGTCCCTGCCCACCTTCAGCATTACCAGAGCTCCCCAGTGCTCCCCCATCCCTGGCTACAAGCAGGCAGAGCCCCTCAGAACTCCCCCCTGCCCTGCCTCCTCCCACCCAGTCCATGCTGCACTCAGCCCCTTATCACAGGAGGCCCCATCCTTTCCCTTATCTAACGGTTGAACTTTTGCCTCTGAGGATCTCCCTGCACCCCCATCCCAACGAGATCCAACTGGCAGCTGTGCTTCGCCCCAGTCTCTCTATAAACCAGATCCAGGTATGGGAGGGATTACAAACCAGGGTGGGAGCTGATGGGGCTCTTCCTCGGTAAAAATGGGATTGTGGCAGGATGGGAGCCCCACTCCCAGCCACAGCCACCCTCATTCCTATCCCAGCAGGGCTGGTGTGCAGGGAGTAGGCACGTTTTGGGGCAGGGGTGGAGGGTCAGGCTCTCATTCATCCCTCGCCCCAAAGCACTCAGGCCGAGGAGCTGTCACAGCCCCCACTATTTACCCAGCTCCTCGGGCAGTTTCCTGAGTGCCCACCCCTCTTTCCAGCAGCTCAGGTATGTGCACACAAAGGGCCGTGACTAGTGCAGGCAGGTCCTTAGCCCGTCTCCAAGGGGACGGCTGTTCCCATCCCTGGGGACAGCCCTAAACCCCTCACAGCATCTCCAAGGCACAGCTGTGTCCCCTTCACACCCTCTGTGGGGTGACCTGAGCACACCAGTGGCCCCACCAACCACGAGCCCTTGTCCCCTGCATCATCTCCTCCCTATGCTTTTGTCACCCAGAGAAGCTGGAAGTCAGCAGGTATTGAGAGGACTGCTGCTCCTGCCTGGAAAAGCCACAGAACAGAGTAGGAAGGGCAGCTACATGGATGTTTAAAAGAGGCACTGATTTATTAGGTCTCCAAAAGGAGCTTTCCCTTTTGCTGCCCCTATAATGCAAAGGGCAGGTGGGTGCAAGGAATGTGCCTTGTCAAAAATTAACCCAGGAAATGGAGGGGAGGGGAAAGCAGCAGGAGGGAGACGGATGGCACAGGGCCAGGCCAAAACCACAGGCTCTGCTCTGCTCCTCAGTCCCATTTGTCCCAAAACATTTGCTCCCCTCCCATTCTTAGGAGAGCGTTTGCAGATCTAGAGCTCAAGCTCACAGGAAGGATCAGCTCTTGACAGATCCTGTGTTTCTCCCTGGACCTGATGCTCTGCTGCATCCCTCTAGAGCATGCTAGGCTTGCTGGGAGGCTCCTGCAGCTCCCATGCTTCTGGCACACCTGGAACATCCACCCCCATGGAGCACCAAGGTCAAAGCAATGCTCTGGGGTGACTGTAACCCTGAAGGGATGGCTCAAGTCTTCCTCTACGGAGACCCAAAAAGATGGGCCCAAACCAGTCCTGTGTCCCTGGCATCTCCCCACACCCCATGTGGAGATGCCCAACATAGGTACAGGAGAAGAGACTATGTTTTAACATTGCAATATGCTACAGCATAAGTGAAATTAAATATACTGTATACTACAGAATCACAGAATATCCCAAATTGGAAGGGACACACAAGGATCATCCAGTCCAAATCCTGGTCCTGCATAGGACCCCCCAGCAATCCCACCATGCGTCTGAGAGTGTCGTAAATATTACATCTACTATAATTCACTCTTAAATACGCAGATGCACTGAAGTCCTGTCTCCAGCTTGCTTGGATGATGGGCAGGGATGTCCATGTCCAGCACCTCAGACACCGTATGCCCTGGGAATACCCACCACAGGAGTGGATACAGCCCTCCTGCCCCAGCATCCCTTTCCAAGCCCAAGACTGGGCTCAGGATTGGGATTGCTCGACACAGTTGTTACTCAAAATCGAGTCCCCTCACCCGTGATCTGTTTCCCAGCAAAACTCGTGCCGGGCAATTCTCCATCGCCCATTGGAGCCTGTCGCTGCCTCTGTGCTGCTGGCTCCGTGCTGCCCACACCCTCACTGATAGCAGGGCCATCTCGTGTCTCCTTTTGCATTTTTGGCACAGGGCTGGCTCTCCTCCAGTCCTCGGGAAGCTTGCCAGCACCGCAAGGTTTGTGAAAAGTTAACTCCACTGGGGTGAGGAGCACCATCGGGTTGGTTTTCCCTCCTCGCACGTGAGTTAGCCAGGCTGTTGATTTTAAAATACCTCCGTGTCCTTCCCAGCTCCCCCCAAAATACCTCGGGAGCGTCAGTCCTGCGATCGGCGCGCAGCCTACGCAGCAGGAATACAAAGCGGGGCCGTCAGCGATAGCAGCGTTACCAACTGGTGTGGGATCCAGACCTTTCCAGGACTCCTTTGTTCTTGACTTTCTGGTTTGGGTTTTGTTTTTTTCTTTTTTTTTTTGAAAAACACACAAAAAACTTTCCTTTGAGAAGCCTGAACTTTCTCAGCTGCAGACACATTACCTTCCAACCGCCTTCACAACTATAGGCAATTCCTAACCTCTGCTTTATGTATGTTGTCATCCACCTCCCTGTTTTCCATACTGATTTATGTTTCATGTTCTTTGTACATTTCCTTTTAACAGAGCCGGTTTTAACCAAACAGCCTTCCCTCCCAAGCCCGAAACATGCGTTCTGCTGGCCAGTGAGCAATCAACTTCCAATTTCCAAGCACACTCCTGTTTATATTTCCTTCCCTATCGGCTTTGTTTCTAATTAAGGTTTGTTAAATGCAAGTGAATATATAGCGCACAGAGAAATATAAAGCATGTAGATAAATAAACACCCCACACACAGCCGCACTGACTAAGGCTGCGCTTTCAACCACGGATCCCAAAGCACTTTGTCATGTTCATTAACAAAACCTCGCGGCTCCCTTGGGAAAGATGCTTGGATTATTTTACGCCTTGTAATTAGGAAAACTGAGGCACAGAGGAGACAAGTGAAATTACCAGCAGTACCGAAACGCTCTGTGACAAAGCCAAAAACAGGACTCAAGAGGCAGGATCCTCCAGAATTGTAGTTTTCCCCTGAACAAGCTTTTCTGCCCCCATTTTGGCCCTGGAATATGCTGGGGCTGGTGATGGAGGGCATCGCCACCGTGGAGGTTCCCTGCAGCCATGGGAACATGGTGGGTCCAGCCACCACCTCCATGGCCAGCAGCTACTGTTGGGTCCATCTGTCCACACCGAAGGGATCCAGAGCATTCAGAGGTGCAGGTGGACACCACAACCAGGCACTTCGGAAGCGGTGGGAAGAGGCAGTTCCAGAAAGGAAGGAGCAGAGGCATGCCCAAGGAGCTGCATCCCACACGTTTTCACCTTGCCAGCTCTCCAGAAGCCTTTTCCTGGAAGGCTAGATTAGGGATCTGGCTGCCCACATCAACCCTGAGAATGACCATCACAGCCCCATGATGCACACAGGGCAAGAGGCAACAGCAGGGGCACGGGGGGACCACGCCAAAGCCAAACCAACACAGTCATCCCCAGCTGGGAATGGCTGCTGGAAGCCCACTGACCATCTCCCTGAGAGCGTCCCCATTCATGGAGGAGCACACCTTAGAGCTATCATCTCAGGTGGGTGAAACACCCCACCTGCACTGGCCAGCCCCTCATTCCTAGATATTCTCCCCATCCCTTGGCATTCATGCATCCAGCGCCTGCCGCTCCTGCCATGATGGTGGGAAAGTCACTCACGTTCCACAAATCCACACGGGAGCCCCGGGAGCCAGCCCCTGACCCACAGCACCAGCTGGCAGCACCTCCTGGGCAGCAGCAGGAGCAGGCTGGGGTAGAGGTGTCACCCCATCCCTGCCCAAGGCACCCGGCATGCCACAGTTGGCAGCATCAGCTTGTCATAGTCAAGTGTGCCTGGGCCCCGCTGACCAAGCCCAGAGCCCGTTGGAAGTGTCAAGGCCATCAGCGGATGGGGCCAGACGTCCTGCATGGACACGTATGCTCTCACAAACACGCTCCTCACCCCAACCCTCCCCGCCATAATTAAAACCATGCTGGGCTCATTTGAATAGCAGAGCTGGCGAGCGCTCTCCGCTGCAACGTAAATAGTCCTATTTATGCCAAGCTCCCATATTGTAAATATCACGATGTATAGCTGGCCAACCCATGAGTCATCTCCCAAAACTCCAACTTAATAAATGGTGCCTCATCCATGTTCCAGACAAACACCGTCCGAGCGGCTCCCACCGCCCGGCACACGCAGGGCCAGCACTGGCCACCCAGCCTGCCCACCAGCCCAACGGAGCTGGAGGGACAGTGGAGCCACCCAGCCCCTCCAACACGACCCTTCAACAATGGACAAGCATCCCTGGACCACGCCGCTCCAGGACGAGCTGGTTTTTGGCCTGACACTTGGCCCTCGCCCCTGCCCAACCCAGTTCTCTGGCACTTGCCAGGGTGTCCATGCAGCGGGCGGGTGGGAGCAGGCAGGAATAGCTGGGATGGCTGGGGAGCAGGAGAATGAGTCTCCCCTTGCACAGACCCCACCGTGGGGCTCCCACCCAGCGCCGTCCCCGCACACCCAGCCCTGGAGCTCCCCACCTGCCGCCTCACTCTGCTTTGTCTGAGCACCGGGGACCTCGGCGGGGAGCTCGGCTCCTCCTGGGGACGCCGGGAACGCCACGGCGCCAACAGGGAGCCGGCCACCAGCTCCAGAACGCCGGTAAGGCCTGGCGGAGGGGCACCCCAAAGACTCTGCCGAGAGCAGCAGCGGGCACGGGGCGGCGAATCCCGGGCATCCCTGGGGGACCCTCCGTGGTACCCAGGGATGCCCACTCCGGCGGAGGGATGGCGGGGAGAAGGGCGGCCAGCGATCGGGAGGGTCTGGGGGCGGCGGGGGGGCGCACACACGACACACCGGGCTCCGGCGGCGACACCTCCAGCCGGGGTAGCACTTCCCCAAACTTCGCCTCCCCTCCGAAGGGCGTGCGCCGGGGAGGGGGGCAGGGGGCAAAGTGCCACCCCCCAAAAAACGGGGAAAACCCGGAGGGGGCTCGCCCTACCCGCAGGGCCCCCGCCCCCCGCGCGCCCCCCTTACCTTCCACGGCGGCGAGCAGGGGCAGGAGGGCGAGGGGCAGGCAGCAGAGCCACAGCGGCCCCATGGTGCGCGCCGGGCCGGGCATCAGAGGCGGCGCGGCCGGCGCTCCATGGAGGCGGCGGAGCGCAGAGCGCAGAGCCCAGAGCCCCTCACTGGGGCCGCCGCCGGCGCGGGCACGGCCGCGGGCACGGAGCGCTCCGCCGGCCCCGCCGCCGCGGCCGGGCCGAGCCACCGCCGCCGCCGCGCGGGGGACGCCCCGCGCCGCCCGCCCCGCCCCGCCCGGGCCGCGCTGCTGGCGGGGGCGGCCTGAGGGGGCCGTGATGGGGGGGTCGTGGGGGGGGGGGGGCGCGGCGCGGCCGGCGGCGGGCGAGGGGCGGCGGGCGGCGAGCGGGCGGCGGCTCCCCCCGGCCCACCGATGGTTTCTCCCGGAGCTGTCGATCATCCAGAGAAAGCCGTGATTTCAGCCCAAATCCGCCTCGCCGGGGCTCGCTGCGCCGTCGGCACCGGCGAGGGGGCGGAGGGGCGGGGGGTCCCGGGGGGATGCCCCCGCCGCCGCGCCCTTCGCACCGCCCGCGGCCACGGGCCGGGCATCTCTCCCGCGGGGCTGAGCCCCCGCAGCTGCCCAGCGGAGCCGGGGGCCGGGGCCGTGAGGAGATTCCCGTCTGGAGAAGGGGACGCGTACAGCAGGATATAAAGAAAGAAACAAAAATCCAAGGAGTTGGTCAATCCGAGATTTGTTGTGGACAGCCCTGAGCCACCACACCCTTCTCCTCCACCATCCCCCCGCAGCCAGCCAGGAGAGAAGAAGAATCCCCCCACTTCCCACGTGGAGCAGCTGTGACTTGGTCACAAGCCCCATTGACGCTGCTGGGGCCAAGCAGGACCTTCCTAGAAGGTGCAAGGTGAGACCCAGCTCCAATTCTGCATCGCAGCGCTCCACAGGCCCCAGCTTCCCCGATGCCTGGGATCCACATCTGTCCTGTGGGCACCTCATGATCCACACCCTCTTCAGGGCATGCCAGGGAGGTTGGTATCAGATGGTCTTTAAGGTCCCTTCCAACCAAAACCATTCTGTGAGTCTATGACATGTGGCTGCTGCCAGGACTCTTTACCCCAGGAGGTCCCCCTGCCACCTGATGTCTTCTCCTTGCCTCTCTAGTATCCACGTTGTACCCAGCAGTACCCGCCATAGCTGTGTCCCAGTGTCTGCTGGTTGGGCAGAAGGTTCAGGTGCATCCTGCAGGAAGCAGTTGTATCCTGGAAGATCTTCCTAGGGAGGTCACACCTTGCACATGGATCTCTGCACAAGCTGTGCCAGGTTCGTAGGCCAGGAGCTGAAGATCCACTGCACTTTGAGGATGGATTCCTGTCCCTCAACTCCCCATGAAGGACATGGGAAAAACACTCTAGGCTCCACTGTGCTCTTCCTTATCCCTTTGATGCATCAGCAGCTTGAGCACCTTGGATTCTCTGCCTTGACCCAGCACAGGAAATGATTCCACAGGAGTGCTTAGTGGAATCATTGCTCCATGATGGTGTTGGCCACATGCATGAGCCAAATGGTCTTCCCAGCTCAGGCTCTGGTCTGCTTTGGGACTTCCTGTCATTGCAGATGTTGCTGCTCATCCAAGTTGGCCCCATGTCCAACACGATAACCCTGTGGCCCAGCTCCATCATGTGTAGAGAAGCTTTCATCTTTAGAAGCTCTTTCGGGGTCACTCTTGCATTGAGGAAGGAGGCTGAAGGCCAGGACAGCCAGTGGCCTTGCTTCTTCTTCCTTCAGATGTGTTCTTCTCCAGGGCAAGAATCCCAAGGATCCCTAGCAGTTACCTACTATTCCAGCCCTGTACCAGGCTCCCCCACCCCCAGCCTCCCCTCACTCCCTGCTGCTCTGGAGCAGCCAGCATTTCCCATCACCATTTCCAAACTCGTCATGTCCTCATTTCAGTTCTCCCGGATCACGGGGCTGTTGTGTCCTGCATGTTCCCGAGGATCCATCAGTTCTCCAAAATGGAAGCCTGGAGTCCAAGAGCAGCAGCCCTGTATGTTTGCCAGTGCTCACCCAGACCCTCAGGATTTTCTTGAAGCTCTCCAGGACTGCACTGCCAGAGACAATGAGAATTTTGTCCCAAGGGAACACTCCCTGGAGACCTTCTCTCTTCTCTTTTGAGCTCCCCCTTAGGGTGTTGCTGATGGAGATGGACCTTGGGCTACGCAGACTTGTCTGGCTGCTGCACTGACTTTGACACTCTTTCATGCTCCCTGGAGTCTGGTTTGTGCCCTGAAGATGCTCTTCACAGCCACTCATGAACTGTGAGCACTGGTCCCACCTCAGACCTTCACTCTGCTCCCAGGAAGGGCTTTCTATGACTGTTGCATTTTTTGGCATCCATGAGAAGGCTTGCCACGGTTCCACTGCCACCCTCACACAGTTGCTGTTCCCAGTATCCACCTTCTGACCTGAATCCCACAAGCTCCTCTGGTCACCATGCCTCAGTATCTGAGCAGACCAGAAAGTGCTGCAAAGCACCATGCCATGACAAGGGACTCCAGGCCTCCTCCTGTGTCCTTCTCTGCAGCTTCCACTCACTCTGCACCAGATTTAGTGGCCAGCAGAGGCTGGCCATGGACCAGGGAGCACTGGGCATCCTCACTGCTGTCCTCAGCCACACTGCGAGCTGATGCTCTCCTTGCTGCCATCTGGTGACAAGAACTGTGTCACATGGACATGGCCACCATCAGGCAGCTTGGATGTAGCCATTTGGAAGTCAAGTTGCACTGGTTTCGCTGGTCCTTGCTGCCCACAGGTAACCCTGGGACAGCACTGCCACAGGACACTCAAGCCCTGCTGCAGAGAGCATCAGGTACAGCCTTGATGGGGTCACAAAAATGGGACAACCACCCCTCCAGCTGCACCCACATTTTGGTTTACATCAAAAGATGGTTCCCAGGCTGACAGAGCCAGGAGAGATGACATCTAGGGGGACATTAAAACAGGTTTGATGGTGACACATTTAATGCTGCATTTTCAGTTCCTGATGCAGAAAGAAAAAGGTCATTTGCATATGAAACCCTTGGCTCATCACACCTGGAGGAGGTGGCTCCTTCTCACCCTCTGTGAGGTTAAAGAGGTGCAGCAGGTGACAGCTGGGAGTCAAGGACGGCACAAAGGAAAGCAGCAAGTGATGACACAGAGATATCAGGCACAGACTCAAGGCTCAGTGCAGTCATCTTTGGTGATTCCAAGGAGCCTCAGCTACAAGAAAGATTCAGGAGATGCTTCTTTGGTCCAAGGAAGCTACTTGGTCAGTCTCAATGCCCCAGCTGAGGGAGAGGGAGGTTTATGTGAGATGGGAGAGATGGGGAGTGAGTCCCATGCTGGCACCTAGAGTAAATCTGCCTGTAAAGTCCCACCAAAAGCAGATAGGGAGCTGGTCCAGGGCCACTGAAAGATGCCCTGCAGAGAATCAGCACCCTTGGTCCTGAATCACCACCCTTGGTCACACCTCTGCCTGCAAGAGGAAAGTTTCCAGGTCCTGGCTGAATCCCTTGGGCTCCAAGGAACCTCGAGCTTACAGGGGCAGGTTGGGAGGAGGAAAACATGAGCATATTTTTACAGAAATTGGAGTCTCCCTGCAGCAGAAAATCCGGTAAAAGCAAAACCCAAGTGAAAAGCAGCTTCAGCTGTTCTGGCTGTGGCTGTGACGGGCTTGGCCCCAGGCCAGTGAGTTAATTCTGCCTATTAACTAATAGTATGGTATTGTCGGTAAAGATTCATTGCTAAACTTATGTTTTTAAGATATCACTTATCATTTAAACACTTAACTCCTGATCCCCAAACATGTACAGGCACCATGTAGCCCTGCAGCCATGCTGCAGATAACCAAAGCCACCACTGGCTGGGGAAGCCGGGCAGTGTTTAACCCTTTTTCCCCTCTTTGTTTGAATGATAAATTGTCTGGAGTAGCACTTTCCAGAGGAGAGCAGGCCCTCCCACTCAGGGACCGCTTATTATCACCTACTTAATGTTCCCCAGCTCAGCAGGGGTGGAGGAACTGTTCCCAATAGGGGATTTTTCTAACCTCTGTGAAGGGTGTGTGAACAGCCAGAAACCCCATGGATATCTGTGATTGCAGCCTGTCACCACCAAGGGCCTCCCTCTGTCCTTCCTTGCCTTTCCCAGTCACCCCAAGTGCTCTGCAGGCTGGGGACAGGCAGGTCTGGTCCTTCAGGAGGAAGGGTGAGAGCAACAGGGGCTCCTCACTGTTGCATTGCACTGAATAGTTTATTTAGTCTTACACCCCACCTCCAGGCTGAGCCCTCGGTGCTGCCCAGCACCTTTCAGCTCAACATCCCCACTGATCTGTACCATAACTCGACAGTTTCCAGGGATCTCAGAGCTCTCCTGCAGAATCCCAGAGCAAACCAGCACCTTTACCAGTTACACCAGTCACCAGCATTGGCTGCAGCCCCCGCCCTGCCCACCCCACCGGGGACACTGTGGGGAGGTTTCTCTGCACAGAGTTAAATAAAGATGAACCTTTTACATCCCTATATGCTTGCTGAGGGTACCTGGCCCTGGATGGCTCGTGCTGAAACGTGACACGGGACAGCCCCACCTCACTCAACCTGTTTGTCCTGTTGCAGGGACCTGAGGAGGGGGAACCAGCGGCTCCCTCTCCCCCTCACCTCTCTGCTCCGGCATTTCTGAGCCCTGCACCTGAGGGATTCTGTGTGTAGGAACCCCGAGCTCCCGGGCACCAGGTTGAAACAGAGAGGAGGAAGAGCAGAGGGTGGCACTGGGCAGCCGAGCATCCTCCTGCGCTGGGAGCCCAGGACCGAGCAGAGGCACAGGACAGGTCCAGGCGAGGATTTCAGCTCTGCGAGGAGGGGCTGTGCCGAGCATCCAGGATCGAGGGCTGGAAGGTAACCCTGTTTCTGTGGCTGCTGCAATGTCTATAGTCTGAGGGTTTAGAGCCTTCAGATAGATTAAGAAGGAAAAGTTCAACTGGTAGATTGCAGTAATGATTTGGAGAGTTCTCCGCTCTGAAAATGAATGAAACTTTTGAATGGTAGTCATGGGAACAAATTAAAGAAGAGAAGAGGCATTTTTGAAGCATTTAAAATAGAACTGTAGAATTGAGCAGGAAATTTGGGATATTTTCTTCAACAGCTAATTTGAACCCAGGTTCAGAATTAAAAGTAACTTTTGGAAAGATAAAGTTCATAAAAGTGTCTTTTTGGGGACTGCAAAGATGTCAGGTCTTCTTGAAAAATTTGTTTTGGTAAATACGCAGGATCATAGAGAGGCAGGAAGGAAAAAAATTAAAATAAGGCAAATTTAAATAAAAAAATATATTAGATGTTTATTTTTAAATAAAAACAAGGATTTGTTTTTAAAACAATGTTTTAAAACAGTGATTTATAGACTTATATAATCATTAAGGTTGGAAAAGACCTCCAAGATCACCAAGTCCTGCCTTTGACTGAGTACCACTACTTTTCTAGAATGTGGAGAAATGTGACAATCAAGTATATAAACTATTACTCTATGTTAAAAAAAAATTTTGTTTTGAAAGGCTATTTAGATATACAGCAAATAAAAGGTGGAACCATCACCAGAATACCAGAATATCATGTTATACATAGAAACATAATCCAAAATACTTTACATCCATGAGGCATGACTGGCAGAAGATGGGGTCTGTATTCTGGAAAATATTTTCATTTTAGTGCTTGGTTATAGCCAGAAATAACAATGTTAGAGGATAAATCTGCCCAGGAGATAACCTGTGATGAAAAACTGCCAGGCATTGCCTACTGACAGGGGTAACGACATAAAAGGATGCTCAATTTAATTGCTGTCATTTGTAAAGGTTTGTAAAAGAAAAGGATGTAACCCAAGCTATTTTGTGGCAGGGAACCCAAGGTCCAGAAGTCTTCCAGAAAACAGTTTTAAAGTTGTTCAAAGGAAGGTGGAAAAGCTGAAAAGTCAAACTCAGGCCTGTGTTTAATACTATAAAATTACAGAGTGGCATCCTTGAAATTGAGAATGCTGAAATGGCATTAACAGGAAACTGGGGAAACCGGGGAGAAAACTACCTAGGTTTTGTCAATGCTGGTGTTAAATACAGGAGCTTTGCAAATGCTTATGGACGCTGAAAAAATGCAACACGATGTGTTGCATTGAAGGCACTCGTGGCCAAAATCCCCAGTGCTCTGAGGTAGCAGGGGTTTACAAGAAGGCAAATACAGGATCAGAGGCAATGGTGTGGTGTGAAACTGCTCTTTCTTCCTCAGAGGTGCTACAGAAAGACAGACCTGAAGAAGGCAGCCACATCTCCTTCCACTGCAGAGGGTGGAAAACACACAGGTCGTCACAGCCAGGTTGAATGGGGGAGCCCTGAGTGGAAGATGTCCCTGTCCATGGCAGGGGACTGGAACTGGTTGTCTAGGATTCCTTCCAACCCAAACAATCTGTGACTCCATGCCTCTATCCAGGTATTTCCAAAGGGAAGCAAGCTATGGGAGATGTGGGGGCACAGAGAAAGCAGAGCTGTTTGCAGGCAACCCCCCCTGCCAGGGTCTGGAGATGAAAGGTCAGGAGTCACCAGGAACGGACCTTGTGCTCTATGATTTGCATTTCCCATTCTCCCTTTGGGTCTAGGAATATCCATATCATTAAGGTCTGGGCTGAAATGGGACTAAACTGGAACAATTCCTGCAGTGATAGCAAATGCATGCACAGGCTCCTGACTCTGATATTACTGACTTACCTTTTATTTTATTGAAGATTCATGAGAATAATAATCTCTAGCACCAAAGTATCATAGAATCATGGAATTATAGAATGAGTTGGATTGGAAGAGTCCTTAAACCACATCCCATTCCACCCCCTGCCATGGGCAGGAACACCTTCCACTGTCCCAAGTTGCTCCAAGCCCTATCAACCTGCCTTTGGACATTTCCAGGGATGGGGCAGCCACAGCTTCTCTGGGCAGCTGGTGCCAAGTCCTTTCCACCCTCACAGGGAAGAATTTCTCCCCAGTATCCCATCTAACCATTTCAGTGTGAAGGCATTCCTCCTTGTCCTGGACATGCCTTGTCCAAAGTCCTTCTCCAGGTTTCCCCCAGTCCCCTTTTAGGTCCTGTGTGGCAGTAAGTTCTCCCTGGAGCCTTCATGATACATCAGCACTGTGGAGGTGGTGGACACATCTTCAAGGAGGGAGAGGCAGGGGCTTGTACTCAAAATGTGAGGAGGCTTGAGGGGTCATTTTGGGGCTGGGCAGAGGCAGGGGACACATCAGGGCTTGAGGAGTGCTGGCCAAGGCACGGGAGCAGGACCTGCTTTGTGTCTGTCCGTGGCTCTGGCAGGGAGTGGGAGGAAGCACTGCCCAGTTAACCAGCATGGATGGAGCACAGCTGGCCCTGGAGCAGCCTGTCCTGCTGCCCTTGGGGCTGCTGACCTGGCAGCAGAGGGACCTGCCTGCCAAAGCATGCTCAGGTGCCTGCTGGCACCCTGGCACAGCCAGGATGGGGCAGGGATGGTGGCACTGCTCCCTGCCAGGAACACTGGGCACAGGTGGGGTATTTTCAGGGTCCCCCGTCATTGGGAGGAAAGATGAATCTGACTCCATGTTCTCAGAAGGCTTATTTATTATTTTATGATATTATATTGTATTAAAGAATGCTATACTAAAACTATACTAAAGAAAAGAGAAAGAATTAATACAAAAAGCTAAACAAGATACTAATGAAAAACTCGTGACTCTCACCAGAGTCCTGACACAGCTGGATAGTAATTGGTCATTAAGTCAAAAAAATTCACATGAAAGCAATCAAACAACCAGCTGTTGGATAAACAATCTCCAAACCACATTCCAAAGCAGCAAAACACAGGAGAAGCAAATGAGATAATATTGTTTTTCCTTTTCTCTGAGGCTTCTCAGCTTCCCAGGAGAAGAATCCTGGGCAAAGAGGATTTTTCAGAAAATATGACAGTGACACACAGGGGACAGTGATGGTCACAAAGGTCATCCTTTCATCCAGCCCTGCACTGTGGCTCATTGAGGAGGCTCTTTGCAGATTTGTCCCCAAGACTTGGTCCTTGCAGCTGCTGGGATCCCATTGGCCCTGGAATCAGCATCCTGCTTGGTCCCTGTGGAATTTCTCCTGGAGTGCTCCTTTGGGGATTCTCATAAGCACCTGGGACTGCTGATTCCTCCTGCACTCATTGAGGTGTCCCTGCTCATGAAGGGACCAAGGGCACAGCATCAGGGCTGAGCCCTCACCATCCTGTTCTGGCACAGGAGGGGATGGGGTGCCTTGAGGAGTGCTGTGGTGGCCATATGAAAAGTTCCTGGGAGACATAAACTCCATGTATTAGAGGACAGCTGAAGACCCCTGGGTAAGTGCTGTCTGCCAGAGGAAGGTCCATGGGGCTTCTCCAAAGGGGAATCCTGCTTCACAGCCCTTTAGAAGCCTCCAGAGTGGCCAAACACACATGGTCAGTGCCATCTGCTCCTGGCATCTGCTGGGTGTTCCAAAAGCTTTCCTTTAAGTTCCTTGCCGAAAGTTTTTTTAAGGAAAGCAGGAAACCTGGGAGAGTCAAGGGAGTTCCTTGTAATTTTAACTGCATAAGAGGTGGTTGCAGAGAGAAGTGAGCAGAGGGATGTCACCAGCCTGTTCTGCAGGAACAGGGGTGAGCAAGGAGGTGACAAAGGATAAGCGATGCCATAGGGAAAACATCCATAACTTCACTTGCACAGTGAGTGACAAGGTTGCTGCCTTCTCTGTCTTCTCCCAGGAATAAACCAAAGCCATCAAATGACACTTGTGTGAGGTCCAGGGCCAGGGTCTAAAAAACTGGAGTTTGGCATCAAAGGAGGTGATTCTTCATATGGATGGAAGGTTAACTGTTGACCACCTCAGCACAGCTGGGGACACAAAATTCACAGGGATTCAAGTGCAGGCTGGAAAAGTTCTTGGAATGGAGATACAGGAATTTAGAACACACATGGAAATCCATGGAAATTAAAATAGCTGGAAAGTCATCAGTACAGATTTTCCTGGACTCCTACAGCCCCCCAGCCTGTCCTCTTTCTTCTGTTAAAATGCTTCCTGGTCCCTTGGGAGATGTTGTGGATGCTACAGACTTGTCCCATTGGCTACACCAGCCTCTGCACTGAGCCCCTGCAGGGGCTCCCTGCCATCGACACGGCACCAGTGCAGGATGGGGACCCCCAGCACCGCCCTGCCAGTTGCATTCATGCACCCAAGAGGTCTTTAATTTGGCTTTACTTTGCTTTTTTCTTTCTCAAGGTGTGTTTTGTTCTGTCTGGAGAGCTGGGAATGTCAAGAGCTGGGCTTGCTATGCCAGTGCTGGGGTGGGGACTCCAGCAGGAGCTGAGGGAGCTGGCACAGGGCCCTGTGAGAGGGAGCAGGAGGGGAGCAGGAGCCAGCTCCGAGGGGAGCTGAGGGCTGCCTATGGGTGCTCCAGCCTTGGGAGCACAGCAGGCACAGAACCTTCCAGCCTTGGGATATGGAGGCAGGGATGTGTTGGGCTGGAGCTGTGCTGAATGAATTGCTCGGCAGGAACACTGGGGAGGAAATAAATCAGCCCCTGATTTACCTGGGAGGACAGATACTTCTTCTCAACTGGTTTTTAATTTGGACTCAATTTCCAAGCTGGCTGTTCAGATGTCTTCTGAGATAAGTGATCTGTGTAACGTCTGAGTCAAACAGGATTTTCCTTCTTTTCAGACAGCAAAGCTGTGCTCTGTAAGTGGATGTTCCAGCTAATGAGGTGTTAAGTGTAGAGGGAATCACAAGTTCTTGAGGGCAGGATCCAGCTGGTAGTAAAACCAACAACCAGCACCAAGAATGTCCTCAACTTCCAGGAAAAACTTCAGACAATAAAACTGTACTGAGGGCAGGAGTGAGGGAAAACCTGGGAAGTAGAACCACAAAAATACAGCCATGTGTCATGCTACAGCTGCACCACACACTCCCTTTCCTTGGACCAATGGAGGATGACAAGGGAGAGGCAGCAACAGTGGCTTTTAGCTGGCAACCAGGGGCCAAGTGGGAGCATTCCTGAGAGTCCTGAAATCCCAGCGTGTGCTGAAGAAATGTGCACAGAAGATGCAGTGAATCCATCCAGGGAGGTTCAGCACAGGTCTCTGCTCCCAGGGAGAAGGGATGCTCTCTGGGCCTGAGCTACTGCGCCTTGCAGTGTCTGCAGTGCTGAGAGGAGCACGGTGAATCCTGAAGCCAAATTCAACATCTGCCCATTTTGTTTGCCTTTGGAGCAGCCCAAAAGCCCAGCTGCATGCACACTCGGTGCCCATCCCTCCACAGCAAAGCCACCTCCATGTGTCCTTTTGCCTCTGTGGAGAGCAGGCAGCCCAGGAGCAGTGCGACCGCCTGGCACAAGCACAGAGAGGATGCACAGGCTCCACAGTAACCTGGTCTTCAGGACACTTCCACACCCCAGAACCAAAAAACCACAGTGATATTCTCTGAAAGGGATTTTATTCGTGTTCTGCTGTGGACACAGGCTCAGCTGGCACATCAGATGGACATCAGGGTTAGGGAGCAAGCCCATGAGGAGGCTGGAGGAGACCAGGTGGGGCAGAGAAGTATGAATGTCCTACAAATGCAGTGTCAAAACACATAGATGTCTTAGGAAGGAATGAGCAGGGAGGATCAGAAACGGGTAGGACAAACACAGCAGGTTCACTAGAACAGCAACCCATGGCAGATGTCCTGCTTTGGACATTCCAAGTGGTGCTAAGAAGGACCTCATGGCAGATGGTAGAGCACTGTCAGCTCCAACACTCACTCAATGTAAGAAACCTGGGGTTGCAGGAAATCCCCTAGAGGGTTTCCAGGACCTGCCACATCCACCCTGACCTAGTGCTGATGGCACTGCAGGAGGTTGGCTCAGAGACCCCACATATGTTCTCACCACCACCTCCAGGATTTATGGGTATTTCCTGAACTGACCTTCTCTGGGACACAGGCTGTGTTGCAGCAGCAAAATGAACAACCTGCAGTCCCTGGAGCAATAGGGATATAGATATGGATGTGGATGTGGATATGTGTATGGGTATGGATGTGGATGTGGATATGGTTTAGTGGGCATGGTATTCAGTCAAAAGTTGGACTTGATCTTGGAAGTCTTTTCCAATCTTAGTGATTTTGTGATTCTATGGTTCTATTGCTGTCCCACTGCAGCAAGTGGATAAGGATGTATCTCTGGAGCAGGACAGATCTCAGGAGCAGGGATGGGAGAGCTGAGAAAAAAGTTCCAGCACCAGGACCCTCCTTGCCATCCAGCATGGGATAGCACTTGGTGCTGGCTGAGCAAGGTCACCAGGGGATGGAATAACACAGGACTGGCAGCAAGCCAGCATCCCTCACAGCACTGGAGTTTATCTTTAACAGCAACAACGGCAGCAGCCCCACTTTGCTGGAAAATACCTGCCCAGTGCTGGGATCCTGCATCCTCAGCAGAGCCAGGCATCCTGCGGGAGCTGAGCCGTGTTATCTGCCCGAAGGGGATTACGCTGTGAAAACGGCTCGTTGGGGATTGTATATTAACAGGATATGCTCGGCTGGTTGACAGGAAGCAATAAAGTAATTTGAAAGAGACTGGGAGAGAGTGTGTGAGTTCCTGCGTCTGTGTTAAATCATGGCTCTAGATAAGCAAACAGCGGCCCCGGAGCGGGAGGAGCGCTGCCAACAGGGACACGGCCAGTGCCAGAAATCTCCGGGAGCTGCCGCAAGTCCATCTCGGGGGCAGCGTAGAAGCCGCTGGGATGCGATTACAGCTCGCCTGTGCCCTGCTCCGGGCTCCAGTCCTGCAGGGTCCCGTCCCTGTCAGCCCAGCTCTGCCGGGAGGGAATCCCAGGGCGGCGCAGGGAGCTCCGTGCCTGCAGCCCATCCCAGCCACCTCCCGAGCTCCGGGAAGGATCTGCTCCTCCCAGCAGCTCCAGGCCCGAGGGAAGGGGAGGAGAGCCAAGAGGAGAGACCCGCGCGGCTGCAAGGAGCGACACTGGCGGGAGAAGGGCGAGGCAGAGGCTGCAGCGAGGCCGAGCAGAGCAGGGGCTGAAGGCACCGGCGTGGGTCGGAGCCCTGCTCGCATCCCGCCCGGGGACAGCGGATCCTGCCCAGGGTGTCAGCCAGCGCAGCACCTGGCACCCCGCTCTGCCTCCCACATCCTGCTGGAATCACACACGCAAAATGTCAGCAGTGTTTATTGCTCTCAGAGAGGCTCCGACAGGGGATGTTTGAGGTCTTCTGATGCAATCTCTGGTCTTTTTTGTTAGGGATCCACTTTCACAGAGCGAGTGATTGCCCAGAAGCTCCCTGCCACGGGATATGAGCTCCACGGGACCAACAAAGTGTGTCTGTGTTTGGTGGGGACTGAAGACACTCAAAGCACTGTCTTCAGAATAATAGAAATTAAAAAAACACATATCCTGCCTCCCTCCAGAGGCAGAAAAATCCAACCTAAGGCATGGATGAGTGTTGAACCTTTTTTCCCAGGTGTCAAGTGCTCCTAGATGGGTGATGGGCAGGAAGTGGGATGGGGCTTGGAACAACCTGGTCTTGTAGAAAGTGTCCTTGCCCATGGCAGGGGAGATGGAATAAGATGACCATTAAGGTTCCATTGAACCCAAACCATCCTGTGATTTTATGAAAGCTCCCTTGGCAGTGGTTGATGTCAAATGCTGTATTTTGCTCTGAAGCACCTCACACTGCCCTTGTCAGAGAAAATCTCCTGGTGCATAGAGCACTGTCCAGAGTGCACTGGGCACCCCTGTGCCTGACCAGCACCTCCTCCAGGCCATGAGTCCTCACACTCCTGCAGCTCTATTATGAGAAGGCTTCCCTGGAAGCTGAGGCCATGATGCATGTGGACACCTGCATACATTGGAAAGTAAGTCCATGCCAGCAATTTTCACAAGCATGTTTGTTGCATTCCTTGGGACATCACAAGCCCTCCCTGCTGAGGAGAACATGGTGGCTGGGACAAGGGTGAAGGTGCCTGGAGCAGAAATGGTCAGTCAGAGACTGTGAGGTAGTGCCATGTCCTCCACATGTTCCTCATTTGCCTTTTCAACATTCCCTCCCTGATCCCTGCACTAATTCTGGATCCCCAGTGGAGTAACTGATGATGTTCTTGCACTCCTCCTTTCTCCCACGCACCTCACAGAATTTTTGGAATATCCAGCTGGGACAAACACAACTTGTTCCCTGCCTGTGCAAGAACTGCTCCAGCTGGCTCTTCCAAATGCAGCCACGCCAGCCACAGCTCAGAGTTATCTGATGGTCACACGCAGCAGCCAAACCCCTGAGCCCTTCCCACAGACCTTTCCTGCTGTAACTGGAAGGGCCTGGGCTGTGCTGGGGAGCCAGCTGGCACCTGGCTGGCTGCGTGGGTAGTCCCAGAGCCTGAGATGTCACCAGAAGCTCAGGTGATGAGCTGTGCAGCCCTTCCCACGGCGTCACTCAGCAGACTGGCGTGGGTGGCCCGTGGTGGCCTCTGGAGAGGCGGTGCCCTGCAGCCTCCTCTCCCTGGCTCTGTCGCTGTTTCATGTCTCACACTTTCTCACCTTGCAGAGCCTCACACACACTGTCTGACCTTCCTCACCAGCTTGGCACCAGGAGTTACCTGACCTGCTCCTGAGTCATCTCTGCACACAGCAGGGAGCAGCAGCCTCCAGAAAATGGATGTGCCTGCTGCTGTCCAACCCAGCCACAGGGCCTGGGAGCTGCTTTGGAGCTCCCCAGGTGGGAATTGGCTGCCACCACTTCAGTCCTGCACAACTTCCTCAGCCACATGCTTGGAAGCCTGAGGGACCCTGATGGGACTGGCCAAAGCGGCCACATCCCAAGCTCAGCCCCACTCCTGAAGAGACCTGGGACACCGTGAACCTCTTTGCCTCTGCAGCATTTTGTCCTCCTTCCCTTCCACCCCCAGCCAGCTGCAGAAAAGAGATGATCTCCCAGTGCATGACCCAACCACCTCACAGCAGAATTGGAAGGGCTCCTGGAGCCAGGCCACTGGAGAGGAAGGACCACTCCCTGTACTGGACCTGCTCCAGGCTGGAAGGAGAGGCAAGTTGCCTTGGCTGCAGTAATTAAATCCTTCGCCCAAATGAGAGAGAACATCCCATCCTCCCCACTCCCCCCACAGAGCTGCAGTGTGCAAGTCCCTGGCATCGCTAGACAAGCCCATCAGTCATCCCCCAGGTGGGTTAGGCTGGACTGAAGTTGCTTGGGCTTTGTCCTTGCTGTATCTGAGACTAGGCAGGGCTCCCAGCTCCTCTGGGTCAGCTGTCCAAAAACTGCCACCACACTGGCCCAACCTTTTGGATCTGCTAAACCAGGTCTGAGCACCTCAGCCTGGCTGCTCTGAAATGGGGGGAGCAGGGAGAGAATCTCTGGTGTGTAGATTGACCTGGTTTGGACACATGTTCGTGCTCACCAATGCACAAAGGCTGCAGGAAGGGCAAGAAAAAGAAGAGGCAAGCCCATGAGAGACAGGACATTTGCCATTGTGCAGCACCAAGAACTGGATGTCAATGTGTGTTATTTACTGAGCCAGCACCTCCTGCCGGGAAGGGACAGGTGTTTCCTCCAGACCAGACTAAAATATCCCTGGCATTCCCCATCTTGGGAAGAAACTCTGGTCCTGTTAGCTTGGCTCAGCTTGTGTGGGATCAAGCACCATTAGGAGCTCATTGGGTGCACACTGGCCAGGTCTCCTCCATCCTCCTGCAGCCCCAGCAGTTCCCAGTAGGTCTCCACCGGTGCAGGAACCTCCGCGGAGGATTCCTCTGTGTCCAGGGTGCCGGCATGGCCCTGCTGCCCGAGGCACCAGGCTCTCTCCCTGACCAGCCCGCTCCCATCTCACCCCAGGGGTGTTTAGGACTCCCACAGCCCCCCCAGCTCTGCCCCCTCCCCCCTAGGGCAGCCCCCTCCCCGGCAGAGCTGCATTCCCCCGCCTCTGCACGGCCCTGGCTCGGCCTTTCTTCCTTTTCATGCCTTTCTCCCTCCCTGAATGCGCTTTGCTTGCTTTGGCGGCGGGGCAGGGAGAGCCGCGCTCCCCCCTCGCTCCCGGGGATCCCCCCGGCAGATGGGGCCGGGATGTGAATGTGCACACAGTGAAGCCCCTAAGAGGATTTGCTGGTGCCCCTTTCATTGCGAGCCTTTGTGTGCTGCTCCGCTGCGGTGGGACGCCCCCGAGATCTCCCCCGGCTCCTCTCTCTTCCACTCCAGAAGAAAAGAAAGTGCCTATAAAGGGCTTGTTTGTCCGACTCGTTTGAGAGGACCATATTGCTGTAGGTGCCGCGGGTCCCGGCTGACAGCGTCGCCCCTTTGAGCGCGGGTGACGCGCGGCTCCCTCCTGGGAGGGTCCGAGCGGGCGGCTTAGCAGGCGCTGGGAAAAAAGGTTTCAGTTGCATTTCAATGTCCATTGAACCCTGAATCCCCGGCGATGGTTTTTCCAGAGGCTCTGCAGACAGACAAAGGCACGGAGGAAGAGGCTGGGAAGATGCTTAGCGTCCAGCCGTGGGTGAAGGAGCTGCTACCCCCCAAAATCCCATCCCGGAGAGCTGAACAGGGCTTGCAATGCTGTTTTTCCAATGACATCTAGTGGTAAAGCCAGGCAAGGAGGAAAACGTCGGCTGGGTTTTCCTGGCTTGAGCGCGGCACCTCCCGCTGCGGCGTTTTGCCCTTTGTATGGCAGCAGACAGCCCCCAGTGAAGAGCGAGGCACAAACAAGCGGCACAGCAGCCTCGGCAGCCCCGGGATGCCAACCAGCCCACCCTGAAACCTGCGCTGCTCCCTGGGCCTCGTCCCGGATTTTCACGGCCCCTGGAGCAGATGTCTGGGCTGGGAATGGAGGTGCTCAGCACACGCTGCTGTCCTCTCTGCTCCCTGCTCCAACACGTCCCCGTGCGTGCTGCAGCTGCTCCCAGGCAGGTATGTGACACACGGGGCAGGCCTGGGAATATTTCCAGTGCAGGCAAGTGCTCGCAGCAGCAGGCACAGGCAGTGATACTGAAGCACAGAATGTGGCTCCAGGGATGCTCACAGGGCATCTCACCCCAGCTAAGGCGGCTCCCCAGGACCTGTGGTGGTCCTGACAGGGGGGTGATGGCATGGCTGGGGCTGAGTAACAGCCTGGGCTGCTCACTGTTTAACCAAAGGGTATTAAGATGTCAGGAAGGGCTTCCACACCTCACCAGACACTGGAAACCCCACTCTGGAGGGCACACACTGGAGAGGTTGGTCATGAATGTCTCCACTACAGCATTTCAGAACCATTTCTTACGGCTCACTGCACACTGGAGCACCCACACTGCTGGACCATGAACTGCTGATGGATGTTGTCCCAAGCCAAAAGGGACCATGGAGCTTAAATCCTCTCTTGCGCAGCCTCTTCTGCAGCAGATACCCTGCTACAGGGTACCCAGAGCAGCTGTGGCTGCCCCTTCCCTGGAATTGTCCAAGGCAGGGTTGGATGGGACTTGGATCGAGCTGGTCTGGCAGAAGGTGTCCCAGCCCATGGCAGGGGATGGAACAAGTTCTGCTCCAACCCAAACAATTTGGTGATTCTCTGACTCAGCACACAGGACATGCAGGAAGGATGCACCTGAGGATGCATCAGGGAGTGAGAACTTCAGGACCATGCTGACAGCAGGACAAAGAGATCAGAAATACAGACACAGGAGGTGGCTTTGGTGGTCCTGCACAGAGGCAGAACAGCTGTAACCTCCATGGATTCTCCCAGCTTGTGCCCAGAGCCTGTGCCACACTGTGAGCACTGTGATGTGCAGCTGCACGCAGCCCATTGGGCTGGAGGGTGATCTGCAGCTGGAGGATGAAAATTGCAAAAGGAAAGCCAGGAGGACATTCCCTGTTTCCTGTGACAGTAATTGCAGTCCCTTTGAGTAGTCCTATACAAAAGAGATGCCACAGCAAAACCAGGATCAAGGAAAAGCCCACCCACCTTTTAGTGCTGGGAGAGAAAAACTGAGTAAAACCCAGCACACAAACAGCTTTTAAAATTAAATACATTCAATCCAGAGTCACAGAGACCAAAATGGGTTAATAAAAAATTGGTGATGCTTCCATCTTCCTGGGCTCAGGGTGCTCCAACGCTCTGGTGGAGTCCTTGAGGTCACCTGTGCACAATGTTCAGGCACATCCAATGTTCCTGTACTGGATTTTATCAGAGGTGAAAGAAAGTGAGGGGGAAAAGCAGAAAAAAGGGAGACAGAACAACACAGAACGTGAGAGATCGCATCCTTTGTGGGCCATAGGAGAAGGCCTGTCCAAAGGAGGAGAACAAACCTCCTGGATAACCTTCAGGTCACCTCTTCCTTCTCAGTCATGCTGCCTATCGTCCTCTGAGGTCTCAGCCTGGAGATCAGGAGTGTCCCTCTCCATGGCCTTTTGGGACAGTCATTGGTGGCTGCATGTTGGAGCTGGAAGGAAGAGCTGCTATAACATTTCCTGGCATTAGTTTCTCCTTCAAACTCTCCTGGCATTAGTTTCTCCTTCAAAAAAGCTTTTCTTTCCTCTCTTTCCCTGCTCAGTGAGGACATAGGTCTGAACAAACACTGATAGTTTCAGCTCCTTGCTTTCCAGCTGCCTGAGGGACCTGTGCAATGGAGGGGGAGACTGAAGGACTGAGACAGAACTGCCTGGACTCATCCTGAGCCTGGAGACACACACAGTTGGAGCAACTATGGTGGATCCATGTGGATGTCAAAAGGAGAAATCCATCTACTCCTGGCCATCCAGCCCACCCCAGGAGACCATCCAGTGCTGGGGAGGGCCAGCTGATCCTTGCCTTTCTCCAGGGAGGAGGTGCCCAGGGTGGCCCATGGTCTTCCCCCCCACCCTGAGGGACCAAGCTCCTCTGCAGGCAGCTGGTGACACCAGTGGCAGCAGCCCCCTGGAGCTCTGAAGAGCTCAGGTTTCATAACAGGAGCAGAGTCCAGGTCTCAGTGGCTGCTGGGGATTTCCCACTGCTGGTGCCAAGCATCACCTCAAGATCCCCAGGAGCCAAAACTCTGCACAAAGCCCTCATGTTCCCAGAGCCTGACACTCTGCCCTGCCCTCATGGACACCCCCAGGCTGCAGGGCTGGATGTGTGGCACTGGGTCACCTCACACAGCAGAGGACATCAGGCCATGCAGCCCTTGGCAGGGATGCACCCCCAAGAGTCACCACTCAGGGATGTGCAGGGTTATCCAGCTCTCTCCCAAAGATGTGCAGAGTTATCCAGCTCTCTCCCAAAGTTGTGCAGGGTTATCCAGCTCCCTCCCAAGGATGTGCAGGGCTGTCCAGCTCTCTCCCAGGGATGTGCAGGGTTATCCAGCTCTCTCCCAGGGATGTGAAGGGTTATCCAGCTCTCTGCCAGGGATGTGCAGGGTTATCCAGCTCTCTCCCAGGGATGTGAAGGGTTATCCAGCTCTCTCCCAGGGATGTGCAGGGTTATCCAGCTCCCTCCCAGGGATGTGCAGGGTTATCCAGCTCTCTCCCAGGGATGTGCAGGGCTGTCCAGCTCTCTCCTGGCTCCCCTGGAAGTGCCACCAACCACTCATTGCTGTTCCAGACAAAAGCCCTCCTGGCACTTCATGGGAACAGAAGAGAGCACTGGGCAGACCACACAGCTCCTGGGGAGCTGCCACCCAAGCCCTCTCCCCAGAGCTCCAGTCCCTGCTCTTTCTCCTCAGAAAGCCAGGACAGCAGGCCTACAGATATTCCTTGTTTACAAACCAGATGGGAATTCTAGGTATGTGTCCATACACGCTGCGTGCATTTCCCTGTGGACCCTTCTTCTGCACATGGCAGTGTCTTTTTTGTGCTGTGGGCTTCAAACTGCCTTACTTGATTATTTTTTCCCCCTTGTGAGATTTTAGGCCAGAGTGAGGCTGTTGAGTGCAATCCTGGCCTCTTCCACCCTGGTACTACCTGTCCACCGTGTGCATGACTCTGGCCCTGGCTGCTGGAAGCATGTTGTGTGTGCTCTGCATGCTGTTTGTGTGTTTTGTGTTGGTGGCTGTGCCCTGTGTGATAATTCAGTGAGCCTTGAGCCCACCTTGGGTGAGGCACATGGATCCATTTGTGACAGGATGGGGCTGGAGGCTCATCTCAGCCTCTCAGCCTGTACAGCCAACTGAGGGCTGGAACCCACCCATGGCTCCAGCGGGGCAGACAGGACGGGGTGTGGAGCAGAGCAGGGCTGTTCCCCCTGTGGGGAAACTGTGGCATTCGGGGGAGAGTTTGGGTGTGCCACTGATTTGTCCCCAGTCACTGATTTGTACCTGGATACTGCCAGGAGCCAGTAATGGAAGAAAAAAATTGCTTTTTCCCTTTTTCTTGGAGAAAACCTTTGGAGAGAAGACCAGGGTTGTGCGAGGCTCTCCCAGATCTGCATTGTCACAACTTCAGCGTTAGCTTGGGGATTTTGCCAAGAGTTTGGTCCTGCACCACAGCAGAGGATGCCCATCATGGCAAAGCATCCCCATCCTGGCACAGCATTCCCAGAAAGACAGAGGATCCCAATCCCATCAGAGTATTCGCAGAGTGACAGAAGATCCTCTGCCTAGCAGAGCGTCCCTCATGGCTCCTGGTCTGAATGGCCGGGGGACAAACCTGAGTTCATGTGGTGCATCCCCAAGGGGTTAAGGACATGCACGGGGCCAGGCAGGTGCAGGCTGTGGTCTCACCCTTCCATCCCGCATCCCCTCCCCCATCCCCTCCTCATCCCCTCTGCATCCCCTCTGCATCCCCTCCTCATCCCCTCCTCATCCCCTCTGCATCCCCTCTGCATCCCCTCCTCATCCCCTCCTCATCCCCTCCTCATCCCCTCCTCATCCCCTCTGCATCCCCTCTGCATCCCCTCCCCCATCCCCTCCTCATCCCCTCTGCATCCCCTCCCGCATCCCTTCCTCATCCCCTCCGCATCCCCTCCCGCATCCCTTCCTCATCCCCTCCGCATCCCCTCCCGCATCCCCTCCTCATCCCCTCCGCATCCCCTCCCGCATCCCTTCCTCATCCCCCCCCGCCGCTGCGCGGGGTGGTGCCGGGGCGATGCCGCTCAGAGCCGGGCGCAGGAGGGCGGGAGGCGGCGGGAAGCGGAGCGGAAGGAGCCGAGCCCCGACGTCCAGGCGATCTGTGCCTGGAGCTGAACCAGGCCAGGCTTCTCATCCCGCACATCCCCATGGAAACCTCGGCCCCGCCGCCCTGCCCTGCACCCCCGCCCGGCTGTCGGTCACCGGTGGCCGCGCAAGCCCGGGGCATCAGGGGGGCTGTCCGGGGGGGCTCCCCGACACCCGGGGCACCTGCCGAGGCTGCCAAAGCTGCGACAGCAGGGATTGAGCCCTTCCTCTCATCCCTGCCTGCATCCACCCGTCTCCGCAGCATTAGGAATCCCCGGCAGCATTCCCAGGCAGCATTCCGGGGCTCATCCCCAGGGATCATCCCCAGGCAGCATTCCGGGGCTCATCCCCAGGGATCATCCCCAGGCAGCATTCCTACGCCTCCGGACCCAGCCCCGAGAGCATCTCTGCCCCCCGGTCCAGCCCTGGCAGCATCCCAGCCCCTCCCATCCCATCCCAGCCCCTCGATCGAGCCCGGGGTGCGTGGGGTGCCCCCCACGGGGGCTGCCCCCACCCGGTTCTTTCCTCTCCTTCGCTCCCCTCCCAGCACGAGTCCCTTGAATGCTCCATTTGAAGCTAATTCCGGCTGAAATCTGGTTTGCTTTCCAACGTTGCTGCTTTAAATTGGAGAGATTGACCTTGTAGCAGGAGGTGGCATGCAGATGCACATCAGCAGCCCGTCAGAGCGGCGGGCGGGGGCTGAGGGGTACGGAGCCGCCTCGGGGACACGCCAACTATTTTATGAGTAATTTAATATCTGGAACACAGACTTTTTATTCCCAGAGATCTGCTGGGGAAAGAAAGAGCCTTTCTGCAGCCCCGCGAAGGCTGTTCCTCATAAGAAGGCAGAGCAGGAAAAAAGGGCTGGGATTTAACTCCTTGGTGGCCAGCCAGAGAAGAGCCTCCCGGCTCCCGGTCCCTGCAGAGGGCCAGGAAAAGCAGGAATTCCCTGCACACCTCTAAGCGGAAGACAAGCCAGGCTGTGTTGCTCCAGGCAAAAGAAGCAATTGCTCCTTCCAATTCAAATCCAAATGCAAGCCTGGGTGAGGATGGGGGGAACAAACTTAACAGTAGCCCTGAAGTGAGATTTGGGATGGGAGCTGATGTCTGAACTCCCTTCCCTGTCCCAGACTGGTTTCTGCTGTATCAAACTCCCCAGGAGTCTCCCTGGGGTTGGGACCACTCTCCAGTGGAACCAGTGCACCCAAGGGGACCCAAGCAGGGAGCTCCTGCCCTGCTGACAATGTGTCACCTGTGTGACCTCAGCGTCCACCAAAGCTGCTGTGTCCTGTTGTGATACCTGTGACATCCCAGCAGGAACAACCCAGTGCCCTGTCCAGTAATGCCTCTGCCCAGACCATTCCAGCACCTTGGCACAGCACTGAATCCACACAGGGATTCCCATATGGCTCCTGATTGATATTATGGTTTGGAGAAGGGGAGGGAACGAAGAACACAAAAAAACCCCAATATTTCAGTGTACAACCTGACCCAAGCGCAGAGGAGATGGTGGAGAGCAGCCACAGCCTGGCAGCAGAACTGTGGCTCAGGGCTGAGAGGCTGAAGGGAAGGAAGCACTCAGGGCTGTTAAGGAGGGAGCTGCAGGGAAGGGAAGAGCCTCCCTGCACTGAGGAGCAGTGGCATCAGCTGCATGGGAGAGGAGCTGTTTAGAGAGGCTGGCACGGGAAGATGATCCAGGAGGCCCTGTCAGGCAGCCAGGTTATGACTGGTCCTGCCAGCAAGGACCAAAACCAAACAAGGATGGTGTAGGAAGGGCTCTACCTTGGTTATAGCAGGTACTGGGAACTCCCAGGCTCAGTGCAAACAGAGCAATACCTCTGCAATCTGCATCATGTTTGCTGGTGATGCGAGACCACACCATGGCACTGACATCCCTGGCTCCATCCCACTGACAAACAGCATGGCTGTGCTTTAATTCCTCCAGCCCAGCTTCATCTCCATGAACACTGACAGGCACACCCATTTCCCCTACATCAGATCCTGCCAGAGTCCTGCTTATGCCAAGACTGGAGCTTTGGCACAGGGAAAACCTCCAAACCCCCAGTTAGATAATGCAGGAGGAACCCTTATATGATTTTCTTGCTGGTCCCTATTGCTCTGTGCCTGGGAGCAGGGAGATTTTGACTCCCTGAGAGCTCTGTTGGTGCCTTTGCCCACAGCTGGGCTCCTGGTTCCCTCCCTGTCCCGCTCAAGTGGCCTCCAACACCAACAGACCAAAGCCCCCCACGGTTTCTTGGCAAAACACTGACATCCCTAAAACTCCTGAAGTCACTTTGAAACACCTCCTGCCCCAGCTTCAGCACCTGCTGGGCATCTGGGGGCCGCAGCCCTGCCCTGGTGGTGGCCTGACACCAAGGTGAGGGTCACAGCACCGCCTGGTGAGGGAAGGGCTGTGGCTGGGCCCTGGGGAGGGACTGAAGCTGCCTTGAAAAGAAACCCCAAAGGGAGTGACAAGGAGCAGAACGTGCGTGTCAGGGGACAGCTCGGAGCACACACAGAGCACAGGGAGCGTGCAGGGACAGGGGGAATCACACAGGGCTGGGTGTGCACACAGGGGCCAGTGAGCATACACAGCACAAGCAGGAGTGTGCCCAGAGCCCCAGGCCAGCTCTGCCCACCCTGGGAAAGGACAGATCCTGCAGGTTTATTCCCCGGTGCAGCCATGCCAGGTTGAAGCGTTGGGCTCAGGCACCCATGGGGAAGGTGTAAGGAATTAATTAAATATACAAATTGGCCCTTTCCTGGGTGCCTGTGGCTGTGGTGCTGCCCTGGCCCACCCTTACCACCCACAGCACCTGCCCCCACACAGGTTTCTCTCCAGCTCTCCTGTTAATGGTTGTACTGTTCCAAGATTGCCCTGTTGCCATGGAATAATGCATCCCAGACCGAAGAGCAGGGCAGGAGATTCAGGAGCAGGGCTAGGCTGGTCCTGCTGCTCCTGGGAACAGCAGGCAGGGTGGGTGGGACTGGCAGCTCAGCACCCAACCCAGGTGCTTTTGGGTTTTCCCACTGTGGCCCTGAGCAGCACAGGGGGCTCAGCAGAAGGACTGATTGCTGCACGCAGGAGGAAGTAATGCCACCTCCTGTGCAGGGAGCCACAGCAAGGGACACTCTGCCTCTGGCCTCAGTGAGTGCTGTAACAGCTTGAGAGGAAGGGGCCTCTCCAGCTGAGGGGGTGCAGGCTGAGGCTTTGCGGCTTCCTACAGGGTCAGAAACGTGCTGCCCCCCTTGAGCTGCCTGGGAAGAACTGAAGGGTGGTGTTGTATGGAGCAACAACAGCTCCAGCACCCTCTGGCCCCTTTCCTAATCCATTTTGGAATCCCAGGGAGTGTGAGTCTAGTGGCAGCCTCAGGGGAGCTGCCATCTCATGGGGCCACTGCCAGAGGTGGCATTGCTGGGTGCTGAGACCCATGGGAGGAAATGATGCCCTCTGCACCTCTGGGCAGCAGTTCCCTCTGCACCTCTGTTTCCCAGCTGTGTAAACACTGTGAGCTGCACTTACAGCTGCTGGTACCTGCACTGCCCTCTGACTTTCCCCAGGCACAGCCAAGCCCTCAGAACCCTTTTGGCTCATACTGGTCAGACATCTCTTTTAAAAATAACCAGCCTTTGTCCTTACACCTTTTCAAAAATCAAAAATTATTATATCCATTACCTGGAAAGGCAGAAAGCTTCACCTTGGTGTCTAACAACATCCCAGGTCCCTTCTTACAGAGTTTTCTGCTGCCAGTGCCTGTCCTCTGACATGGGATTGTCCCATGCCAGGAAAAGAACTTTGCATTTGTCTCCATCAAATATCAGTGGGCTTCTGCCAGCTCATTTCCCAGCCTTCAGGGCTCTTGGAATGGCAGCCCTGACCTCCAGTGTATGTCTGTTCCTTGGTACAGTGTCTCCTACCTGCTGAGGTTTCAGGAGGCTCGGGCAGTGTATGCTCCCAGCCCTCTTTTGGGTGTCAAGCACCTGCCCTTTTCCCCCATCTGCCTTGCCCAGCTCAGTTTTATTTGTGATGCTGCATCTCCAGCTGTGAAACACCTGGGTTTGGTGGCTGCACTGTAAAGGCCATCCAGTGCTCTGCCACAGGGGAACCTCAGAACACAACACCCAACACCTCTGCTCGGACCTTCTGAAGCAGCAGAGCCTGGACACGAGTGGCTGCACCCCGGGGGGCAGAAGGCACAGATTCTGCTGCAGGAAGGATAAAGCTGCGAGGTGGTGGGGAGGAGGAGGAGGAGGAATGAACCGGGCTAATCCTGCCTCCTGCCTCCTCCCAGGCCTCGCGGGCGCTGCCCGTGGCTCTGAGCTGCGCCCGAGGATGCTGCTGCTGCCAGGCGAGGGCTGAGCCAGTCTCCAGTGCCACCTGCCGGCAGATGGCCCTGGGCAGGAGCCTCCGAGTGGGTCACAACAGCCTCGGTCACTGTCCTGCGCTGACACCTGAGCAGCCCAGACTGGGGGACTGGACTCACAACCTATATACCTCAGGGCTGACGCTCCATGAAATCTGCCCATGGCACACGCACCTCCCCAAGACCTTTTATATCATCCTTTCCATCCAGACCCTTTCAAATCCCAGACTCCCACAAAAATTCCTGAATGCCCCTGTCCAGGCCCACGAGATGGGCTGGGGCTGCAGTCAGCCCACCCACACGGGTGCAGAGCTGGGTTGTCACCTGCCCCGGGGCTAGGGCTGTCCCTGGGTTCCTCAGCTTTAATTCATCTGATCATTCCTGGGTCCA
This sequence comes from Setophaga petechia, assembly GCA_024362935.1. Taxonomy (NCBI): domain Eukaryota; kingdom Metazoa; phylum Chordata; class Aves; order Passeriformes; family Parulidae; genus Setophaga; species Setophaga petechia. Next base: position 90,325 of record JANCRA010000088.1, on the reverse strand, counting down.
CAGCTCTGCTATTGATAAGGAGCAGGCTGGGAGGACTTGGCTGTGCTCCAGGATGTGGAGAACAGTTCTGTGCTGGGGTTTGGAGGCTGTAGTGCGGGTGTCCTCCACACCACCCCCATCATGGCATCCAGTTGTTTGGCCCACGCTGACCTGCCCTCCTTGTCACAAGCTTTGACAATCTTCGGTGGGTATTTCTGTCACCACCACCACACCAAAAAAAGTCTGAGAGAGGTTGGCGTCCCCAGATCCTGCCACTGCCAGGACTCTCCAGTACAGCACCACCTCCAGCATCTCCCCACCTGCCACCAGTACCCAGTGGCCTGTCATCGTCCTGCCCCCTGCTAAAGGCTGAGTTGCCTCTGCATGTTTTCCTAACCCTGGGCTGGGACCCTTTGGGTCAGAGATACTCGCCCTGGTCTGCAGCAGGAACTGCATGACTTGTCTGGCTCTACTCAGCAGTAATGAGACGCTAATGAGCCTGGCCTGCACCCAAGAGGGTGAGAACCAGTACCCTGGTTGTGTCAAAATTATTTGTGAGGAAAAAGGCAAATCCTGTCCAGAAAGGGACAAATAGTGCGAAGACCTGTCATTTATTGTACAAGAATGGCAGCAGTGTGTTTCAAGCACTAATTTGGGAGCAAAGAGCTTCCAGGGGAGTCCTCAGCGCTGCAGGGACTGCAGAGATTGGCCACAGATACATCTCCAGTGGGCTAAGCCTCAGGGAAGATAAGGAAGCCAGAGAAGATGCTGTCAGACCCTTCCAGCCCCACCAAGGAGTTCTTCTCTGTTGGTTCCAGCCAGACAGACTCATTCATGGCCATCTTGAGGACCACGCCACCCGTGGTGACCTGGAAACTGTTATGCACGTAGTCACAGAAGGTCACCACCCTCTCGCCCCTGCTGGCACCCTGGCCCTTTTTGATGTTGAGGCACAGATTGCCCCGGGAGGTGACGTGGTAGGTGAAGTAGTAGGTGCCGGGCACGCGGCAGGTGAAGCGGCCATAGCGGTTCTCGTAGTGGCCCTGCTCGTTGGTGAGGATGCGCTCGAAGCGGATGGGCTGCTCCCGGCGGGGGTAGGAGCTCATGCTCCTGGCAGCCGAGAACCCGGACTTGAAGGTGACCTTGTAGTCACCAGGTTCTCCCACAGGGCCAGGCAGTCCCATGATACCTGGTAAACCTGTTATACCTGGGATGCCAATGGGACCGACCTTCCCAGGCTGACCCGGTGCTCCTGGGACTCCTGGCTCCCCTCTCCATTCTTCACTCTGGCCAGAGGGTCCTAGGAAAGATGAGGAATGGTCATTGTGGTCACAGCCAAGCCCCATTTGTCTGCAGGGAGGGAGCACAAGCAAGGAAACCTGTGCTGAGTGTGGGTCAGTGGAGACCCTGCCCAACAGGCAGGTGTGACACACCTTGCTGTCATCTCCCTCCTTCCCCAGGTTCCTTGGGGTGCTCCATCATCCCCACCTGACAAGACCTCAAAGAACTGGTGGAAATGGGTTGCTTTCCCAGGACCATGTGCCTGGCACTATCTTTCTCTGCTCTTGGCAGTCACAAGACAGTGTTTTACCCACCTGCAGCCTCTTCCTTACCTTGCTCACCCTTTGGGCCGTTCTCCCCATCCCTGCCATCGCTGCCAGGCTGTCCTGGTAATCCTGGGATGCCTGGGATGGTGCCATAGGTCCTGCAGAGCGTGGCACTGGCAGGCTGCCCTCCAGCCAAGCAGATCAGCATAGCCCACATGATCCACATCTGTGGGAGCATGGAATGGTGTTGGGGACTTTCCTGGGTGCTGGGAGGGCTGGGGAAGGCACTCTGAGCTGCTCTTAAAGATGGTGACTACAAGCAAGTCTGAGTAATACAATCAGGGAGGGAAAACGTCCTACTGCAGAGCCAAATCCACTCTCCGGCTGGCCCTGGAGCAAAGAACCATAACCCTTGGGCAAGGCAGGGTTTGCAATCTCTCGTCATTCTTAAATTCCCAGTTTCCAAGTGCCCACAGCTTCAGCCACATGAATATTTGGGACAGGTTATCTCAGAGATCTGATGTCCAACATGGCCATGCTGCTGCCTTGCAGGACAAATTCCCCATCTCATCTCAGGACCATACTTGCAGGGTAAAATCCTTACCCAACCAGAGCAGTTTTGTCATCTGCAAGGGAACAGGCCTTGCCTTCCACCAGCATGTCTAAGGGACACTGTCAGTCCTTGAAGATGGCAATGTGCCCCCAAACCTCCCTCCTCCATCCCACCGGTTCCCCTTGTGACTTGTCACACAGCTGCTCAATACCAGAGGCATTTCTGTATCTAACAAGCCTCACTGGGACAGTTATCTGGGCTTCCATGACTGGGGTCTTAACTTCTTCCTGCCCTTCCTGCCCAGCTCCTTCCCCCAGATCCTGGTGTGGGTGCATGTGGATAAGCACTGGGTGTTTGGGGGCTAGATCTGGACATCACAGCACCCCAGCCACAACTCCTCCATCCCAGGTGGATTTTCCCAGTGCTGAAGCTCTGGTGCCAGCAGGACAAAAGATTGGTGAGTTGGATCCTTCAGCCACAGCCGTTCTGATTTGGGTGCAGCAGGAACAAAGACCAATCCACAGGCTCCCAGCCATCAGAAGACAAGAGCTTCTCAGGGCAGGAGAGCACCCCAGGGCACCTTTCAGACTGATACACCTTTCAGCCCCAGATAACCCTTCTGGAATCTGCCATCTCTGCTTTTATGTTTTCCTTCTTCCAGGTGGAGCAGGAGGGGTCAGGGTCCCATCAGGGACCACCACCACCCCCAGCCCAGCACCTCCACCCCCAGTTTCTCTCTGCCCCAGGCCACAGGGAAGTGCCAGCAATGCAGGTGATTGTCACCCTGACAGGGTTGGGTTCCCCACATGCTCCTGCTTGCGGGGGGAACCTTGGGCTCAGTCTTGCTCTTACCTTGAGCTCCTTGTTCATCAGGTGGGGAGATAGAGCAGGACACCCCAGCGTCCTGCTCAGAAATGCCCGAGAGGAGAAGCAGAAGTTTGCTGCAAGGGTTATTGTGAAAGGATCTGGGACATATCCCCTTTTTATCTTCAGTTCCTGTCCTTTTTCTGTGGCAGTTTCAGATCCTCCACAAATGTTGTTGTCAGCTAAGCAGGACAAACCATCCCCAAATAGCACCCCGAGCCCCTCCAGCCACAGCTCTGCCCTGCAGGGTCCCTGGGTCCTGCTCAGGGGTGTTTGCCATGAGGAATACTCTTTGGAGCTCCAGATGAGTTTAAGGTAACCCAACAGAGCTGCAGAAATGTGCATGCACTCAGGCAGCATCCCTCAGGCTGCTCCACATGCTTCCAGCTCTGCAGGCCCAGGGGATGCTGCAGGGTCTCAGCATCTATCGCCTTAAGTCTGTGCCCCTGACCCTCCTGAATATTGTGCGTGGGAAGTGATTTTGCCCTGTGGGAAAAGCATTCCCTGCTTTGGCTACTGCCTTGTGGAAGTGAAGTATATGACGTTTGGAAAGGGGACTGCCTTGTTCCACCCTCCAATGTGTGACACCAGGAGAAATCCCTGCTGGGTTTTGGTGGGCTCTGCATCCTCCACAACCACGAGCTCCTTTGGTTTGGCTCAGGAAACCCAGAGTGCTTCCCCTGCCCCATCCTGGTAGGGACCCCAGGAATGTCCCAGCTATGGTGTTGGGGTTTCCTTTGCAGTCTGTGCCCCTGTAGAGCTTTGGAGAGAAGGGGAATATCAGGGTCCTGCTTGGACGACTCTTGGTGCCCTCTTGATAGGGGCTGTGTGGGAACACAGGAACCGCCCTGCTCCTGCAGCAGCCAGGGGTCCCACGCCCTGTGCAAAGCCAGGTGTGGGTGGGGTGTGGTGGTCTCTGATGCTGGTGAGCCTTGGGGATGCGCTGATGCCACACAGATGGCCAGATGTCACGTGCACATTTGGAAGAAACAACACACTACACGAGGTGCACTGGGCAAGGTTTTATTGACACTTTCTACAGCCAGGTCATGGCAAAGGCGTTGCTGCAGCCTTCTGAACCTGAGACAGCCCAGGTGGGGAGGCGAAAAACACAGGGAGACCTTTGAGGTAATATGGGGTTAGCAGGGGGGATGCACACGGCAGTGCCAGCAGGACCAGGAGCTCAGCACCATCACTCTGGGTGCAGATGTAGCAGATGCTCCTGTTCCTCCTGTGCAGCAGCTACCAGGGCTCAGCCCCCAAAGTGAGGTGGGTGGGGTCTGGCTGCTGGGCTTGATGCCCTCCCTGCAGAGAAACTGGGAGCATCAGGAAGAGCCCAGCAGCGAGCAGTGAGTTCAGGGCAGGTAGAAGGTGCTGGGGTGCTGGGATGAGCTCTGCTGATCCTCTAGTCTGGGAAGAGCAGGAAGCCTGAGAAGATGCTGTCGGAGTTGGCAATACCCACCATGCCGTTGTAGTCATTCACTCCCAGCCAGACCTCATCGGCAGCAGCCAGGTGGAGCAGCGTCCCCCCTGAGCTGACCTGCACTGTGTTGGTCTTGTGGTCACAGAAGCTGGCCATCCTCCTCTCGTTTTTGTGCAGGATGACGCAGAGGTTGGCTGTGTGGGAGCTGTGGAAGACAAAGTAGTAGACTCCGGGGAGCCTGCAGGTGAACTTGCCCGTGGCAGTGTCGTAGTCATGGTTGGTGTTGGTGATGACGTTGTTGAAAACCACGGGGACATTCTTCGAGGGGTACTGGCTGGTCTGCCTCGTCACTGAGAACGCTGACTGCTGCTTCTGCATGGAGGTGCCGGGCATTCCCGGGGGGCCGGCATGGCCTGCCTCCCCAGGGATTCCCATTGGACCAGGGGCCCCAGGGGGGCCAGGCTTGCCTGGAGGGCCACTTGGGCCTGGTGGCCCTTTCATGCCCTTGGGCCCTAGCTGTGTAGAAGAAGCTGGGATACCTGTGGGATGGTGGGGAGTGAAAGGGAGTCAGTGTCAATGGCAGGAAGTGGGGAGAGGCTTCTCTAGCCCCTTCCTTTAGGCAGGAGAGTGCTGTTGCCTCTTCCGCCTGACTACAGAGGATGCTCTCCACATCCTGCAAACCCAGGCAGACCAGCCATTGAGGACTCAGTGCAGCCCTGCAAGAGCCCATGTGGTTTCCCTCTTTGCTCACTCACCTGGCTCCCCTTTGGCTCCCTTCAGTCCATCCCGGCCATCCCTGCCTGGTATACCCGGCATGCCTGGCAGGCCTGGAGCTCCATAGCAGCTGTAAGGGTCTTCTACAGTCACAGCAGAGCCCACATTCAGGAGGAGGAGAGTGAGGGCCAGATAGAGCTGCTTCCAGAATCTCTTCTCCATTTTGGTGTTCTGTAGCATGGAAAGTGAAAGAAAGTGCTGGAGTGAGGGATCACAGCAGGGTGGCTTGGAGAAAAGGAGCCTGGATATACCAGGAACACTTGGATGCCTTGCATGTGTCCCCAATGTCCTACCTATACACACTGCAGGACAGTGGGGAGGTGGATATGTGGAGATGGGCCCCAGGCTCATCTCCAACCCCAGGGCAGCCCCTGATGGCACAACGTGAGTTGGACTTTCAGTCTGGATGGAGCCATGAGGTCTGAGGTACCCATGGCCAGCCCCAAGCCCATGGCCAGCCCCAAGCCCTCTCAGTGCAGTGCCCCCAAACCCTGAAGATGCGCACACCACTGCAGACTGTCACCCCGTGCTGCACCGAGGCTGGAACTCCCTGCACACAGCTGATCTTCCTCCTCCTCCAGCAGCAGCCTGACTGTTCTGGCTCTGTCCATCAGGATCAATCCTTCCATCAGCTGGTCCATCCCGTCTCTATCACCTGCGTGCAGCCGGTCAGTGCCTCTGCCTTCGTCCTCTCCTCTTCCTCCTCCTCCTCCTCTCTCATCCACATCCTCCTCTCATTCTCGCCCTCTCCAGCAGTGTGCCATGCTGCTGGACCCCCAGTCCCACCCTCGAGACAGAGACCCTGCAGCACCTCTTACCTCTGGTGGGGACCAGGGCAGGGATCCCAGGCTGCCGGTCCTGCTGGGCGCGTGGTCACTGCCAGCACAGCGTGGTGGGCGCGGCTCCCTGACACCCTCACGGAGGAAGTCACAGAGTTAGGAAAGGGTAAAGGGCCCTTGTGATGTTCCCAGGCAAATTTCACATCCTCCTGCTTGATGCTTTCTGCTGAGACAGCACTTTCTCGGCTCTCCAGCGAAACCTGTACTGGTGCCGCTGCAACAGGAAGGGCTGCAAGGAAGGAGGTGGAAGACAGCTCAAAGAGACATGGCACAACTCCCCAGTGCAGGGAATAGCCCTCCCCAGATCCCCTGCTTTCTCTCTTATTTTCTTTGTTTCTGAGCAGAAGGGCAGCTTGGGAGCAGAGCCTCAGGCCATCTCCAGTGGGCTGGAGATGCCTGTGGCACTGAGGGGCTACTGCAAGGTCACTGCCTGGCTCTCATGGAAGATGCTGCACCCCTAAATAGGACTGGAAGATGCTTCCCTTTGAGAGTTTCTGATCTGCACCTTTCCCCATGCCCCACCAGGTTTTGCTGGGTGCTGGACTCAGCGAGGCCCCAAGATCCCTCACTGGGGTGTTGCTCCCCGCAGGTGACTGAGCCCCCCCCCTCATTGCTCCAGGAATGGGGACATTTGAGTGCCCAGTGTTTGTGGAGCAGCTCCCCTGAGGAGCAGTCCCAGGGTATGGAATCTGATGGCAGCTCCACCACCATCACCCCACAACCCCATCCGTGTCCCAATGTCCCTGTCCCTCCTTGCTGTAATGCCAGAGAACCACAGCTGCCTTCTGCCTTCCTGGGAGAGTCTGGGTGCTAACTTGGGACCGTGCGGGTGAGGTACAGGATCTGCTGCCTATGTTTTCCCCTGCAGGGCAGTGACCTTGGGCTCAGCAGAGAAGGACACATATAGCCCTGTCCCAGATGTTTCTTATTCCTCCCTGGAAGTGTCAGCTGTGATTGAACACTCCATTCCTCCCTGTCCTTCTGCATTTGCAGTGCCAGGGACAAGCTGGAATCATTTCTCTCCCTGGCAGCTTGGGAAGGGGTCCCGGATATTGATGGTTCGGGGAAGATGCATGAGTAGAAAAGAAAACCCAAGGAGTAGTAGCAGAAGAAGCATTTATTTATACTGCTGGGGAGGTTGTGACAGGATGTGTCCCAGTGCCAAGAAGTCTTTTGCAGTGGTTAGTGGAGCAGAAACAGCAGCAGGCAGTGATTTCCCACTCAGAAGCAAAGAGCCACAGCTGGTGACAACTGGGAGTGGGGCTTGAGTGCCCAGGAGGAGAAAGGGATGAGAGTCCACAGCCTCCAGGACAGTGCAGGCAGGCTCAGCATGGAGGTGAGCGCTGCAGCTTGGCCAGTTGTGACACTGGGAAGGCATAGAACACTTCTGGATGCTCAGCCTGCAACCATCCCCATGTGCTGTGGGCACTAAAGCCTTCCACACACCCAGAGGGGAGCAGCGAGGCAGGCAGACACCCCACGATGCTGTGGGAGTCCCTCAGGCTGTCTCTGGGGACACCAGGAACCCACTGAAGACGCTGTCAGCCTCGGAGCCGCTGTAAATGGAGCTGCCCTGGGCAGGGTTGGTGGTCAGGGACACGTGGTCACCCACGGCCAGGCTGAGCACGCTGCTGCCCGAGTTCACCTGCAGGATGCCGCGGCTGTTGTGGTCGCAGAAGCTGACCAGGCCCTGCCCATTCTTGGTGATGCTCAGACACAGGTCTCCGCTGGACACCACCTGGAAGCTGAAGTAGTAGAGCCCGGGAATGCGGCAGGTGAACTTCCCGGTCTGGGGGCTGTAGGAGTTCTCCTCGTTGGTGATGATCCTGTCAAACACCACCGTGGTGCCTGCGCGTGGTGGGGCCAGCCTGGAGGCGGAGAAGGCGGGACGGGGGTGCTCCAAAGCATTGCCAGCTTGCCCTTTCTGCCCTGGTGGCCCTGGCACCCCTGGCATCCCCTGAGGGCCTGGTAGGCCAGGTGGGCCACGCATGCCCGGTGGCCCAGGAGACCCTGGTTCGCCTGCATCCCCTTTGGGTCCCTCGATGCTCGAGCTCAGTGCTGCTCTCCCTGGGGAGATGAGGGGAGGAGAAGGAATTCATGCCCATCTGGCATCTCCTGAGCTGCTCCCACAGCTTGGGATGCTCTGACCAAGAGGCTCCTGGGCCCCCAACATCCCCGGCTTCCTCTTACCTGGCTCTCCCACGTCACCCTTCTGCCCTGGCCTCCCATCACGGCCAGGGACTCCAGGGGAGCCATTCTTGCCATCCGGTGCCCTACAGACTCCGTCCTCCAGCAGGGCTATGCCCAGCACTGTGGCCAGGATGCTGGCTGCCAGCAAGAATCCAGGCTGCATCCTGCTTCCTACAGCACAGGGATGAATTGGGGATGGAGGCAAACACACACAGATATGCAGGTGCCCTCATCAGATGCATCCACAGATCTACTGAATTGTCCAGTATGGATAAACAGACACCACACGCAGGGAAGGGTTTTGAGGCTGTGTGATCTGAAATCACTGATGGCACTGAAAATCTCTGGCATGCCCATGGCAGAACTCCGGGATTGGAAAGCCCAGGACATGGAGCATGGCATGTGGCCCTTTCCTCCATGTTCTGGGCATGTGTAGGGGCACCTCAAATGCCTGTAGAGGATGTTTATTCCAGTTTGGGGGGAGAAGCACTGCTGTGTGGGGCAGTGGCCCCATGGGATAGAGAGCACAAGGGAGGAAAGGATATAAAGACACACAACAGTGCTAAACAGGAAAGGGATAAAGGGCAAATGATATCCAAACCTCCAACATGCAGAGCTGGGAGAGAGGACATGGATCTATCCCAAAATCTGAGGTTCTCAGCCTGGGACAAGTCTGCAGAGCCAAGCGGTGTCCACAATCACACAGAGCAAGGACAGATTCCTGCAGATTCCTCCTCCCCCCGCATCATCTTCTCCCTGTTTTTCTACTTTAAACCCTTGTGGAGGGGCAAGTGAAGAACGAAGGAGGACAGGGAGCAAAGACTGGAAAGTGGTGGCAGAAGAGGAGAGTGTCCCCAGCTGTTTGTGGTGAATTACCTTGGTGCAGAGGCTGAAGACAGGGCAGTGTGAGCAGCTCTGCTGCAAGCTCTTCTCTGGAAGTAGGGAGGAAGAGGAGAGCGGTGGGAAGGATGAACTTGCATGCACTGCGGTTTGCCTGGTTGGAGAAGGGATGTGTTGAGTTTCACTTTCTCTCTAAGAGAAATAAACTTGTTCCCCTTTTCATGCTTAACTCTGGCTTTACTGGAAACAGCTTGGTCAGGGAGAGTGCAGCACCACTGGGTGCCCAGCCTGGCCCAGCAGCAGGGGCTGGTGGTGACTTGGAACAAAGCAACATGACTGGAGGATGCCCACAGGCTGCTGAGATGGCAGGAGGGGACAGGTAATGAGAGTACCAGGTGTTACAGCCACCCAAGGGATGCTCAGGGCAGGAGATCACCCTTAGAGGCTTCTGTTCAGGCTGATGGGCAGAGTGTCTGTAACTTTGTCATGGTGCTGCTGGGTGCTGACCCCTCCAGATGCCCACCTTGGCACTGCACTTGGATGGAGCAAGATCCGGCAAAAGGATCATCAGTGCCTGTGTGGCTCAGCTGGGCCTTGAGTATTTTGGTTGGATATTAGGGAAATGTTCTTCCCTCAGAAGGTAGTTGGGCACTGCCCAGGCTCCTCAGGGAACAGTCATGGTCCCATGGCTGCCAGAGCTCCAGGAGTGTTTAGCCAATGCTCTCGAGGCACAGGATGGGATTGTTGGAGTGTCTGTGCAGGGTCAGGAGTGGGACTGATGATCCCTGGGGGTTTCTTCCAGCTCAGGATAGTCCGTGGTCCAACGATCTCCTTCCAACTGCCCTCACTTCAGTGCTTTGGGGACCTGGTGTCTAGAGTAGAGTGGGAAAGATGAGGGTGTCTGGCACTGATGATGCTCTCAGTTCCCTTTGGGTAGCTGTGCCTTGCACCAGCCAGATCTGGGCAACCCCAGGAGCTGTGTGTGGCCTCGAGGTGAAACACCAGCACCTCCAATCATTGAGTGCAGGGAATGAATCCAGGGGTGCACATTCAGCTCTGCTGAAAAAGATCCCCAAAATGCCACCAGTCCCCAAACCCCATCACATGGGCATGGGATGTCCCACAGTGACTGTAGCAGGTGAACATCCTTTGGACCCTGGGGACCACCCAGACCCCCCCATGGGGGACACGGTGGGCAGTGAGGAGGGGCCTTCTCATCCATGTTCCCTTGAGTAGCCTTTCAGGAGTCCTGTGGCAGCTGCCCTGGTCTGGAGCTGGGGCTCAGGGGAGGATATCCAAGGAAAGAGGATGGTAAGCAGACCTAGGAGTAGGGTGACTCCAAAGCCCAGGGGAGTTGACAAACCCCCTATCCCCTCTGCCTTTTGCTTCCTGCATTCTCAAGGGCCAGGGAGGTGTTGCATCATTTCCAAAATAGCTGAAAAAGGCAATGACCAAAACTCAGTCCAGAGACCCTTGCCAACAAAGATCTGTCACTGAGTTGGTCTTTAATTAATTGACTAGATGCCTGGTTAATACTATATGTTACACATTTTGAATCAAAATATTACCCCATAATAAATCAGATGCCCAGAAGAAATGTGATTTTATTTTATCAGCAGAGTTCACCTATCAACTCGACCTGTAACCATGTCAAGACAAGATGACAGGTAAGTTGAAAGGATCTACCTCTGCCAAATGGTATTTCTGGACAGTAATTTTATTTCTGTCCTATTGCCCTTTCTTAATATACAGCCCAAATTAGACCACTCCATCATTTCATCCAGCATTGATTGATGGCTGTGTCTTCATGCTCTGTGTCCTTTGTCTTCTGCTGTCCCCTTAACCTCATTTAAATGCTCAATTACAGGGGCTGGCTGTGGGTTTCCAGCATCTCCGGGAAGCTGGTGTTGGTCCAGGTGTTCCCTCCCCCAGATCCTTGAGATTTCTAAGTGTTTAGTCCCACTCGCTTAACTTTCAGAGTTGCTGTGGTCAAGCCACCCTTCCTCTCCCATCCTCTGAGCAACTCCTTCTCCTCCTCATCTGGATCTGCAGCTGAGACATCCCAGGCTGGTTTGGGTTAGAAGGGACCTTAAGGGACCTTAAAGCTCATCTTGTTCACCCCCTGACACGGGCAAGGACACTTTTCATGTCCAACCTGGCCTCGGACATTTCCAGGGTTGGGGCAGCCACAGCTTCTCTGGGCAACCTTTGCCAGGCCCTCTCCAACCTCAGAGGTAAGGATTTATCCTCAACACCCCATCTGACCCTGCCCTCTGGCAATGGGGAGCCACTGACAGCGACAGCCGTGGCTCCAGAGGTGCCGGCCGCGGGGAGCCAGCCCAAGCACGGCGGGGCGCCATCGCGGAGGCTTCTGCAGGCCGCAGCTGCCGGCACTGGAAGGCCCAGCCCGGCACCCCGAGGGTGCTCTCTCCGCCGGGAGCGGGGGGACGCGGCGGGCCCGGCACCCTGAGGGTGTTCCTTCTCTCGCCGGGAGCGGGGCTGGGGCGGGCCCGGCACCCTGAGGGTGCTCCTTCCCTCGCCGGGAGCGGGGCTGGGGCGGGCCCGGCACCCTGAGGGTATTCCTTCTCTCGCCGGGAGCGGGGCTGTGGCGGGCCCGCAGCGAGGGGACGCGCCGCGAGATGGCGCTGCTGCCTCGGCCAGCGCGGTGCCACCGCCGGCGCCGCCCTCAGCGCGGCGGGCTGGCCGCAGTGGGCCCGGGTTCCCGCGACCTGTCCGGCTGCAGTGTCCGCCCGGACACGTCTGCCAGGCACCCCGCGGGCGCTCTTGGGCCGGGATAACCCATCTCCCAAGCGGCCCCAAAGCCCCTTTCCCCGGGTTTGGCGCTCCCTGGGACGGGGGGAACGAGCGGAGTTTGCGCGGGGGCGATCAGGCCGTGGCAGGAGGTGCGTGGCCCATACGGCCCTGCTGGGCTCTGCCTGTAGGCAGCTCCAGCAGAGCCCCCCGCAGCACCGCGGCCAGCCCCCAGCACGGAGCAGGGGCTGACACCATGTAGGGGACCCCAGACGACATGGAACGGGGCCAGGCACAATGCAGAGATTACCTGGTCTAGCCAGAAGATGCTCCATAGAGCCCCAGGTGTCACAAAATCATCCCCAAAGAGGATGGTGCCTTGGTACTTGGGGAACCTGAGCACTCAGGTGAGCATCCACATGATTTAGAGCACCTGTTATGGCCTCTTGGCACTGCTGCACACCCAGGAACTCTGCTCCAGATGAGTTTTACCCCAAGCACCCCTCCTCCTTGCAGCATGGGGCAGCTTCTTCTCCTCTAGCTGCCCTCCCAGCTGGGGGTGCCAGGCGAGACAGGTCAGTGCCCCCCCAGCCCTACAGCCCTTCGAGGAAGGGAACTGACCCCTGCACAGCCTCCCCCTGTCCCCAGTGCCTGCAGGCACACAGGAGTTGCTGACAGCAGGCAACAGGGAGAGATGCTGCTGCGCTGCCTTCCCTGCTGGGCATCCCTGGGGTGCCGAGCTGACAGGCAGGAGCTGCCAGAGGAGGATAAATCAGGCAGCTGGCACTTACCTGTCCTGAATGGGAGGCAGTGATAATGGAGATCAGCAGTGCTGGCAGGTAGCACACACCCCTCTGCTGCCAGTCACCAGCATCCCAGTCGGCCACCTGCACCCACTGGGAGGTGAGGACAGCTCACAGCATCCACCCTTCTGCAGCCACTGCTGGCTTAATGGTGCCTGAATAACCAAGCAGATGGATGTTGCAGCTGTTGAGCTGGGCTGTCCCAAATAGAATCAGAGAATTACGGAAGCATAAAGTTTGGAAAAGCCCTCTAAGATCTTGGAGTCCAAATATTAATGTACCAGGTTAATGCCAGGTCCATCACTGACCGCCCCCCAGGAGCCACATCCATATCTCTTAAATCCCTCCAAGGATGGTGACACCACCACTGCCCTGGGCAGTTGTGCCAGTGCCTGACAGCCCTTTCAGTGAAGGAATTTTCCCTAATATCCAGCCTAAACCTCCCCTGACGCAACTTGAGAACGTTTCCTCTTGTTCTGTCACTTGTTACCTGGGAGAAGAAACCGCCCCCCACCTAGATCCATCGTCCTGGCAGGGACTTGTGGAGAAAGATGGTGCCCTGGAAGGATTTCATGAGATGTCAGGTGAAAATCGGACTGCAAAGCCACTTGCCACACTGTGTGACACTGTGTGGCACGCTGCCACGTGTCTGAAATGTTTTTAATTGCTGTCCCAGGGGATGAGTTATTCCTATGATGGATGCTTGCACACAGCAGGTGTGAGGAAGAAACGCATGTATGTGCTTTAAGAGCCAGGATTTCAGGCTCCAGCCCTTGCTGGCTGTCTCCTGTCATTGATGCACATCTCTGTTGGCTCATGGGACAAGAGGAGATAGATGAGTGCAGAGCAGCCCTGGGCAATGCTGGGAAAGCTGGTCCCGTCCCTCTCTCTCTTGTTCCCTGTTGAGGATGTCAGGGCTTGTCATTATTCCACATCTATTGGTTAATTTGGCAGATTGTTCCCCATTCTTTAATGTATCCGTTATTTATTTATTCTCTGGTGTAACAAGCAGTTCCAGATTGATCACTTTGGCATGTAAATGAGCTGCTCCAGTGCTTGTCACTGAAATTTGTAGATTGGGGGAGTTTGCAATCAAACACAGCCGGAATCTAAATTACAGCATTTCAGGCAATAATAGCAGAGAGAAGACAGGAAGGATGTGCCATAAATAAGATGGTATCAGAGCAGGGTGCCCTGAGCTGTGCTGACAACATGCCAGGAGCCCCAGGGTGAGCAGCAGGAGTCCCTGCCCTGCAGAGCTGGGCTGTCCTGGCAAGCCTGCCTCCTTCCCCAGGGGAGAAGGGCAAACAGAGGAAGCAAAAGGCTTTTGGGAATGGCAGGGCCTGGCTGGGGACTAAAGGCTGCTCACCCTGGTCTCTGAAGAGCCCAGCATTGGGAAAGTGTTTACAGGACTACAAGCTGCAGGGAGCCTCAGGACTCTAGCATAGAATACTGATTTGATTGCCACCATGGATCATGTTTGGCATCTTCCCACCTCCATCAAAAGTCAATGGATGCATCCAGGATGAGATTCTGTCTCTCCTAAGGTCAGTAAGAAAGATCACACCAGGTAAATAAGAGATCCAAGTGCCCTAGGCCTTCCTGCAGGCAGTGGGCACAGCTGGGATGGGATCAGGGAGCCAGCCTGGAACTTTGCAACATCAGAGGAGAAGACTCTGTACCCTTCATGCCAGGGTATACCTGGAACAAAGTCCTGCCAGCAGTGATGTCCAACAGGCAGTGTGCTGTGGGTCTCAGCAGAGCTGCAGAAAGGACCTCAGGGATCCCCACTCCAGCTCCCTGCTCATGGCAGAACTATTCCAGCATTAGATCAGGGAGGATGTGGCTTTGCCTACCTGAGTCTGGAATCCCCCAGGGACAGAGATCACCATGGCTCCAGTGATCTATCTTAGAGCTGGATCACACACAGGTGAAGAGGTGTTTCCTGATGTCCATCCCAAATCTCTGAAGGTCCCCAGTGTGCCAACCATCCCTAGTTATGTCATTTGGCATCACAGATGTGTTTGGCTCTGTTTCCTTGCAATTATTCCCAAGTAGCTGCAGCAGAGATCAGCTCCCACCTCAACCTCCCCTTCCCCTGGCTGACAGTGAGTTGGTCTCCCCACTGCTGATCATAAGGATGAACAATTTCCCTTGAATTGGCCACACTCTTCCCCAGTGCAGCAGTTTAGCTCATTTAGCCAGGTGCCCACTGATTCTCACCCTAACCCTTTCTCTACTCCAGCAATGAGTCCTGAGCCTGTTCACCCCTTAAGGAGAGTCCATGGTAGCTCCTGAGCACCCCTAAAGGTTTAAAAATAGCTTGAAGTGCCATTTTTACAAGGCAACAATAACAACAACAACAACAACATCCCAATTCTTGTCCTTCCTTTCCCTCCTGGCTTTATGCTATGGGTTCGGGAGATGAGGCTCTGAGACACATCCTAGACATGATGGGATTCCCTTCAAACCCCATGTGATGGCCATACTGGAGGGGAGCTGTGAGTTTTGCTGCCTCAGTTCTGGTTCTTTGGGGTTTGGACTCTTTGGGGCCTTTAGGCCACGGTGACACCGTCAGGAATCTCTCCACCAGGCAGGGATGTGCTCATCCCAGTGGATTGGGAACCATCAGGCACTGGTTTGCAGCAATGTTGTGCCTCCCCACTGGGCTGGGATGACCAGCACAGATCCTCCCTGCATCCTATGCCCAGACAATTCTGGAAAGCTACTGGAGCATCATGCCCCTTTCCCAGACTTATCTCCATCCTGTGACCTGCTTTCCCTGACATCAGGCCTTGAAAATGCAGCGGCAGTTTCCTGCAGGTGAGCATCAGTGTTACCTGGGTCACGGCAGCTGGAGGTCTGTGCTGGCTGCAGCCAATTACACCTCATTTCTGTTCAAGCTCACTTTCCACAGGGGCTTTTCTGGCAACTCGGCTCCCCTCTACCTGCCCTTGGCTGCCGGATCGATGGGAACTCCCAGGCTCATTTGTCTGTCTGCCCAGTTTGGAAGGCAGCTGATTGCTGATCCTGAGGCTCTGACTGCCTCTGCCTGTGGCCAGCAAGGCCCCAGTGTGTGCCTCAGGCTCCATCAGCCAGTGTTGCACTCAGCTTTCCCAGGGAATACCCCAGCAGTGCTGAGCACAGCTGGAATGGATGTTTCCAAGGCAGGGAGGTGTTCAGGCTGCATTAGGCTGGAGACCACGGTGCTTCCCTGTTCCTGTGCTCTGAAAGCCGCACACCTCGAGTGGAGGGACTCTCAGCCCATGGCAGGGGGTTGGAAGGAGGTGGTCTTTAAGGCTGCTTCCAACTCAAGCCATTCTAGGATTTGATGATCCTGGTCTGATGAACTCAGACCTTCAGCAGGTCTGATTTTGGTGGCTCTCTGGCTTTGCTCCCAAGCAGAGGGCAGCAGTACCTGTATCCTCAATCCTGAAGTGGCCCACATGCTTCCAACATCTTCTGAGGCCCTTCCATCAGCTCAACAGCTCCCTGCCCTCCATGGACGCATCCCAACCTCTCTGCTTCTGTGTAGGAGCTCATCCTCCTCAGCCACCTCCACTGCTTCCCACCAGGACACACCACCTTCCCAGCTTGGACAGACACTTCCACTTGCAGTGGGAGGAGCCGCTCAGGATTCACTCCTGTCCAAGTCCTCTCCTGCATGCAGAGATCAAACCCATGTCCTTGCTGCCAACTCAGAATCAAATCAATCAACACCTCAGAGGCCTCTCCAGACTCTTTGTGTAGGGGCAATTGTGTGGCAGCCCCAGCACTGACTCACTGGCCTGGAGTTATTATTCACCTGGACTTTTAATTTCAGAGCTGCAATGAGGGATATGAAGAATCCCGGCTTCTAATTAATTACTGACTTCCCTGTAATTGATGCAAGTTACTGCCAGTGTGTCTGGTTAATTGCACTGTGGGGAAGGTCGCTCTGAACAGATTTTCCAAACACCCCAGTGGCTGGCCAAAGTCCTGAAACAGCTCCACTCTTCAGATCCTGAGGGAAGTTTGCACTGGTGGCAGAAGATAACTGTGATCCTCTGGCCTGTGTATGTCAGGGAACCACAGAGCATCCTGGAAGGTGGCTACCTCTGTACAGTGGGTCCTGGTCCTCTGGATATTGGGAAGGAATTCTTCCCTGTGAGCGTGAAGAGACCCTGGCACAGGCCAGCCAGAGCAGCTGGGGCTGCCCCTGGATCCCTGGCAGTGTCCAAGGTCAGGTTAGATGGGGTTTGGAGCGGCCTGGGACAGTGGAAGGTATCCCTGCCCATGGCATGGAGGAGGACTGGATGAACTTTAAGCTCCCTTCCAACCCCTCCATTCTGGGATTCTGTGATTCCATGGTCTGATCTGGTGGATACAGAGGTCCCAGCATGAGGCCAAGCACAAGGTGATGTATGCAGGACCCTACAGCTGGGCTTCATGTGGCATTTCATGTGACAAAAAGACTGCATTTTTATTTCCAGGTCAGATTCATCCTATAATGGGACATATTTGGTTGCATTAGCCTTCATGATGAGGATTCAGGGCTGGGCAGTGGGATCTCTAAGGTGCTCTAATCCTTCCAGTAATGCCTGAATTTTTTCAATTTAATTTACTTGGAGAAGTCAAATGAAGCCTCTCATTTGCCACAATGATACAAGGAGATTACAGCTTGTGCCTCCCATTCTCAGTTCTGAGCTGGATGAAGCTCCCTAATTCCCTAAAAGCCCATATTATTGGGATGCATGTTTGTTCTCAAGTGTCTCCTACGGTGCTCTGATGTAGGGTCCCCTGGGTAAAGCCATATCCTTGCACTTAGAGCTGGATGTGCCTCACCAGGGCTCAAGAGGGGATTTACTGAGCCTTTCAAATTGTCTCCCTCACTAATTAACGACCAGGTTTCAGGTTCAAAACATGCACTTAAATAAACTGCCAAAGTGCATTTCATTAATCTTAATTAATGATTTAAATACTCGGAAGCCTCTGCTCAGGCCCTGTGATTGATGGTGGCTCTGTCACCCTTCTTGTCACCCCTGCCTGTACAGTGGGGACAGGGACAAGGACCTGTCCCTTTGCCTGCTGCCTCAACACCCAGGCCGGGCACCATTCTGGAAGGTTTTAAGTGCTTGATCAGAATGAACGAGTGACAATTGTTGCTCTACACAGGACAACTCCCCTGAATATAAACTCTGTGTTTTGGGTGTGCAGCCACTGCAGCAAAGCGTGCCAATAGCCAGGGCTGGTGAAAAAACAGGCTTTGCAAACCACTGGAGGGAAGAACTGGGCAAAGTGGGCAAGAAATTTGCACTTCACACCCTTGCAAAGATCTGTCCACATCCCTGCAGGGCTTGCACAGCTCAGGGGGCACAGAGTCTTCAGTGCCATCACACCTGAGGTGGCACCAGGAGCATTTCCCAGTGCTGAGATGCTGAGGGAACACTTTCGATCTGATGCACACTTGGAACTGTGGAACTGTGGTCATGGAAACGTGAATTAAAGGGGGAAGGACCTTCCTGCATTGCCAAAAAACTGCTGCTGAGTCTGAACGTGGAGGCTGCACCCTGGACTTGCTCTCTGTCTGCTGGAGGATCTCTGCCAAATCTCCCATGGAATTAGGGTAGAGATAACTATCAAATTAGAGACCAGAGGATGTGATGAAATCTTGTTTGCACATCCACAAAGGCGAAGGAAGAGACAATGGCAGGAGGGGGAGCTCAAACACTACCCTGAGGCTACCCCGATACTCCCCAAAGGAGAACCATCAGCCCACCAAATGTCCAGAAGTCGTGGTGGGCACGGGGACACAGCGCTGGGTGGGGACCCAGACTGAGGACTCCCGAGGAACAACCACCTTGTCCATGGCCCCTTCCAGAGGTGTCCCAGCAGAGCCATCTGTTCCAGTGTGGGGGTGTGAAATCATCATTGGAAGTAGCTCCCAGGGTCACCTTTTGGACCAAAGACGTTGCTGCCCTGGGGTGTGAGACCCAATGTGGGATGTGAGGGAAGAGCATTTTTTGTGGATAAACTGGGTGTCTGAGCACAGCTGCTGGAGGGATCAGTGCTGCACATAAATGTGTGTGTATTTGTGTTCCCTCTACCAGACCTACACCCTGCTCAGCCCCAGGAGCAGCAGGATGAGGCTCTGTGGTGCTGTCGATGTTCATGCGCATGCTCTGAGTGTCTGTCTGTCTGTGAGCTGTGTGGCCAGGCAGGTGTCCAGGTGTACACTTACACAGCTATAGAGGTGTACATGCAGTACAGGTGTGTGCTGAACACATCTTCAGCTTCACTACTGATAGACCTGGGGACAGGCAGCTGCAACTGCCTCACGTCCCTCAGCTGCTGGACCCAGCCTAA
Organism: Setophaga petechia; assembly: GCA_024362935.1. Taxonomy (NCBI): domain Eukaryota; kingdom Metazoa; phylum Chordata; class Aves; order Passeriformes; family Parulidae; genus Setophaga; species Setophaga petechia. Next base: position 71,417 of record JANCRA010000088.1, on the reverse strand, counting down.
TGTGCTCCCACTAACAAAAAATACTGAAGCAAACAATTTAGTGAATAAGAGATTGGGAATCAGTGAAGGAACTACCTACACTTGTCACTGCTGTGTCCCTGCTGCAGACCCCCAAGTGCTGCATCTCTGGATGTACAGGCAGGGAGAGGAAACAATAATCTTTTTGGAGAGAAGAGCAAGAAACCGTGCCCATGCTGTTGTTGTTCCAGGAGACGAGCATCCTGCCACTCCTCTGGGATCTCAGCAGCTCAGTGTGTGACACGCAAAGCCTCCCTCAGCATCCCAGTTACCCTGAGGTTTGGAGCTGGAGGTGAGACAGAGCTGTCTGCACAACTGCAGTGCTACCTGCTTGAGTTTTCACTGAGACCTTGCTCCTCAACAGCAAAATCCTTGTTCCCTCTCTAGTTGTTCCCTTCTCCCAGACAAGAATCAGGAAGGGATGCTCCCTTGCTTTCAGGAACTCTGATAAAAATGTATTTTTTAAAGCTTCACTTCCCTGAGTGATAACATTAAGCATAATACTCCGTTTCTGCCTAAAATAGATATATTATTTTCATATGGTGAAGAAGGAACCTCAAAAACATTATTAAAAGGCTACTGCCAGTTTAGACATCAAAAGCTGGGAGTGACAACACAAAATCAATAATGGTTTTTAATTCAGACCTGATCTGAAGCTGGAATAGGTTTGGGGCAGAGCATGTGGTTTACCAGCACCCCCAGGGTGATGCTGAGAAGCATTTCTAAATTTCTGGGAGACTTAGGGACACTAGACTATGGATATCATGTAGGGTGGCAGCATTTCCCAAGTGGCTCTGGGGTCCAGATGTGTCCTGAGCAGCAGCTGTGACCTTCTGTCAGCCCTGTCCTTTGGCTGGGTGGGGATGGGGCCCCTTCCCTCGTGCTGTGCCTCAGGGCTGTGGCTCTGACAGCCTGGTCCCCAGCCAGTTCCTCGCCCTTTATTACATATCACACTTTGCTTCAGATGCTGATTAATTTCTAATCAAATCTGTTTTCCAGTGGCCATCTTCAAGCCCCCAGAGCTGCACTGCTGGGGATTCTGTGTCTCTGGCACCTCTGAGGTAGCATTTCTGCTGTGCCCATGTGCCTCAGCCGCATCCTCAGCAGAGCCATCAGACAGTCACAGAATGCCAGACTAGTTTGGGCTAAAGACAAACTTAAAGCTCATCCAGTGCCCCCCTGTGCCATGGGCAGGGACACCTTCCACAGGCCCAGGCTGCTCCAAGCCCTGCCCAACCTGGCCTTGGACACTGCCAGGGATCCAGGGGCAGCCACAGCTGCTCTGGGCAACCTGTGCCAGGGTCTCTCCACCCTCACAGGGAACAATTTCTTTCCAATATTTAATCTAAATTTATCCTGCTGCTTTCTCATCCAGCTGTACAGGGTCTGTGCAGGGTAGGACAGATGGGAACCATGACTGTGACACCCACCCAAGGGAACGCTGGCCAGACCACAGGCTGCAGGGGAGCACTCTGAGGTGCCTGCCTTAACCAGACATCCTTCTTTTCATTATTGTTCATGACATATTTGCACTTCCCTGTGCTCTCAGGGGCCCAGCTGTGTGCACCCCCAGAACCCTGTGGGAAGGCTGCAGTCCTAAATGATCCTTAATGGGATGGTCCCATGAGGAACATGGGGTCATCATGGATCAGGCTGTTCAGTCTGGAGAAGTGAAGGGAGACCTCAGAGGCCCTTCCTGTGCCTAAAGGAGCTCCAAGAGTGCTGGAGATGGACTTGGGACATGGGATGGAGTGACAGGACAAGGGGGAATGGCTTCCCACTGCCAGAGGGCAGGGATAGATGGGATGTTGGGAAGAAATTCCTGGCTGTGAGGGTGGGCAGGCCCTGGCACAGGGTGCCCAGAGCAGCTGTGACTGCCCCTGGATCCCTGGCAGTGTCCAAGGCCAGGTTGGATGGGGCTTGGAGCAGCCTGGGATAGTGGAAGGTGTCCCTGGCCATGGCAGGGGGTGGCACTGGAAGAGCTTTAAGCCCAAACCAGTCTTCATTCTGTGATCCCTGCAAAATGCAAACAGTGTCCTGGAACCAGGCAGTGGGAGGACAAGCAGTTGCTGCCTGATTGTGCTCAGGGGGTGTATTTGCATCAGATTGAGGACAGATAAATCATCTGCATTCAAAATGATTTCCTTGTGCACAGCTGGCTCACATGACAGATCCAGGAGTCAGGGAGCCAGGGGAGGAGGTTTATCATACCTGAGATTAGAGAAGTGTCTGACAAGTGCTCACTCTGTCAGCCAGGAGTAAAGGACCCCTGTGTGAGTGAGCAGCCGCACTGGGGAAAGGCACTGCTGGGACTTGCTTTCCTTGCAGACCCAGGACTTGGCAGCACTAATGGACCAGTGGCCAGCGAGGAGCTGGAGGATGAGGGTGATGCCTATGACACCTGCACATAGCTCCCAGCCTGTGTCCCCTCTGTGCTGAGGCACCTGTCTGCAGCCTCTTTTCTGTCTCTCCCAAACCTCTTCACCTTCTGCTTGCACCTGTCCCTGCCTCCCTTCCCTGCCCAGTAACTCCTGTGACAGATGCAGACAGCACCAGCCAGAGAGGAGAGCCAGCTCCAGCTGGGTGGAGGAGCTGGAAATAGCCTTTTGTTAACCATTTTTAGCAGTTCATTTGGAGATGCATTATTTTGCCAGTAGAAACTTCAGCGTACTGTTTATCCCTCTTAGGGGAAGGCTGTTATTAGTGCAAAATGAATCAGCATGGATGCAGCTCCTCAGCAGCTCTGAGCTGGGAGTGCAGCAGGAGGGATGCAGCAAGCACAGAGAGAGCCTTCAAAGTGCCATTATTAATTCATGCTCACATTCATTGGAAGAACACATTCAATTGTGGCAAATTCAGCTGCTTTAGCCACTTGGTGCAAGGGGCTTGCGGGAAGGAGCTTTGTGAGGGCAGGTCCAGGCTTGGCCTGCAAAGACAGAGTGGAATGGTACTGGTTTGACTGGGACCCTGGCAGGGATGGCGACCTACACATCCCACAGCTTGCAGTTATTGGGCACAGAGGTGGAGTCATTGTGACCCTGTAGGCAGGGATGGCTTATGGACAGGGATATTCACAGAACATCTCAGATCATCTCCTCCAGCATTCACAGCCTCCTTCAGCTCTCATTTCAGAGACTGCACCACATAAAAGAAGGGTTATATAACACCCCAGTGCCCCCCAGTCCGGTGCCCATCCTGTGGAGGCTGCACAGAGGTTCCCACTTCACAGTGGGGCATCCTGGTAGCACAGATGGGTCCTGGTCCTGTGCTGACCCCAGTCCCTTGTGGCCTCACTGAGGGACTAGTGCAGGGCACAGCAGGAAGGCTGCACATACGTGATGGGAACAGGAGGTGTGGGAGGAGCTGTGGCACCCAGACACACAAACACTCTATAAATGCAGGTACAGCATGGACAGGCACCCACTCCCAAGCACAGATACACCACTTACTGTTCTCTGCATTTGTCACCCAGGATTGTAACTCAAAATGGAGAGGAGTTTTGTCTTTTTAACAAAAAATGTGCCCAGGGAAACAGGGCCATGACACTGAGAGTGTTTGGTGCAGGTATTTTGGCAGCTGATCTATAGCTTGTCTTCCTGCCTGATGCTTGACTACTCTGCCAGCATGTCTTGATGGACAAACTTTGGAAAATTTAATGGCAGCCCAGGGATGCAGGATTCCCCACACTGGAATTTTGGTTAGTAGCAGCAGGGTGTCCATGCCCACACTCTCCAGGCCAGCCATGGAGGGCACCTCCCATGTGCTCCATGCTTTGCCCTTTTTGCCTGGAGTATCACCTCAGCAGCACCGGGGATGATCCAGCCTGGTCCCTCATTGCCAGCAGCAACACCAGCACTGCACATGAGAAGGGAGGAGTATCTGGAAGATTTTCCCAAGTGGTGATGCCCAGCAGGAGCAGGGTGGATTAAGTGACACCAGAGCTGTCACAGGGAAGGAACAGCACATCCCAGCCAAGCCCAGAGTGATGCAGCTGAGGAAGGGAGGAGAAGGAGGAGGGAGTGGGAGACATCCTGCATCCCACTGGGGTTTAAACCTGCAGCCCCACAGACACAGGGTTTTGGGAACATGCATGGGCCACATGAGAGGGGTCTCAAAGAGGAGGGATGTTGGTCAGAAAGGCTCAGACCTGTGGCTGCAGCAGCACTGGGCACACAGAGATGCTCTGGATTCAGCAGACCCAGGCTATAAGGATGACAGACCTTTCCCACAGGATGATTGGAATACTTGCTTTGTTTTCCTGGCCTTTGCTGAGGTACTAATGAAGTGCTCAGAGGCACAGCAGCAGTGAGGACGGTGGCTGTTGGAGGGGGCTGGTGCTGCACGCTCAGTGCTGGGATCTGTTATCTACAGCAGAGAGCCAGACCTGCACTCAGCTGCACAAACAGGCATTTAACAGGGCCAGAGGCAAGGTCACACCTGTCAGACAGGCTGTGTCCTGGAGAGCAGGGCCCTTGGCAGGGGACTGCAGGACAGCACACATCACAGACGTGCTGTTGGTGTGGCCGCAAGGGCAAATGAGGTGCTGGTATGAGTAAGAGGTGCCATAGAGGGGAATGACCTCCCTGTCCTCGTGTCTGACTGAGCCCCAGAAAGATCTGATGTGGCTGATGGATTTCTCAGTGTCCAGCAGAGGATGTTTCTGGTGCTGTGCTGGCTGCTGCAGGCAGATGGGCTGGTGAAGGTCAGGCAAGAGTGACTTTGTCACAAAGACAGACCCTACAGACCCAGGCAGATGCCAGGGATTGCCTGAGGTGTCACTCAAGACACCAGCCCCACAGAGGTGTGATCTGAGACCTGCTGCCCAGCTGTCCCATCACTACATCACTTCATCCACAGCACAACCAGAGCAAAACAGGTACTCATTCATAGAATGGTATCAAAACATGGTCAGGAAGAGGCTCAAGGACCTGAAACTAAAATGTGACCAGGGGAACAAAACATACCATGTAAATACAGATATTCTTACCTTCAGATCTGTTTGCTCTATAAACCTCTGTGTGCTACTCACCCACTGTCACAGGTGATGTGAACTCTTTCTTCTGATCCCACTACTCCTGCTCCACATGCTGCCACCATAACAGTTCAGGGGGTTCTGGGGCCTCCAGTAAAAGGAGGATATGGACCTGTTGGAGGAAGAGAAAGGCCCAGAGAAAGGCCACAAAGATGGCTGGAGCCCCTCTGCTCTGGAGCCAGGCTGGGAGAGCTGGGGGTGTTGACCTGGAGAGGAGAAGACTCCAAGGAGACCTCAGAGCCCCTGCCAGGGCCTAAAGGGGCTCCAGGAGAGCTGGAAAGGGGCTGGAGACAGGGGATGGAAGGACAGGACACAGGGAATGGCTTCCACTGCCAGAGGGCAGGGTTAGATGGGGTATTGGGAAGGAATTCCTGGCTGTGAGGGTGGGCAGGCCCTGGCACAGGGTGCCCAAAGCAGCTGTGGCTGCCCCTGGATCCCTGGCAGTGTCCAAGTCCAGGCTGGACGGGGCTGGGAGCAGCCTGGGACAGTGGGAGGTGTCCCTGCCATGGCAGGGGGTGGAATGGGATGAGCTGTAAGATCCCTTCCAACCCAAACCTGTCTGGGATTCTACAATTCCTGCTCCAGGTCAGAGCAGAGAGTGGACAGGATGGGTGAGGGGGGACCAAGGCAGGAGCGAGGGCAGGGAGTGAGGGCAGGGGACAGCATCTTTTGATCCCCATGGCTGAAAGGATGGAGGGATGCAGGCCATGCAGGGAAACCCCTTCCTCACCCTTTATCTTCCCTGTGCAGCTGGAGGCCATGTGCTATGCTGGGTGCAGGGAAACCATTGATCTGGCTGTTTGGGCCTGGAGCCAGCACTTAGGATCAGGATGTCACCTCTGGGGAGATGTGGGTGACACTGATCAGTGACTGGGAAGCTCTGGCTTGGCCTGAGTGTTGCCTTCAGGCACCTGGAGCTCCAAGCATCTGTCCATACAGAGATGCTTTGCTGTGCTGGATCCCTCCTCTGCCACCAAAGAGGATCTGCATCCCTTCCCTTCTGTGAACTCCACGTGCAGGTCTCTCCTCTCTGTCCCATTTCTTGCTGCCTGAGCTGAGCAGAGCTCCAGGTCTCTCTGCACAGGGATACAGCTCAGCTCTGCTGCTGCACAAGCTTTCATGGCAAGCTAATTCTGGAGTCACTAATTTAATGATGATTAATGACAGGTACACCACCTTTTCCTTCCTACTTTTATCGATTGGGGAAAAAAAAACTGGAGCAGAGCCAGATATTAATTAATTCTCTCAAGTGGAGGGGAAAGTAATCAGACTGAAATCAGATTGAATTTAGGACTTGTGGGTGAGCAGGAGCATGTGCTGAGTGATGAAAATGAGAGATGCCCCAGTCTGGCTGGGCTGGGAGGGACAAGGCTGCTGAGCAGATTCCCCTGGAAAGGGCTAGCAAAAGTGGATGTAAGGGACAGGTATCCAGGCTGGACCTGCCCACCTGGGGCACACAGCCAGGCCCCACACTGGGAAGGAGTGGAGATGATGGGAATTTGGTACAAAGCCTGGCACGGATTTGGCCTGGGTGGCCTTCTCTCTGCCCTACCTTCAGTTTGGCTCTCTTTCCTACAGGCTGCATCACATTACACCTCACTGGCAGTGTCCCGGGCCAGGCTGGATGGGGCCTGGAGCACCTGGGACAGTGGAAGGTGTCCCTGCCAAGGCAGGGGTGGAACGGGATGAGCTTTAAGGTCCTTCCCAACTAGTTTGGGTTGAGAAGGACCTTAAAGCTCATCCCGTTCCTCCCCTGGGATTCTGTGATTGTATGAGCATCCAAACCAGCTGAGCTGCCACACAAAGCAACATTTTGCCAATCTCTATGATTGTAGACTTTGTTTCACCTGGGAATGCCAGAGCAGGGCTTATCAAGGCTGGGGACTCAATCTGCCAAGCATCTAACTGTTTTAAAATCACATATCCTCCAAGAACATCCATTTCACCTTGAGAAAACACCTCCTCCCTTCCTTCCCTGCAAATCAGTTCAGTAGCAAGTCAGGGCTGAGCCTCACAGCTCACTAAGGCTTGGGGCTCCAGCAATCTCCCAAGTATTTAAGCATGACTAATTGGCTTGTGCCTACCATACAAGGGACTTAAAGCCTGTATCCTATTCAAGCACTGGTCAGACCCACAACTGCCTAATTTCTAATAGCATGCACACTCAGCCATCAGACAGGAGACATTCCAGAGTGCCCTTTTCCTTTGCAGTCCAGTGCAGTGTCACCTCACATTAGGAGTGGAACCATGAATCCTAAACCTGTGACCCCAGTGAAGCAGTCAGTGATGCCGTGTCAAAATCTTTTGACATTATGCTTCAAAAAGAATCTTAAAGAAAATGAACCAAATTAAATAAATGCAATTAAACAGACATTTTTCATCAGAAGAGAGGTTACTGACTGGGTCCACTCCAGGATGTGAGCAACCTTGTGTTCATAAAGGACAAGAGAAAGTTTTCTGCTGAAATCTCCAGTTTGGGCAAGGCTTTGTGGGTCAAGTTGGGTTGGACTGAGCCAGCAGTGAGGGCTGTCCTCCAGCTCTACAGGGGAGTGCAAGGCAAACACAGTCTTTGGAATGGCTGGAAAGAGAAACAAGAGCAAACCAGCAATCTAATTACTGCTCCTGTACCAGCAGTAGAGACTCATTTAAAAGAATCATGGAATATCCTGAGCTCGAATAGCTCACAAGGATCATCCAGTCCAAATCCTGGCCCTGCACAGACACCCCAAAATCCCATCCTGTGCCTGGGAGCATTGTCCAAACACTCCTGGAGCTCTGGCAGCCTCAGGGCTGTGCCCATTCCCTGGGGAGCCTGGGCAGTGCCTGCACCCTCTGGGGAAGAACCTTTCCCTGATATCCAACCTAAACCTGACATAGCTCCAGCCATTCCCTGGGTCATTTCAGTGGTGACCAGAGCAGAGATTGGAGCTGCCCTTCTACTTCCCCCTGGGAGGAAGATGCAGACCCCAATGAAGTCTGACCTCAGCCTCCTCCAGGCTGAAGAAGTCAAGTGACCTCAACAATTTAAACACACTGCCTTTAATGCCCTGGAGACAAGATATTGGGTGTTTGCTGGATGTCTGCCTTACGGGCAGGACATTGTGGAGACAGCAGCGTGGAGGGAGCACTTCCAGCAGGCAGCAGACAGGCCTGGAGATGAGGAGAGGCACAGCTTTTTATAAGGTGGTACTACAGAAAATGGGCCCAAGCCAGAGCCCTTATGTCCCATCACGTGTGCCACCACCTCCAGAGACCTGTGTGATAATGAACAAATCATTTTCTCCTGTGTTTTGTGGAAAGAGCAGAGTGAACTCAGCCTCTGAGCCAGGTGCTGCTCTGCAATCCCCAGGCCAGCTCTGGGGATGCTCACTGCTGTGTGCCATGGGGACAGTGAGTCACAGAGGACTGTCACAGCAGCCCTGCCCTGCCAATGGCCACACAGCAGCAGGAACTGCCTTTGAGTTATGGGCTCTCTGAGAACCCCTCACCAAGGTTCTGAGTGACCCAGTGCTCAGTGACCTCAACTGCAGAGGTTTAGAGAGTCTCTCAGGGGATGTGGGCTGGCATTTCTGAGCTGGACTTGGGCCAGGATGTGCAGGAGAATCACAGAATCATTCAGGCTGGAAAAGACCTCTGAGATCAATGAGTCCAGACACCAAGAAGGGAGCAGAGGGCAAGGTGGGAGAGAAGGAAGGGAGGACCATCCCAGATCCCTGACTGACAGCCCAGCCTGCTGCCAAGGGAAGGAGGTCAGTGGAATGATGGCACTAAGGGGCAGAGGCAGGACCCCCTCTGACCACCTCCTGCAGCCCTGTCCAGCTGAGAGACAACTGTTAAGGGCTCTGAGTAGCTTGGTCTGGTGGAAGGTGTCCCTGTGCCAAGGTGGGTTGGAATGAGATGACATTTAAGGTCCCTTTCCAATGCAAACAATTCTGGAATTCCATGATCCTGTAAGTCCAGAAGGGGTATGTGTTAGGGTTGACTCAAGATGAAGATGAATAAAATAAATAAAGCCATGGGAAAACCCCTCAGACCTATAGAAAATCACAGAAGTCTGTCCCAGCATTCCCCAGTTGTTTTATGCAAATTTGTACCAGAAAGTTCTCTGTTCTCTCCCAGTTGATTTGCTCGCAGTTACCTCGATGCTCTTGATTGGTTGATGTACCCCTGGAATGTTTTCCAAGTCCTTTCCTATTGAGCCTTACCCTCAAACCCCGCAGTAACACCGCCCATCTCCCTAACCTGTGTGTACCCCTGTGAGAGCCTGGACCCGCAACTGCAGCTGGCTTTTCTACTGTGCCTCCATGTGTTTTGTTCATTTTCCACTTTGTTATTTTCCAATTATTAAAGTGTCTAGTTCCCAAGCCACTGGACTGAAGGCTTATCTCTCTCTTCAAAGTCACTCTATCAGACTCCCAACATAGTTGCCACAGGTCCAAAGCTGTCTGGACCTAGGACCATATTATAGATGGACAGTGAGATGATTGGCTCTTGCAATTAAAATATAACTATTAAAAAAGCTTTATTGTTAATATTAAAAAAGTATTATTGATGTATAGTTATGTTATTATAGATTAGCTGTCCTCTGTTCTCCCCATAGTTCCCTTTCCCCCCATGTACTGTTGCCATCAGACAGCCAGGGTTGTCTAGGACAGGTAAAAAGAAGGCTGCACATGTGCCCCTTGCACGGGGCAGCTGGGAATGGAAAAACTTGGCACTTAGGGGGTGGCATGGCATGGCAACACCTGACCTCCAATCCAGTTACAAGAAAGCAGTTTCCACTGATAAATGGCAAAGAAGAGCTGACTGACAGACCTTGGGAAGGGCCAGGGCTGGCTGATGCAAACCCCCCCCCAGAGGTATAAAAGACTGAGCATCCATCTTGAAGATGAACTGGCCACGTGGTATGCACGAGGGCATACCTTTTTAAATTTTCAAAGTCAGCAGTTGTTTCTCACAACAGGGATGCAACAGGGATGTGTCCTGAGCTCTGGAAGTACCAGGAGCACATCCCTACCCTGCCCTGAGCAGTGACACTCTTGGAGGGCCGGTCCCCCCAGCTGTCTGTGCTACCACCTCTGCCCGCAGCATCCCTCCCTTCCAGCACGGAGGCTGTGCCTGCAGGGAGGGCTCCTTCGCAGAGCCTCGGGACAGGGGCTATGCCCGCAGGAAGGGCTCTCAGGGGCTGTGCCCGCAGGGAGGGCTCCTTCACAGAGCCTCGGGACAGGGGCTGTGCCCGCAGGGGGGCTCCTTCACAGAGCCTCGGGACAGGGGCTGTGCTTGCAGGCAGGGCTTCTTCCTTGGAGCCTCGGGACAGGAGCTGTGCCCGCAGGCAGGGCTCTCAGGGGCTGTGCCCGCAGGCAGGGCTCCTTCTGAAGTAAAGGGCAAGGAGACCTGCTCCTTTTTTACCGCCTTTATGAAATCAGCTCTGGGTGGGGGCCCGAGGGGTCGCGCGCACTGCCGCTGCTCCCTTGGGCAACGTGGAGGAGGAAGTAGACAGCTTTGCTATGTAGCAGAGGTGGTGCTTCCATCCTCATGAGCGTGCCGAGGAAGACTTCTTTGAAAGTTGGGGTCTGAAGTCCTCACCCTGGACCTGTTCTCTTGGGTTACAGTGACCGCCTGGAATCATGCCGATGGAACAAGAAAACTGTTACCGAGTGAGACATCTCACTCAGTCTCTTACACTGCAAGTTGGCTCGTCTTTTAGGGTGTTATTCTTTCGAATAGAACCGGATGTCTCTCAATTTACATATACACCAGTGACATTGCTCTCTCCTTCATAGCTCAAGCCATCTTGGGAAGCAGCTGAGGCAATACTCGACAGAAAAAAAAGGTACAGGCAAGGGAAGGGACTGCTGGGTGATTAACAATATTGGTAATCAACAGAACCAACACACTCAACTTGGTGATCAACATCCAATGTTGCAGTGTGATTTCATGGTTCACCCCAGAACTCCGGGTTTCTCCCCTGAAGATTCCCTCCCAGGTGTGTCAGTCATCCCTCCTTTCCCCACCCTGATCCCTCCCAGCACTGTCTGTCAATACTGGAATTCCAGAAGGGTGTCGAGTGATTGGGCAGATTCAAAATATGCCCTCTATCCCTGAGGGGGCATTGGGCCATCCAGGTGTCCTTTGTCCCTTGAGACCTCTCCACCTGTACCAGGTTGGTGGGCTCCCTACCCCTTCCCTCCTCCCCTCCCCTGGGTAAAAGGCAAACAGTCGGGGAGTTCTGTTGGAGCAGTTGCTGGATTCAGAGGCTTATGGGGCAGAATAAAGCTCTGGATTTAAACCGTCCATCAGAACCGACTTCTTTCCTTCACTACCGCCTTAAAGCTTCTCTGCCAGATGTAAACCTGAGGAGTGGCCCCTCCAAGGGAGGAGGCTCCATCCCGCCACCACTGGAGCTCCTGCATGCCTGGACTTGTCTCCACGTGCCCAGCTGCAACACCCAGCTGGCCAAAAGTGTCTCTGGGGTGAAACATCACGATTGCCGGTATTTGGTTCAGCCGCAGGGGCCAGACAAACTAGGGCATGTCCCGTCTGCAATATTGGTAATAACAATAATCCAACAGCCAACAAACACGGTAACTTGATCATAACAATTCCATGGAGCCTTGGCACAAGAGGCTGTGCCTGCAGACTGGGCTCCTTCCTTAGAGCCTCGGCACAGGAGCAGCCGTGCCTTGTCCCCGTGCCTTGTCCCCGTGCCTTGTCCCCATGCCTTGTCCCCGTGCCTTGTCCCTGTGCCTTGTCCCCATGCCTTGTCCCTGTGCCTTGTCCCCGTGCCTTGTCCCCATGCCTTGTCCCCGTGCCTTGTCCCTGCAGCTGTCCAGCTGCTCCCCTCGGAGCTCAGCTCCCTGGGACCCAGCCTGGAGCCTGGGCCCTGCACAAGGCAGGGTGAATTTGTAATTTATTATTGATTGTAAGGAGCGGGGAGTGCTCTGCAGGACACGGAGGACACGGGGAGACAGGCTGCCTCTGCCTGTGCTTCTGCAGCAGCTCTGCTTTGTGATAAAACTTTAATAAATTGAAAGACACAGTTTCCATTCCATTGGTAATTAACTTCTGCTGCTGTGTTCCCTCCTAATTGTCTCTATTACTCCTGATAAAACTGAGATCAATAGAAACCAAAGTCTGGAGGCTGGGAAAGTTGCAATTAATTAATTATCTCTCTCTTGCACGCATCCTCCATCTGCTGGTAATCAAACGAGACAGGCTGGTCCTCGTGCAGATTCTGGGCCCTCCATGACTGCTGGAGTCCCATGGGGAGTTGGCAATGGGCTGAGCAGTGTGTCCTGGAGCAGAAAAGGGCAGAGGGACAGCTCTCACTGTGCCATTGCATTCCTCCTGGGTGTTTGGCCTCTCCAGGATGGGTTCCATGAGACACCACATCACTTCTTCTCGAGTGGGGACTGCTTGTCATTCCCTTAGGCTCTGCAGTTTGTGCTGGGGCACAAACACCTTGAAGCACCTGGAAGGCAATGGTGTGACACATCTGTTAAGGCCTGTGACTGTGAACAAGGCTGAGAAGAGCCAGAGTGTTTCTCCCATGATCTGAGAGCCTCCAGCAGTCTTTGGCATGCTCCATGACACATGGACTGAACTACCTGTCCCCAGAGCCAGCTCATCTCTGGATCCTCTTTAAAGGCTGGAGTATTTCTCACACTCCTCCTGTTTCTGCTGTCTGGGGAAAGTGCTTTTCTGGGATGCTGTCAGCTCTCTCAGCAAAAGCTCTGTCTGCTGGAGTGTGTCCAGAGATGGGAACAGAGCTGGGGAAGGGTCTGAAACACCAGTAGGCATTGAGAGAGTTGAGGGAGCTCAGCCTGGAGAAAAGGAGGCTCAGGGGGCCCTTGTGGATCTGCACAACTCCTGACAGGAGGGGACAGCCGCGAGGGTCAGGCTCTGCTCCCAGGGAACAGGGACAAGAGGAGAGAGAACAGCCTCAGGCTGGGCCAGGGGAGGTTTAGGTTGGATTTAAGAAAGGGTTTTCAGGCACTGGCACAGGCTGCCCAGGGCAGTGGTGGAGTCACCACCCCTAGAAGTGTTTAAAAACCATGTAGATGTGGCTCCTGGGGACGTGGTTTATTGGTGAACACATGAATGCTGAGTTAATGGTTGGACTCGATCTTAGAGGGTTTTTCCAACCTTATTGACTCTGTGATTCTTTATGATTTTATACTCAGCAATGCTCTGCTGTGAGGCAGGACAGCAGCAAGTTACATCTGCAGCCTGTGCTGACATGGTGGCCAGGCCCGTCCTGTGTCCCCTGGGGCTCTCATAGGAGACAGATGCTGCTGAGAGTGGATACTTGGAAAGGATTTGTATTGAGTTATTCCACTGCTCAGAGAAAATAATGCCTTACCCATGAAGGTGAACACATCAGGCCTCCAGAAGAGCTGTGCCATGGCCACCATCCATCAATCACAGATGGTGGGACTTCCTGGTCCAGCCACAGGTGCTGGTCCTGCTGCTCCACTGCCAGGCACTCCTTGGAAGCTGGAGGATTCCTTCCCATTGTGTGCCAGTGGGTGCGGCCACATTTGCAGTGTCCCTAGCCATGCCAAGAGGTTGCAGTGAGATGATCTTTAAGGTCCCTTCTGTCCCAAACCCATCTGGAATTCTGCAATTTCATCTTTCTCCATGCTTTGAATGGCCTGTGTTCCAGGGTGTACAGGGAATCCCTGCAAGAGGGCTGATGCAGGGTCCCTGTGTCCCCACAGCCCATCGATATTCCCCCTGCAGAATGGCTCTCTGTGCTTTTCATATCATCTGCTGGGACGTGGGTGCTGCTAAATTGAGAATTTAAGAAGCAGCACTCAGGTGTGCTGCACTGAATTTCAACACAGCTTCCCCTTCCACCAGTGCCAAGGACCTGCCCCAGCCCTCTCCCAGCACTCGTCTATCAGAGGAGCCTTTGCAGGCACAAAGCTGCTTTGGGAGCCCTCCCAGCACAGCAGCTCCATGCCTGAACCACTCCCATGTGTGAGGAGAAAGGTTCAGGAGTTCCCTGGCTGCCGTCAGTCTCCAGGGGACAATCTGTGGTCTTGTCCTACCTTTGGTGGAGATCCTTTCAGACAAAGTGAGTCTTTGGGTCACCCTAATCTCTTAATTTTCCTTTGGCAAGGGGATCCTTCCTGGGCTCATGGGTTTATTTTGGTGTCTCATGAAGGTGTGAGATGCAGGGAGGAGCTGGCTGGAGTTTCAGTGTGCCCAGCCAAGTCCTGCAGTTCTGCAGCTTCTCCTATGGCACCTTTTGTCTTCTTTAGGCCTTAAACATCTTCCACATTCTGAATTGCAGAAACTATCCCTAAGAACACTGGCTGCAGCTCCACCCTACTCCACCTGTGGATGTGACTTCTCCTCTCTCATTGTCCACCTATTCATCCCTGATTGCTTCATCCAGACCCCTGAAAGTCATCCTTTTCCCTCAGAGGTTCCTACACCAAAAATAACCTCTCATAAGAAAACAAGGGGTCAAGACACAAGAAACCAGGTGTCAAGGTGAGACTGGACTACTTGAGCTAAGCCCAGTTCTCCACAGTCCTGGCAATCACCAGAATGGTTTGGGTTAGAAGGGACCTTAGAGATCATCTCCTTCCACCCCCTATAATGGGCAGGGACACCTTCCATCAGACCAGGCTACTCCTCATGGATGTTTGCTCCAAAAGCACATTCACTGCACTTGGACTTGTAAAATATTAGGGAAAAGAAGATATTTTTTCAAAGCTTGACAGGTATCAAGGAAGAGAACTGACAGCAGGTAATTTCTCTGGGGAAAATTCTAGCTAATCCCAGGAGAAAGTGTACAAAACCTATAGTGCAGAGGGAAAACAACAGCATCTCTGGCTGTGGGAGCTTCATCCATACCTCAGTTACAATGACAGATGTGTCAGGCCTAACTGATCTTAACCTGTGCATCATTCCAGCTGTTTCAGTGCTCTGGCAGGGAAGTGAACCAAGAGACTGTGTTAGGGGAAAGAAAAAAAAAAAAAAGAAGATGGTTTCTGGCCCTGCAGGTGGCCAGCAGGAACTGACAAAGAGATACTGGCAGGCAGTGATGGACCATCCCTTTGAGCCTCTCCAGGGGATGCTGTTATTCTGTGTGTGATGCAGACCAGCATTTCCAGCACCAGGTTGACTCCTTCCTTGACCCTTTGCTTTGGAATTAATCCCAAACCTCTTTGTCCCATTCTCCCTGCTTGGGAACCCATTCCCCTTTGTGTGTTTCTGAATCTCTTAATTTTCCATGTCACCGTGGTTACAGGCAGTTTATGCAGATTTCATATGCTAACAGAATTGTCTCTGAAATCGGATAATCCCTTTCCATATTTAAGAGATGGTGATCTCTTTTCTAGACCCTGGTTGTGTCAGGCCAAGGTCCCTGTGCTCCTGCACTCCCCAAATCCTCCCAGCACTGCTGCCAAGCACTGTAGCTGGAGATAATGATGTGAGTAAGATCTTAACACTGCCTTGTACGTCCCTGTCTCTGCTGCAAATGCTCTGTCTGCTGCATTGTGTGCCCGCATTAGCCACAGACTATTGGGAATCAAATTAGATTAGAGGAAAAAAGAGATATCAACTACCCTTGATCTCTGAGGTTTGAGACCAATTGTTTGTGACTAAGATCTTCCCTAAGCCTGATTTGAGAGGCACATATAATTTGCCTGGAGTGAAACAAATTAATGGAAAAGCCTCTCAAATGAGGTAAATCCATTTTGGGCTCTTGGTCATGGTTGTTAGTCCATAACTGCCTCTGCTATCTTTCAGTATGATAAACCCCACTTTTAGGGCAACAGCAGGCTGCTTTATAAACCTATAAATGGAAGGAGTGTTTAAAAGTCTGTAAACCTTCTGCACTGCTGCATGTTAAAGAGGAGAAATGCTCTTTTAAACACTGCATCACAGCATTGCTGGTTTGAAACATTTACCATGGTTAAACTGTAAAGTGAACCAGTTTCACAGAAATTAAAGGAAAATAAGGTCCAAATGCAGAAAATTGTGGCCAGATCTGGGCAAATTAAGTGTCAAACCATTATGAATGGAATTAAATATTTTTAAGAGCAACTTCTTAGCTCAGCAGCTAAGAATTCAATTCCCCCCACACATTAGGAGATCATGCAGTCAGAAGTGTCACCTCTCCTTGGTGACGTTCTAGTAGAGGACAGTGGGAGCACATGGCTCCACAGAAAAATAAAGTTAAACCTTTGCATGATATTCTGAACACCCTTTGATCAAGCAGATTCCTTCACCACAAGGGCTTTTCCAGGGGATAAACACAATAAACTGCCTGGGAGAAGTGTCAGAGGAGGTGCTGGAGCAAAATGTGCCTGATGAGTCCCAAACAGTCAGGACTATGTGGGACTCAGACAAGAATTTGAGAAGAATCAAATCAGTTACAAGCTCCAATGTGTAACCTCAAAGGGGTGTGGAAGGCGACATGTAACACTGAACCATACAGATTCCTCTGTGGCCACCTAGACAGCTTATCACCAGCACTTCTAAGTGTCACACCAAGCAACTGGGGAACTGCTGCGAGGAACAGAACAGACACCTTGATGAACAGAATTTATTAAGAAAATGCCTGAGATTTTCTGTAGAGGGGAGTCAGATCTCTCAGACCTTGGAGAGATCTTTGAAGCGGTGAAAAGGAATGTGGAGGACCATGAGGACAACAGCAAGTCCTTGGATCTCTGTGTCAAGGTACTGCAGAAGAGACTCCTGTGCTAAGGGGCTGTGGCTCAGCCCTGTGGACTGATAACAAGCTCAAAATAGAGAAAACCAGAACTGGGCTGAGATGTCCAGGTACATGATGTGAGAGCTCACCATCAGGCCCAGGAATTCTGGCAGAGTCCCAGGCTTGGTAGTGTATTTGTAACAATGAAAGGAGATGGTGAAAGCTGAGGCAGCAATACAAATTTATTGAGAATGTTTGGATCTGAAAGGGAATATGAAAAGCTGCAAAGAAACACAAAATAATGATTGGCAGGGAGATAAAATGACTCTGAGTCCATGCCCCAGACACAAAGCCATTCAGGTGGAAAGGAAACCCAAGCTAAATGCAATAATGGGCTCCAAACTAGAGGCACACAGAAAGAATCTTGCAGCTACACAAAGCTTCCTGATTGTACCTTGAAACTGTCCAGTAGCAAAGTGAAAGCAAATTCATGAAGTAAAATATTGAGAGCAACAGGGAAACTTTGCTACAGCTCCAGTGACCTGAACAACACAGGCAGTCCTGGCCTTGGCACCAAAAACTGGCCCACCAGAAACGGGGCCAAAGGAGAGAGATGTGATGGTAGGAGAGGCAGACCAGGTACACAAAGAGAGATGGAAGGGCTGGTTGAGGGAGATGAATGCTTTGGAGATCTGTGCAGTCCTGCTGGGTGCGGGATGATGAAGGGCTGTGAGCTGCAATTGGGAAGGGATGTGTTTCTGGAGGACGGATTTGCCAAAGGTGCGGTGCTGGCTCTGGGGGTCCCTGTCCTGCCAAGAGCTGTGCTGCTGTGGCCACTGCAGTGTGCAGCAGCAGGCCCAGCCCAGGCAGAGCCTGTTGGCTCCATGCTGGTCCTGGATTCAACTGCTGCATGAGGGACAGCTTGGGCAGGCAGCCACAGCCTGCTCAGGACCCCGCCATGAGCTGGAAAGGGACTGGGAAAACACACACCATGAGCAGGCAGCAGTCCAGTCAAATCCAGCCACTGAGCTTGCTAGAAAATTGATTCCCTGAATTGCTCCTTTGCTGCAGATAATGAAAATTAGAGAAGGGATTGTAAACTGCTAACAGGAGAGAAGGGCTGATTTGTTCTGCCTTGGGTTTGCCAGAGCTTGGCTAACCCACGGAGCCTCTGCTCCCCTCCAGGTGACACTGGGGTGCACTGACACCATCCCAGACTGGCAAAGACATTTGTAGGGCTCCACATGAGAGAGGTCTGATCTGAGCTGAGCTGCTGCTGGCACAGGACAACTTCTCACAGGCTGGAAGGGATCCTTCAAGAACCTTCTTCATGGATCCTGATCTTCCCTGGAGCCAGGGCACACACACTGGGACACAGGCCAGCAATAATTTTCCTGTCCCTGCTGTGTCCACAGACCCTGAGCTGGCCAGGACAAGGTGCCAGAGCAGCACAGGAGGTGCTCCAGAATTTGGGCATCCCCAATGGCCTGTACAAACCTGCCCTAGTCCTGTCCCAATCTCCGACTTTGTGCACTCATATGAGCAGCAGCTCCATGTCTTTTAAGTCATGGTTGTGAATGTTACATTAATTCCTAATTTGAAATCCTGTATCTTTTGTGCTCCTGGTTCCCATCCCTTCTGTCAGCTGTACCCGATCCCCACTCAGCCTCTCTGCTCTCCTAAATAGGGATGTTTGTGTCTGGCTGTGCCCCAGACACCTGCTTTGCCTTATCCAATGTCCCATCTCATCACTGCGGGCTTTGCCAGGCACTTCACCTTCTCTAAGGCAGAAATTCACTGTCACAGCCATTTTCAAGTCTGCTGTACCTGTGTCTTCCTTTGCTGCTCCTCTGGCTGTTCTCTTCCTGCCTTTGCACTCACCCCCTCCTGTCCATTTGCTGCCAGGCTCTGAATTCTCCTTGTTCTCTGTTCCCCCAACCCCTGTGGACGTTCCCCTCCTTTTGTCTCGCACCTGAAACACAAACCCCTAATTACTCCCACTGTGCTGCCCTCCTCTGATCTCGCTGCACAACACCCTGCCCATGCCTTCTTCTCTTTCTTCCCAACAATTTCTCCTTCTCCTCTCATACTCTTCCTCCCCACTGCTCCTGACAAATATTCCCTTCAGATCCTGGAGGTTCTGAAGGCTTTGTTTGACCTTGCCTCACCCACCCTCTCCACCTCTTTGGGACCACCCTTGTTCCCTGCTGCCCCATCAGTAACAAGGCTGGGGCTCATTAAAGCAACAGACCCACAGCCCTGTCAGGAAATACCCTGTAAAGAACAGGCCAGAATCTGGCAGCTGAGCTGCTGGCAAATACACAGCAGATTGTGGAAACAGCAAAGCCCTTTTTTTTTTTTTTTGTTTCAGTGTCAGAAATTGATTCCACTTAGGGAATTAGCACTTTGTGCTCTTCTCCCTTTCCCATCACCCAGCAAGCATCTCCTGCAGTGCAGTCCTGTGGAGCAGCACGGTCACTGACCTGTGTGGAGATGCCATGGCATCCCCTGAGGACCCGAGGCCATGGGGCTTAGTGCCAGCTTAGAATGAAGCAATTAATTTTCACAGCTGAAAACCCTTCACATTTCATCTCATTCTGCAAAAAATGCTGATAAAGCCACAAATTCCACAAGGAAAAGGGTTATTTTGACAGTCAGTCTTGTTTGCTCTCCTCCTGAGCAATTCCCCCATCTCTGACAGGGCAGAGCTGCATCTCCCCTGGCACAACAACTCCAGCCCAGAGGATGCTGAGGATATGTCTGTGGGAAGCAGCGCCTGGTCCCACTGAGAACTGACAGCACGTTGACATTTCCCCTCGGTGCTAGAAAGCTGCAGCTCACCAGCCAACCCCTCCCATGCTGCCAGGAAAGATGAAACCTCTGCAGCAAAACTGGGGCTGTTTGTTCGCAAATATTCTGTTTTGCAAGGGAGCTGAGCAGGGAGTGGGGATGGGAGTACTTGAAAAGCAAATGAACTTATGTTTTATGCTTTTTAAGATGTCTAACAGAGTACAAAAGTTCATCTTTAATAGGAGGGCAACGCGGGGTGCTTAGAGCTGCGGTTTGACACAGATACAGAGCTCAAATGCCTTTGAAGTATCTTCTGATTCCTCATTCTGCCTGAAGTAACTTTAGATTTATGCAGCAGATGGGAAATAGTCCCTCGTTACGTGGCTCTCCACTTCAGCACTGACTCCAAGATAAGGCAGCGTCGCTGCATCTGCACTCCTCAGAAGCGCTCTTAGTGCTTTAGTCTTCAGGGGCCTGAGTTTGTAGTTTGCATATTTTTTTCCTGTTTTTCTCTAAAATTAGTCTTGATAAGTCCAACATGTTGTGAGACTCTTCAAAGGAGAATGAGGAGGAGAAAAGTTTGTCTGTGGAGTAGAGGTGATTCACTTCAATGCGTTTGAAAACAGTTCTGAGTGTTTGGGGGAAGAGCTTTCGGAGAAGCGCTGGGGAACGGCCTCGCGGTGACCCCAGCCTCGCACATGCCGGCTTTGAAGGAGTCACTAAAAAAGCTTTTGAGCGACTCTCAGCGCTGCAAACCCCACCCTCAGCCTCAGCGAGGGCCCTGCGAGGGGGCCGCTCCCCGAGCGGGCTGCAGGGAGAGGCCAGGCTGTGCCGGGGCCGCGCTGGGGACAAGGCCGCGTTCAGCCCCGCTGAGGCCGCGCTGGGGACAAGGCCGCGTTCAGCCCCGCTGAGGCCGCGCTGGGGACAAGGCCGAGCCCCGGAGCCGCCCCTCGCACGCACGGACTGGGCTGCTCGCACGGCACCGGGGCTGCCGAGACAGAGAGACAGACAGAGAGACAGACAGACAGAGGGACAGAGAGACACAGAGAGAGACAGACAGACAGAGAGACAGACAGACAGACAGAGGGACAGAGAGACAGAGGGACAGACAGAGAGACAGAGGGACAGACAGACAGAGAGACAGACAGACAGAGAGACAGATAGAGAGACAGAGGGACAAACAGACAGACAGCCTCCTCTGGCAGCCTGCTGGCCTTCCTTTTCCCCTGGCCCTGGCCAGCCTTTCTCCCGGGTTCAACGCTCCCAGCCCCACATCTGTCCCTTGGAAGGGAGGCAGAGCTCCGCACTCACTCCCTGCCTTGCTCGGAGATGCTTCACCTGCTCGAAGCCGCCCCCTGCACTGCAGGAGAGGAGGCGCGGGAGGGATCTTCCCCTCCTCTGCAGCTCCCTGTCGGGAGGCTGGAGCCAGGAGAGCGAGGGCTGGGCTCTGCTCCCATAGAACCAGGGACGGGATGAAAGGAAATGGCCTCAAGCTGTGCCAAGGGAGGTTTAGACTGGATGTAAGGGAATTTTTTTTCACAGAGGAGGTTGTGAAGCATTGGAACGGGCTGCCCAGGGCACTGGTGGTTTCACTATCCCTGCAAGAGTTCAAAAAATGTGTGGATGTGAGACTTGATGTTCAGTGGTGAGCATCCTGGTGGTTCTGGGTTGATGGCAGGAATTGATCTTAAATGCTTCTTCCGACCTTAATAACTCTATGATTCTATGATTTTCATGCACTCCTTAGTTCATTCAGCATGGTCAGGGCAAGGCTGATCAGTCCTAAGGGCTGACCCCATCTCCTGCCAACTGGTCCAACTCCCAGCAAAGCCCAAGCTAGCCTGACTTAGGGTACCTTCCCCACAGGGCTCTTACTGGTCCCAGAGATGGTTTAGGGCACTCAGCATGCTCTCTCAGGGCTTGGATCGGGTTGTGCCTGGCAGGTGCTGGGTGGGGCAGAGCAGTGATGCCATGACAGTTGTCACCAGATGTCCTAGGGTGACGTTATGATGCTTGTATCCCCAGTCATCTGGTCTGTCTGTTAATGCTGGATATTATATTCTGTGCCTTCCAGACTGGTTCTGAGAGTGGAAATCACCAGGAAAGCTTGTATATTATACCACAAAGTACCTGCAGTGATTGAGATTGTGCAAACACCATTTATTCTGGCAGGACTTGCAGCTATGATGGAATTGTTTCCAGCTTTGAAGTTTTCCCCATTGACCAGATGCTGAGGGTTGTGATGTTTACTCTCCTGCATAAAAGCCTTCTTTCACATACAGCTTGGCATTTCTGCTTCTTGCAAGATTCCCTGGAATGCACCATGCTGGAGCATTGCCCTCCTCAGATCCTGCCCAGAAACTTCCCAAGTCTCCAAAGCCCCTTGCCCCTGCAGGGACCCATCCAGGCACAGGAATCATCTTGTCCCTGAGATGGTGCTGCAGGAGCTGCTCAGCCTGGGCAGCCAAAGGTGTCTGGCAACCTCCTGAGGCTCAGTCACCACTGCAGAAGGCAGGTGGGGATGTTTAGGACAAGACTGCCTGACACCCTTCAAGCATCTACTGCTGGCCCTTCTCCTGGGGTGCCCTGCAAAAACTCCAGGATGTATCTGTATAGATAAAGATGCCCTATATATTAATAATTATATTTGCATTAAATATAAATATATAAAACATTCCTGTATGGCATGACATCATGCTCAGCATCATGCCCTGGGCTACAGGACCAATCATAGAATCCCAGAATGGTTTGGATTCGAAAGGACCTTAAAGCTGATCCCTTTCCACCCCCTGCCATGGCAGGGACACCTTCCACTGTCCCAGGCTGCTCCAAGCTCTGTCCAATCTGGCCTTGGACACTTCCAGGGATTCAGGGCAGCCATAGCTTCTCTGGACACCCTGTACCAGGGCCTCCCCACCCTCAGAGTGGGGAATTTCTTCCCGATATCTAGTCCTAATATCCTAATATCTATCCTAACATCCTAGTTCTTAATATCTGGGATGGACACTTTGCCTATTTATTGCTACCCTGTTCCAGCCAGACTATTCCTGCCTTCTACCCTTGGTTAAAATCCTTGGAATCCATCTCAACCCAGGTACCCTAGGCATCCCTGAAATTGCCTGTGTGAGGTGGGGAGAAGATGAGGAGGCTCCTGTAAATTGGGAGAATTCTTCTCTCAGTCCATTTCCTGGGATGTTTATGCCTCCCTCTTTGTCTTGAGTGTTCAGAGCTGGCTGATCGACACGGTATTTATGACTTGTTTGTACAACAATTGCTGCTTAAGATAAATGATTCATAAAGTCCTACCATAGTCTTGAAAATGGTGTAAACAGGGAGAGCAGCTGGAGGACAGCAGTGGGATGCTAATGAGGGACCACCATGGGGAAGGAAATGCAAAAAGACTGGGGAGGAGGGGGATTAAAGCAGCCCCTGATGCTGAAGAACATCCAGGGCTCATCTGCAGCACGGGGCAGAGCCCAGGCTGCCCCCGCCCCATCCTGAAACAAGGGGTCTGCAAGAGTCACTTTGAGCCGTGAGGGCAGGAAGGATCTGAGCACAGAGCCAGGACCGGCAGCTCTCAGATGGCAGGAATCAGCAAGGACATGGAGGGGACAGGACTGGAGAGGCAGCCCCAGGCCCCAGGAGCAGGTGGGACTTGCAGCACCAGGCACTGGGATCAAAGACAGGCAGCTGAGTTGAGCTGGAGCAGTGAGGAGCAGGCTGCTGCTGAGCAGGAGCACAGGTCCCCTGCTCAGCAGCTCTGCTCCAGCCA
The DNA here is from genome assembly GCA_024362935.1 of Setophaga petechia. Lineage (NCBI taxonomy): Eukaryota > Metazoa > Chordata > Aves > Passeriformes > Parulidae > Setophaga > Setophaga petechia. Next base: position 48,131 of record JANCRA010000088.1, on the reverse strand, counting down.
CTCTGCCTGGCTGTCACCAGCTCCAGCTCCAGGTGTAACATCTGCATTGACAGGACACAACAGATGGAGTGGAGGGGCAGAGTAGGGACAGCCCTGCTGCCAGGTGCCCAGAGAACACCTTGGGGAATGGGAAATGGCTATCCCACGTACCAGTATATGAAATTCTGTGTCTCCTGCTAAGAGTGTGAGTCATGGGGGGTGCTGGGTGGGAACCCTGGTCCAGCCCTCAGACCAGTCTGAGGACAGGTTACAAGGAACAACCTTCTGGGGTCATGTTCCTTTGACAGGAAGCAAGAGCCACTTGAGGATAGGCATCTGAGCTACCTCTGACTCACTGCTGTCCCCTCGCTGCCCAGGGAGTGTGGGCACTCAGAAGGGGTCTCCAAAAACATTCTTCTGAGCAACACTTGGAAGAGACAAGTTCCAGGGCAGCACCTGGAAACAACTTGAAGATTTACATGTGCTGAACATCCCCCATGACCACCCTCAGCTCCAACACAGGTGTCACCCCATGGAAAGGCAAAGGGCTCTCCCAGCCCACTGCTGTCCAGGCACCATTCACTAATGGCAGAGAGGCTGCAGGGCAAATGTGGTATTATTCAGCCTCTCATTGAAATTAAAAAAGCTGAAACTGGTCACCCTCTGATCCCATAATGACAGGAGCAGAAATACATTCCTTTACTTTCTACACAACAGCTTCAGCAGACTGAGGAAGCCAAGCCCAGCCCTGTCAACACCCATCCCTGAGTGCTGGCTGTGGCTGGAAAGGCCATGCAGTGTCAGTGCTGCAGTGGCTGTTCAAGGCACGTTGCTGTTGAAGAACAGGAGTTATCATTTCATTCCCTGGGCAGAGCAGCTTGGAAGTGGGGCAGAAGGATGAAAATGTCAATGTGAGGGGCACTTCCATTGTCTCTGACTGTGGGGCCGCTATGGAAGGGTCTCTGTAGGGTGTGAGCAGAGTGCTCCACCCAAACATAGCCAGAAATCCCCTCAGTGCTCACCCCCTGCAGGCTCATCAGTGGCTGGATAAATAAACACATGTAGGAAGAACATGGACTACAAATAACATCTCCCTGCAACACTCAGGTCAGTGACACAGGACAGCAAACCCCTCCTGCTGCAGCACATCACCTTTCCAGCCTTGTGCTTGCTGGGTGTTGGGATGGTGTGGGGCCCCAAAAGGAGGATTTTGGGCTGTATGCTAGCAGGATACCACACACACATCTGTGCAGAACCACCCCCTGATTGCAATGCCTCCAGAATTTTTCCAGTCCCCAAACCTCAGTGCTTTGCAGAGCAGCTGGGACCCCCTCACCCCCCGGAGAAGCCCTTGGAAGTTGGGACATGGCCAGAGCAGACAGTGGTGGTGACAGGGCCAGCCCTGGGCTGCTGCAGGCTGCCATCCGGGGCCAGAGTGCAGGCAGAGGTGAAAAGCCAGGGTTGATTGCCAAGAAAATCTTGCTAACCAGACTGCGGGCTGGAGCTTGGATGCAATGCAAGAGCTGAAGTTAAACTCTTTCAGACTGATTCCCATTTCTAAGGGCTCACACTGTCAAGCAAACATGTGATGTTCAATGGCTGTGTGTGAACCCCGCGGCCAAGGGGGAGGCAAAGTGTGGAGCTGTGCTCCTCAACTGCCCTGGGACCAGAGCTGGGGTGGGCTGAGGCAAATGAGTTTGTTTTCAGGGTGCTCTGTCCTGTGCCCAGTTGAATATGCAGGATTCCAAGATCACAAGGGACAGGACAAGGGGAAACGGACTGAAGTTGCACCGAGGGAGGTTTAGGCAGGATATTGGGAAAATTTCCTCCTTGAAATGTTGATCAGGTATTGGCACAGGCTGCTCAGGGCAGTGGTGGAGCCACAGTCTCTGGAAGCGTTCAAAAACCACATGGATGTGGCACTTTGGGACATGGTTTAATGGACAACATAGCAGTACTGGGGGAATGCTTGGAGTTGATGATCTTAGAGTGCTTTTCCTACATTAACAGTTCCGTGATCTTATGAACAAAATTGCTTCCTGCAGGCTGCATCCCCCTGCCACCACCAGCTCTCTGTGCCACCAGACCGAGTATTAGGAGAGGACAGGAGGTGACAGCAGCTCTCAGCACTGCCAGCATCCCTATGGGACAGCCAGTCCTGGGCACCCCAGTCCAGGCTCTCTCAGCACCCTCCAGCCTGAAGCAGAGCTGGGAGCTGCTGTGAGGGGACACACTGCTGGAGGTGCAGGCAGGCACCGAGCACTGCCATGTCCCTGTGCCTTCTCAAGCACTGGAGCTGATGCTGAGCTAGAGAAGCACCAATTATCCCAAGGCAGCACTGGCCTGCAAATCCAGGACTTGGCTGAGCTTCCAGGGAACCTGAGAGCCCAGCCAGCCACCATGATTTAGCCTGAGGAGAAGGGAGTAAGCATCACGCCTAGTGCCGGCTCTGCTGGACCCCAGGAGCTGCGGGACAAATGAAGAAAATGACAGACTAGAGGGAAATTAACAGAGCAGAAAATTTGAAATGATGTGGAAGTAATTTCCCCAGCTTAAGGAGAGGTCCTTGTATGTTTAATTTTAGAATGCAACTGTTTTCGTGTTGCTAAATTACAGTATCAAAGCGAGGAGCCCTGCCTGGAGCTGATGGGACGTGGGGACATTCCCATGCCTGTGGTGAGCTCTCCCACCTGGTGCAAAGCAAGGGCTGGGGTGACCTATGTTTGCCATAGGGTAGGGGGCAAGGAGCTGTCACGGCTGTTTTGGAGAAGTCCAAGTGCTGCTTGTCACCTCCATGAAGATTTGTCCCATTAACCTTTCATCCCTAATTTGGGGCTGCCAGAAGCAGCTGAAGGGAAGGCCAAGGGGCTGTGGGGGCTGGGAGGTGTCTGCTGACTCCTTCCCCCACTCCTACACTCTGCTGCCCCTCTGCATGGGGATTTCTGCCCACTCTGCTGTACACAGCCAGGCTTTGGAGCTGGAGGAGCCAAGAGGGATGGAGGGAGCTGCTGCAGTGGAAAGGGAGGAGAGGAACACTCCTGTTTCTTGAAAGCCTCCTGAATCAACCCATTGTGGGGGTCTGGCCCCAGCTAACAGGATGCTGCAATGCCCTGATCTGCAAAGTTCTCCCCCCTCCTGCATCCACCTGTGGGCTCCATCCTGGGTGTGGAGCCAGAGAGGGGGTGAGCACCCAGGACCCAGATGCCTCTGCCAGGCCTGGAGGACTTGAGTGAAACTCTCCCTGGGCACATCCCCATTCTGGGGTTATGAGCTCACCTGGGCAGGGGCCACAGAAAGCAGAGACTGCAATCATCCAGTGAAGAAACAGATCCACGCAAAGGGTGCTCCCTGCTTGCCAGCCCAGCCCAGGGACCCCCTGCTCAGGCTTGGTGGCAGCCATGGGCTTACACTGCCAGTGAGTGCCTGGGGAAGATGCTCTTTCAGAGGCTGCAAATCTATTGGGAAATCCCCAAGGAGCCTCAGGGAGTGAGGAATCAGCTTCTTTCCTGACAAAAGAAGTTTTCAAGGTGTCCTTTAGGCTTCAGAGCACAGAGTGAGATTGATCTGTGCTCAACCCCCCAGAGAAAATCACCAGTCTGGATTTTCTCTTTGCTCACACATAAATGGGCAGGAGCTGCCCACATGTCCCTGCCAGTGGAGCCAGGAGCAGGCAGCCTCAGGAAGCAGGAGAAAGGAGACAGACGGGGTGTCAGAGACACATCCAGCTCTGTCCCCCTCTCTGCAGCAAACACAACTGGGGACAGATTCCTGACATGCAGGGTGTGTGGGGCATGGGCAGGGAGGGACAGAGCCCTGGGCTGTGGGCAGAGGAGCAGGTGTGTCCCGTTGGGACATGCGGCCTCTAATTTCCCCGGGCAGGGTGCTGGGAAAAGGGACAGCAGCGTTTTGCAACTGAAGCCCTGCAGCCCTGCCCTGTGCATGTTCCAGTGCAGCCTCCACCGTGCATGCAGCACCCACAGACCTGCAGCCCTGCTGGGACACTCCTGGTCAGCACACGGGGTGGGGAGGCAGCTGCACTGCCCCACCCACCGGGCACCTGCACAGACAATGCTCATCTGTCACGGGGGTGCTGCAGAATGCCCTGGTGCACATGGGCGGTGCTGAAGGACCAACCCGAGCGGTCTTTGTCCCCTTGCCGAGTTAGAATGCTCCAGGCACTCTTTCTGATCAGGCTGAGTGGAAGTCTCAGTCTTCCTGGGAAATCCCCGGGCTTCCCAAGGCTGCATCCACAGCCCAGTTCATCCCTGCCTGTTCTTCTTTCTGCCTGCTCAGTGCTGCGTATTCCCCCAGCGCTGGGAGCTCGGTGCAAGCTGCAGAAATTCCACTTTTGTTACAGCAGATGGAGTCCGAGGAGAGGAGAGGAGAGGAGAGGAGAGGAGAGGAGAGGAGAGGAGAGGAGAGGAGAGGAGAGGAGAGGAGAGGAGAGGAGAGGAGAGGAGAGGAGAGGAGAGGAGAGGAGAGGAGAGGAGAGGAGAGGAGAGGAGAGGAGAGGAGAGGAGAGGAGAGGAGAGGAGAGGAGAGGAGAGGAGAGGAGAGGAGAGGAGAGGAGAGGAGAGGAGAGGAGAGGAGAGGAGAGATCCTCTGCAGCCACAGCCTGTGTGGGGCTTGCCAGGCATCCCCCCTGACCACAGCAGGGCACAGAGAGAGTGTCCTCCATGTCCCCAGGGTGAACATCTCTGCTCTGATAGCCTGGACACGGGTAATCAAAGATCGCCCCCTGTCACCCCCTTGCACACACCAGCCTTCCCCTTTCGTACACAAACCTCAGCCACATGGGATAGTGCTTCCCCTCTGGTTAGAACAGTCCCCATTCCAAACCCCTGGATTTCCTGCCTAGATGGAACCTCTGGGGCATCTCCTGTGCTTGGGTGGCTGCTACTAGTACTGCCTCACCAGCGTGTCTGCTGTCCTTCACTTCCAGCACTTGTAGCATGGAGAGGTGGCTCCCTGGCAGAGTCAATCACTCTGTCTGCAAGGGTGTCCGTGTCTGTCTCTCTTCCCTGGAATTCCAAGCCCCAAATTGAGCTTGCTGGGGAGCCCTGGCTGAGTGTGGTGCATGGCCAGCAATGCAGATGAACTGCACCACAAATGCATAGAGAAAAAAACGCACAGTGAGCCCTCTGTGCATGTAAATGGCCCCAAACTGAAGTGCAGGACATGGGAAAATAGCCTTGGATTTAGGAACACCGTGTGACAGAATTTTGTAACCCCTGAGGCTGGGTCTGGGGGAATGGGTGAGGGACCACAAGGAGCTGCAGCTTCCAGAGCAGGAGCACTGCACCAAATTGCTCTGGTTCTTGGCCCAGAGCAACACCAGCCACTGTCAGCTGGAACTGGAAGAAGACAGACAGACCCTAAAGCCTGGCCACAAGACCTAAGAATGACAAATTCAAATTGAAAAAGATTCTTTAAACTATACTGGTGAGGTGGGATTGCTATTGCTGGGACAGTCTTCTCCCACCAGTGATGCCAGTCTAGGAGATGCTGCAGAAGCAAAACCATGAAAGCTCACGGTGGCCTGGGGCAGGTGGGCAGTGAGGGGTGAGAGGCAGAGTGATGAACCTGCTTGTTGGAACCCAGGAAATTCCTCTGACTGCCCTGGAGGACTTGAGACCCTGGCAGGGGGCTCAGAGACCTTGACACAGAGTCAAAGACTCCTGTGCCTTCAATTTTAGCCCATGGAAACAATTACCAACTTTGTGGGAGGAGTTACAAGCCACAAGGGTTTGAATAGAATGATAGTGAGTTTATCACAGGGTGAAAATGTAGAATTTTGGGGTTTTTAGAATGGGGGTTCAAGAGGTAAGATGGAGGAATCTGGGTGTGTCCTGTCCTTCCTCCTGCTCCTTCTTGTCCCCCATCTTCTGAAATGATGGTGGCACCTCTGGATTGGTTTAGAGTAGAGACAGACTGTCTAACATAGGTGATAGGTATTGGAAAATAAAGTACACATAGTTTTTAGTATAAAAAGATAACACCGCTCTGAGGGCGGTCAGTGTGCCACAAACTGACCTGCCTGACAGATCTCAGCGTCTCAGAGAAAGAATGTAATAGATAAGAAACGATAAACAACCTTGAGAATGAGAGCCAAGGAATCCCATCTTATTCTTCGGTCTCAGGGCTGGGAAGAAGAGACTTTCTAACACCTCAGGGTCATCTCGACACCAGAGACCCGTCACCTGCTCTGCCGCCGCTCCCCGTCCAGCACAGCCCCTCCGGCTGCCCGAGCAGCAGCGCTGCCTGCAGAGGCTGCCCGGGAGCAGGACCAGCCCTGGGGGATGCAGGGCGAGCGGGGCTGTGTTGGAGCAGCCGCCGGCCGCTCGCTGTGTTGTGGCAGCAATAGCGTGTAAAGCGCTGCCCGTGCGAGAGGAATCGCGTGTCAGGCGCTCCCCGGGGCCGCGGGATGGCAGAGCAGCGGAAAGGGGCTGGGAGCGGCATCTCTGCAGACAGCCCACCTGCCGGGCACGGAGGGCACAGCCCGGGCACCGCCAGGCTCCCCCAAACTGCGGACATGCTCCCAAAACCCGCCCCGCCCAGCCAGGGGGGCAGTGGGAGTCGGGAGGAAGAAGTGGGTCAGTGCATTTAGGCTGCTCATCTCAGCTCTCAGCCTGTCAGAACTCCCTTTATTCCAGCACACTGGCTTGCACCTGTAGCGTGTTGGAGCTCATTCCTGCTCCAGCACATGGCCTCCCCTGGGCAAGAGGTCGTGGAAACCCCTGTGCTCTTGGCTGAGGGCATGGAGAGCTGGGGGACTTGATCCCCCCTGCTAAAGGTGCCACTTCCACATGTTGAGCTGCACCCAATTGTCACAGCACATGCAGGCAGACTGGAAAACCATCCCTGGAGCCAAGGGACAGTCTCTGAACGGTGCTTGTTGAAGACCAATGAGTCAACCTGTAAGAAAGGCCAGAGCTTTCCCAGAGCAAAGAAACCCTAGAGAGGATGGACTGGATTGTTCCAGCAGGGAAAGAGCAAAATCACGCAGTCCAGGGGCTTTGCGGTGCTCGGTCTGTGAAAGAGGACTCAGCCAAAGATTTTTTTGGAAGGGCTCCCTGGAAATCCACAGTCCAGCCTCCAGCTCAAAGCACGGCTACTTCAAAACTAGATCAAGATTGCCCTTGAGCTGAAAGTCTTCACCAGTGCAGATTTTTTGGCCCTCACCAGCACTGCCTTGGAAATTTTACACATGCACACAATTAACAGCACAGGTGCCTTTCAGGGGGTCAAAGGCAGAGGAGAGTTTTCACCTCACCTGCAGAATTACCCATCTCTTTTCAGAGACTTGAGCATTTACATTTGTGCAGTATTCTGGCACCTGGATGCGTCCTGCAGCTGGTTGCCTGTGAAGAAGACTACCAAGATCCTGCCGTGCACGAGACATGTTCTCAGGTGTGTGGATGGAGCTAGGAAGGAATGGCTGGTCCTGCACAAGGAAAGCTGAGGCAAGTTGGGATGCACAGAGTTTCAAAACTGAAGGTACACATCAGCTGCAAGGTTACCCTGGGAAAGCACAGGGACAGAGAGAGGCACAGGAGCACGGTAAGCTCTGCTGTGTACCCTTCTCTCAGCCCCTCAGAGCAGCTCTGGGAAGCTGCTAGCACTCACATTGTCCCAGATATGTGAAAACTTGAACAGTAGTAATGTCCTTGCTAGGTACAATTAGCTGCCTGAAATAGCCTAGCAGAATTCTCCAGAGCCAGGCCTGGTCATTAGGAAAATCATCAGGATCTTACTGAAGAGAGAGCATTTATCAGTTGTTTGGGAGCTGCCCCCGTGCCCCTGGAGCAGAAACAAGAGCTGTGTCCTTGGTGCAGGAGGTCTCTGGTTGCACACTTTGAACTGCAGCCTCCCCCAGGCAGGGTCCCACAGCTCCTCCCGGGCAGAGCTGCTCCACGGCCGGCCCTGCCCAGTCCCAGCGCGTGGGAAAACCCCTCTGCATTTGGCTGGCACGAGCGCTGGGAATGCCAGCTCAGGGACAGGGAGGCAGGCAGGCGCCAGCTCAGTGCAGGGATGGCAGGGGACAGCAGTGGGGGGTTAATCAGCCGGCTGCTTCCGTGACTGAGCTCCGAGCTCACAGAAAAGAGCTCCGGAGAGGAAAAGGCTTTTCCCTCATGAAAGAAACATCAGGGCTAATTGAATCCGGGTCCAGCCCAGCAGCACGCGACAGACCACGCTGCCTCATTCATATTTCATGCCTTGCTGTGCTTTGGCAGCAGAAAGCACAGTGCAAAAGGCGGGGGAGCCCTGCCTGGCATGGGGAGAACCCCGGGAGCATGAGGAGCGGCCAGGGGAGAGGGGAGTCAAGGGCTGAGCCGCATGTGGGCTGGGGCTGTGGGAGGGACTTGCCAGCCAGTCAGTGATGTCCCGGGTAAGCTCGAGGCAGTGCTCACCCGTTTCAGATTCTGGCCTCTGCAGATCAGTAAAGCGGGTGGGTGGAATGGGAGTCTGTGGCTGCTGAAGGCTTCTCCTGGCACCTGGATTTGGGCAGTTGCTCCTCAGTGCTGCTAGAGGTGGGTGAGAGCCCAAAGAAATCCAAGCAGATCATGGCTAGCAAGGTGAGGAGAAGGCAGCCCCTATGACAGACAATGACGGAGGGCTGTTTGCCTCCAAGGCACCTCTTTAGGGGCTTTACCCTTGTCTGGAAGGGACTGGGGGGACCCTACTGATGTGAGGTGGGGTGTGGGGCACAGATCCCCTCAGCAGGCACAAGGACACTGCTGGGGCTGGAGAGGCAGATTGCAGGCAGGACCCTCAGCCCATGGCAGGAGCTGGACTGAGGTGCTGGAGCATATCCAAAGCAGGGCAATGGAGCTGGGGAAGGACTGGAGCTGGGGAAGGACTGGTTCCTTTGAACAGGAACAGCTGAGGGAGCTCAGGCACTCAGTTTAGAGAAAAGGAGGCTCAGGGGGTCTCATCACTCTCTGCATCTCTTGAAAGGAGCTTGGAGCCAGGTGGGGGTCAGGCTCTGCTCCCAGGTACCTGTGCCAGGGGAAGTTCTGGTTGGATATTACTGAAAATTCCTTCACTGAAAGGGCTGTCAGGTATTGGCACAGGCTGCCCAGGACAGTGGTGGAGTCATCATTCCTGAAAGTTTTCAAAAACCTTGGAGATGTTGGCACTTGGCTACAGGGTTTAGTGGTGGCCCTGGAAGTGCTGGGTTTAGTAGCTGGACTCGATGATGTTAAAGGGATTTTCCAACCTTAGTGTTTCTATGATTCCAAAGTTTCTGCTGTGCAGCAGCAGAGCAGTTCTGTGAGGGAGTGTCTGTGGGGGGACTTGGCTGCAAACTCCCAGCAGGAATGGTGGAGGGAGGCATGCAGGGAAGGCTGATGAACCCATGATCAAGGCTGATGAGCAGGAGGAGATAAAGCAGGATTAAAGAACACACAAGCTGGGAGTTAGACAAACGGGCAGGGAGCCATCCCCACTCCTCTTGGAGCTCTGACAGAAGGCACAGAAGAGCAAGACGGGAAACTCCCATTTTAGCTCCACTTGGCCCATTCCTGGTGCCTCTCCCCAGCATGCCCAGGCAGTTCAGCAGCTGGTGGCAGCTGGTGAGCCTGTCACTGGAGAGCCTTTCCCTTTCCTGTGCCAGGTTTCCAACTCCTAGCAGTATTTCTGCTTTGGCCTTTCATAGAATCATAAAATCATTAAGGTTGGAAAAGCCCTCTAAGCCCATCAAATCCAACCATTAACCCAGCACTAGCAACTCCATCACTAAATCATGTCCCCAGGTCCCTCATTCACGCATCTTTTAAATCCCACCATGGATGCTGACTCCACTACTGCCCTGGGAAACCTGTGCCAATGCCTCACCATCCTTTCAGGGAAGGAATTGTTCCGAATATCCAACCTAAATGGATATGGCCCAACCTGAGGCTGTTTCCTCTTGTCATATCCTGTCCTTCCATGGCTCAGGGATGCCATGGAGATTGTGTGGAGAAGCAGCTGATTTTGGTGGAAATATCACTGGTGCTAGCCTAGAACAGCCCGTGGTTGTCTGCAGGACATTCCATCCATCCCACCACTGTAGGAATGTGCCCCCTGTTGACAGAGTGACTAAATTATTCTTTATCTGCTTAAAAAGGCAAAAAGCCCAGAAGTTTCTCTCCCAGTTTGGTACAAAGACACCTCATAGGACCTTTGGGACTTCACCTCAGACCTGGGGCTGCCAATTGGACAGAGGCCAAGAGGTCCCACCTACGTAATTCACTAGAAAAGGAAGAGAGCAGAACTTGCCCCTGGCTCAGTTTTTCTCTGTAAGAGCTTTGTTATTTTGTCTTTTATGAAACCTTTTTCTGTTTCCAACACTACCTCAGAAGCCATCCTGCTAATTTTATGGCATTTGGGGTAGGTGGGCTATCTCAGGTGTTATGGGTTCTCTGAGAGCTCATAGGCCCTGGCTCAAGCAGAAGCCCATCACATCCCCTTCCAGCCCTGCCTTACCCCTACTCCAAGCCTCTGTCAGGAGCACAAAAAGCAGCAGAGATCCTCCTGCAGTTCAGTGGCAGCTGGTGGGTCCTGCCCTCCCCAAGGTGTGTCCTGAGCCCTCCAACTGTGCTCCAGGGGTGACCAGGCTCCTTGCTGTGGCCAGATATGGGGTGGAAGCTCCAAGAGTAGAGTGCAGGCATGTGCCAGGGAAAAACCTGGGGACCCCTGCACAAGACTGCTGTCTCCCTGGGACTGCACCTGCTTTCAGCCAGAAGGCACCTCCTAGGCTCCCAAAGCTTTCCAGCCAAAACTCATTTTGGCACCAAGGGCACTGTCAGGCAGCTCCCCCCAGCTCTGTGGTGCCAGTGAATCAGTGGCAGGGAAGACACCTTCTCCCCAGGTCAGATCAGATCAGATCAGTCCTACATCAGGAAGACACTGAGGCAGGAACTTTGCCAGTCAGGGGTACCAGAGCTGTGCAGGCGCAGGGAGATACCATCAGGGGATGAGCAAAGGAAGGACTGGCAGGGGCAGCCACTGAGGCTGGGGCTCATCAGGGATTGCCACGAGGCTGGGGCATCTCTCACCCTCCTCCCAGGGCCCCAGAGGATGCTAAATTGTACAGGGATAGTAGCTGAAAAGGTGATTGAACCCTCCAGACTCCAGGCCTCCCACTGCTCTGGGGTGTTAGGATCCCACACTGTGATCTGTGCACAGGGAGAGGGCTGGAACTGGGAACCAACAACCCTATATGTAGCAGGGAGCTCACTTGAGGGCAAATCCAACCTCCTGGAGGTGACCAGGGCAGGGTGTACCTGTCTTGGCCCCATAAGCTGCAGGCTTGCATCCCCAGCTCTGCTCCAGGGGAAGATACTGAAACCACAACAGGGAAAAGAAGGATTCAGGGCAAACAAACAAAAACACCAGCAATTTCCTGCTTGGCCTCTCCAGATGGAGCCTTCCCTACCTCCTCTTCCCAGTGAGTGTAAACTCATGACGTGTCTGCTCTCATGTCCTACACTTGAGCTTCCAAACCCACACAAACACACAGGCACAGGGAGAGAGAGCCACAGCAAGATCTGTGGGCAGTCAGCATAGGTGCCTCCCATGGACACTGAACGTTCTTTGAAAACTGTGAATGTCACCCTGATGTAATGCTGGCCCTTGAAAACCTGTCCTAGGTGCCAACCCTGTGTACCAGTGTACCCTTTCCACTGCTCTTAAATTCCAATGTCCCCCAAGCCCCCCAACAGCCCTTGCAAAGCTCTGGGATGTAGAGAGGCTTGAAAAGTAAATGTGGATACAGACATGGTAGTGGATGTGAATACAGACATGGTGGTGGATCTGGAAAATTGAAACAAATTATGCAGGACTAGAGAGTAGCAGCTGGTAAGAGCCTCTTGTCTCTCAAGGCTGTTTCATCAGGCTGCTGGAGAACTGGGCCTGGTGCTGCCCATCCTTGAATTGCACCCCAACACCTTGATCCTCAACACAGGCCCTCCCCATCGAACCACAGAACCAAAGAGAAGTTCGGGTTGGAAAATACTTTAAAGCTCATTCCATTCCACTCCCTGCTGTGCACAGGGACACCTTGACTGTCCCAGGTTGCTCCCAGCCCCATCCAGCCTGGCCTTGGACACTTCCAAGGCCAGGGCAGCCACAGCTTCTCTAGGCACCCTAAGCCAGGGCCTCCCCACACTCACAGGGAAGAATTTTTTCCCAATATGCCATTTAAACCTAGTCTCTTTCAGTTTAAAGTTTTTCCCCTTTGTCCTGTCACTCTCTGCCCATGGAAAAAAGTTAAAATACCTCTTTTTTTTAAGCCACCTTTGAGTACTGGAAGGCCACAATGAGATGTCCCCATTACAGGCTGTGAGAATAAAGGTTTTTTCAGACTGCACTGGAGCTCTGGAACAGAACAGTATCCAGTTGTGGATTCTCAGCAAGGGCAGGTTGGGCAGGGAGGGCTCAGTCCCTGTTCCAAAGCTGTCATGTCAGGGGAAACAAGGGTGTGTAAAGGCTGAGGATGAGATTTTGTCAGTGGTGGGGAGAGGATCAGACTGAAGGCACAGCTTTGCAGGGGCAGGGAGCTGGCAGCTGTCAGCTCTGGAGGGCTCATCAAAGCTCCCCAAGCTCCCAAAGCACACCCTGAGCATTGCTCAGCCCAGCCACGTCTGTCTGTCCATCCTGTCCTCCCAGAGGGGGGCGTCTCTGACAGGCTCTCTGCAGAGACAAAACAAAACCCAGCTCCCCCCCCAGCCCAGGCCCCTCCTGAATACATGTGCAGGGAATTTCAAATGTGCTGCAACTGTGCTTTTGCCAGGAAGGAGCTCTGTGCTGCCATCCTCTTGCAGGCAGTGTATTGTCCCTGTCACAGCTGTCCTCCTTGGGCACTGCCCTGCTCACAGGACACTCTCAGGGAGGCGAAACAAGACTCACAGAGTCTGAGACTGGGAGAGATCCTGCCGTGGGCAGGGACACCTTCCACTGTCCCAGGCTGCTCCAAGCCCCATCCAGCCTGGCCTGGGACACTGCCAGGGATGGAGCAGCCACAGCTGCTCTGGGCACCTGTGCCAGGGCCTCCCACCCTCAGAGGGGAGAATTTCTTCCCAATATCTAGTCCTAATATCCTAGTATCTATCAGAATGTCTAACATCCTAATTCCTGATATCTGGAATGGGCATGTTGCCTAACCCTGCCTTCTTTCATTTTAAAACTATTCCCCCCTTCTCCTATCCCTAGGTGAGTACCATGGAATCCCTGAGCACCCCAGATGTTTTTCCACCCTGCCCACTGCCCTCAGTGGGCTGTGAGGAAGCTGAAGGAGAGGAGGTGGAAGGTTTTCAGGGAGCAGCTGAACACAGAGTCAGGAGAGCAGGGCAAGGGAAGGGTGTGGAAACAAGAGCAGGTGAGCTACAAGGAGTCTCGTGGTCGCTTTCTTCCAGGACAGCATCTCCAGGCTCAGAGCACAGCAAGGCTTTTCTGCAGGTCCCTGCTCCATTCCTTCTCTGCCACGTGCACACACAAGCTGAGTGAGTGCATCTGCGGGGACACTGCTGCCCCAAGGCTGTCAGCTCTCCCTGCAGCCCAGGCAAACCCACAGCCACCCCTCCTGCTGCTGCCTGTGCCCACCCAGAGGACATGGGACAGCCATGGCTCGGGGACAGGATGCTGCCTGCTGCCAAAGGGCCAAGCCCTCGTTGCTGAAAAAGGTGAAGGTGGGGAAATGTCTCAGAAAGCTGCGTGATGACATTTAGATACTTTATCTGCAGCATTTATCGATGAGTTCTGCTGCTTAGAGAGGTTTCACTGCCTGGAAATTTCATAGGATGGGACAGGGCTGGTGAAAGGGCCCTCGAGGTTCTCCTGGCCTGCATCATGCTTATGGTGTCGCTGTCACTTGTCACAGGTCAGGCTGTCGTGCAGCACTGTGTGTCCCATGCAGGGGTCCTGCCAGCCTCTCCTGGTTACAGACTCCTCTGCTGTCTCTCCACTGCCAGCCCAGCCCTGGGGCTCCCTGAACAGGCAGTCCCAGCCCACTGCAAGCACAGGTGTGTGTTGATCACTGTCAGACACAGTGCTGGCAAAGGAGCTAAAGCACGGAGGGGCAAGAGCTCAGTTTCTGGCTCAGAAAGGAGCAGCACTCAGAAAGCACCAGGAAACAGGGGCAGGAACAGCCCCGAGGAGATTCACACCTCCCCTCAGGCTGTATGTCCCTTATCCTGGCAAAGCCTGAGAGGGGCGGTGCTGACAATGACAAACCATGTCTGTGACTCTTCCCTGAAGTACCAGAGCACTGATAAATGAAAGGGCCTGTAAAAGCCAGGATTCAGGGAGGAAGGTCAGGTATTGATAGGAGCAAGGGCTGGGGTTTGTTTGCTTGGTGAGACATGCACAGTAATGTGTCCATGGGCAGAGAAAGGGCCACGCACCAGCAAGTTCCATCCTGTTTGTATCTCTCTGAGCAGAGACACCAAAGATTTCACTAGAGCTTTTGTTTCCTTTGCAAGGCCTGTGCTCAATAAACTTTTGCCTCTACTTATGAAAAGCCCTTTTCCACACCAGGCACAGCTTGCCCTGGGCTCTTATTTCATCTACTGCCCCACTCAGGCCTACCTTGACTTCCCTGTGCTCCTTGTCTTCCTTTCCTCCTCCTCCTGCCTCAGCCACATCCTACTTCACCTGAATCTATCCTGTCCACCTTCCTGTTGCTACCACCCATCCCTCCATCTCTCCTGAAGAACTCCCCTCCCTGGGCAAGGCGCTTCCATGCAATGTTTCCACCTCTCAGTGATAGGACTGCAGCAATGGAGCTGCTGGTGGATTTGTGTCTCCTCTGAAGTATCTGGAGTTAAGGAGGCTGCTGCTCTGCTCCTGAGACCCTGCAGAGCCCAGAGATTTGCAGGCCCCCAGCAGTGGGGACCTCTCCCCACACGCCAGCAGTGTCACATCAAAGAGCACAGCCTTTTTGTTTAGGCCCTGTTTGAAGTTTGCTGCTAATTTTTGGTATGCAGGGAGTGGTGTTTGGATCCTGCTTGTTCCTGGAATAAATGCTCACTGCATTGCTCTTAAATGACTGGAGACCTCCAATTTTAATCTTTTATTCATAATCTTCTTCCAGCTCAGATACAGAAAAAACATGTAAATTCAAAACCTGCAAGAATTGAAAATTTCATAAGTGCTGCTGACCCTTCACTGGCAGCTCTGAATGTGAGAGAAAAAAAGGAATTGTAATGAGTAACCTCATTTTGATAACAGGTTTAGAGGACCCAGGCATTAAATGGGGTTTCACATGTTCCTGCTGTGCGTCCATGAGAGATGTCATCAGTCCTCCTGGGCAGGAACTGTAATCCTGCTGCTCCTGCCTCTCTGTCATCTCCTGCCTCTCCCTCTCATCACCTCTGCACTGAGGTGTGAGCTCACCTGGTGACTTTGGGACACCCCTGCCTGTGTTGCCTCACCTGCTGGTCCCCAAGCTCATGTGCCATTGGTCACCAAAGCTCATCCACCCCAACTGCCTTGGTCCTGCCATGTTCCCTCAGCTCCTGTCCAGGCATGAAGGCCACTGCTCCCCATGGCCTGCACCACATCCCTTACCTCTCTTCTTAGACTCATGAAATGGCAGAATCATGGAACATTCTCAGTTGGGAGGGACCCCCAGGGATCATCCAGCTCAGCTCCTGGCCCTGCCCAGGACACCCCAACAATCCCACCCCGTGCCTGAGAGCTTTGTCCAAAGGCTCCTGGAGCCTCGGGGCTGTGCCCATCCCCTGGGGAGCCTGGGCAGTGCCAGCACCCTCTGGGGGAAGAACCTTGCCCTGATCTCCAGCCTAAACCTCCCCGAGCACATCTTCTGCCATTCCTTTGGGTCCTTGGTTCACCCATCCTCTGCACCATTCTGTGCTTGGGAAGGAAAATATACCTTAATACTGCCTGTTGTTACCTGCTCAGTGCCACCCCTTGCCCACTCACTGCAAGGACCACTTTTCAGGAAAACTTTGTGAGGGGAGGTTTGGAAGGCAGGGAGGAAATGAGAGACATGATGAATAATAAGAAATCTTTAAGAGTAAAAGGCTCTGGGGTCAGGCAGACAACAGTGAGTGCTGGGAACAATTTCACCTTTTTTCAGCATTAGCAAAATAAAAAAAACTTGTCATGGCTGGGATTCAAGATCAACAAGTTCCAAAGCCTTCACCCTTTCCACAGATTTCCCATGTGGTGTGCAACCCCTTTGCCCTTTTAACTCAGGAAACACATTCTTGCTTTTTGTTTTTTTCTTCCTGAAATGAGTAGGATGGTGTGTAGGGAAATACTTCCAGCTCTGCATCCAGAAACTTTTCTGGCACTTGCAGATTATCTGCACTTCTATTCTAGAAAGACCGTCATAAGCAGGAGATGTGCACTGGGGTTTCCAACTGCCAGGAGTTTTCACACAGGAAAGTTGAGGCTTTGTTGTGTGACTGGATACTGGAGATTTTTGGCAGTCTGTTCAGAAGAGGTTTCTGTATGAGGGCCCAACAAACTGCTGAGGGTGCAGAGATGAGGATCCTGCTCACAGGCACAGCAAACCCTGCCATGCCAGGCTGTGGGGCTGGGACGTTGGTCTCTGAGGGGCTGGGCTGTTGGGCTGCCCCTGGCACTCCCTGAGGAGTGGATGCTTCGGGAGCAGTGGGGCTGCCTGGGATGTGCATCCTGTGCCTGCAGGCTCTGCCAGGCTCCTTAGTCCAGGGGTGCACCCACAGGAGAGAGGGAGTTCCCCTCGCAGGAGGGGATGAAGGGCCATTGCCTTCTTCCTTCCTGTCACAGCAGGTGACTGCTCTGAGATGTGAGACCTGCTCTCCTGATGTGAGACCTGCCCCTCTGCTCTGAGTCCTGCCCATGTTCCAGGCCTGCAGCAGAAGTCAGGGTGGCTGCGGTCCCTGCTTATCTCTCCCCAAGCCTGACTGGTTTGAGGTGGGGAGACATTGAGCTGGTGGCAGAGCAGGCACTTCTGTCATCCTGGGATGAGCTATGATGGAATCTCAGTCCTTGATGGTGGTTTTCAAGATATGACCTATAGGACACTTCAAAACCCGTGCAGAACTTGACCCATAATCCTTCCAAGAGTTAAAGCAGCAGCTGGGGCTGATATTTCTATCTTACATCAAATTATCCTGAGTAATTTATTTGGACGTGATGCTAAACGACTGTGCTAAAAGCAAGGAGAGAAGTGGTTTGGGAGTACAGCCTTCTTGGCAGAGGAGGCTGGTGTGTGATCAGACAGGAATCATATCAGGAAATCCGAAGCCGAGTTCACCATCTGTTCCTGTAGCCTCGGAACCTGACCCCTGCAAAGGGGGCCGGCAGCGCCAGGAGCCGGGCGGGGCTCAGCAGGGGCTCCGCAGGTCCAGACTGCCACCTCCAGGCACACGGAGCTCACAGAGCCTCGCTGCTAATGACACAGCCAAACCAGCCGGGCAGCTGCCAAGGAAATGCTTCCCACAGGAGTTACTGAAAGCCTGAGGTAATGCTGGTGTGAGTAGAAAAGAAAAGCTGTTTTACCAGGGAAAGACCAGCTCCCAGTGTGCAAGATGGGATGAAATCCTCTTGGGGGACGTTTAAGTAGGTGTGAAAATCCTGAGGGGACTTTTGGTATGGGAAGGGGTTTATTTGCTGGTGTATATGAACGATGATGTCCATCACCTCTCCTTGGATGGAAGACTTCGCCTCTTGACCAGCCCTTTCCCCAGGCTCCTCTTCCCAAGGGATTTCCTGCTGAGCCAGTTTCTCTCAGCCATCAGGATCCTGGTGCAGCCCTGGCCCATCCTGGCCAGATGGGAGTGCAAGAGGTCTGAAAACATGGCTCTATGTCCTGGAGAAGTGTCTCCAGTGATGGACCTTTGCCAGGATGGCAATTTCTTTAAAAATGACACAACTGTGTCTCATCTTCCTGAGGCTGTGAGCGGGGTGATGCCCTGGGTGATGCTCACAGGCTTTGACAAAGTGATGCAGTAGTGATCAGGCCCCTCCCCACACAAAGCCATGCACAGTGGCCTGCCTGAGTGCCCCTGCCCAGGGAAGGAGCCAGGCACCAGCATCATCCACCCTTCCAAAGGTTTGGTCTAAGAAATGTACGAAAATCTTGCACATTTTGCACAATGTGGATACTGGCTTTATTAATAACTGAAATACAGCAGTGAAATGTGTGTCCTCAGTGAACAGTAATGGGTTCCAGCATGCCCAGGCTGTCCCACTGTGCACAGTGGTAGCACTAGACCATGAGCAAGGGATGATGCAGCTGCTGCCCCTGTCTGCATGATGTGATGGGACTCTGAGCGGAACCTGCACAGGCACCTGGAGGGGTGGGATGAGGTGACCTTCAGAGATTCCATCTAACCATATTTATCACAGAATGGTTTGGGTTGAAAGGGACTTGAAACCCCTTGTTCCCCACCATGTGCCATGGGCAGGGATACCTTCCTCAATTCCAGGCTGCTCTAAGCCCTGTCCAGCCTGGCCTTGGACACTTGCAGGGATGGGGCAGCCACAGCTGCTCTGGGTACAGGAGAAGCGTCTGGGGAGAGTCAGGGTTATAGTGATGGGAAATGCAAATACAGAAATGGGATAGGTGAAGGGGCATGCAGAGCATAGGACTTGTAAGCTCAGCCTCAGCACAGGGGACACTGACCAGGAGCAGCTCGTCCAGCCTGGGGCCTGTGCTTCTGTGAAAGGGCACCAGAGAGAGCAGTGGGAGGGGGCCCGTGAGGAAGGAAGCTCTGGATGGGCTGGCAGGATAACCTGACAGTGTGCAGGCAGGCTGGGCCAGGACAGAGCCCTGGGCTGGCCTTTCCTCATGTCTGGGCTGGTGAGCAGAGCTGGGGGCAGTGAACAGTCACCTCTGTCCTTGAAGTGTGGCAAAGGCTGGGAGCACGTGAGCAGGCAGTGACAGCTTCAGAGCCAACCCCACCCTTGCTGTGGGGCCCTTTTGCTTTTATAGGGCATTTCCTGAAAATGGGGCTTTCTTTGTCCTGCAACTCATTTGCTGGTAAATCCTTCTCTGAAGGGCAGCTGGAACACAGCTAAACACTTTCAGGAAGAGTTTTGCAAGCAGACCTACAATATACTTCAGCTCAGACTTCAGGAGATGAGGGCTGAGATTTTACTGGTTTGGTTTTTCAGTGTTAATTTTTGTTCTTTCTAAAAAATAAACAAAACTGCATCTCCAGAAGAAGGTAAGGCTGAGTCTTGGGAAACCTGTAAGACACCCCTGAGGCTGAGAGGAGCCTGTGGACATGAGATATCTTGTTCTTGCATCATGTCCTGCATGAGATATTCCTACATAGCAATGACTCGGTGGTTTTGGGGTGTCCTCTTCCAGCCCACAGCACCCCTCTCTGGGAGCCTACAAACATCCTCTAGGCTGTTCCCTGTCCCTGTGGGCCCATCCCATGGATGCTCCTGCTTCGCAGGGAAGCATCCTTCACTTGTGGGAGGCTTTCTGGAGCAAGGGAAGTGGTGACTGGCTGAGCATCTCAGTGCTGGTCCCCCTGAAGCAGCTGGAGTGTCCTCTATCCTCATTGCAAGTGGTAACAGCTCTGTGCAGTCCAATGACAATAACAGGCAAGGAGATGGATCACGGAAAGAGGGATTTTTATTGTCCGGGGGAAGCACACACTCTGAACATAAAAGGCAAACCCTGCCCCACCATCCCCACAGCCAGGAGCAGCCCAGGGACCCCACACTGCAGGATCTGACTCATGAACCACCTGGAAAGGGGCCATCTGGCAGCTCCCAGCCTCAGATCCTGCAGCCCACCTGGCTGGGGTTGCCCAGCAAACCCCAAGGACACAAGTGTGGCACTGCTCTGACCTCTGCTCTCACCAGCGTGTCCATGACAGTGTCCCAAACGCTGGGAAGAGAGGACAGGGCCAGCACCAGCCCCCTGTGCTGCAGGGCTTGGATGAGCTTCATCACATGCTGGCTGTAGGGAGGGAGTGTGCCAGGGCTGAGTGCAGGATGTAGGGTGCAATACAAATGAAACAACACTTTGCATCTGTCCCCCCTCACAAAAAGCTTCCATAGGAAGAAGTAAAGTACCTGCCATAGAGAATCCATCAGCACACAAGTGCTCTGCATGGAAAGCCAAGCCAGCCCTGGACAGGCTGGTTTAGCCAGGATTATTGCAGCTGAGAAATAGCTTTAACCCACCCCCCACCCCCCTTGTGCCCCTACAGGCCTGGCAGGAGCAGCCCTCAGGTCACATCCCACCAGCACCTGCACTGGAGTGATGCTGGTTTTGCTGTGCCATGGGAAGGACAGGCTGCTGTGGGTCAGGCTGGACCCTGCAGGGAGTGAGGCTCCTCTCCAGTCTCTCTCCCCTCCTGTCAACCCCCAGCCATGCTCCCAGCAGGTGTTTTTTGCAGTGAGTTCAGCCCCACGACTGAGGCTTCTGTGCTTTGAGACCATTTTATGTACCTAACATCCTACTTCAGTAAAACAGCTCCCAAACCCATAGAAAATTGTATTTACACCAAAAGGAAACTCCCAGCCCACAGACTGCCCCACTCCCCAGTTCATCTGCACCTCTGCACGCAGCTCAGCCTCTTGGAGCAGCTCCACACATCTTTGGAGGCCACTGCTCAGCACCAGGTAGTTCACCCAGAGAGATGCTCCTGTGGAGGACAGACCACTCTCCCAGACACTGGGGTCACCAGCAGGGAGATCCTGTGCCCAGAGCCTCTGTCCCCAGCCACAGGATGCTGTGATTGCAGCTGGAAACACGGCCAGGACCCCTCCTCTGCAGGTGATCAGCAGCCCTGGGCACTGGCAGCTAGGTGATGGCACAGCTCCTGGGTTTCTCTAGGACAGTATAAGAACAAAGAAGAGCTGTTTCTCTGTCCCTCTATCATGTGACATGGGAGCACACTCTCCCTTTCCTCTCTGTTCTGGGGGAGGCCAGGACGACTCTGCTGGCAGAGAAACCTGAGCTTGTGGCCCTAGAAAACATGCCTGGGCTGCCTGGAGGGCTGTGCTGGATCCATGGAGTAGTGCTGGTGGCTCAAAGAGGTGGAGAGTGTCCTGCAGCACTGTAGGGCTTCTTGAGTCTCCACGTAGAAGTCCCTGGACAACTCTCCTCTTAGCTGGAAAGGATGGTCTGAAGGCAGAGCCAGGTGCTCCTGGCACTGCCACCTTGTTTTCTGTCCTCTGGCCACCTGCTCTTGGTAGAGGTCGACCATGAAGTCACCTTCAGGCTGGTGCAGTTCGGGAGGCCCAGGCTGGAGTGTGCTGGGGGTGCAGGGAGCAGGGCTGTCTCTGCTGTGTGCAGTGTGTGGAGCCTGCTCAGGTCAGAGATCCCAGGAGCTCCCCAGCTGCCTGATCCAAAGGAGCTGTGTGCCACGGCAAGCCCAGCCCACTGCTCCTGGTTATTGCTGATCTGTCTGATGCCCCTGCACCTGCAGGAGCAGCTGGACCATCCCACTGGGTGAAGGGGTTGTCTCCTGTCCTGCATAGTTGTGGGGAGATCCCCAGTCCCACAGGGAAAGAGCAGAATCATGATGTGTCTGCTTGGAAGGCTGCTCCCCCCTTCACCTGGGGGAAGGAAGCAGCAGGACCACCAAGGTGTCTGGAATACCACATTTCCACCAATGCTGAACATAGAGATGCTGGCAGGGCACCAGCTCCTGGCACCCCTGTTCCTGCTCACCACCCTGCAGCCCCTTTGCCAGGGTAAGTGTTAAGGAATGCCTGATGTAGCTCTGCAGAGCTTTTGGTCAGAGATGCCTCCTGGGGCCGTTTGTGTTCAGCAGCTGGGATCTCATTGCCTGGATGCTGCTCAAGATCTTCTTCTGGTGACCCATCATGGTGATGCCCAGACTCCGAACATCCCTGGAGAACAAAGACACTGTCAAAGACACCTGAGCCAGGCCCCAGGGAGACAACTGCACCCATGGAGCAGCCCAGGAGCCTGTGCCTGGCTCTGTTCCACCTGCACACCAGCACAAGGCTGGTCTTGCTGAGGCTCCATGGACATTCTCCCAGGGATAGACAGACTGCCATTCTCTTGGACATGTCCTCCTGTGACAGCCCTGTGGGAGCAGGAGCAGGATCACTCCTGACAGGCTTGTAGGTGACAAGATCAATGCTGTGAAATTGAATTCAGTTTTAGTGAGATGCCCTCAGATAACCCAGTCAGAAGGATGGATGATGAGCCTTCCCCATTCAAAAGATTCTCTGATGTGCATGACAAACAAGGATCACTATCAGCTCAATCCCAGAGCAAAGGCCCCATGTACAGCCATAATCAATGCACATGACAACTCTCTGCTTGTATCTCTCTGCCTTCCCTTTCACTGCCACAGGAACCACTGTCCAGCAGCTCCCTGCCTTTGGACAGGGAACAAGGGTCCTTAGAGGCTGAACAGGCTGTCACTCCTGGTAAAAGCAAGGGATGAGAGAGGTAAGCAGATATAAGGGCAGGAGCTGGCATAGTTGCTTCTTTTCTGGTGCTGCTTGGATGCTCCACCTTGGAAACTCCCTAGACAGGTGGGAAATCAAGTTCCTTACAGCAGGAGGGTGATGAGATAGATCTTCTCCAGCTCTATTTACTTAACTTACCCTTGGTAATGTGTGAATGACCTTCCAGTGATGTCTCCCTCCTGGCTGCACTGAGCAGGGAGCCAGTTCTGTGCACAGGGGTCTGACAAAGCTCCAAGGTAATGCGCAGCTAAGGTCGTTTCCCAGTGATCCTAGAGAAGCTGTGCAGAATAGCACAGCCACACTCTAGTGCAGAGGTGCCTTTTGCAGGGAAGACAAAGATGAGAAGCACAAGGAGACAGCAACCTCCTGCCTGACCCTGCTCTGACCAGGAGGCTGGGTTAGCAACCTAACCTGGAGCACCTTACAACCTGAATTACTTCCTATGGCCCTATGGTGACATTGGAGAGCCACCACAGAGCACTGGAGGTGACTTGGAGCTCACAGCCTCTCAGTACAACTCGCACACCTTCCCTCAAAGCTCAGTGCAGCCTTGGACATTGTTCCAGGTCTCACCACCATGTGCCTGGAGATACGTCTCTGGCACCAGGAACCAACCAGGCCAAGCCAGCAGATGCAGGAGGTCAAAGTTTGGGGCTGGGGGGTTTGTGTGGGCCTGGGCACACCCAGACAGTGCTGTTTGCTCCCTGCTACTCACTCGATGTTCATGTGCATCACCATGCCCAGGGACGAGTACCCAGCCATGGCGAAGTTCTCCCGGTAGTGCCCCAGGCAGATGGAGTCCAGCCAGTCCTCCACAGTCAAGCAGCTGCTCAGGTCCAGGAGACCCCTGTCCAGGCGTGTCTGGGTGAACCTGGGAGCAGAACTGAAGGGGTTAGATGAGAAATGTTGGTCCAAGGTGAGCAGGCTGTGAGGGCCACCTGAATGCACCTATATAATCAGGAAAACGTTAGGGTTGGAAAAGCCCTCTAACATCATCAACTCCAACTGTTGACTCAGCACTGCAAGGGCTACCACTAAACCATGTCCCCAGGTGCCACATCCACACCTCCAGGGCATCCATGATGACTTCACCACTGCCCAAAGCAGCCTGTGCCAGGACCTGACCACCCTTTGTGTGAAAAAATTTTCCCTAATACCAAACCTAAACCTCCTGTGGCACAACTTGAGGCCATTTTCTCTTTTCCTGTCTCTCATTCCCTGAGACCAGAGGCCAACTGCTGCCTGGCTTCCTCCTCCTGTTGGGGAGCTGTGGAGAGCCAGAAGGTCCCCCTGAGCCTCCTTTTCCCTAAACTGAGCCCCTCCCAGCTCCCTCAGTCTGGAGCCAGGGTGCTCCCGACCCTTCCCCAGCTCTGAACACACTCTTACCCCTCCATTTTTGTTTTGTCATGAAGAGCCCAGAACTGACCCCAGGATTCAAGGTGGGACCTCACCAGTGCCCAGCACAGGGGGGAAATCACTGTTCTGGTCCTGCTGGCCACATTATTCTAGATGGCACAGCTCTCCATTGTTCTCCTGCCCACGTGGGCACACAGGTGTAACACAGCTGATCTGCAGATCGCGCAGAGCAGGACACAGAGAGCCCTAGCAGGCAGGTAAAGGCAGGGATGCTGCTGCATGGGCACTGCTGCACTTCATTGGCCTTGGCATGGGGATGCCGTGGTGGGAACAAGGGGATGAAGTGCAGGAAGCTCCTCCCTACTCACCATAACCTCTGTCCACGGGCCCCGTGCATGTCCATGTTCCCAAGAGCAGCCACTGGTGCTACAGCCAGTCAGAACTGCAGCCCACATGCTCTGAGCAGTATCAGGTCATTAGGCCCTGCTCACACAGGGGTCAGGGAGCCCTCACCTGTTGATGGTGCCTGTGCACTTGAGACTGTCGGGGTTGCGGATCAGCTTGTCCAGGATGCCAACAATGTGGGAGAAGCGAGGCCGCTCGCTGCGCTCCTTCTGCCAGCAGTCCAGCATCAGCTGGTGCAGGGGGCTGGGGCAGCCCATGGGGGCAGGCAGGCGGTAGCCTTCCTCCACTGAGGTGATGACCTGCAAGGAAGCCACAACTGCAGGGGGGCTGCACCGCCATCCCACTCCAGCCCCACTGATGGGAAGATCCACGGAAGCTGCTGGGGCCGTGGAATGGGAAGCAGAGGGATGTGCACAAGCTCCGTGCTAAACAAGTGAATGGCTGCCTGCAGGCTCTGTGCAGAGCTGGCAGTGGGCTGGACTGTAGCAGACCCCATAGAATTGTCTAAGACGCCATGGAGGGCTGAGACTTAACAGTAGGGATTGCTGAGTCATGATGAGACAGCAAAATAAGCTCCTGTCTTCCGCCTCTCAGACCCCAGCTTATCTCTGTAACCCCATAGGTCACTTTCCCCTAACCCTTACTATTGGACAAGTTTGGATCCCTCTGTACCCTATAAAAAGGGGCTGTTGTAGCCCATTCGGCAGAAGAAGAGCCATCGCTGGAACCCTTCACAGACCCCTCAATAAACCATCACTGTGGAACCGCCAGGACCTCTCCTTCTCCTCTCTCGCATCTGCTTCTCCCCCCAGCCCTCCGGCACCTTAGCAAGCAAGCAAAGAGCTGAAATCATAAGAGAGATGATAATCACTAAAGAGCTGAAATCCACTAAGCTTGCTTAAGGTAGCCGCGGCTACGAGCGGCCTCAGTATTTGGGATAACTCTGTCTCCAAGATGGATTGAGCTATCCGGATAGGACTGCCTTGCTTGGGGGCAAAGCCTGCTCTGTAGGCAGGGGAGACCTTTACTGGACATCACACACACACAGGAAATCAGTGCTATGAAAACAGAGTTGTTTAGTGGTCCAGTGGCCTAAAATATTGCAGCTTCCCTCCAGAAGACAAGCCATAATGGCTGCACTCACACTCAGTTTTTCTACAGCTGGGGTGTGGCAGTGGTCGGCAAGACTGGACAAAAGGCTGCTTGAAGAAATCTTGTGTAGGAGGTAGTGTAAGCCACTGCATTCATGCCCTACTGTCACCAAAGCCACCACAAAATAAAAAAGAAAAAATAGGAAGAGAGGGGGCTCCCAGCACAGGGGGGCATTTGTGGTACTCACAGGTAAAAAAAAGAGCCAAAATACTAATTTTACTGCCTCCTTTTGAAAATTTTGCCCTCAGGTTGTGGTCAGGATTATAACCTACATTTCCCTTCAGATTTTATGCTACTCTTGAGGTAAGAATGGTTCCACACAACTCAGACAAGCCCAAAGCCTACAGCTGGGTGGTGCTAGCCTGAGGCTCTCAGCAGCCTCATTTGGACAGTGGAAGGGATAGACGCCCAGCACTGGAACTGGCAGGCTGCTGCAGTGGGGCTGCAATGATCCTAGGAAGTCCTGACCCCTCCAGGGACTGGGAAATGTGGCACAACATGAGCTGACTCTCTCCAGCCAGCAGAAAGGCAGGATTGTGGACAGCCACAGAGCACACAGCCAGTGTGGCAGCGATCTCCCTGCCTGCATCTGTACTGGGAACTTAAGTCAGTGTCTCCGGGAATGGGGCAGGATTGTGAAAGGCCAGCAGGTAGGTCCATATATGAGCTCTGGTCACTCCTGGGTGCCACGGGACTGCAAAGGCAGAGGCTGTGCAGTGCAGGGATGGAGTGCTGTCAGCACAGAGGGGACATGTACCCTGTGCACAGCCCTGGGGCGATGTGAAGAGAGGCAAGAGCTGATCCTTAGGCCCCTGCTCCAGCCCCTGCCAGGCTGGCTGGGAGGGCAGGAGGAGGGGCAGCTGGCAGCACTCACGTCACGGTTGGTCATGTTCCAGTAGGGCCGCTCGCCGTAGGCCAGCACCTCCCACATGACGATCCCATAGCTCCACACGTCGCTGGCCGAGGAGAACTTGCGGTACGCGATGGCCTCGGGAGCCGTCCAGCGGATCGGGATCTTCCCCCCCTGGAAAAGGAGTGAGAGTGGAGGCTCAGAGCAGGCGGGGCTCAGTATCCCGAGCTCTGCAGCTGGGACAGCTGTTGGACAAGCTGGCATCTTCTAAAAAGGACTGGTAATCTGGCCAAAAGAAGCCCAGAGGGGTATGTGAAGGACAACTTCAAGGTGTTTCCAGCAGAGCAAAGAGAACACTGTGCTCTTTTACAAGGTCTTCATGCACAATTTGGTTCCCCTGTGCTCAAGAGACAAGGAATTCCAAGTGATGAAGAGGAGCCCTGGCCTACGAGAGCACACAAGCACAGAGCTGACTCTGTGTGCAAGCAGAGAGCCTGACCTGAGCAGACAGGGAGAGTGATGGGATGTGCTCCCTGTCCTTCCCCGCTTTGACAGGCAAGGACTGAAAAGGCAGATGCATTCAATTAAAGGACCATGCTGACAAAAATCAGCAATATATGGACTAAGAATGCTTTTGTGGTTGCCAGCCATCTGAAGAGGAAAGTTGCAGCGTAGGGGACATTGGGTGGGCTTCCCAGAGCCCTGGGGCAGGAATGGTGTGCCACCACCATTCAGGGATACCTGTATAGGGAGAGCTGCCTCTACCCAGCTTAGTCCTGCCTTCTCTGGCATATCATGGCATATCACATGCCATGATAAGGACTGAAGATGAACAATGTGTCTTTTGGGGGAGTTCCTTGGGTGAAGCAATCTCCTGAGCATGTTGAAGACAACACAGGAGGAATACAAGTTTCTGAACACAAAAGAAGCCGCATTTGCAGGGCACCCTGGCTGAGACCTCGCCAGAGATCTCACTCTGGCACTGCATCCTTGTGGTTCAGCTCCATCCACACTATCCAATCTTCCTCCAGAGCAACCAGCTCTGGTGGGTTTCACTGCAGCAAGGTACCTCAAAGCACCAGAAACCAAGCAGCAGGAACCTTGCCCAAAGTGAAATTATGTGGAATGACATGCTGTTTCTTGAGATACCAGAAGGAGCAGATGATTGCATAGACACACACAGGGAGCCCCTTTGGCTCAGCTTCTCCACTTTGCTGAAGACAAGCAAAGACCATGAAGGGCCACATTCTTTAGGCTGGGCCATGGTGCACTCATCCCTCAGAGCTACAGCTGCTCTGGGACATGCTCAGCATCAGCTACCCCAAAGGAGCCTGAAGCTCTTTCTGCTTCTGTAGTCTTGGTCCTTCTGAGAAATGATGCTCGGACTCCTCTGCTACAGCTCCAAACTGGCCTCCATCAGGAACAGTCTGTCCACCAGATGTGTTCCAGGGGAGCACACTAATTCTTTTCATGGCTAGAGGAGAGTAAAGAGAGCTCGATTTATTTAACATATTCTATGTATTTCATGAAAATGTATTTCATTTTGCTCCTAATGACCTCCCATGGAGGAGGACATCAAGAAACAGAGCTGCCAGGTTGGCCAGAAAAATCTCAACAGGGCTGCAAAATCAATTCCCACCTTTTCCACATCCATGAATGAGGCCAAGTCACAGGGAAAAACCAGTGTGTGGCCACAATGCTGAAGGGTGGACCAGAACACCCCCCTATGGATTGATGGCTCTAGGACAACTGTGGAGTGGATGGAGCTACAGAGCTTAGGGAAGGACTCCAATGGGGACAGTGAGGCCACACGCACCCATGGGAGCAGTTGGCTGGGGATGTTTGCTAACTCCCTGTCCTGCCATCCTGCTGCTCTTTGTGCACTGCACACTCAGTACTGGGATGTCACTGTGTCAAGGACAACGCTTTAAGGCTCGGGAGCTCTTTGGGTTTGAACTGTTGGCTCAGATATCAGCAGGAAGTGACATCGCCATTCCTGCCCTACCTATTCTGACTTGAGAGTCCCTGACTTTTCCACATGTCCGAGGCCTGGGGCAGCAACCAGCAGCAGGGACCAGCTCTGTGAGCCACCCACCGTGGTGGTGTAGGCAGCGTCGGGGTCGTCCTCCAGGATGCGGGAGAGGCCGAAGTCAGACACCTTGCACACCAGGTTGCTGTTGACCAGGATGTTGCGGGCAGCCAGGTCCCGGTGCACGTAGCCCAGGTCAGACAGGTACCTCATGCCTGCCCCAATGCCCCGCAGCATCCCCACCAGCTGGATGATGGTGAATTGCCCATCGTGTTTCTGGAAAGGAAATAACCCAGAGTTCACTTGTGGTGCTCGCCACCATCCTGTTGGTGCTGCTGTCATTAAACCAGTTCCCAGTGCCTCTCATCTTTGGCTTTGTACATCCTCTGACCCCACTGCCTCCTGCTTGTGCCCCTGCCCACTTCCTGCCCTCTCAGTGCCTGTGACACGTCCTCAGGCTGTTGTCCCTGCTTTTGCAGTGTCACTTCAGGGAGCCAGACACAATGCCTGGAGCCTGTGTCTGCTGGAGAGGTGAGAGCCCAGCACCCACAGCTCTCTCTAAAACAGGGGTTTCACTGGCTGTGAGGCTGAGAAGCAGGAACCCGCCCCAGGGGATGCACAGTGAATGAAAATACAAAGTGGCTCCTTACCCTGAGGAAGGTGTCTAGCGAGCCATTCTCCATGTATTCAGTAACAATCATTACCAATTTGCCTGCAGAAGACAAGGGAGGTCAAGTTAGCAGAGAAGTCACCGTCCTCCAGGAAGCCCAGTGCCAGGTTTTCACTGGGAGAGACATGAATTCAGGTCTGTGGGTGTTCTGCAGCCCCTCAGACTGGTGTCACCCTTGCACCAGGCAGGACTGGGCCAATGATGGGGATGTGGCAACAACCAAGAGACGTATCCCTCCCTCCAGGTGCTATTGACATGGCTAGGTCATTTTTGTTACCCTGCTGAAATTTGCATGCCATCAGTGTGAGGCTTTGCATCAGAATGCACCTTTTTGGAGGAAGACTTCAAATTATGATTCAGTACAGGCAGCCTTTAAAATAAATGCCTTTAAGTAGGACATCTCCCAGACCAACAATGATCTGGAGCACACTGCAGAGCACGGTGTGGAACTGCCATGGGGAACTTTGTTCTGGAAGAGAAGGCAATGGGGTGGCTGTCCCAGGTAAATGCACAAATCTGAAAAGCCACTGGGGCAGTGAAGGATGGAGTGCACCCAAAGTGAGCCCTGACCCACATCTCCCAGGTTGCCTGCAGGGAGATGCATCCCAGCTCTGCTCTGCCATACACTCCCTCCCCTGCCAGCCACGTACTCCTGGTGACCACCCCCTCCAGGTGGATGACATTGGGGTGGTCGAACTGTGCCATGATGCTGGCCTCACTCAGGAAGTCCCGCCTCTGCTTCTCTGTGTAGCCTGCCTTCAGTGCTTTGATGGCCACGGGAATCTCCCTCTTCCCTGGCAGCTTCAGGCGGCCGTAGCACACCTCTCCAGACTCCCCTGCAAGGCAAGGGAAAGTGCGAGCATGGAGAGCTCCTCAGCATCTTGTGCTCACCCACCAACACCATGAGTCATAAAGTCTATCAGCATACTCACGGCATGCCTCAGTCCCTCTGGATTTCAGTCTGGATTTCGATCCCCTCCAACCCCTCCACAATTCAATCCTCTGAAAGGATTGATCAGCTCTTGTTTCTAGTTCAGAAAGGGTGGGAACATCTGAAACCACCTCTCTCTGGTGCCTGTCACTGAAGGCAATGGGCCAAGGGTGGTGATGACAGTGGCATCATTCCTCTGGGTTTGGCCCTCAGGGTGCCTCTGGTGAAGTTCCAGCTCCAGCTCTGCACTGTGCTTCTCCAAAAGTCCCTGTTCCTATGCAAAATTCCCTTTTGTTCTGAAAATGTGCCATTTTGCTTGCAATTTCATTTGCATCTGGTCACCCAGGTTTTTTCATGGGTGCATGCTGGGACACCTATGGGGACAGGCTGAGCCATCTGCTGTGTCAGCCTGAGCCACCTGTCCCACACCCGCTGACAAGCAACCCCCTGCACCAGGCTGCTCCAAAGGGTTTATTTCACTTCCCCAAACCCCCAGTCTGTCCAAGGTTTTGATCTCACAAGGCTCAGGAGCAGATGAAGCCCTGCTGAGCACGGCTCTGATCCCAGCGGGCCAGGGGCACAACTCAACCTCAGAGCATGGATTTCCCTGAGCAGACACCAAGCAAAGGGGCAGCTGGGCACCAGCACTCACCAGACCCGATGACCTTCTCAATCTTGATCCGGGAGGCCTCTATTTCACGGGTGAACTCATGCACAGCTTGGCAGGGGTCCTCGTATGTGTGGGGGTCCACATAGAACTTGGACTCAGGGAACTTCACTGCCGGGTTGCAAAGTGGAGAGAGGAGATCAGCACTCTCAGGCAGCCCTGCTGGGAGGAGGGACACCAGCCACAGGGCAGAGGGTGGGCAGGGGCAGGAGAGGCTGAGGAGCCGTGGAGATGCAGCACAAGGAACCCTAAGTCACGCTTTGGTGCAGCAGAGTCCTCAGAGCAGCTCAGGACCTGGCTGCCCAGGTGTTCTCCACATGATTGTCCCACTCCCCCACTCCTGCCCCTGGCCTGCTGCTCTCTGGGATGATCCTGCTGCACTCTCATTGCACAGTGTTCAGCATTTCAACCTCATTACCAGGATGCCTCTGGGATCAGATTGCCCACTCAAGTCTCCTAAGACACATTCCCAGAAGGAAGGCAAGATACAAAGACCTTCCCCCTAGAAACCACAGCACTGTCAGGGGGTAACAGTCCACCTCTGTCCATCCATAGGGCTGGAGTTCTTCCCAGAGAGTGTCCTACCTTGCCCATTCTGATAATGCATCTTCTCCTCATCAGAGTCCTGGAAAGCCTTGCTGTACCCACAGTGCCTGCCACAGGAGGACAAGGGTCAGAATAGAAGCCCCCATCCCTCACTCCCACAAGCATTCCAAAAGCAGGGTAGAAGGCCGTGCATGCTGGGGCTGTGGGCAGGCAGAGAAAACACTTGGCCATCGACCAGCTGCATCCCTGCATCTCACTGCACTGCCACTTTAGTACTCTCCAGGTGCTCTCCAAGGCCTGGCAGTGCTCCACGTGCCTGGCTCAGCATGCTCATACAAAGCACACAGTCTTCCTTGGATCTGTCTGCTGTAAAAAAGATCTCTCCACCCCTGACCTACTCACCAGTGCATCCAGTCAGCTCTTGTACCGGTAGTGGTTCTGGTACTAGTATTGCTA
The DNA here is from genome assembly GCA_024362935.1 of Setophaga petechia. Taxonomy (NCBI): domain Eukaryota; kingdom Metazoa; phylum Chordata; class Aves; order Passeriformes; family Parulidae; genus Setophaga; species Setophaga petechia. Next base: position 16,683 of record JANCRA010000088.1, on the reverse strand, counting down.
TTGCTTGTGCTACTGACATTCCGTATATCATATAATATACACACTGATTTATTCCTATTCAGCCTGCTGGCATGAGGGGAAGATCTGAAGACTTGCTCTGCCTCAGGGAAAGTGGTGACCCTTAAAAGAAGTCTCTTGGCTGCTTATTAACCCTGGACTTATAGATGCTCTGGACAAACTGAAAGGAAAAAAGTTCTGCCCAAGTTCTCCCCTCCCTCCTGTCCCTACTGGAGACCTTCAGGAAACCTCACTATCCTTGACAAAACTCTTACCTCTTCTTGCAGATCAGAACCACCAGCAAGGTGACAAGGCCAGTGATGAGTGACAGGCAGATCCAGACAATCGTCATCGTGTCGTACCGGAGAGACACTGGAAAAAGCAGGGTAGGAGTGGGCTGAGCTGGAATTCACAGCTGAGCTCCAGCACATACCCACCCCATGGTCTTCAAAGACAAAGCCTTGGGCTGACAATGAAGTAATGGTCTTCAAAGCTGAAGCACTGTCCCACCTATTCCCAGTTTTGAGCCTCTCCCAGTATACAGGGACTGTTTACATGTGGGGAAATCAAGGAGAGATCTGAGAAAGCCATAGTGACACAGGAAACCAGTACAGAGAGGAGACTGGAGCCTCAGGACCTTTCCAAGTCTTCCCTGACTTAACTGCTGCATCCTTCCTCCCTTTTCCCTCTAATGTATAAGTATAGAATCACAGAATCATTAAGGTTGGAAAAGACTTCTAAGATCATTGAGTCCAACCATTAACCCAGCATGGCCAAGGCTATCACTTAAACATGTCCCCAGCTGCCATATCAACAGATTGATCGAGCACTTCCAGGCATGGTGACTCTACCACTGTCCTGGGCAGCCTGTTCCAATATCTTCTTTCAGTGAAGAAATATTTCCTATTATCCAACTTGAACCCTGTTTCAACTTGAGTCCATTTCCTCTTGTTCCAAGCGTGTCAGGAATGCAACCTGTAGCAATCCCTGCAGGCTGAAACACTGGGGGGATGTGCCTTCTGGTCCCCTCCCTGTGTGGCAGAGGAACAGGGGCCATGGAGAAGGGCATCTTCAGGCCCCAGGCTCCCTGCCCCACACTTCCCACACCCCTCACCTGCACACACTCACCTGGCTTCCCGGTTTCCACCTCCACAGTCTGACTGAACCTCCCGCAGCCGGCAGAGGTGCGAGCCCGCACCTGGAAAATGTAGCGGGTTGCAGGCTTGAGTCCAGAGATGGTGGCAGTGGTGCTCTTGGATTTCAGAGTTGAGTAGCTCTGCATCTCCTTGTCCTGGGGAAAATCAACAACAGAACCTTCTCTGCATTAGCACGGCAACCACACGATCTTCCAAAGAAGCCCCTTGTGCAAGGCTGGCTGATAGCAAGGGGCTCTCTGAGAAACAAGCTCAGTGTTACCTTCTCATAGTACTTGATCTCATATTCCAGGATGATGCCGTTGGGCTGGTCCGGCTCTTGCCACAGCAAGGTGACACTGTTCTGGCCTGTGCTCTCCTGATGCACCACCACCACCTGTGACGGGGCTGGGGACCAGACAGGGGGTTAGGTGCCTACTGAGGGGGGGCAGCAGGAGACAGAAACAGAGAAGGGTGGAACCAGAGCCCCAAGCAGGACCCTAGGCTTAAACCAGGTTTCTGGCTTAATTAAAGCCATGTGGAGATGACTGCTGTAATGGGGATTGCAAACAGGCTTTTCCTTGTTTTGGCTGCATCAGTCTCTTTCCCATGGAGTAAGGCAGCTCTGAGAAGATGAGAGAGGAGGGCACTGTCCCAGCACAGGCAGGAGGGGACACAGGTGATTTGCTGTGATCTGTAGTCAGAAATTAGAAGGACCAGTGTGGCTGCAGGTCATGGAGAGTGTGGAAGCTGGTGGGCCTACACAAAAAGGGTCCATTACAGTTCCTTGGATGGACAGAACCTAAGCCGGAAAAATCTCCCCAGTTCAAGGCAACTGAGCAAAACCTCTCCCAGGCTGCTTTGCTGTGTATGCAAATGTATGCCAGTTCTACCTCCCTGGTTGGCCCGTTGGCCTCTCCACCCCTTTTTCCTTATATATATATGCCCTAGAATGTTCTCCTTTCCCTGCTTACCCATTGGCCCCATATGGCCACAGTGTTCTGCCCCCTTTACCCTATTGGCTGCCACCCCTTGTCCTGCCTCCGTACTGCCCTGAGCCCTCTGCCCATTGGCCCTGATGCTGTGCTCTGCCCCTCTTGTTCCCCATATCTAAACCTGGACTCTCTGCTGTTCTTTTATCTTTGTCGCTGCACCCCTTCATGAATGGCTGCAATAAAGCTCCTCCTCAGAGCTCTATACAAAGACTCTTTCCACTTCTTTGTCGTTGGTGATTCTACAAGAGCTACCTGAAGTGTGTGCTGGAGTGACTGTGTGTGTGTGCTGCAGTGATGGTGTGTGTGCGCTGGAGTGACTGTGTGTGACTCTGCCTGTGACAGTGTGACTGCGTGTGTGTGCTGGAGTGACGGTGTGTGTGTGTGTGTATGTGTGTTTGTGTGTGCGCGTGTGCACTGGCGTGACTCTGTGTGTGTCTGTGTGTGTGTGCTGGAGTGACTGTGTGCGTGCCTGTGCCACCGAGCAAGCAGCTCCCTTACTGGAGATACTTCTGGAAGGTCAGGCACCGCTGCCTCTTGTGCCACTGCCAACAAGCCAGCGGCTCACAACAGGAGATCCCTACTGCACAGTCCCCTCTTGTTCTACCTGTGGTAAAGGGAGAAGGGCAGAGGAAGAGGGAAAGGGAAAATGGTAGGTGTGGTCAGGGTCTGAGCAGCAGTCTAAAAGTGCCTGGGGGTGCTCTACTGCCCTTGGTTATTTATCATCCTCCCAGTCCTGAGCTGGGAGCCTGTGAATCTGTTTTTTTACCTGTAGGCATGCCTGAACTGTAGCTGTCACAGCTGAAGGAACCAATTCACCAGCCTCTTTTCCTACTGGGAAAATATCCACTGGGAGTTCCCCAGAGTGCAGTGGGTGCTGTGATGGCCAGGTGCAGCCATCGGGTCTGACTCATGGGAACGTTTCGGGCCCCACTTGTGAGCTTCATTGTCAGGTGAAAAATGGGATGTGGTAGCTCTGGGGATGACAGAGCTGCAGTGGCCATGGCTGCAGTGCAGGGGTGTCGCCAGAGCAGCACAGAGACCAAAAGAGGCCACAGGGACTGCAGCAGCAATTTTAGCTCTTTGGGGCTGGCTCCTCTGAGAAGCAGGAAATGCTGCTGCTGCAGAGCACCCTGTACCAGATGGGGAGATGGGACAGGGTGGGATGGTGGGAATCAGTTAAACTGGATGAGCATGGGCAATGCCTTTCTTCCAAACAGCCCAGGGAATCTGTGCTGCAGCTGCCTCAGCCATTGGGGCTGAGGAGCAGCCAGGAGGTTCCCTCATGCAGCGTTGGGGTCCCTCAGCCCCCTGGAGGGCAGGGGGGTCTGTCACATGCAGCAGCTGGAGCACAGAAGCTGAACTACTAAATTCCCAACCCCGCTGCTTTCACAGCACCTGCTCAGAATCCATTTTGCAACTGAATGTCAAAATAGATTCTGCACTCAGCAATTCCTGAGAGCATATCCATCTGAGACATCAGGCTGAGGCAGCTCATCAGCACTTCGAGGGATTGTGAGGGATCAAGCCAGCAGGACTGAGCCATTTCCACCTGCTGCAGAAGTGCTACAGGCTGGCATTAGTGACAAAGGAACCTGTTCTCATGCCAGCCATGAAGTAATCAGCAAGGCTCCCAAGTTTCTCCCACTGGTACCCCTGCCATGAGACCAGAAGGGGCTCAGGATCATTGGAAGTTCTTGTGGGCTCATTTCAAACTGGGAGGTCTGACAAGGAGGGTCAGTCCCTGCCCTGATCTCCCTGCTGACAATGTGTTCCATGGAAAAATGCCACAGAACCAAGTCCTGTCCTACCTGGGCTAGAGCACTGCTCAGAGGAATTTCCTGAGGAAAGATCATTTTGCAGTGTGGGATTTGCAAAGGTGAGACATGCATGAAAGAGACTTTCCCCAGCAAACATTGCTGTCATTTGCCAGGGCCTGGCATTGGTGTGAGATAAGAGCAGAGTATGAACTGCTGCCTGGCCCTTTGGGAAGGGGCAAAAGGCTGGAGGATCAGCCTGAAACATTCATAAGCTCCTTAGTGTTCCTGTCAATAAACAAGTGTTCTCTGTGTCCCCTGTCTCTTGCAGAAAAGGAGCCTCCAACAGTGTCTGCAAGCTGAAGTGAGGGGAACGGAGAAGGGAAAATGACCCCACGAAGCAGAACCAGAGTAGGGTAAGAGTTACCTTGGGCAGCAATTTATCCCCAGCCCATTCCAGTTCCCTGAACCCACCTCCAGCAGCATAGAGGACATGGGTCCCGTTTCTCGGCTGTCCCAAGCCCATCACCAAATCAGCCTCTCACTGCTAGAGCAGGTTCTGGCTCGTGCAGACACTGCCTGGAGCAATGCCGGAGCAACATCAGCATCACCCCCACAGGCCGAGTCTGGGGGTGGGTCTGCTCCTCCTACCTGCCTGGTTTGTCGTGATGTTGGCCACCGCGGCTCTCCTGGACTCGAGGCTGAGGTCGGAGACGCCGTTGACGGCCTCCACCCAGAAGGAGTAGTTGGTGTGTGCCAGCAGGTTGGTGACAGTCAGCGCTCCCTGCACTAGGCTCATCTGCTGCGGCACGAAGCGGATGCCGCTGCCGCAGGCCTCGCACGGCCCCGCGGCCCCCGCGCAGCGCCGGCACCGCACGTTGTACACCACGTCCGCACGGCCGCCCTTGTCCAGCGGCGGGCCCCACTCCAGCGTCACCGAGGTGCCGTTCACACTGGAGATCAGGTTCACCGGAGCAGAGGGGGGCCCTGCAAGAGAGGCGGGGATTCAGGCAGGGCGAGGGCTGCTGGAGTATTGAAATGGTGGAGTGTGGGACCGATGGATGTCGGAATCCAGGACATTCCTGTGGCTGCCGTGGAGGACTCCAGACCCTGGCAGGGGGCTCAGAGACCTTGGCACGGAGTCAAAAACACCTGTGCCTTTGATTTTAGCACATGGAAAAAACGACCAACTTTGTATGAAGATGTACAAGCCACAAGAGTTTGAATAGAATGATAGTGAATTTACCACAGAGTGGAAAAGTAGAAATTTGGGGTTTTTAGAATGGGGGTTCAAGAGGCAAGATGGAGGGATCTGGGTATGTTCTGTCTTTCTCCTTCTTCTTCTTAGCCTCCATCTTCTGGTGTGATGGTGGCTCTGGATTGGTTTAGAGTACAGACAGACTGTCTAACGTAGGTGATAGGAATTGGAAAATTATTGTAAATAAAGTACACATAGTTTTTAGTATAAAAAAATAACACCGCTCTGAGGGCGGTCAGTGTGTCACGAACCAACCTGCCAGACAGACCTCAGCAGGTCAGAAAAAGAATGTTATAGATAAGGAAAAATAAACAACCTTGAGAATGAGAGCCAAGGAATCCTGTCTTCTTCTTTGGTCTCAGGGCTGGGAAAAAGAGACTTTCCAACACCTCAGGGTCATCTTGACACCAGAGACCCCATCAAATGGAGATGTGCCTTGGGCAGCAGGACCTGAGCTCACAAACACTGCTGCAAGGGACACAGAACTGCCCAGAGCAGCGAATGTGCTGGACACGAGACAGCAAAGACACAGGCAGGGCACAGGGTGAAATGCCCTGGAGGTAAAACAGTCAGGATCAGGATGCCAAATGCCAGACAGCAAGAGCTGGTGTTAGCTCTGGGGGAAGCAGGAAGCAATGGTGAGGCATGAAGATTTGTGGGGAGAGCCACAGTTGATGAGCTGGATATGCTCAGCTAAAGGGAAAAGTGAACTCACATTTCCTTGCCAGACTAATAAACTTGGGTGGATATTCCTTAGGGAAATACAAGTCAGGTGCTGCTTATCCCTCCTTCGCTCTGGCCTCAGCTAGCAATGTCTGTCTGTCCTCCTGGACCAACTGCAGAAAGGAGGACACCCCCTGGGATGTCCTTGTTCTCTTTTAATAGCACCAGGCCCCTCACAGCAGCATATTGCAAAGCTGAGCTGAGACCATTTGACAAACCCTGGTGTCACCCACAGAAGAGGAGAGCACAGCAACACTTGCACTGACCCCATGGCTTCTCAGGGGTGTCTGACGACCCAGTGCACTTCTAGGAAAGAAAAGCTGGGGTGGGGGTCAATCACTTCTCCCAGGTAACTTGTGACAGGATAAGAGGAAATGGCCTCAAGAGGGTTAGATTGGGTATTAGAGAAAATTGCCTCAAAGAAAGGACGGTCAGGCATTGGAACAGGCTGTCCAAGGAAATGGTGGAGTTAACATCCCTGAAGTGTTCAAACAAATGTGTGGATGTGGCACTTGGGGGCATGGTTTAGGGGTGAGCATGGTGGTGGTGCTGGGCTGATGGATGGACTTGGCAAACACAGAGGCTTTTCCAACCTTAATGATTCTGTGACTCTCTGACCCTGGTCAGCGGCGTTTGGGGAGCAGCAGGAGGGGGCTGACACAGAGGCAGTGAGGGAGTGCAGCTAAGGAGGGCTCTCAGCTCACATGCCAGACAGATACTCAGGGTTGTAGGGCTGGTGGAGCACCTTGGGCAGCAGGTACAGGGAGAATGCTGGGCTCAGGCAGGAGCAGCAGCCAAGGATGTGACAGTGCCCCAGTGCAGCACAGTGGGCACAGGACAGCCAGGGATACTCAGGATACCCAAGGGCTACTCAGGGGGTCCTCAGGGGATACTCAGGGGGTACTCACGTGTGCAGGCGGCCGAGGGGGGGTCCTGCACGGCGCGGTAGAAGCTGCTGTCACAGTTGCACACACGAGCTGCCCGGCTCTCCGAGTGGCTGTGCAGGGGACATTTGGTGCACAGCTGATCCCCAGGGGCTGATTTGTAAAATCCCAGCTGGCAGGCTGCAGGGAGAAGGGCACAGGTCAGAGGGATGTGCCTGGATGAGGATCATCCCACAGCTCAGCAGATCCCACCAGCACAAAGCTCAGCTCTGCTCTCATGTAGTGCACAGCAAACCAGCCTTTCTCCCCGGCACCTGGGCGAGTCCCCTCCGGCTGCTCATCTGGAAACTGGGCTCTGTGGAAGCTTCTATTCCCCCAACTGCACTTTCTGTCATCCTGACATCCGTTCCCCATTGCTTCACAAGCAAACTTGGGTGCTTCTGCTGTTCAGGAGCTGCCTGCAAAACTCCAGGTATTCTTGCCCCTGTGCCTGCTGTCCAGCACTCTCTGCCCTCAGGACAGAGAGCGTTGCAAGGATCAAACCGTGGAAGCACTGGAAAGCTATTGGCAACTACTCCAAAATACCCTTTACAGGGCAAATTTACAACACAGTCCTCACTTCATGGTGGCTGCCACAAACACTGGCTATGCCCAGGTTCCCAAAATCATCTATGTGGGAAGTTTCAGAAATTAAATTTTCCACATCTGGAACATGGTACATGTCCCTCTGCAAGACCCTAGGGTGCTGCCACACAGAGCAACAAGTTTTCTTACACAAAGGGACAGGGAAAGAACCTCTCTTGTTGCATAGTACAGCAAAAATGCACTGCACGCCTGCTGTCAGGTTCAGGACATCCCTCTGGCTGTCCTGAGCAGCCAGGACCCTTGCCAGGGGGCTCAGAGACCCTGGCACAGAGCCCAAAATGCCTCTGTGAGTTTGATTATGGCCCGTGGAGCAAATACCAACCTTCTATGAAGATAGCAAGCCACAAGAGTTTAGGTAGAATAATAGTGAAATTATCACAGGGTGAATTATGTATTTTAGGATTACTGTACAGGGGGGTTATATCCCTGTACAGGGGGGTTATGGAGACAAGATGGAGGAATCGGGGCGTGCCTTGTGCTTCTTCTTTCTTCTTCTTGGCCTCCATCTTCTGTAGTGATGTTGGCACTTACTTATTGGTTTAGAGTAGAAGCTCACTGTCTAGCATAGGTGATGGGTATTGGGGAGTAATTGTAAATATTGTACACGTAGTTTTTAGTATAAAGACACAACACCGCCCCGGGGGCAGGCAGAGTGCCTGTGGCTGCCCTGCTGAGCAGATCTCTGCTGGGCAGAAAGAAAATTTTATAGATAAGAACTAATAAACGACCTTGAGACCGAAAGATGAAGAGTTCTGACTCCCTTTTTAAGCGCCGGGCTGGGAAAAGAGACTTTGGAACTTTTCTCGGGGTCACTCTGACAAACAAATGATCCCGACAGCCTGCTGCCCTCCCTCTGGAGGCAGAGGGACATTTAGGCCAAATGAGACAGCCTTGGAAAAAATATTTTTTCTGACAATACAACCTGCCTGCAGTTCCTTTGCCTCCTCCTGATACAGGAGCTCATCCCACACCCATTGCTTTGCTTCATCCTACCCCTTCTCCCAGCAACCCCTCAGGTAGATCATTTCTCACACAAACAAACAGCTTGTCTCTCGTTAAAAATCGATTTCTTCAAGAGTGACATGTGGCATGTCAGGTATCTGTCTAGGGGTGGAAGGATCTGCCCTCTCCTGCAGACTTAGATTCCAAATAAGGGAAAGCAGGCTCTGTCTGGGTCCCTGTACTCATGAGGTACTTTTAGGACCAGTTCTAGTGATTCAAGGATTATTCCTGACTCTGACTCATCTCTGTTTTTTCCCACTGAGGTAGTAATACCTTCATTTTCTCATCTTTACCTCCAGTGGCCAGATTTGCATACAGCCTCAATCTTTGCTTTCAGACATGTAAAAGGGTTTTTTTGTGATCCAGCATCCTCAGTGGGCTATGTCCCTCCATGCTGTTTGTTCTGTTTCAAGGTGCTGATTTGTTTTCTTATTAATAACACTCCTTTCCTTGCCACAGATCTCCCTGGAGTGATGCTACAAGCATATTCCACCTCTCACACACTGTACAGTGACACAAGGGCCTTTTTATAACTGAGCCACTCTAGCAATGCCAGCTGAAGGCAGTGCTCCAGTCATGTATCCCTGGTGTGGGGAGCACTTGCTGGTCCCTCTCCTGGCTCTGTCACCAGTTTCTGTGGCACTTTTACACCAAATGCTCTGTTAACAGCAGGAGTGATACCACTGGCAGGACGGGCACGTGCTGCATGTGCCCGAGGTGGTGGCACAGGCTGGTGTCACACCTTGGTACAGCAAAGGCCAGCAGCTCCAGACTTTGTTCCTAAATTTCTGCTTCTCCACTCCCCAAAGGGCATCAGGGCAAGGAGCAGAAATGCCCAGAATCGGGGAAGCAAGGGAAGGCAGATGTGAAATTGCAGCAGCTTGGGGCTGGTTTTGTTCCTCAGCTCTTCTGGCACCTTTCGCCTCCTCAAGGGCATCAGGAGAGTAGACAGCACGGGGGATGCAGATTTTCAGGAGATTTCATGTCCTCCCAAGGACAGCTCAAGACATTTGGCAGGCTCTGGTGCTGACTGGTCCTGAGGATACCAAAAGATTCAGGGACTCTGCCCTTGCCAAGTGCCCCCTGATGCAGCACTCTCCAGTCTGCATCATGTGAGCACAGATACATCCTGTTCTCATGTGGAGACAAATCTGGGAGGCAGCCAGCTGGTGAGGAAAACCCCAACCAAATTCCCAAAATAAATAATAAAAAAGAAAATTTCCCGGTTTTCCTGTGTGGGAAAGGATGAAGAAACTGCATGAGCACGGATGGGAGCTGAGCAATGGGATAGCCCCAGTCGGTGCTGGGCAGGTGCAGGACAGGAACTGCTGCCTTTAACTTGTGTGAATGTCCCTTGGACCTGCAAACCATCCTCTCCACCCATGCAGCAACCAGACATTTGTGGCTCCAGAGGCACTGGAGTGCTTCCCTCCACTGCTATTTAATTAAGGGCAGAGAAATCAGTGCTACCTCAGGTAGGAAAAGACAGGCAGCAGGAAGGATGGGAACACGAAGCACAGCAGATTTGCACGGAGCAATTGTAATCACTTAGCATTTAATGCTGTAAAAAACCCATTAATTACCTGTAGCAATGAGTCACAATTATTTTAGATGCACTCAAGGGGAAAATTATACTAAATGACAAATTACAGGTGAATTTGTGCACCAGGGCAGAGCCATCAGGAGCCAGCTCCCAGCACATGGACAGCATGAACACGCAGGGAGGGCTGGGGAGCACCTGGTGCTGGGACAGGCACTGCTCCAGGGGTCATGCACCTCTGAGTGTCTCAGTGCCCACTTTTGAGGGAAGCAGGACATGTGCAAAGCCTTCACGGGAGAGGGCACCAGCTCCAACCTGCACATAGCATGAGCCACCTTCAGTACAGGATGCCAGGCATGTCCTGCTCGGGACTGAGCTCTCTCATGCCATGCCAGTGACATGTGAAAGGCCAGGACCTCTCAGGTTAGCTCTGGGAAGAGCAAACAGCAGAGCTGTGACCAGTAGGAAAAATTCAGTCAAATGCACCAGGTCTAAAACACACTGGGCTCCATAGCCGTGGTTGTGGCACACACAGTAGCCTCCCAAGTCTGCAGCAGAGAGCTGCAGAGTGGTTGTTCTGCTGTTTTCATGGCAGTCAACTATAGCCACCGGCCAGAAGTGCCCTCCCTGGAGCCCTGAGGAAGATGAGGGTTTCTTTTATTGCTATTATTTTATGTAGTTGACACCCTTGCTCTGACTCTGAGGATCTTGGGTCCTGCCTCTTTGTGAGCCACCAGAAGTGCTGCAATGTCCCAGTGCCAGCCCCAGCTGCCTGTCCCTGCAGTTTGATCTCACATGCACAGTGGGACAGGAGCAGCCCTTCACCTGCCACTCAGCCCAGGACTTGTACACCTGCCTTCTTCCTGCAGCCCAGACACCTGGGTGATCCTGGTGTCCCCAGCAGAGCCTACAAACCCCAGTGTTGAACCTGTGCTGGGCAGAGCACATCTCTAGCCCTGTATTGCACAGGTGAGTCCCCTGTGATCACTCTCCAGTCTGCATCACGTGAGCACAGATGGGTCTATCCCATGGGGCTTGCACTGATCCCCCCACCCTGTACTGCACACCTTGCCTGTTTGCCCAGCCCACCAGCCCCACTGTCACGTGTCACCTGCCCAAAGGAACCTGCAGCAGCAGGTTTGTCTCAGGAACAGTGAATGTGGAGGGCCCTGCCAGCCATCTGGAGTTCGGTCCATTTGTTTCACTCCTCCTCTATCCTCTGGGGACAGGACAACATCTGCTAATAAGCTGGCAGAGCTCAGGAGATGATGGATGGACCTGTCAAGGATCCACTAGCAGGGAATGAGCTGCTCCTCTCCCTCTCAAGTGCTGCCTGGAAGCAGAGCTCTGCAGGTGGCCCTGGTGGGACCACCAAGGGCTGCTCCAGCAGGGCTGCAAATGCGAGCACTGCCCTCATGTCAGTCTCTCCTGGCTCTGTCCTCTGCCCAGGAGGTCTGGGCAGGGTGAGGGCATGGCTGAGGGTGACATGGGGCAGCTCTGTGACACTGGTGCCACCCTTCCTGACCCTTCAACAGATCTGGGAATCTGCAAGCAGCAGAAGAGCAGCCATGTGTCTCCCTTTGGCCATGCTGGGAAGAGATAGAGATGGAAATAAAGGTGTCACAGCCACTGTGACAGCCAGAGTCAGGCACCAGTCCCAGAGCCCCCCAGGCTGCACATGCCAGCACAGAAAATCTAAGCCTCCTTTCAATCCAGTTTCAGCATGATGCCTCAAATCTCAGCTCCCATATGACACAGACACAGAAACAGAAGCCAGTTATTCTCAGTCATGTCTTAAAATGACATATTTGCCTCATTGCCCAAAATCTTCTGTTTTAGCAGGGCTGTGCTCCCCTTTCCCTGCAATCCCAGGTCAGCCCAGGCTCTGTGGCCTGGAGGGAGTTTGGGGGCCTGGCTGGGCTGGTGCTCTCAGTGATCTCCTGGTCCAGAGGTCATGCCTTGCCCTAGGGCCTGCTGGTGCTGCTTGTCTCCACTCTGCCTCAGCCCTGGTCACCTCTGGTCCCAGGGCACCACATTAGCCTGTCCACAGCCCTACTCCCACCTTGCAGCCCCTTTGCACAGCTCACAGATCTTCCCATCCCCAATACAACCCATCTCACCTACACACCCCTGAACTTGTCTCCTATTGCCCCAGACTCCACCTCACATCACTTCCCCACTTCTTGGCCCTTCTTCCCACAATTAACCCACTTCACACCCCACTGTACCCCTGAGTCTTTCAGAGGGGGAAACAGGAGGAATTTTTTACCCATGAAAAAGACAGCAAGACCCTGTGCTTGGGGCTTGGGGCTCCCAGCAAATGGCACACACAGCAAAGAGACACCCTGCATCCTTCTTGGTGACACCCAGATTTCAGTGCCACCAGAACAAGTTGTATTTAGGAAGGTCCTGGCCTTCCAAGTGGAGTAATTCCACTTGTAGTGCTGGGAAAACTGGAGCTGCAGTTGCACAGACTGGCTGCATCCCAAACTGGAAATCTACATGATGCTGCCATAGAAAAATCAGCAGGTCTCAGAGTCACAGAATCACTTAGAACCACATTTCTAGCACAGAATTCCAGAATCCCAGAGCAGTTTGGTTTGGAAGTGACCTCAAAGATCATCCAGCTCCCCTGCCTTGCCGTGGGCAGGGACACCTTCCACTAGACCAGGTTGCTCACATCCCCATTCAGCCTGAGTTTAGTACTGTTGGACACACACCTGACACTCTTCTCTTTCCCACATCTTAAAAAAAGGAAAAATAAAAGCAGGAAACACCCAAGTCCCAGTTTGCTATGAGTGCTGCTCTGCTGCCTGGTGCAGACATCCTTCTGTGGAGGTGAGGCTGTGAAGACTTGTGTATGTGAGACTAACACCCTGACATGCTCAGAGCAAAGGCTTTTTTATAAAGCTTATCCAGGGAAAGGCTACAGCTTGCTGGAGTAGGATGGAAACAGGCAGCCTAGTAACAGAATTAGAAAAAAGCTGTTTCCCAAACTCAGTCTTGTCAAAGTTTTAGACAGAAGCATCCAAAGCTTCTGAAAAAACCCCACAGATTTCACCAAACCAGAAGCAAACCCAGAAAATGCAGTCTAGAGGAAGGGGTTTCACGCCTGAAGGTGACAATGCTGGAGGTAACTCTGTGTCCATTGCAAGGCATGAAAGAGGAAAGGACACACAGAACACCAGAGCTTCATCCCATCCTGGCAGGAGCTGGGCTGCAGTTTGGGGGGGCATGTGAGCCCTCTCAGCACATCCATACGGCTGTGGATGTGTAGAGGGGCTGAGCTGTAAAATGAGGGTGCCCAGACATGCCAGGGCCAGCACAGCCCTCTCCCACCACTGCTGAGCTCCACCAGCCTTGGGATCTTTCTCCTTCCTGCAGAAGTGGCAGCAGCAGTTTTCAGAAGGGGAAGAATTCCTGACACAAACAGTGACATAAGTGGCATTTGGAGCTCCTGTCAAGGGCAGAACAAGTTTCTGGCAGGGCCCTCCTGCTCTGTGGGATGAGGAGAATCTTCTACATGCAAGGCAATCTCACCAAGCCTCTGAGTGCTGGTGGGGAATTTGAGATCCCTGCCCCACACTGTGTTACACTATCCCCAGTGTAAGGACTGGTGCAGAATTCCAGGTCTTTCTTGTGTTCTGTGTTCTAACTCCCGAACAACAGCTTAGCAGGCACCTGCATATTGGAAATCCAGAGGAACAGCCTGTGTTCACCACCCAAAGGCAGCCAAGTTTTATGGAAGAGTTCAAAATAAAAATCCTCTGAAAAAAACCCACATTCCCAAACTGGTCCTCATCCATCACAGCCCAGCTGCTTCTCACCAGTTCTCAGAGGGGCACAGAGACCTGCTAAGCACAAATTAAATTTGATTAATCCCCATCACTACCCTGAACTCCAGCTCACTATCATTCTCACCCTTCATTTCTGTCAGCACTGAAACACGGAAAACTCAGAGGAAAAGTGGCACACAAAATATATTCAGCCAAGGACAAACCCTATATTGTTGTGCTGGGGAGATACAGTGGTGCTCTTCAGGCAGCTCCATCCTTTTTGTTTGCTCCTTAGTGGAAAAATTAGTAAATGGGTTCAGGTGCTGGGGTTCTGCTTTGTTTTGTTTTCCAAGCAAATGCAATTAGCCACTGCATTTTAAAGGTGGGAGTGATGCTGGAGATACTGGGATCACTCTATCCTGCCTCCTGCCTTCTCCAGTGATCTCACTGGGCTGAATTAGCTACACACACACAGCCCAGCACCCCTGGGCTCCAATCCTGAAGCCAGGTCTGTGACAGTGAGCTGGAGATCCTGGTATGAGACAAGTGTGAATCCAAGGGTCCCACCCCAAGGTTGGATAAGCCTCTAGAGGAAGAAGTCTTTCCTAGTGAAAAAAAGAAAGAGAGCAGGTTTAGATGGCATATTGGGATAAATTCTTCCCTGTGAGGGTGGGCAGGCCCTGGCACAGGGTGCCCAGAGCAGCTGTGGCTGCCTCTGGATCCCTGGAAGTGTCCCAGGCCAGGCTGGACAGGGCTTGGAGCAACCTGGGACAGTGGAAGGTGTCCCTGCCCATGGCAGGGGCTTGGAAGGAGATGAGCTTTAAGGTTCCTTCCAGCCCAAACCTTTCTATGATTCTGTGCTCCTAGATAGTCACAGCTTATGTGTCTTGGAAGACAAACTGGCTTCTTTCTTTCTTTCTTTCTTGGGAGGATGCAGTGCTTTGGGATAACCAGGAGGTGAGATGATCTCACCAGGCAGTATTCCCTGTATTTTACAGAGCAGCTGATGACCTTGCAAACCACAATGAAAATCTTGTGAGTCACCAACTTTTTTTGATTCTGTTGTCTGGCATCACAGAAAGGACTTTTGCATAACTCCCACAGCTCCATTTTGGAACTGTTTCTGCTCCTGGCCTTGGAAGCTTTGTCTTGGTACACTCATGGAAGAGCCCCTCTGTGTGGGACACCTGGGGCATTGGTGCCACCAGCTCTGGGTACCAGGTACAGCCTGGTACCAGACAGCAGGCAGAGGATGCTGCAGGCAGGTAATGCTGTGTCTTGGGCTTACCATGTCTGTGCTGGGACTTGCACAGAAATTCCTCTTGAAATCCACTCCATGAAAACTGAATTATCTTCCAAGATGTTTGCTTGGATCTGCCATAACAGGATATTCTCATAGAATCATGGAATCACCAAATGGTTTGGATTGGAAGGGACCTTAAAGCCCGTCTCATTCCACCTATGGCTGGGACACCTTCCAGTAGACCAGGCTGCTCCAATCCCCATCCTTTGCCCCCTCCTGGCATGTTTCTCCTCAGGTGTTTCCAGGGCTTTCCCTGCCCCTGTTCCAGGCTTTGCCCCCAGCACAGCACATGGGGTGCAGCTGGATAGGGTTTCCCCTCCTTTCACATAGCTCTGCTCCCCCCTTGCCCCACCAGCTGTGGGACTTCCTTCATAAATGTCCATGGATACAAAACTGTATTCACAAGCACATAATTACCAAGCTGGGTATTTTCTCCTCTTAATTAGCAATGTCGTGGTGCTTTAATTGCTCGATTAAAGTTGCCCACAAGGAAGTTTTAAGGTACATTAAATCTGCTGATTGGTTCATCAGCATGAATCCCACCAAGTGGAAAAAATTAACTGGCTTCCAGATTGCTAACCAGACTCTCCAGATCAATTTCCACCAGCTGTGTACCACAGGAGGCACGAGAGAGCTCAGCAGTCCTTCGTCTGTTCCCACCTCTCCTTCATTTTGGGGGCTGGAGGGGAAAGGGTCCCAGCAGTGGCACTGTCCCTCTCCTTTGCCCAGAGGAAAAAGGCCATTTTCTTGCTGAAGCAGAGCTGGGTAAAATCTAACCCAGGGCCAGATCCTTGTTCAGCCACACACATCAGACCCGTGTTTGGTGGCTGTTCTCACTCGGGCTACAAACACCCATCCTCATGTACAAACGGGCTGCTGGAGCAGGAATTAGGAATTGCTCAGTTCCTGCTCCCCCGTCACCATTTTCCATCTAAAGGGAACAGCCAAACTGAAGGTCCCAAGAACGGAGGGAAAGCAGCCAGAGAAACCAGAACACCCAGAGGATAAGATGCCTGTTTCCAAGCTTCAGGGAGAAATGTCTGAACAGCTCCTGAACACCGTGGATATTCAACAAAGAAGCTCTTTGGGAGTGGCATTTCTGCCAAAGGCTCATCCACCCACTCTGACAACAGGAGGGCCTGCCCTCTTTTCCACTTGACTATTAACAAAAACCCTTCCTGGGAGATTCTGTGCTCCTGGGGGTCCCCCATGGCTGGATGCTGGATGGGTTTGTGTCAACTCCCAGAGTGCAGCACCATGATCTGTAGCCATGGCACTGCTGCTGATGCTGCAAACAAACTCCCTCTGCATGTACAACCTGTAAGCAGCTGAACAGATTTTAGCCCAAGCTGAAGTTTTGCTCACTGATACCTGGTGAGAGATGCAGCCCAAGAAATAATTGGGACTTGACTCAAAAGGGGGACCCTGATGCAAAGACCATGGATTTACATGGTCCAAGGACCAAGGTCTATCCACCAAGGACCACCACCAAAACCCAAGGTCTTGGTGGCTCAGGAGCCTGACAGCCCTCCCCAAAGAGGGGCTGACCAAGGCTCGTAGGAGGGATGTGGCTGCCCCCACCTGCCTGACCCTCCGTGTCCACCTCTCCATCCATCCACACACAGGACAGGGTACCAATGCCCCAGCTCTCAGTCTTTGGGGAGGTGGATTAT